>JAFFSR010000381.1:3170000-4370000 GCA_017163975.1 Anastatus disparis
ACCCGGACTTGGACGTTCTGATTTCGTGGTTCAGCAGCCGTGCTGGCGAAAAGCTCACTTCTATCAAATTAAATAATTGTCTCCAAATACGCGTAGAACCTTTAATCTTATTTGTCGACAATAATAAAATACTAAAAGAACTCAGTCTGACTGACTGTGCTAACATCGATCAGAGGCTGCAAATGTGGCAACTTTCCGAGAGAATCTTCAACACACCTAACGAGTTAAGGATATTCCGGATGGAACAAAATAACCTGACCATCGAACCGCTGAACTTAACTCACGAACCCGTCTTCCGCACGCATCCTTTTCTTGTAGAATTGAGTCTCAAAGGAAGCAGATGCATTGAACAATTTTTGCAAATGTATATAGACCATGCACCAGCGCTTCAGGTGGTCGACTTCACGGGATTAGACATTCCTCAGGAAAAATTAAACTTTTCTAACACTCGCTCCTTAACCGTGTTGAAGTTATCCTACCATCGTGGCATCGAGAGCACTTTGGACTCTCTTTCAACCCTGCAGGTGCGTGACGTCTTAATAATTAATACATTAAGTAAAAATGATGAGAAGAACAACTCTTTTTGTCCTCGCTTCGTGGCAGACGTAATTACCAGAGTGCCTTACTTCAAATTTGTAGCCGTTGGATGCAAGATCTATCTACCCGATACAACGCGTAGGTATGTTAGGGCGTTTGGTGCGTACATCTCTCCAAGAGAACCTGGCACAAATGGAGCCTTATTTTATGAACGTTTTGAAGTTAAAAATAATATTGATTAAAACAGCTTAACTACACGTGCAGGTTCAAATCCATTCATGATAATATGCATTCAACAAACCTTTATAAATTTTCATCTAACGAACATAGACTTTTTCTTGAGCAACCTCGTCAGTTAGCTTAATCCATGAAAAAGCATGTACAATACTTAAGCGATTTTTAACTGTAATAAACGTAAGATAGCTAAATAAAATAATGACTATGATGCCTAAGAGTCTTTACTATAAATTTTAAAGCGAATATAATTGTAATTGCGATAAATAGAATAAACCAAAATAGTGTAATATCTAAACAGATCATTACGGAACAATTAAAAAATTTTTGACTGTGATAAAAAATCTACTCTTTCTTGCATAATTATTAATAAATAAAGTTTATCTATAATCAACATTTATTCTAAATGTTGAAGAGAGTTTTGCGATACACATTGCCAAGGAAGTAAGCTCACTTAAATAAACGTATTTATATGTCACTACATGGATGCAAGATTAAAAAAAGAAGCATATGATACATACTGTACTTCAGTCTAGCTCCAACAGCTGCTACACTTAGTCGCATAGCTTGATAATAAAGTTCTGTTACACATACATTTTTGACTAGTTTTCAATTTTCATGCACTATTCCCCGTCCTCTTGCTAGGCCGGTGCTCACAATATTATAGTAATACATTTTTTACATCTTAATGCATTTCAACGCAATTCCCTCAACTTTTAGAAAAATTGCTTCAGACCATATGCCGTATGCTTGGGATTTTGATCATATTTCTACTGATATGTGATTACATCAGATATTGTGCAGCCGAATTGCGATAAAATTGCAATATTATAAGGATCACTTAGTGTACTTGTACGTTAACAACTTAGCAACAAAAGTGCATTTCTATATACGTCAGATGCTGCACACTAAAATTAAAAAATCTTACAGAATTTTAAATGCGCTTAATGAGATGCTCATATCACAATCGCCTGCATAAGTAAATGTCTTGCGGCAGACTTGTTATTCCATCTATACCATTTATAAAGGATTACTCAATGTATTTCCATATAATTCAATTGTCAATTTATCCAATTAAAAACATTATTTCTTTCGTAGATTTTTTCCCAATAAAGTGAAATTAGAAGTCTTTTTCATTAAAATACTGTAATACAACAAAAAATTTGATGTTCTTGAAAAATGGTTATATTTTCAAAATTAGTGGAGGAAAGGTCCTGTTTAATTCGTTTACTGTATCGAATATCGTGATTCGAAAATAAGTGTTTAAAAGTGACCCACTTGACAGAGCGATGGATTCGTAAACCTAGGGCCCGAATTAAAATCCCGGTTTCGGCCAAATGATACAAGCATCACTCTACGTTGCATATATTTTCTTTACAAACACATTGGAAACTCCGTCGCTAATTAGTACCGCAATGTTAGTATAAATACGTAGCGACGTTAAATAAAATTTTAAAAAATATTAAAGGTATCACATTGTAATAAAATAGTTTTGAGGAATAATTTTATTACAATGTGATACATATCCAAGCGTACCCGTAATTCATCATAAATTATGATTCGTAAATCAGTATAAAAAGTATTTTATTTTGAACCACTTTCAATAAAAATTATAACTTAAAATTCGTAAAATTTTGTTTTGTTCATTTTTTTATTTTCTGAAAATTATTGATTTTGCAATGTGTAAGAGTTATCAAAAAATTTATTGTAAGTAATTTTATCTCATAATATAACAGTTTTTTAATAAATAAAACTTATTATTCAATATGATCATAAAAAATTATTTTTAATTATAAATAATATTGGACAAACTTATTATTTGCCTTAAATCTGATGTGAAGGTCTTATAAATATTTGCTGAAATTTTCTGATTATAGATCTAAAGTAGATACTGAAGAATGCTTCATGTGCAAGCGACGGGTAAGTAGTGGATCTAAAACAAAGAAGAAAAATCGTTTCTGCGTCACGGTTGTAACTTTTCAACATAAACATTTTCTGTCATTGCTTAAGTATAATATTTTAAATTTTGCATGCATCGTAAAAAAGTTCAAAATTACGGGTGTACTTAAAAATTTTCATTTCTTTAAATGCAACGAAGATGAAAACAGTCCTCCCTGTCAAAAGTACATTTGTTTAAAAAGGTTTTTTCGCCGTAAACGCACCCCAATAATTTAATTCTACTTTTGATTCACTATAATTATTAATTATAATATAAAATAAAATTTTGTCTCTTCATAATTAGTTAGAATCGATTATTTTAATGTTGAAAATGAAGAAATTTTTATTCTTGAAATTTATCATTCTTATCAAAATTTAAAACAACTTTGTGAAGAATTGAAAAGATTTAAGAGAAATTTTTCTTTATTTAATACGAAAATAAAGATTAAACAAACTCTTTCATTGATTATTTCGATAATTCTGAGTCGTTTTGATTAGAATACATATTACCGGCAGTTGAATGTGCTTAAACTAAGTTCCATAATAGATTTATATTTTATTTAAATTAATGATAAACATTAGATATGTATGCTTAATATGAAAAAGAGCTTAATTTTTCAGTTGCTTAATACTGAAGCTGAAACTAGAATGGTTTTCGCTGAAATAGTTGATATGAACATTCAATTTTTAAAAGTATAGTGTTATTTACTTAAAAATTTTTTTTTTATTTTAATAAATTGTATAAAATTAATTATTTATTTACAATATTTTTAAATGAATATTTATTAATGGTTTTAAAAAGTAATATAATTTATTTTATCTAATTATATCAAATTAATAAAATTAATAATTAAATAGTGTTTTGATTTAACTAAACTTGAAGTTGAATGAACGATGTTAAATAAATGTTATTATATGTGGTAAAAAAAGATAATAGGAAGAAAAATTGCATGTATTACGAAATTTATTCTAATCGTTACTTTTTAACTTCATTAGTAATTTATCTAAAGAGCAAAGTACAAAAACTATAACAACATATCAATCGCATTTGAAGTTTGGTAATTAATAATTAAAAAAATTAATTATTATTTAAAATTTATAAAAAGCAATATTTGATAATGATTAAATTTTTTTCATTAACATATTTAAAATAATTTAAAAATTATCGTGTTCTTCAAATTTTTAGTTACATTAAATCTGACGCAATCACTTATATCTGATTAAACATATGGCAATCACTGTTTTTAATGCTTAAAATAGCAAAACTGTACATTAAAAACTTTGTTTTTTACTGATAATGATGAAGATTATTCATATTGCTCTTATCAATGTCAACGATATTGACGAAAATGAAGGCGTGGCTCGTATCATGCCTAATTTCTCCAATCACGTATCGCGTCAAGATATATAGGGGAGAGTGGGGCGAATTTCCAGATGGGGTAACTTTAAGAATGCTTAATAATCTCACACATGAAAATTTTTATCCGGGGTCAGTAAAATAGATTAAAAATATATATAAAAACGAACTTTTTTATACAACTTCTAGTAGATTACTTGATAATTTGAATTCGTAACAGCCACTTCTTTTTTTTCACAGTGCCTTCCAAAACTTTTGGGTTGTCTAAATACATCTCATAATTCTGTGTGAACGAAACGATTTGTCACGCAATGATAAGTTTATAGTACATTAAAAAATAAAAATTTTGACACCTAGTATGACCCGATACGTTAAGTTTAAGCTTAGTACTGACAGTTCAAAGATTTTTAATCATTTGGGGCAACTTTCCAATACAATGTTAATTAATAGGGATTTTTTGGAAAATCGCTTTTTTATTCATTTTATATGAATAATAATTTATTTAATATTCATACGAATATTATTATGTTAATATTATATTTTTGTGATTATTAATGTATTAATGATTAATAAAATAGTCAAAAATTTGAAAAAATTCGTTAAATAAGAAATTTAATTGTATTTTCCAAGTTTAATAGTACAATCGGAAAATAGCCCCAACGCAAAATGAAAGTTGCCCCATACATGGGGCTACTTTCCAAAAAACAACTTTTTTTTCGATCCAAACTATTGTTATATTAAATGAATAATAAGGAGTCTAGAGCAATTTTTTCATTCAGTTTGAAGTCTAAACTTAGTGTTAATGCTTTGGTAGAGTCAATTATTTCACTACCGGAGAAGAAATCTTCTCTTAAAAAAACGTCTGGAATTTAGCCCCACCTTCCCCTAATGGTTAATATAAATCTTTGGATATTACTTTCGAAAGTGAATGTAAATATATTTATATGATAAACACTAAAGAAAAAAATAATCCACGAGGAGAGTAGCCTATCAATGATGGAAACGGTTAACGTATCTGTTGGTTAAATTCACATCTCGTTTATCTAAAAATATTTAATTTGAAACTATTGAATATTACTTGATTTCTTGTTATTTTATTTTTTTTTTGCTTATTTATTTTATGTACGATTTTTGACAATCAGCGTTTTAAAATATTTGTTCATATTTATATCTAAATTTTTGGAATATCGTAAAAACTAATTTTAACAAATAGCATATCACATTATAACTGTTCAATTTTCCAAAATGTTGTAGTACACAAATGTGAAAAAAATTTATTTTTAATTATAGATACTCTTTTTCTCATTAATTAATTTCTTTTACGTTTTTTATTGTAGATCAACCATTCAAAAATTTTTCTTTGCCATTGATATCCATTAATCTATGTATAAAATAATATAAATTCAAGTAATTTTAGATTTTGTTAATTAAAAAAAAATATTCATATTTTTTATCTGAACGTTAAAAAAAATGAATGTGGATAATGAATGTTACTATACGAAATGGTTTATTTCGGAAACTTTTCCAAATTCATTTATTTTCTCTGTTACGCAAATTTTATATAAAATTTTAGTAAAAATTTTGAAGTATTAACAAAAAAAACACGGAATTTTGATACTTTAAAATATATTTTTTTAACAGTTAATATTTTAACATTGATAAGCTTTTTACGAGTTCTAAGAAAAAAATTGCAAAAGTGATATTTAAAGTAATTAACGATAATTTAAAAAGATTATTCATTAATAATTTCTTTGTTTGTTTAAGAATAAATGTTTTCTCAAAAGTACAGCGTACATTTTTGTGGATCTGTGTAATTAATTCGAAAACTGTATATGCATAAAATGGTGAATATAAGTTTAAAAATAAAATCACACATAATTCTGAAAAACTTCAAACAGAAAAGATTCGGCTGTTTTTATAATTTTGTGTAATGAAAAATATCTGAAAATTAGCCAAGACCCTAAGAAATCATACTTCTTATCAATGCTAGTGAGATTTATGATCAAAAGAAAAAAACAAGCCAATACTTATAATTTTTATTTCCATGAAAAATAATTTTTTTTATTAAACTTTCATTTAATTTTTTATTAAGTATTAGAAATAAATTTTATTTTATTATTTTGAATAGAAATAATTTTATATACAAATAGTTTTTTAAAGAATTAAAATTATCATAAAACTAAAATTTATTTATATTATTCAACTAATATAATCTTTTTTAATTTTGAATGTTTGTATTAAAAATGAATGCATTCATAGAAAAATAAATTCAGGTTCATAGTGTGTAACGGGGAATATATTTAAATCAACTAATCAAATATATTTGTGGGCTTCATATGTACATACTTCAAGTACATACGCACTTACCGTTAAATAACCGATTTTAGATTTAGAGACGATCAGCCTCATGCACTACCACTGATCGAATATGAATGTCTTTTTCATACAACTAAAATCAGTTAAGCAATATTTAATTCTATTGCAGAACTTCACTTAGAAGTTCTGCCTCCCGGACGTCTGGTACGACGAAACCCACGGCGTGTACCTTAAGACTCTCTTAAATATCGTAGATCAAAAGAAAGCAAGTGTATAACGTTCAATATATATAGACAACACACGATTTTAAACAGAGAGAAATAACGTTATATGGTACTCCAAAATAATTTCAATTTAACTTCAATTTATTCAAAACAATAAACAAATTTAATACACTGAAATGAAATTATCGTAAACTTTAATGGTGGCAAAATGTAATAAGTTTAATAAAAAGAAACAAAATTTAATTTATTCTAACCTATTCTATTTAACGCGACGCACGCGACGGTCTCGATATTTTTACATATATCGCATACACGCACTCAACAATAAAACGCAATACGACAGTCTGCAGACTTACATTTTCTATCAATCGTTGAATACGAAGATTTTCCGACGATCCTCTCTAACCCAGACGAATCGATGATTCAACAAAAGCGGCACCGAAGATATGCGGTGCAGCTCAAGGCTATCGTAGCTCTCGTTACAAGGACGCTCCGATCTCTCTGCAGAATTACGGCAAACCCACTTGGTTCTTGTACACGACACGACAATTATATTAGCAAGAAGATCTGCTTTTCAATGTCTCTCAACAAGCCAATATTCGAAACAGAGTCACACGAATTAATTACATCAGCCAAAATGCTTCTATCTAAAGAACGGAAAACTATCCAAAGCACGAGCTCGCACAACGCACAATATGGCTGCTAAATTCTTTCTAACCGACCCGTTCGTTTCCTTCTCTTGCCTAAGTCTACCCGGCATGCCCTGCGCGCGCCTCTTTCTACAGTACTATATCCTAGTCGCTGAGACAGACTCTCTCCGTCTCACTCTTACACTTGCACATCAAGCATACGTTGAGCCGTGCGACTGACAACGAGGATAGAGACAGAAGTATACTGACATACAGTATATCTATAATTTGCTATCCTCGTTACACCCCTTCCCCAGACGCTGGAAGACTGTGTATGACAGCTCTGCGATACTTAGTCGCACTGCAAAATATAATGAGACTATACCACAAGAGAATCTCTCTATGATATCCCATGTTAAAAATTTTTCCTCGTTTCAAAAAGAAACATTTGATTCTATAAATCATCTTATCTAACCCGCTACACTCATGATCATATTGATCGTCACGGTTAGATAATTTATTATCAATGAAAGGAGATCTTGCATATTATCTCTTTCCAATACTTTAATGCTAACAGTAACTTTTACCTATCATCATCAATGTTATTTATTAACAGCCAACGTCCTTGGAAAACTACTCAAATATTTCATAATTGCAGTTGTGACAGTATTTAACCAGTTGTAACAACTGTCATTCTCTCTAGTTGCCATACTGCCAAAGTTGAGTGAGAAATTGAGAAGATCGAACAGTAGATCCTCTTGAGTTACGTTTGACTTACCACGAACGCGCTTATACGTACCATCTTCACCCAATCGCTGTGGAACGCATACTAACCTCGCATTCGCTCGTCTCACCACCAAAACTGTCCTACACGGCTTATCACGTTTTCTACACACGTATACCGACCTAAAACTACACTTTATACCACACGCAGGTGGTGCGCTATCGCTAAAGTGGTGAGGTTGGCCATTCGCAGATGGCCCGCCGCAATTCTTCACTCTTTCTACTTCAACTTCTTGATCCATCAGCGGTTGATTCTTATCCTTGATGCTGTCTGGATCATTGTCAGACTTAAATTTTTGGCAGATCAAATAAATGTTTTTGCAGATGGAGTGCCAAAAATATGTAACTATCACTCTTATGTAGATTCTTCTTCTACTTAAGCGACCAACTACAGTCCCATTATGACACTCCATGAACACCCCTTTCGTTTGTTCCTGAGAGATGACGAGCATCCACGTCTCGTCATCCAAATCCAGGATAATATCGACTTCTTCGTCCGGACTATATATAAAGAATCGACAATTATGTACTTTAGTAAACCAATTTAGACACATTTGTTCCTTAGTTGGATTTACAGTATGAAGAGTCAAAAATTCAACTTCTTCGACCCCTTCATCTTTGTACATTAGAAAGAGAGTGACTGATATACTTTTCAGTACTCTTTTATGGTGTTCAACCGTACACAAGTAATCTTGTACTTTCAAAACTATTTCCCTTAATCTGCTATTTATTTTATACAGATAGCAAAACCATTTCAAATTGCTATAATCACCTTTCTTGACCTGGCATCCATCTATATATAGTCTGACTTTGTTAATTACCCATTTTACGACTCTGGCTCCACGAGTGTTGTATGAGTCAATTAACATGCCGCAATTTGCAATAAAACCTTTCAACCATAATCGAGTTTCAGCTTCGATAATGACTATGTTTTTTTCAATTTCAGCAAAGGCTGAATTTTTCTTTACTGCAACACACTTCAATGGTTCACCAACGTTGATAGGCTCAATTCTGTCTGAGCCTGTCCATGATACATCTGACTCTTTGAAGGCCTTAGAAGAGTCAGTGGGAGCAGTTACGGCCTTCTTCACTTGCTCCCAATGGCGTTTTCCGAACATTTCGGACATTCGCTCCTTATGTAACCTGGATTATCACAACCATAACAAACTATACTATCCCGATTATGGCGAGGACTTGATCCTGTTCTTCTATACTGGTCCTTTCTTGGACTACGAGACTTTTGTCTCTCAGAATCTGAAACATTATCATTAGGATAATCGTGATCCTCATCACCAGTTCTTCTTGACATCCGATGATTTGCAGGACTCGACTTGGATTTCTTTTTCTTTGGCGTTGTATATCGATAAGCTTTTCCAATCAATCTCTTTTCAAATTGAGCTAGCTTTTGTTCCAAAATTTTGGTAACTGTAGACACCATATCTTCAACTTTAGACACACTGGTGTCCACACTAGATACCTTAGGCGGAATCTTCTTTTGATTCGCCGGAGGGTGGTAAGCTGTTTCTGGTAATAATGCTTTGCCAGGTGATGGTGGAGGTTTATAGACTTTCTCAGCCTCTAAAGTCAACTCCGCTTCAATAGCAATCTCTAATAAAGAATCAATGCTATTGAATTCGTCTCTGCGTACGAGTCTTTGCAGCTCCGGCCTCAAGTTACGATGTAATAAATCTAACTGTTGACTGAGGTCCGGTTGTGGTTTCTGTCTTCGCATTATTGCTATAAGACACGTTAAGTAGTCACGCACTGGCTCATCATTGCCCTGCGTGCGTGCATTCGCTTCTGCTATAAGCCTCTGTTGGAAACGACGGTTGGTACCGTACCATCGTCTCGCAGCTTCACAGAATTCGGGCCAACTATGCCATTGGTCCCGATTATTGCGATACCAAGTAGCTGCAACACCTGTCAATAATTCAGAGAGTGAATACAACAAATCACTCTCCGACAGATTAGCAAGAACCCGACACTCTTCGACTCTTGTCAAAAAGAGGTCAATACTTTTGTCCTTTTTACCAGAAAATCGTAATTCCCATTGACGTACGACTCTGCCTACATCTCTTGGTTGACCACCATGACTCACTGAGACCTGAGTCGGTGAGCTACCCCTTCCCCAGGCTGTGCCGAGAGCCCCAAATGGTGGTAACCGAGATGTCCCAGATACGTCTGAACCGTTAGCACGAGGTACACCACCTGTTGACGTGATGACCCTCGCATTGACCGTCATTTGGTCAAAATTTACCTGTCTATCATCAGGCCGTTGTTGACCTGATTCAACATTACTATGTTGACTTCTTCTGCCGCAACCTGATATACCGCCATCTAATCTTGTGTTAGACGGTAATCTATTTTCAGTAGGAATCACACTTGTTTGATTCGACAAGCATGACTCCCTCCAATCCGAGAGGTCGCGAACTCTCTCAGATAGATCACCTATTTGCTGTTGTATCTGTTGCAATGCTTTTAGCATCTTGCTATGCAACAGATACTCTTCATTAGTCATACTCTTATGACTTTGCGGCAACTCCTGTTGTGCGTGAGCGTCAATTTCGTGCCTTGGAATTTCTTGGATTTCATTCTCTTTATTCGTCGATTTCTGTTGTCTCGTCTGCCTACTTTGCGAAGCAACACTACTGTTATCAGCTAGGGCGCCTTCTGTTCTCTCGCTTCCATTAGCTGATAACTGTGTCACCTCACAATTTTCTACCTGCAATTGAGGCAACTCAGCCAATGGATGCGGATGCAAGGTGTAATTGCTTGCTGTCTGCGAACTGTTTGTTATCTCCGCCGTCTTTGTCTCAATAAAAGACTGACGAAGATCAATCCTAGTCTGTCTGATTGCATTTTCGTCAGACAGATCTGATTGCATAAAGTCAGCTGCCGTATATTCACCGAACAGCCAGACTCTTAACCTCTCAGCTTGAGCGAACCTGGAGCCAGAAGTTCGCATTTGTAAACTGTACAAGGCTTCAGTCAGTTCTTGAGCGTTTAAACATATCAGCCAGTCATCAAGCAACTCAGTCGATGCTACATCTCTTCTTGACTGATTGCTTGCCATCTTCACTCTTGAAGCAAATCTATCACCTGAAATAGAAGTACTTGCGTGTGCCACTCAGAAAATATTAATTGCTTATACAGCCGCAAAAAAAAATTCTAAATATACATGTGTACAATATATATATGTGTAGTGTACCTAACTACTATAACACACACAAGAACCTCTCTACGCAAGCTACAAAGAGATTATTCTTATATGGCTCAATCTAAATATATTGAGCCAACCTTCTCCCTTTAATAACAATAAAATTATTTTCAATAAAGAAAAACAATTAAATTTCCCTAATAGAGAGAAAAAAAGAACTCTATAATTTCCTCTTGGTGTCAATAACTCTAACTGCTGACTGGTTAAGAAAAAAAACAAAACCTTCAACCAGTCAGCTATTGCAAAAACTGCAACCTCAGTTTCGCAAAACACACAAAAGAAAACTTTACTATCAAATCTAATTCTCAAAGAAAAATTTTAATAATTTTAACTAAACCAAGAACAGATTTAAAATTTATGTTTCTCTTATATGAGAAGTACCTCTCTTAACAAGAAAGAAATAGAATTAACAAAAAAATCAACACCAAGGGCAAAATCACAATTAAAAAAAACAAACTCCAACTTTGTCCTCTTTGCTGCTTACGGCCGACTTATACAATTATATCGTAGCCTGTGAGCAGCCTACTTTACCGTTGCTCACAAGCGCGCCCTATGTTCGACAAGACTTCTCCTTTTACTTTCGTCTATCTTGTCGAACTTTCTTACAACTACGAGACCGTCGCTCTTCCGTACAATTTAGCAAATTTTTCTCTTTAAAAAACTATTATTTTATTTTTCCCAAAGAAAACCGAAAAAATTTCCTAAAATAAAAAAAAATAATCGCATGAATTTCTTTTCCCAATTTCAGAAACTAGAAAAAACACGCTTTAATAACCTACCGCGCAATGACTATTGCCACTAGAATTAGCTTAATGCTTTAAATGTCTTATTACAACCAGCGCCCCTCAAGGCCCCTGCAATAAGATAAGCATGAGCTGCTCTCGATTATTCAGTGGACGCCATTTTATAATGCGCGCCACCCGAGAGCCACCTATATTTCTCTATCGCGTCCTTTTTCCTGTCACGCCGCGCGCCACGTAATCATACGCACCATAAAAAAATCACGTTAAACTTTTTATTTACGTGAGCCCATATATTGGTGCTATGTACTATGCACGCGATATTATAACGTAATACACTGCTTTTATCAACTTTCGTGAGTTGATTCGTTGGGCGCCATGTAACGGGGAATATATTTAAATCAACTAATCAAATATATTTGTGGGCTTCATATGTACATACTTCAAGTACATACGCACTTACCGTTAAATAACCGATTTTAGATTTAGAGACGATCAGCCTCATGCACTACCACTGATCGAATATGAATGTCTTTTTCATACAACTAAAATCAGTTAAGCAATATTTAATTCTATTGCAGAACTTCACTTAGAAGTTCTGCCTCCCGGACGTCTGGTACGACGAAACCCACGGCGTGTACCTTAAGACTCTCTTAAATATCGTAGATCAAAAGAAAGCAAGTGTATAACGTTCAATATATATAGACAACACACGATTTTAAACAGAGAGAAATAACGTTATATGGTACTCCAAAATAATTTCAATTTAACTTCAATTTATTCAAAACAATAAACAAATTTAATACACTGAAATGAAATTATCGTAAACTTTAATGGTGGCAAAATGTAATAAGTTTAATAAAAAGAAACAAAATTTAATTTATTCTAACCTATTCTATTTAACGCGACGCACGCGACGGTCTCGATATTTTTACATATATCGCATACACGCACTCAACAATAAAACGCAATACGACAGTCTGCAGACTTACATTTTCTATCAATCGTTGAATACGAAGATTTTCCGACGATCCTCTCTAACCCAGACGAATCGATGATTCAACAAAAGCGGCACCGAAGATATGCGGTGCAGCTCAAGGCTATCGTAGCTCTCGTTACAAGGACGCTCCGATCTCTCTGCAGAATTACGGCAAACCCACTTGGTTCTTGTACACGACACGACAATTATATTAGCAAGAAGATCTGCTTTTCAATGTCTCTCAACAAGCCAATATTCGAAACAGAGTCACACGAATTAATTACATCAGCCAAAATGCTTCTATCTAAAGAACGGAAAACTATCCAAAGCACGAGCTCGCACAACGCACAATATGGCTGCTAAATTCTTTCTAACCGA
The DNA here is from genome assembly GCA_017163975.1 of Anastatus disparis. Lineage (NCBI taxonomy): Eukaryota > Metazoa > Arthropoda > Insecta > Hymenoptera > Eupelmidae > Anastatus > Anastatus disparis. Next base: position 3,183,333 of record JAFFSR010000381.1, read on the forward strand.
CCCGTTCGTTTCCTTCTCTTGCCTAAGTCTACCCGGCATGCCCTGCGCGCGCCTCTTTCTACAGTACTATATCCTAGTCGCTGAGACAGACTCTCTCCGTCTCACTCTTACACTTGCACATCAAGCATACGTTGAGCCGTGCGACTGACAACGAGGATAGAGACAGAAGTATACTGACATACAGTATATCTATAATTTGCTATCCTCGTTACAAGTGTTAATATTTTTTTATTCATTTTATATTAACGTTTTATTGATTAATCATTTTTATAAAATATTAATAAAACTTAATCGACCCAGTACCTTGAATTAATGTAAGATATGTTCAAAACTATTGTATCCAATGTTGCATATGCAAGTTTTTTTAATACATTTGTTATGTGTACATTTTTGTAATAATACTAACTCATTAAATTCTGGCTTTTAATTCGAATAATTGCTATTATTGTTTGAACTTTTAAGTTTTAATTAAAAAGTTCAAATAGTAAACTTAAAGAAAAATTAAGTTATTTTATTATTTGCGATAATACAAAAATTTTACGGATCTTTTTTTTTTAAAGCACAATAAATGAGGTCTTCAGTGGCTTACTCAGTAGAACGATGGACTCGTAATTCGAGAACCCGAGATATAATCCCGGTCTTGGCCAAATGATACAAGCACCACTGTATACGTTACATGTGCTTTGTTCGCTGAAAACCTCCGTTGCTAATTAGTATCGCATTGATAGCATAAATATATTGATGTTAAATAAAATAAAAAAAATACATTAAAATAAATTTGTTTTTTTAACTTATTTACGCAAGATACGTTTAACAGTTTTCGGTGTATAATTAATATATATGGTTCTTTTAATGTTATGTTCGGTGATATTTAGTCAAAGAAACATTTTTTAATGCTGATATAATATGTTCACAATCATCCTGTTTTATTTTATGAAGAGCTAATTTTAATATTTCTAATAGATTACCATTCTTTATCTTGTTCTTCCAAAAATTTGTCCATTATTATGGATAAATCTTCAAAACTATTTTTCAAATAAACTAAAATTATGGGTTCAACCAAATCTCATGAGAAAAAGACAATCAAATTCTTTTTTTTTTTATCTTTGAAATTTTTATAAAAACCTAAATAGTTTTTTAATTATTTTATTTCAAAATTAACAATAACTGTTTTTTTATGTTGGGCATATACAATATATTTTTCTTTGATGTTTTTATTATTATTTTTGTTAAAGTTAGTTAATAAATTTTTGATAGGATATAAAAAATGAAAACAATAGAACATTTCATATTTATTTTATTTTACAAATTATGGATATTTTACAAAAATATCTAGACTTAATTATTGTCCTATAACTTATTTAAAAAAGAATTGTACCGTGCTCTATAAATAATTTAAATGCTACTATCATTATTTTTGTTTCTAAACTTTTGACAAGATTCCTACAATAAGAAAATGTTTTATTTACAAAAATGGATTCGTGTTTCAATAATTAAAATATCGAAACAATACAAAACTTAAATGTAGTCTGTAAATAAAAATTTTAGTAGACAAAAACAATTCTGATTCATTAAAAATTAATTTTTTTGTCAAATGATAAATTTTTTGACATTATTATAATATTGCACTTGTTACAAAAGAAATATTGCGTCAATATTGAGTTATTATGAATTGTTTCTTTGTAATTTTATTTTTAACAAATTATAAAGAAGTTCAGTTCACAAGGTATCTACACTTTTAAAGTATAAAAGAACTATTATCACGATCATGATGACAATGCTTCTTCTGTATTTACACTAGTTTATGTATTTTCACAATGAACAGGACAATGTTGATATGAAACTACACTTACATGTCCAGCTCTACCGAAAGTCATTGGTACACCTTCTTCCCACTCATTTGTTGCTGGATCATAAATTTCAACAATACCAACATAATCCTTTCCATCAAAACCACCTACAATAAGTATTTATTAAAAAGCATTATATACAATAGTATTGAAATAAGTAAAAAAAGAAATGTATTCTCTTACCCATAGCATACAATTTTCCATCTAGCACAATTACACCTAAGGCACTTCGTCCAATTTTTAATGGACTCACATACTCCCACTTATCTCTTTCTGTATCATAACGTTCAACGGTATTCAAATGATTTTCACCAGTGAATCCACCAACTGCATAAACATGTTGCCCAATGCTTGCTACACCTGCTCCAGTGCGACAATCTTGCATTGGAGAAACAAAACTCCATTCATTATTTTCAGGATGATAACATTCCACAGACTTAAATCTCTCCTCTCCATCAAATCCTCCTATTACATAAAGTAACCTACATAAAAAATTTTAAAAAAAGGTAATAAAGTATAGTCAATATATTTCGGTACATATAATCATTTATATATTTTAATTAAGTAATATAAATATTATACCTATTAACTACTGTTACACCAGCACCTAGTCGTTTTTTATGCATTGGTTTAATAGAAGTCCATGAATCATGATCTGCATCATAACATTCTACAGTATTGTGATAATCTCTACTTGCACTTCCTCCCACAGCATATAATAATCCATCCATAACAGTTACTCCAGGTCGATTTCTTGGAACTGAAAGAGGACTACAAGTTCTCCAATGATCTATTACTGGATCATAGCAATCAACCCAGTCACTATCAAACCTGTACACAAAAAATGTAGATATATTACAACATTTTTATTATTGTATAATTGATATTTGTATTTTTTTTAAAATTTATGAGTAAAATTTTTATTTTGTTACAAGTCATAAACTATTGGCTTATTGAACAATTTTAAAGATGTTTTAAAATATCCAAACTCATAGAGATATAAGACCAAACCCTTTGACTATAGCAATTATAATTTTTGAAAACAAATATTTTTGTTATCTCAATTAATTATTACTGTATGTTGAGAACGTAATATATTCACACAAAAAGAAAGAATTAATATTACAACATAAACGGTTTCTTGTCAGTTTATAAAAATTCAATAGAATACCTAATTTCTGGAGTATTATTCCTTCCACCAACAACATAAAGCTTTCCTTTAAGAAATGCTCCTCCTAACCCTGATCTTGATAAAAGTAATCTTTCGTGCTGTGACCATTTTTTATCATCAATGTTATAACTTTCTAATAAGTCCAAAGAACAAGAATTAAACAAACCACCAGCTATATAAATTATGCGTGGAATATTTGGTGTCCTTTCTTTTACAATAGGTTTTTTGTGTAAAGTTAAATCTTTGAAAATTTGTCCTAGATATTCTTTACAGACAGGAACTTTTTTAAGAAGATCACAATTTTTCATCTGATCTCTTAAAAAATTTGGAGTTAAAAAATGACAACGAACTGCTTGTAGGATATGTTGCATTGTAGGACCACGAGCCTCCTCATTATATTCAACCCATTTGAGTACTGCATTATAAACTTCACGTTCATCCTGAACATTTAATTCATCTTTATCAACGAGAGTCACTGATTGAGAATAAAATTATTGTATATAAAATATTGTTTTGACTAAATGTTATGTTGAAATTAAAAAATGAAATATTTGTTTTATGCAAAAAAAATAGTTGAACATCATTAATTTCATATCATTATTATTATACCTAATTGAGCTGCAGATAATTGAAGAAATTCTTCTCCTTGGCAGATTTGATTAAAGTGTTGAATAATAAATTGGTGTGCTTTGTGATAGAGATTTGTGCAACAATGTTGTTCAGCAAAGTCTGCAATACCAATAGCATTTGTTGGATCAAGTTGTTTTTCTAAAAATGCACAACATGCTTCTACAACACTAGTGATCTATACATAATATTATTTTATTTTTAAAATTGATATGTAACTATTTTTTATCGATTATTTATTTTTAATAAACAATAAATATACCTGAAACATTGTTGCAGCTGATAAAAGTAAACAAACGCTAAATTTTGTTACTTGTAATTTACCAGTGTACATGAACATTAGTAATTTAGTCATTGCTTTTGGACATACACCTCTCAGTTTAACCTTTGACATTTCACATTCTTTTAAACCCCCTGTAAACATTGCCTACATACAAAAAATAAAGTCTCAAGAAACAATGAATCTTTAAATAAATTTTTTATTTGAAGGTTTCAAAAAACTGTTTTAATAGTATTTTAAACTATTTAATATTTTTTTACTTAATACATAATTTTTTTAAATGTTCTCTGTGAGTGAAGTCGTTAATATTTTATAAATTTAGAAACTAAACAAAGATTCCTAAATGAAATTCTGTTTGAACAGTCTTGTAACAATATTATTATAAAGAATGAAATAATAACATTTATAAATTTAAAAATAATTTTGTAAAATAATAATGAAATAAATAATTTAAAAAATATAATTTTTCATGAATTATTTTTTACCAATTTCTTTATGTTTTGTACATGAACTATAAATTTTTTAAATGAGTGATTAAAAATTTCTTTAGGTTTGTAAATTGTACATTTTCAAATATCATGAAAGACATTCTTGTCAAAAGTTTCTATTAATTAATATATATGTATATATTTTTACATTTTTCAAAATATTTATGTAATTTCATTTTTTGTATATAACTCAAAACATTAATAATAATTTGTTAAAAAAATAATTAAATCTTATTATAGATTTAATTTTTAACATTAAGATATAGTACTGAAAATATTTAATATTACTTCAAATACCTTAAAATAAGGACTAGCAGCTGCCAAAACCACTTTATGAGCATGAAGAAGTTCATGGCCAACTTCTAATGTAATATCAGTTAACATACGACTATTACGCATGATATGCATCATTTCCATGACACTTTTGAGATAACTGTGTTTATAGAATATCATTCCCTCACAACTCTTGTTTTTATCAGAGATTGTATCCTTTTCATCTTCATCCATATTGTGAGAATTTTTGCCATGCAAAAAGTCACAATTTTTATCAGTCAAGCAGGCCTAAAAAATGAATAAATTTATTTTACAGCTTAGAAATAAAGATGCAGATATATAATGATATTATTAACTTTTAACAATCACAACTCTGAGAAATCAAAATCACTTAATGTCTGAAATGCTAAAGTATAAATTATTTCAATATTTAAAAGACTGTTAGACTAAAGATGTATGTTGCAATTTCTAAATCATTGATGAAATAAATATTTAAAAAATTTATAGTTTATTTATTTATCTATGGAACATTTTACAATAATAAATTATGTGTAAAATATTTGAATTTCTACAAACTGTAATTTAAGTCACTATGAAGCAAATTTACTAAAAATTTAATAAAAATAAATTATAAAATTGCAAAATCTCAAGTTTAATTTATGAAATTTATTAAATAATGGTATACAAAAATTTAAGTACATTTTGCACATGATTTTCCATAAAATATTTTCATGTATTTTTTTTTAATTCAATATTTTTCTAGAAAAAAAATAAAAAATCTTATGATTAAGTAAGAAAATTTTTTTTTAATTTTCTATTTTTTAGACTTTTTTGAAAATTAAAACGTTACGAACTTTATTGTTTAAATATTGTGTATTAATCATCAATGCTAATAAAAAAAATCTTATAATAATAATCAGTTTTATAAAATTAATAAAAAATTTTTAATCCATAAAATTTATAATAAAAAAGTCACGTTTAATTAAAAGAACATATTTGATGAATTGTTCAAGTTTGATTAAAAATTGAAGATAAATATTGAAAAGGGAAAAAGTAAACAGCCAATTTTAAATGTGTAGTCATTGTGATTTTTAAATTATTACAAGTCACAAGATATATAGTAGGTAAAGTATATCTGTAATATTGGAGAAATTTTGAATTTTCGATGACAAAACGTTTTTTAATCAAGGTCGTAACTCGCTATTTGATAAAACGAAAAAAAGATATAATTGTAACACTGTATATCTGATTAAGATCACAGGCTGAAGTCTAACCTTAAAATATAAACAATTGTAAACAATGTTCTAAAAAATTTCTTACCATGTTGTAAAAACAAAGTGTTTTTAAATGTTTCTTGAATGGTTTTTCAGCTGTTAGAATCTTGAGAATAATATTAAGAATGTTCTAATCTCAGCAATGCATTTGACACTAAATATGGGAAAAGGAAGAGAAAACTCACGTGTTGATCTTCCTTTTCTTTTTCGTCTTTTTACGAAAGCGAATAGTGAAAATTTTTTAGTTATTTGGGACCTATACACTAATAACTTAACGTTTAAAGGTAATGCATCTAATCTTATCAGGTAATTTGTTTGCATTTATTAATATTCACTTAAAATTTTCTTTCTCTCTCTTTCCTCGTTGTTATTTTATTTAACGCGAGTGTATAATTCACCTTGTTAAAAATTAAAATCTCCCATAAGGGCAATATTTGTTTGTATTGTAGTAGTTCCTATTTTGGCCACCTCATTGAATTTACATGTTATTCAACGGCGCCACTTGAGGTTTTAAAAAGGCAAATACTTCTCATATGGTTTAAACGATGTTCCCCACTCGTGACCCCCCATCTACTCGTACTCTATTTATGTATATATAAAAAGATTTTTGCAACTCATCATACGTAAGAAGGTAATACGTTTTTGTTTCGTACGTTGGAATCTTTTACTATATATCTAACGTTCACGATGGATCTGTAGTTATTTTACAATTTTGTTCGTTGAATGAGATCGCGTCGTTGAAATTTAAGCAACTATTAGAAATCGAAAGATGATTTTTCAAAATATATTTATTTATTTATTTAAATTGGACACTGAAAAAAAATGTTTAAATAAAAGGTAAAATTGACTTGCGTTATAGTTTTTAAATCAAACAGGAATAAGTTATTTAAAATTTTAGTGCTTGATTCGAAAATTAAAATTAATGAAATTCATTAGCAAGAAGTAAAAATATATAAATACGAGTTTAATTTTTAAGGAAATGGTTTAAGATTTTTCATGATTTCATTTATAACTTAATCATAATATTTTTGTCTCCTTACAAAAGAAATTTTGTTAAATCTTCTTAACTTTTTCATACACATAATAAACTAGGAAATGCGGTATTTACGAACGAAATCAACTAAAATTAAGAATTCATTATACATAAAAAAATAAGAAACAGCTTTGAAAAATCTAAAAATTTATAAATGTATATTTGTTTAGAATTTTTTATGGTGGTCAAAGTGTTTAATATCCGTAAGGCTGTATCTTTTCCGTATGCGTTAAAGTAAACCAACAATCCAAAATTAAAGTAATTAATTTAATTTTTTGAAAATTATTAAAATCTAGCTGCAATATATTTTAACCAAATAGACATGTATATTATGCAGATTTTATTTTTCAATTTAGAAAAGTTCTAATTGTGTCGTCAGACAAAAGAAAATAAATGATTTTGCTTTATTCTAAATTTCATATGATTCAGCACTTTTGTTCCAAATAATAATTTTGAAATTTTTAAGCTTTTATATGATATTCACATCAGCGCTCAACTGTAAAACCGAAAAATGACAACCTGAATAGTTTGTATGTAGCTGGTATTATGTATTCATAAGTAGGACCATACTAAAATTTTCAATAAATGAGGTATAAAATATCCATTGCATTTAATTTTATTTTTTATAATCAAGCGTATGAAGGGTACATGCGTAATCTCATTTTAAAACAATCGAAATTTCACGTATCTTTTATTTTAAAAAATAAGGAATTTAATTTTGGAGCGTGTTGAATTAAAGATCTGTATCTGTTTTTAATTACCAACTTAATTACCTTAATATTAAAAATCATCCCAAATATGATTGTTTTAATTAATATTAAACGAAAATAAAAATTTTGGTATTTTTTCAATTAATATTTTCTCTCATTTTAAAAGTAGAATAAACAAATTAATAGATTGCACATAAAACGCAACGGATTTCTGTAAATGTTAGCGAACATACTTTATATTTTTTATTCATATTATAATTTTATATAATAAAATTTTCATTTCTTAATTCAATAATCGTATAAAATTTTAAATTTTATTTGTAATGAAATTATAACTGTCATTATTTGAGATTTATATAAATGATTTATCTGTAAGAAATATTGATGATGTGGTAAAATTTACAATTAACGCTACCGTTTGAATTACACATACGGAAAACTCTTACCTTTATATCAGAAAAGTTATAAAAAGACAGAGATTAATGTGGCGAATCACTTAAAGTATTTGAGCAGGTATGAGACAATAGCGTTTTGATCATGTTAATAAAACAATTAAGTTCTGCTCATAATTAAAACCCAAAATGAGCAGATAAAATTGAAATTTAGTTTTTTTATATATCCGAGGAATTTGGGTGAATGTACGGCACATGCATTATGTTAGGAAATGTACATCTCGTCGTATACGTGGGTGTCAAACAATGTTATTTTTAAATGATCGTTATTTACTTTGGGTATCAATTATTTGTATTTTTTCCTTAATACTTGTTTAAAAAGCTTATCAATGTTATAAAATATTAATTGTTAAAAATTTTTATTTTTTTTCAATTTTTTGATTCTCTTTTCGTTTGAACTTCAAAATCTTTACAAAACTTTTATATAAAATTTGCCTAACAGAAGTTATAAATAAGTTTGGAAAAGTTTGAGGAATAAATACGTTTCTGTTTTTTTTTTTACTACTTAGATACAAATCATGAGTATTTTCTTTGAATTGAGAGAATCAAAAATCACTCTAATTTATATTATTTCATATATAGATTAATAGGTTTCTAATGACAAAGGAAAATTTTTAGTAACTAGTCTATAATAAAAAAACGGAAAAGAAACAATCAAAGAAAAAATGTGTCGTGAATATTTTTATGTAAATTAATTTTTTCACACCTGTGTGTTACAATATTTTGGAAAAATCAAGAAATAATAATGTAAAATGTTACTAGAATAAAAAAAATTTTCTATATTTAAATTTGTTCAAATAGTTGCTACAATATTTAAAAAATTGAAATATTTGTGAGTAAATATTTAAAAATACTGATTGCCAAGAACCGTATTTATTACCAAGAAGATTATTCAGTTAAATTTTCAAATAAATTAATTCATTAGTTTCTTAGAATTTTGGGTTTCAATATGATATATTAAAATTTTTCGAATTCGTACAACAAACCTGATATTCTGAAAAACTAATGAATAAATTTATTTGAAAATTTAATTGAATAATCTTCGTGGCAAATACTACAAGATAAAGCATTTCTTCCCTCAAAGTTTTTCAAAAAATAAGAAGATTGTCAATATTTACGAGGACAGGTGTAGTATTCGTTTTACATCTCCTTAATAAATATTTTTATATGAATGAAGCGTGTTAAATTTAACTAACAGATATATTAACTGTTTCGAAAGTTTTGATCATCGTTTGAAAGGCTGCTCACCTCGTGTAACCACTGATTCTTTATTTCTCTCGTGTTTGACATATATTTACGATAGTTGTATCACAAGACTTTTTCTTATTATTATTCAATAATATAGGATTGTCAAAATTTTTAATTCATAATTTTAAATATTAAATATTCTTTTTCTTCTTTATAATCAATTAAATATTTCTTTTCCCGATGAATCAACGTCAAATAATTATTCAATAAAAACATAACTGATAATTACAAATATTTTTTATTTATCATAAAAGTTAAATAATAACAAAGTAATAAATAATAGTCTCATTTCTTCACATTAATTGCTTCAATTGAATTGAATAAGAAAAAATATGATAGTGATTAAATATTTTCAATCTAATGCACAGAATATTAAATTCTCAACTGAAGTAGTGGAAAAGTGAAAATCGAAATTATTTACAATTACTGCATTTTGAAAAATCTGAGGAAATTCATGCATATATTTCAAATCTTCAATTTGATATGGTAAACATAAAGAAACCTGAAAAAGAATTATTTTTCATTATTGTTAAGGAAGGTGACAGACGTTTGATTATAAAAAATAATGAGTTTATTAAATTATGAATTTTAATTTTTCTGATAAAAAAAAACAAATATTAACTTTAAAATTGTGACCTCCCACACAGCATGAAACCTTGCAGCAACCTTTCATGCTGTGTGGGCTATAATTTACTTGTTTTCGACGAAAAAATAACTTTTTTTTAACATAGAAATAACAGGGCACGCCTATTCCTTATAGGAAAGTTGTAAACTGCAATCGATTTCACCCAAGCATCAGAACGTTCAGAAAAACCCATAATTATAAATAAAAGATTAACCACCCGATTTCTCATATTATTAAAATTAGTTGATTGATTAAGTGATAAATTATGGGATAAATTAAGTGAATAATCAGGTGATTAATAAATAACTTGAAATTTCTCAGCAGCTATAACAGTAACTTGAATAAAAAAGAATCCTGTGAAATCAATCAATAGACCAAAGTCAAAACCCGATGGCATATTGTCAATTCTAATAGTAGCCCGTCGACATTGACCCTTGTGCGTATCAATTGCGCACTATTTTAAATCCATCCTAATGAACTTGCTCCAAAAAGAAACAAAATATAATCCAACAAACGATCTTTCATTGATTCAGTATATATATACCAAAAGTACTTAAAAATTTTTTTAAAAATTATGAAATTAATGTCTAATATATCCAGGAAAAAGCTCACCCGCCCAAAAAAATGTTAAAATGTATTTTCTCAAGGTGCCCTTGATTGACCTTGTCCCGTACCGAAAAGAGCGAGAAAGATATATAGGATTCAGTGTTATATCTTTAAAAAAAAGGCTTGCGCAGAGATAAGTATTTTATAGATATTCTCTTAGAACTGCAAAAATTATTGGTCAAAGCTATTTGTGCTTAACCAATCGACTAATTTGGTCATTTATTCCTGAGAACCGTAAGAACTTGAGCGTGACCGTCACTTGTATTATTACGTTATCGTTATTACTCAAAAATAATATTTAATAAGAATATTCAAATATTTTAATCATTCATTTATATTAATATTAGATTTACTAATATAATAACAACGTTGTTTTTATTCAAAATGTATAAATTATTGTTGAAATAAAATTTTGGAGCAAGGTAATTTGACGGTCAAGACAGCGTCATAATAGAAAAATTTAACAAACTCGAGAACTCCAAGTCAAAGCTTGCAGGCAGCGCAAGCGAGATAGCTTTATATACTGGATTAGGGTGGTGTACAAGTACTACTACGCTCGCGCGGTCTATATACGTGCGTGTACGGTGCGCGCGGTGTATTCATCGAAGAAGAAACTATACCTTCGTTCAGTCGCTCGCTCGCTCTTCGACCGGATCGACGACACAGAATATTCCTCGCGCCTCTTCCTTCTCTCTCACCCTAGAAATTTTATTAGTGTTTTATTCTAACTACTCCCAGATCTTCTAACTTAAATACGTAAGTTTTTTTAATTATTTATTTATTAACAATCATTTGTTTAAGAAAAATTTTCTTATTGTATTTTTGTTTTATAAACAATTAATTGTTTATTTACTTTTTTTTTACATAGTCTGATTGTTTATTATTAATTTTAATGAAATTAAACGAATTATAAACTCCACGCGGCTAAGATATTGACCGTACGGATGGACTTTTAACTCGTACTCCCGGCGTTGACCTTGACTGACATTCAATGATATCTATATATGCGCGCGCGGTCTCTCTCTCTCTCTCTCAGAGTGAGAAACCAACCCACAAGACATGGCCAATAATAAATCGATGAGATGTACTTGTTTTCACTATCGTTCAACACCATTAATAAGAATATAATGAAAAAAAAAGTTTCAATGGATCAATAGAAATTGCATAGTTTACTTTACGTATTACTCATGGAGTCGTCTGCCTATTTACTTATTTATTACGTAATCCTAGCATTTTTGGCGTAATACTCGGACAATTTTAGCAATACATTAGAGAAAACGTTTTTAAAGTTAGATTTTGGTAGAATGGAAGAAAACGGAGCAAGTGTTTGAAATAATTAATGTAAATATGATCAATAGATTTGTATTTTATTTTTTTGTTAAATTATTTACATCCACGTGATAGTTTTATTCTTAACTTTCAGAGCAGACGTTATATTTTAAAGTTTATGGTACGATTTCACTTATGATTAAAATTTCTATGTATTTTATGATTTTATTTATTAGTTAATTTAATAGAGTACAGGTTTAATCCTAACGTTTATTCAATAAAATATGCTGATATTCGACAAAAATATAGATGTTGAACTTGTTTCTAAAGAAGTGAAAGTGGTCACTGTACTTTCAAAACGACTATGTAAATGCATGTTTTTTTATAATACCGCTTATTATTTATAGTTGAAACGACAAATATTTGCGTGTTACGATTTATCTTAAATTAATTGTTTGAATTTCAAATTTCATCATATTTATTCACACTAATTGTTTTAAACAAATTCAATTTTATTTATTACTAAAATAGATTTATTTTCTAGAATTTAACCAGAATAATTAATTTAAATTTATGATTTAATCAAAAATATTATTTAAAATGATAATTATAATAATTTTATTATAAATAATTTCTAATTTATTTTTGCACGTTTCTTACAAAAGTAAATAATCAATGAAATTGTTGAATGAAAAAGTTTATTTAAAACAAATTACAGGAAATTCCAATAACTAAACATAACAATTAAAAAGTAATATACCAGTTCGAATTAATTAATTTTAAATTTAAATATTAAAAAATTAATGAATTCGATGTTCGATTTAAGACTACTTAATTTTTATAGTTCAAACTTTCTATTAGAAAAAATTTATTATAGTTTTATACGCTATTATACTAATTCCTAATCTCAAAAATAAATCGTTTCTGGCATAACAAGTTTTTTAACATTTTCATACTGATTTCAAACAATCCCGTGTTAATTTTTAACTTATATTTACAAAATTTATTGTTGTACTTTACTCAAACACTGTTTATTAAAGCTAACTCTTATTCCTACAGACTCAGATTGACTTACGTTAAAAAATTATTTGTTACATTACTCAAGGTCTACTATATACACACAAACAAGATAAACTTTCGAACTTTGTACTATTTACATCATTCCTCGTACACTATAAAAATTAAAATATCTTTTTTCGTCGAGTCATCTTTAATTTCTCTAAAATTCCATACTTATACTTTATCATCCTAATTAGCTATACGATATTTCCATAAAAAGACCACATGCCAATTTTCCTCTTTCATTATTGACGATAAACTCTCGAGATGCGTGGAATATCGTTTCGTATAAACAATGTTTTGATAAAAAGCAAATAAAGAAGAAACACAAAGCGATCATTTAACTTTTATCTTATGTACGAGAAAAACATTTGAAATTTAATAAAAAATAAGAAAACACAGTTCTAGAATTTTTAAATGTTTAAGCAATAAAATACGTTACTATTTGCCGGATGATACATCATAGCATCTAGTTGCGTTATCTCTCGGATGTTTTAAATGAACTCTTGCGTCATATTCAATCCAATAGCCTCTTATATACTTTATTTTTTTGATTTATAACTTATATAGACTAAATAAATTTTTTAAAATTATTTTGAAGTTTTGAAAAATTTTTCTGGCGCATCTTCTTTGATTTTGCTAGTTGTAAATAAATGCTAATCGGATTGATTGATTGATAGTGTCTATTATCCATTTCTTATCCGTATGAAATTATACACTTGTTGTTAGTCGTATTTATGACTACTATTATAATCTTAAGTAGAATTTAGCAAGATTAAATAATATCATTGATTAAATAATGCTATCATCAGTGAGCAATTCAATATAATTGTAAAGATAGTCAGATCGAAATTATTTTAACGTATACTGAAAAATTATGTAAATCGGTGTATATATCGAGTTAAACATTAAAAAATTTTTAAAAGATACTATCGTAAAAAACGCACGTGTTAAACTAATTGGCAAATGATCAATAAAATTTATGTCTTTTTCTTTTGCTTTCAAAGCATATGTCTCGCAATTACTTAATCTCATGCAATTGTTAAAAACGTAACTCTTCTTTAACGGCATAAAGAAAATTATCATAACTTTATGACGTGTTAAAATTTTTCTTGAAAGTAAATTCGATACGTGGTATTTAAAAAGGTGGGGAAAAAGGAAAAAAAAAATCCTATATATTATACATGATTTTCATATGACGACAAGACATTGAAATTTCATCAGTCATAATATATGATTGACGAACAACAACAACCTGGCGACTACCCAGTTGTACTTGTCTAATCTTTCTTTATTTTTTTTTATTTTGAATGACGTTAAAGGTATATTGTTAAATTTCGATTGGCATTTGTCGTTTGGTTATAATGCATGTTACACATATTTCTTTTGCTTGATTGAATGTCAAAAGGAACGTTGAAAATACTGTAAAGCATAACATGGAGTAATTATTTTTTTTCACTAACGATATTGGAAAAGGTTTTTGTTCTTATTAATGATAATGTGATTGAGATTAGAAATTTTTAATAAAATTAAAATTTTTCAGAAGGTCAAATTAATGTCAAAATTAAAAGAAAGTTGTGTTGTAAACAAAAAGATATTCTTCATTATCTTCTTATTTTATCTTAAACTTGTTTATACATTTTGAAGTAGAATGAAAAAAAATCACAAATTAAAATATCAATAACTTCATGATACAACACTTATTTATACAGTTGTATCTGAAAAATTATAATCAATAGTATTCTACGTTTAAAAATATGATGAATTTATTAAATTTTAATCGTTGTAATTAGCGTTATTTCAAAGATTATTTTTTATTTAAATATTATCTTCTTTAAATACAATCATATAGAAACAAATTTTTAGTGCAATATTATTTAATTTTGCTTATGAATGAAACACTAATACGTACATTAAAAAATCATTAATAATACAAATGAATGTTTGACAATATAACTACAAAAAAAATTTAGTTATTTATTCATTTATTCATTCACTAGTAGTGAATAAACGTTTTGAAAGAAAGTACTCGTCGTTAACGCTGGTCTCCGTTTTTTTTTTATAAATATTCAATAATGTATTTATAATTGAAAAAAAATCTATTCATTCACTGACGGTGTAGTTCTATTCATATATAATTTTGTAAATTGAAATGTAAATAAAACAATCAATAAAGAGAGATTAATTATTTATTTACATGAGTACGTTCTAACTAAATTTTGTACTATTAAGAATGTACGTTAAACGCGAACATTCAATCGATCCAAGAAAATTTACCCCTATAGAATATAAGAACAGCTGAGCAAGTGATGCATACATACATACATACATACATGACGAAGAATAAAAGTGAAATCCGTTATTCAAGACCTTGAATGAGAGCTGAAAAAAGATTAAGCCAAAAATACAACCCCAAACGTTTTATATCGTGTATAAATAGAATATTTCTAATGAATCAGATATTGTTAAATTTTATATTGTTAATTAGATTATCAACAAGATTCAATTCCAAAATAAATCATTATTTTTTTATATTAAAAAGTAAAATAATGATAAAAATTTTTCAAATTTATATAAAATCTTAAAACTTACAATTAATAAACATAGAAAAAAGCTTCTTAATTACAATAAAAAACATAGAAATATACAATTTCATACAACAAAATTTTCACTAATATCACATTTAAAAATAAGTGAAATTTTTAATTAGTTTATAAATTTACATCGACACGTTACAGAAACATTTAATCTTATTTAAAAATGTTGTCAAAATTAAGGAAAAGAAAGTAAAATACAGAATTTAAAAAAAACATATGGGAATTTCGTGTAGGTTATTCACCTTACCAACAGTCACGTATACCTACTTGCTTGTAACTTCATCGATTGCATAACTCGTTAAAATTATTTTTATCGTTTTCTTATTTTCTACGCTCATGTTGACTACTGTTTATAAATCTTTTTATTTTTCTTAAATAATTCATAAAATTATTTATAGAAAAATATTGCAAAAAAATACTAATTATAAAATAAAATTTTTTTAAAATGACACAACTTAACTTAAAATTAGAATTTATTATATTTTTTAGCAATAAAAATTAGAAAAAAAGTTAAATTTTTTTAACGAAAAAACAGTTGATTTACAAGTCAACCATGTGTTTTATTAATACATTGTTAACTCGTAAACGAACCGGTTTTTTATTTTTAAAAAAGCATTATTAACGTATATTTCCAATATTTACACAAAATTTAATTGCAAAATCAAATAAATCCCGAATCAATTTAAAAATGACACAATATGAATCTCATAATTATCATACTAAATCATCACTGAAGAAATATAAAAAATTTAAATTAATTTTCAGAAAATGCCCGCCGACAGTTACCTGAAAGCTGACCCAGAATTGAAGAAGGAATTGGCTGAAATTGCCGCGGCAATTGTTGCTCCTGGTAAAGGTATTCTTGCTGCTGATGAATCAACAGCAACAATTGGCAAACGTCTCCAGAGCATCAATGTTGAAAATAACGAGGAAAACCGTAAAGCATACAGACAGCTTCTTTTCCAAGCTAACAAAGTACGATTATTCATTTTTTATTTCAGTAATTTTAATCAAAATAGTAGTAATTTTCGAAATATCAATAAGAGATTGAAGTTAATATCCAAGAATAAAAAAATTTCAAAGAGCGCAAATTTAATAATTTTAGTTTGAAAAATTTCATTTTAATTATGAAAATTTAAATTAGAGAATTTCAAACAGTTGTAGATTAATTATTTGTCAATATTAAAAGTTACTATTATATTAAAATAATTTTCTTTTAAAAAAATTAGTAGTTTGATTATTATAATTCTTATGTAAAAAGAAGTTGAATAGCAGAAAAAGAAAACATTGAAAACAAAATATTCTATTCATTATAAAAGAAAAAAAAGTATAAATAAAAATAATTTTGTTAAAGGACGCCATTGGTAGCCACATCTCTGGTGTAATTCTTTTCCACGAGACTCTTTACCAAAAAGCTGACGATGGCACACCATTCGTTAAATTGCTCAATGAACGTAACATCATTCCTGGCATCAAAGTAGACAAGGGTGTTGTACCGCTGTTCGGTACTGATGACGAATGCACGACTCAAGGTTTAGACGACTTGCAAGCCCGTTGCATTCAATACAAAAAGGATGGTTGTCATTTTGCCAAATGGCGTTGCGTCCTTAAAATCAAGAAAGATTGCCCATCCAAGCTTGCTATTCTTGAAAACGCCAACGTACTCGCACGTTATGCATCAATCTGTCAAAGTGCTAGGATAGTACCAATTGTTGAACCTGAAATCTTGCCTGATGGTGATCACGATCTTAAGAGATGCCAGCAAGTTACCGAGGAAGTCCTTGCCGCTGTTTACAAGGTAAGTTTTATTACTTTTTAAAATTTTGAGATTGCTTGAAAAATTTTTTTTAACATTCTTTTACTAAAAATAAAAAAATTTAATTTTAACCTTTTTTAATTAAAAAATCAATTAGAATCCATGCTTCATATTTTTGCGCTATGCAATGAATAATAATTTCTTATTTAATCTTTAATAAAAAAAATACGTCATGTTAAATATACATGAATCAAACCAACGCGAAAATGTAAAATTACTAAATGTATGTTAAAAATTTAAAAAAATTCAAAATTACACATTCTTACAAATAAAATTATTTTCACAAAATTAAAGTTTAGAAAAAAACTAACAACTATTTACATCATCATAGGCTTTGGCTGACCACCACGTTTACTTGGAAGGTACTTTATTGAAGCCAAACATGGTAACACCAGGTCAAAGTTGTCCAAAGAAAGCAACACCTCAAGAAATTGCAGCTGCAACAGTAACTGCATTATCTCGTACCGTCCCACCAGCAGTACCTGGTATCACTTTCCTCAGCGGTGGTCAATCCGAAGAGGAAGCATCCGTTAATCTTGATGCTATCAATAAGTTCCCAGGAAAGAAACCATGGGCTCTTACCTTCAGTTACGGACGTGCCCTTCAAGCTTCCGTACTCCAAGCTTGGGGTGGCAAGAAAGAACAAATCGCTGCTGCTCAGGACGAACTTATCAAACGAGCGAAGGTATGTTTGACGTGTTATTTTTGCTTAATGATAGCTAATTATTGCATATAGATATTTTTTAGTTTTTCTCAAAGCTGTGTATTTTAATTTACATTTTCAATTGATAAGTATTACTATTTTTCTCTGTATATTAATCATTAAATTTCATCATTTGTAGAATTTTTTTTTAATTAGTTTATACTTTAAATTCATTATTTTTTTTTTAATTTTAGTCTTGTAATTTGTAATTAACAACTTATTTTACGAAATCAAATGATGGAATTTACATTTACTACGATAGTTTTTCATATTTATATAATTGATTATATAGCTCTTATCATAAAAAAGGCTTTATCTATAAAATCTTTTCGTAATTGCTATTTCTTTAAATATTCACCATTCACCTCACTTTTTAATTTTAAACTTTTCCTGTATCAAAATGTTTCTTAATCTTTAAATCATTTAAATTAATTTTTTTTTTGCTAATATAGTAATGATGATAATAGTATAAACCAATTATTTTATTTAAGAAAATAAAAATTTTTTTTTAAGTCTTTTAAATTTTACATTTTTAACGATTTTTAAACTATATGTGTTTTTATTTTATTGACTAACAATTTTCTGTATAACTTATGTCTTGTAAATAATTGTAGTTCAATATGCGACAATTTCTTTCAGAAGACGAACGTTCGTAGGATATCTTAAAAGCATCGAACTTTTTTTATATATACAGCTGTTTAGTAGATTTAGTTTGCATGCGTTTGTTCTTGTTTTTTTTGCTTGTCTTTAGGCCAATGGCGCAGCCTGCCAAGGCAAATACGTTGCTGGCAGTATTGTCAGTTTGGCTGGCTCGACCTCGCTCCATGTCAAAGCACACAAGTACTAAATTTAAAAAAAAAGTCCTCTATCACAAAATCTATGTTGTACACGCTCACTGCTTACCCTTTATTTTTAATTCCGTAAGTACTTTGCATTTTGCTAATTAAGATTTTCCATTGAATAGAATTTAATTTTTTTTTGAGACTGTAACTGAATTGTTTATTGGAAAATTCTTTAATTAGTATTTGCTGCTTTATTTTATTTTTATTATTTGTAAATAACTTTTTTCTTTTGCTAATTCTGTGTTATCTTATATTTTTAAAATTTAAATGTGATTATATTTAACATGAAATTCAATCTTATATGTTTAAAAATTAAATTACAGAAGCAAATTCTGCTGTCATGATATCATAATTCATAATTGTAAATATTATGTGATTAACAATTTTCTGTAAATAATTTTTTTTTGCAAACAAATTCTTATCTCAATCTCAACAATGAAATATCAAATTCTCCGAATTTAAACAGAAATATGAAATTTTTTATTTTCATGAAATAAAAATTTATTAAATTATTTTGTTAATTAAAAAAAAAATGTATTAAACAATAAAATTATTACGACTCAACAAAAAGTTTCCGACAGTTACTAAAATATAAAAGAAGCGTTATAAAGCATCTATTAATCATAATTAAAATTTTTTGCAGGCAAACAGCGAATCAGCACTTGGAAAGTACGCGGGTGGTGTAACCGGAGCTGCTGGCGATGCTGCACTCTTTGTCGCCAACCACGCTTATTAAATGTTTAAGAAATCGCAGTTTATATCATGTAAAAATTTAACGTTATCAAAACAATGAAAAAAAATAAAGACAAAATAAAATAAAAAAAAACTCAGTTTACCACACGATGAATTCTGTGGCGTTTTGAGCAGCGAGTTGAGTGAACAATAAATGTAATTTATATTTATAGCACAAGCAAATAAAAAAGAGAGAAAGAGAGAGTGTCGCGTAAAAAAAAATTGTTAACCCAATTTTGTTTTATTATTATATATACAAACGAATTGTTTTGAACAGTGAGAGTCGAGAGTGTTATGCTTGTTATTCTTTATTTGTCTTAATTTTTTTTTCTTAATTAATAAAAACAAAAAAAAGGAAACAACAAGAATGACAGCTGTTTGATTGATTTTACTCGCCTTGCTAATACGCGATTATATCGTTAAGGATTTTTTTTATTGCCAAGCCACATAATACGTCTCAAGAATCATCGAATGTTGGTGCTGTTTACTTACAACGATAAAATGTAATATACGATTTCTCTCGCTCTTGTATTTGATGCGCTGTCTGTTTAAACGTTCACGTGCTTGTTAAAATATGGGATACGACGAGAATCTTTAATTCAGATAAATTATTCTTTTTTTTTCAATTTTTTTTTTTTAAATCTATTTATTTTTGCTATTTTGTGCATTCGCTGAAGAAATTACAAATGATTTATTATTAAATATGCAAGTACTAAAATTATGTCTATATATGTGTCATTATTTGTGTAATTATGTTGCGATAAAATTGTAAAATGGAAATCCTATAAATGTTGGTTATATTAGTCAGACGTTATATTAGATGAACTTATCCAAAAATAATTAAATCTATGATATTATGTAGTTTTAAAAACATATCTATTAATTACATGAATTCTTTTAAAAAAATCTGTACATTCAAATTAATAGTTGTATCTCTCGCATTTTATTTATATATGATTTCGATTGTCAAATATATTGTGGAAGATACAAATTATATTTGCTTTTATTAAATATTTTAACCTTGAAAATCTACAACATAGACAAAGAAAATCCAGGTAAAAGTATATTGATAAAAAACAACAGTTTTATTATTAACAAAACAAACATTTATTAATTATATAAGTATAAATATACAAAAAATTTACATTTAAATGACATCTCTTTAACAGTGCTCAATTATAACTTAAAAATGAAAAATACAGTTTTTATTAATACTTAGATTTTAAATGTAAATTAACTTATTACTTTACATGATTTACATTCAATCTTAAAACTATTTTATTGCTCCAAACAATGATGAAAAGAAATGATGAAAAGAATTCTTTATCAAATTTACACTTTTTATATATATTTTTATGTTTCACATGTTATTTTATAATTATCCTAATTTCTTCGTTAATAAAATTATAAAGTTTAAATATTTCTCCATTATTCTTACAAACAAATTTTTTGTTATCAACTTTACATTTACATAAAGAACAGTAATTTAAGGAATGTAAGAAATTCACTGTACCATCCTTATTAATAATTAATTTTTCTTTCATTTTTACATTTTTTTCAGTATGCATTTTTTCAGTTTTTATATAATTTGCCATATTATGATATAACTGTAAACGTTTAATATTACATGCTTGTTTTGCGACTTCAAAAAAATGAGTTTTAATGAAATTTATCGATTCATTTTTTAATGTCTCTTGATCACACTGTACTTGCAAAGCAACTGTACAATATAGAGATTCTATGTGAGCGTTTGATATTTTGTTTCTTATAGCTGTTAAGTATCCTATTTGTTTATCAGATATTTTTATAGATTTTAAAAATTCATTATTTCCTATAATATATTTAACAATATCATCTTGATCGTACACTTCAATGGATGTTTTTGTTATTTTATAAATTGCAGCTAAATGCAAATATACATCATAACAGTTGATTTTTTCTTGAAGCTCTTTTGTTTGGCCATTTATTTCACAAATTTTACTTTTTGCATTATATTTTACAGGATCAATTATTTGAATGATCTGATCTTGTCTCATATTAGTTGTCATAAAAAAAGTAGTTACACCACTTATAACATGAGATATTGTTCCTAAACTATTTGAAATAGCACTTGCACAAATCGTAGCTAAGGATTTTATTAATCTTATACCTTTATTAACAGCCCACTCAGCCCAAGTAAAAGATTTTTTAGAAACACATTCTATTATTGCTGTCAAAAAATCACGAATTCCTTCTACTAGAATATTAAGGCCAATATTTTGGAAAATACCTAATGTAAAAATTATAAGCACCACACCAATAATAAATTGTATAGCTCCAACAACACATAAACCAATTGCGTTCCACCAGTTAACTTTTTTGGTAATTTTATAGGTTCCTATAAAACCATTCTTTTTAAATTCTTCTATTTCTACTTTATGAGATAAGATGTCATTTTCTGAAAAACTTTTATCTATTTCAATATATTCAATCTTTACCTCAAATTCGTTACGTATAGCATCTGTAATAATACCGACATTATTTTTATTTTTCTGTGAGATTTTTATTTTTTCTGACATATCTTCTGGTTTCATGGTTTTATCATGGCGAAGTAACTCAATTTCGTTATCAATAGCTTCTATATCAGGACCAATAGCTTCATCAATGGCATTTTTTTGTATGCAATAAAGTTTTAACTTATTATTTATTTGTTGTTTCAAAATCTCATTATCTGAACAAATTAGTAAAATTTCTAAATCTGATTCCCTTTGTTTTATTAGATTTCTAGTTTTTTCAAAATCTTTAACAGCTCCTTTCATATTAAACTGTTTCATTTTTTGACATTCACATTCTACAACTAATAATGCATAAGCTCGGTAAAAATAAGCGTATTCTGCGAAATCTCCATCTAAATTTATGGCAGATGTATATTTATCTATTGCCATTACAAAATCTCTATTATTCATGTAAAAGTTACCAATATTTACATATAAATAAGGGTTTTTTATCAAAGAATTCTTAATATTATCATTTGAAATTTTATCTTTGAATAATTGAAAATCATTTAAAATTTCTTCCTTGAGTTTCATTTCAATTTCACTATTATGCAGATTCATCCATATGGCAAATCTTTCCTCAACAGCCATTATTTCAAAATTTTTAACATCATTTTTTGCTGTGCATAAAGAATTTCCTCTAATTTTATTTAAAAGAGAACAATACTGAAAAAAAATAGCATCTTTTTTAGTGATAGTACTAACGTCTTGCAGAGCTTTTTTCATAAACATTGATTCTTCAATATTTCGTTTACTTTTAAAGTTATACAGATTGATATTTTTATCTTCATACAATAAAACAAACTGACTTGTTCCAGGATTTCCAGTTCTAGCTGTTCTACCTTTATTTTGATCTTCAACTCTTGAATTTGTGGGTAAAAATGTTTGACATACATGAAGTCCACCATGCATATTAACAGTTTTTGATACTTTAATATCTGCTCCTCTGCCAGCTATATTAGTTGTTATTAAAATATCACCTGCTAGCAATACATTGTTTATAATATCAGCTTCATCATTTGTCTTATATAACTTAATTTTAGTAACATCATAATCATAATCTTTAACAAGAAGCTTTTTTAATATTTCAGTTTCTTGAATATAATTTGTAATTATCAAAACTGCTCGACTATTGTGAATTTTCAAAAGACAGCTTTTTATTATTTCATTATACCAATCATTTTCATTATACACAATAATATCTGTAAGCTGTTTGTGTTGTTTTAATTTAAATGGAGGAATAATTACTGAATCAACATTATATGTTTCATTCAGAAACTGTTTTACTACAGTACTACCCAGTGTACCAGTTAAACCATAAAGATTTGATGAATACCTTTTAAAAAATTCAATATTGGACATGAAATTGGTAGTCAGACTTTCTGATTCAATTTTCAGTCCATGTTTAATTTGAAGAAATTGATGCAATCCACAAGACCATTGCATACTTTCTTGAACAACACCAGTATTATTTGCATCGACGACTACAATTTTGTCATTCTTCAGTATATAATGCTTACCATTAGCATAATAAAATATTGCCAGAATAGCTTGCTCTATCCATTTTTCTAACTGTACTTGACAAATAAAATCTTTTAAATGTTTAGGAATTTGGATTATTGGAAAATCATTTGGTATGCTTTCAGGACAGTCTCTTATTAAATTTCTTAAGTACTCATTGGTTTGTTTCTTTATGAATTCCATTTTTGTATCTTTAATGAGATATTCCTTATTTCCTTCATTTTTATTTATAAAATATGATTTACCGTTTCTGGTTATAATTGAAACATTCAAAAAATTTATTTGTATATAAATTGCTCCTAAAAGAGGCTCTAAAAGATTCATACCAAGTATTGTGTTTGATAATTTAACAATATGGTTATTACCGTCAATAAGCATATTATCAACTTCGTCAACAATTGCAATATCAAACTTTCTTCCATATCTTATATATTGTTTTTTATATTCCTGATGAAGAATATCTGCTTGAAAATCATTAACAGCACCATAAATAATATCTGCAGAGTAATCAGTATTATTATAGATATTTGAATTGCAAGATGATGATAATCGAAGTACAGCATAAAAATCTTTCTGTGAGTTGAAATTACTTATCGCAAGTACTGACGAACTAGTTATAATATCAACTTTGTGTCCCATGAGAGCATAATATGCTGCTATGATTGAAATTATAATAGTTTTTCCTTCTCCAGTATCAATTTGAGTTAATCTTCCCTTATTTTTTTCATTAAACAAAATTAAAATTACTGATAATAACTGAATATCTCGAGGTTGAAAATTACAAACTACTTCAACAGCCCTGTATATTACTGCTAATATTTCATATATTAATTTTTCATCAATGGTTCTTTTATTGGGATACTTTTTAATTTCAGAAGTCCATCTACTAATTTCTCTTTGATTCCATTCCTTTATAGGTTTGGAATTATTTAAGAATCTATTAGATGAAAAGAAAAAAGACTTATCATTATAAGCTTTAATTATGCTTTCATACTTAAATAAAATAGAATTCTCATTATTCAATATAGAAATATTCTCATTATAGTTTAAATCTATCAATTCTTTGATAAGTTGTGGCAAATTTTTTTCGTATGTACCTGGAAAAATTTCAGAAATAACAATTTTTTGAATATTATATTCTATATTTATTGAATTAGATTGCAAAATAGTATTAAATATTATGTCTTCTTTATCTTCTTGAAAGACAATATTATATTCAATTATCATTTGTATAGTTTTTATTAATTGAACTATTTTATTCTCAGTATCAAGAGAATCAATTAACTTTTTTATTTTTTGAATTGACCAATGATATTTAAATACCATTGTTGAAAGTTTTACATTTAAATCGTGGAAAATAATATTTAACAATTCTTTCTTTTTGTCAATTTTAAAAAGCTGCTTCAATTTTTTTTTCTGAACAATGTCACACTCACAATATTTAGTATAAATCATTTCAACAAAAGTACAAAAATAATTTTTGTACTTTGTATAACAGTTATTTACAGAGCCATTGTGAACTGAAATATAATCATAATTAGGAAATTCATTTCTTATGATATTTTCGATAACATAGAAATATAGCTGTTCTTTCCAGTAGCTAATATCTTTATCATCTGATGAAATGTGTTCACATAAATCATTTTTACTCATAAATTTAAATTCACTTTTATCTAATAGATTAAAGAAACTAATTAATTTAGATATGCAAGTATTAGGACTTATTTTGTTAAATAAAGAATTAAGAACATTAAATGGATATTGCATCAACAAATTGCTTAAACTTAACAATTCTTCATCTGTATATGAAATTTTTAAAATATTACATTTTATTTTTAACCATGACAATTTCATTTGTTCATCATCTAATGAAATATAATCATTTATAAAACAATTTGAAGATTCATTTGAATGTGATAGTGTAGTTAACAAATAATTTATTTTTTCAAGATCATATTGAATTTCATTTTGTATCATTATTAACGATTCCAAAAGATGTTCAATCTTGTATTGTTTCTTTTCTTGTATTAATTCATCAATGCTGTGAATTTTATGTATAAAATTTTGCATTGCATTTCTATCCCATTTTTCAGTATTTTCAAGAATAATGGATAATAAACTATATAATAATATTTCTTTGTTCCACACATTAGCAGGAAAATATTCAAATATATCAAATTTAAATTCACTTTTAGTCTTCGATAAGTAAATAGTCAATGATGACAGAATATTAAATCTATCATTAGATTGTTCTTGAATATATTTATCTAATTTTTTTAGCATTAACTGGCTACTAATATTATTTTGATTGGTAATTAATTTTTTAATTTCTTCATAATAATTTTTATAAAAATTATTAGAAAGAACTGTTGATTTTAAACTGTGTAAAATATACCATTTTATTTTTAAATCAGATAATTTATTAATAGATTTGAAATCAAGTGCAATTAGAAATAAATCCAATTTAATTGATGCATTATTTAATATATGTGAATTTTTCTGTATTTGTTTATAAATTATTTTTGAAGCAAAATACCTTGCATTAAAATTATTATCTGTGTTCATCAGTATTTCCAAAGCCATTGGAACGATATTTAAATTATCACGAATACTATTCAACAAAGTTATAGAATCGTAAATTTCATAGTGACAATTATTTGTGTTGTTCATATAATATTCTATCTTACTTTTTAGCCAACCTGAGAAATCTTCTTTGAAGTGTTCTTTAGAGAACCTTGAAAGCATGATTTATGATTTATATTGAAAAATCGGACGAATAATATCAAATTGATTTCATGAAGAAACCCATGAATATTTCTCACATCTATCTTGTCAGTTGAAATCGTAAATCTATATAAAAGAATACACGAAACATCAAATTTAATATATATAAACGAACTATGTATCTAAAATCTTAAAACGTAGTTCATAGAATATAGCATTAAAATAGTTGTAATATTTCATAAGACAGAAGAACATTTTTAAAAGTACTGCAAATGTAGCACGTTTATTAAATTCTATGTATTTCGTAAATTAAATTTATGCAATTCTAAAAACAGTTATTCTATATAAAATAAAAAATGTATTACCTTTATCAAATTATTTCAATAATTCTTAGAGCTGTAAGAATTTTTCAAGTATTTAACAAACTATTGTGAATGTCAATTATTGCATTGAATAAACTATTATAAACGTCTTCATCCCTATACGTGCTCCATATTTATTTAACAAAACATCAAAAACGGAAGTGCGGATTTTATTCCCCCTCTTCTTTATTTTTATTTTACTAGGGTTCCTAGTTCGCTTTCGAAGTATACATCAGGTTAAAAATTTTTATATAAAAAAGATGGCTAGAAATAATTTTTCATAATTGAAATATTCAATAAAATTTAATAATTACTCT
This sequence comes from Anastatus disparis, assembly GCA_017163975.1. NCBI lineage: Eukaryota > Metazoa > Arthropoda > Insecta > Hymenoptera > Eupelmidae > Anastatus > Anastatus disparis. The sequence goes on from JAFFSR010000381.1 coordinate 3,210,446, forward strand.
TAACCCTACTAGAAAAGTTTGTGTTGATTCAGTACTGATTTTACACTGATATCAGTATGTGATTTGTATTTCATCAACGTAAAATCCACATGGTACTTACACGAAATTCGTACTGAGCGAGCTCTGAAAGTAGTCTCAAAACGCAATGCGAATAAAGTACGAAATTCATACTAATGAAACACAAATACTGAAAAAAATACGTATAAAATCAATACTGAATCTGCGAATGCATGTTTAGGTAAATATGAAGTGAACTCACTCAGAGCATAATCAGTATAAAATCAGTATGCCATTTATACGATTGTTATGCAACGTATGCACCAAATATTATTGAAAAAAATAGTAGATTCGTATTAAATCTCCGTAAAATATGTACAAATTATTAAATCACTGTAAAAAATTGAAAATAATAAAATAAACTTAGTATGAATTGAGTACGAAAACTGTACGAAATTAATACCAATTGAAAACCAAATGTTTACGTAATCTTTCAACAATACATAGATGATAAATACTAAAATTACATAGATTTTGTGTGAATTTTAAAATGGAGCTCCAGGCGAAATACTAATATCATCCCAGTACGGATTCAGTACAAAATCTGTACAGATAAAGAACATTATCAATGCGGAATGTTCAACGAATAAGTGCTGAATCAGTACTGAATTTGAATAAAATATGTGCGAGATTTAAAATCCCGATGAAAAAAGTTGAATAATGAAATAAGTTCAGTACGCATTCAGCACGAAAAACGTACGGAATTATTACAAACTAAAAACTAAATGCATACGCAATCTTTCAACAATACATAGATGATAAATACTAAAATTACATAGATTTTGTGTGAATTTTAAAACTGGGGCTCCAGGCGGAATAATAATAGCATCCCAGTACAGATTCAGTACAAAATCTGTACAGAAAAAGAACATAATCAATGCGAAATGTTCTTAGAATAAGTGCTGAATCAGTTCTGAATTTGAATAAAATATGTGCGAGATTTAAAATCCCAATGAAAAAAGTTGTATAATGGAATAAGCTCAGTACGCATTCAGCACAAAAATCGTACGGAATCATTACAAACTGAAAACTAAATGTATACGCAATCTATTAACAATACGTAGATGATAAATACTAAAATTACATAGATTTTGTGTAAATTTTAAAACTGGGGCTACAGACGGAATAATAATAGCATCCCAGTACGGATTCAGTACAAAATCTGTACGGAAACAAAACAAAATCAATGCGAAATGTTTTCAAAATAAGTGCTGAATCAGTACTGAATTTTAATAAAATATGTACGAGATTTAAGATTTAAATGAAAAAAGTTGACTAATGAAATAAGCTCAGTACGCATTCAGCACGAACAACGTACGGAATTATTACAAACTAAAAACTAAATGTATATGCAATCTATTAACAATACATAGATGACAAATACTAAAATTACATAGATTTTGTGCGAATTTTAAAACTGTAACTCCAGGCGGAATACTAATATCATTCTAGTACGGATTCAGTACAAAATCTGTACAGAAAAAGAACATAATCAATGCGAAATGTTCTTAGAATAAGTGCTGAATCAGTACTGAATTTGAATAAAATATGTACAAGATTTAAAATCCCAATGAAAAAAGTTGTATAATGAAATAAGCTCAGTACGCATTCAGCACGAAAACCGTACGGAATTATTACAAACTGAAAACTAAATGTATACGCAATCTATTAACAATACGTAGATGATAAATACTAAAATTACATAGATTTTGTGTAAATTTTAAAACTGGTGCTCCAGGCGGAATAATAATAGCAACCCAGTCCGATTCAGTACAAAATCTGTACAGAAAAAGAACATAATCAATGCGAAATATTCTTAGAATAAGTGTTGAATCAGCACCGAATCTTCATAAAATATGTACAAGATTTAAAATCCCGATGAAAAAAGTTGTATAATGAAATAAGCTCAGTACGCATTCAGCACGAAAACCGTACGGAATTATTACAAACTGAAAACTAAATGTATACGCAATCTATTAACAATACGTAGATGATAAATACTAAAATTACATAGATTTTGTGTGAATTTTAAAACTGGGGCTTCAATTAAAATTAAAATAAAATTCGTACAAAATTTATGTAATATTAGTATATATCTTTTATGTATTGTTAATAGATTGCGTTTATATTTGGTTTCCAGTTTGTAATAATTCCAAACGGTTTTCATGCTGTATGCGTACTGAGCTTATTTCATTAGTCAACTTTTTTCATTTAAATCTTAAATATCGTACATATTTTATTGAAATTCAGTACTGATTCAGCACTTATTTTGAGAACATTTCGCATTGATTTTGTTCTGTTTCCGTACAGATTTTGTACTGAATCCGTATCAGGATGCTATTATTATTTCGTCTGAAGCCTCAGTTTTAAAATTCGTACAAAATTTATGTAATATTAGTATATATCTGTTATGTATTGTTAATAGATTGCGTATATATTTGGTTTCCAGTTTGTAATAATTCCGTACGGTTTCTGTGCTGTATGCGTACTGAGCTTATTTCATTGTCAACTTTTTTTATTTAAATCTTAAAACACGTACATATTTTATTAAAATTCAGTACTGATTCTGCACTTATTTTGAGAACATTTCGCATTGATTTTGTACTGTTTCCATGCAGATTTTGTACTGAATCCGTATTAGGATGCTATTATTATTTCGTCTGTAGCCCCAGTTTTAAAATTTGTACAAAATTTATGTAATATTAGTATATATCTGTTATGTATTGTTAATAGATTGCGTAAATATTTGGTTTTCAGTTTGTAATAATTCCGTACGGTTTTCATGCTGTATGCGTACTGAGCTTATTTCATTAGTCAACTTTATTCATTTAAATCTTAAATATCGTACATATTTTATTGAAAGTCAGTACTGATTCAGCACTTATTTTGAGAACATTTCGCATTGATTTTGTACTGTTTCCATACAGATTTTGTACTAAATCCGTGTTAAGATGCTATTATTATTCCGTCTGTAGCCCCAGTTTTAAAATTCGTATAAAATTTATGTAATATTAGTATATATCTTTTATGTATTGTTGAAAGATTCCGTAAACATTTGGTTTTCAATGGGTATTAATTTCGTTCGGTTTTTGTACTCAATCCATACTGAGTTTATTTTATTATTCTCAATTTTTTACAGTGATTTAATAATTTGTACATATTTTACGGAGATTTAATACGAATCCACTATTTATTTCAATAATATTTGGTGCATACGTTGCATAACAATTGTATAAATGGCATACTGATTTTATACTGATTATGCTCTGAGTGAGTTCACTTCATATTTACCTAAATATGCATTCGCAGATTCAGTACTGATTTTATACGTATTTTATTTAGTATTTGTGCTTGATTAGTATGAATTTCGTACTTTACTCGCATTGCGTTTTGAGACTACTTTCAGAGTTCGCTCAGTACGAATTTCGTGTAAGTACCATGTGGATTTTACGTTGATGAAATACAAATCACATACTGATATCAGTGTAAAATCAGTACTGAACCAACACAAACTTTTCTAGTAGGGAAGTAATTTCAGTGTATTTATAATTATTTTATTAATTCTTTTTAGGAACATTAATTAAAAATTACTGCCTGTTGCTGGTATGTTTCTATATATTTATGTTGGTAACACTCAAAAAGTATTAACTGGATAATTTTTGAAATAAAAATAATCTTTATATTTATGTATTGTAAAAAAATAGTATGAAAAATTGCTTAATATTACATTATACATATATTAAAATTAGAAATTTTCTTTTTTAAAATATAATAATTTTTATTTTTATATATTAATGATATTTGAAAAAAATACTATCTTTGTCCAGCTACTCAACCTATTTATTTTCAAACCGTATAATCCAATGTATTTAATCGTTTTTTTTTCTCTTATTGGATTTCAAATTCAGCGCCTACGTAATTACCAGCATAAGTAAAAGAGACCGTTCATTTTTTTATATTATAGAGTTTTCTTTTAAGATCATATAAATATAAAAAAAATATTTGATTAAGATTATAATTATGGAAGCTGTAAGGAGAATTCAGAGTACAGTATATTTATTCTACGTATAGATAATATATAGGGGAGAGTGGGGCGAATTTCCAGATGGGGTAACTTTAAGAATGCTTAATAATCTCATACATGAAAATTTTTATCCGGGGTCAGTAAAATAGATTAAAAATATATATAAAAACGAACTTTATTATACAACTTCTAGTAGATTACTTGATAATTTGAATTTGTAACAGCCACTTCTTTTTTTTCGCAGTGCCTTCCAAAACTTTTGGGTTGTCTAAAAATACATCTCATAATTCTGTGTAAATGAAACGATTTGTCACGTAATAATAAGTTTATAGTACATTAAAAAATAAAAATTTTGACACCTAGTATGACCCGATACGTTAAGTTTAAGCTTAGTACTGACAGTTCAAAGATTTTTAATCATTTGGGGCAACTTTCCAATACAATGTTAATTAATAGGGATTTTTTGGAAAATCGCTTTTTTATTCATTTTATACCAATAATAATTTATTTAATATTCATACGAATATTATAATGTTAATATTATATTTTTGTGATTATTAATGTATTAATGATTAATAAAATAGTAAAAAATTTGAAAAAATTCGTTAAATAAAAAATTTAATTGTATTTTCCAAGTTTAATAGTACAATCGGAAAATAGCCCCAACGCAAAATGGAAAGTTGCCCCATATATGGGGCTACTTTCCAAAAAACAATTTTTTTTTCGATCCAAACTATTGTTATATTAAATGAATAATAAGGAGTCTAGAGCAATTTTTTTATTCAGTTTGAAGTCTAAACTTAGTGTTAATGCTTTGGTAGAGTCAATTATTTCACTACCGGAGAAGAAATCTTCTCTTAAAAAAACGTCTGGAATTTAGCCCCACTCTCCCCTATAGGTATACAGATATATAGGTTTTCTCAACAAACCGTCTTCTAACTGTTTAAATCGAACGTTATACCGAATATTCGAAAAGATTGTTATTTATAAAATAATACGTAAATTATGGCTATCGAACCACAAATTGTTGAGCATTTTTTCGGAGTTTATTTATTGTATTGTAAAAATCCAAAATATAAAGGTAGAACATATATCGGTTATACTGTCGATCCGAAATGAAGAATAAAGCAACATAACGCTGGAAAAGACTTGCAAACTGTATCGACGCTTTATCACAAGGACAGAAGATATGAAATCAATATGCTAAACAAAGACAGCAATATATAAGGTGTATCGTTCAGGAGCAGCCCCCCCACTAATGGTAAAAATTACTTAAACATTTGATTAACTATATTTTAAAATAAATCAATAGAGTAATTTTTAAAGCAAGAAATTTTCCTATTGAGTTTTTATGTTAGATATTTTTTTTTATTGAGATGAATTAAAAAATTTATTAGTTTTGTACTTGTAATTGTTACAATACATTAAATAAATTTCATACATAATCTGATATTTAAGAAAATGGGCTTTGAGCGTGTCATTTAAGCTTAATAACTTATGAAAAACAATTTTTTTGACCATTTCCTATATTAAATTTGGAGCAGAAGTTTTAATTTATTAAATAACGAAGAGAAAGAATCTATGTTATGTTGTCATTGACGAATGCCGAAAGAACTGAAACAATATATAGTCTGTTATCATTGAATTAAAAGCGCAAAAATTAAAGATATATTGCATTTATATAGATTATTTTGTAATTAAAAAAAAACGATTAGTTTTCAGAAGAATTTAATTCTATTTATAATTTTATATGAATATAAAATCGGAAATTTTGATAATACCTCTAATTTATATTTTGAATTTTTTAATCTACTTTCCGCAAATATATATAATAATAATTATGATTTTTTATCATTTATTTTTAAGAATTGTTAATTTTTAGGGAAATGGTTTTGATCGTATACATGGATTTCCTAGTTCAACAACCGCTTTACAGGTAAATGAAATAACTTGAATAAATTAAAATTTTATAAGAAACTTGAAAATTTAAATTAAAATAAAAATTTTTTCAACAACATAGCTTTTATGCATAAATATTTTTTAAATTTAATTACATGTGCTTTTTTAATTATTATTTGTTAGAAAAGATATCTTTATTACATTAATTTAAAATATCTAGTCTTGTTAAATATTTTTAAAATTCGCATTTTTATACAATTAGTTCGAATGGGCATGGCAACATCCAGAATTAAGCCGTCGTTTACATGTGCCGAAAAAAAACCACGACAGAAGAATTAAAATAAAAATAATTAAGGTAATTGTTCATCAGTTACATCATAAAAAATTTATCGTCTTAAGAATGCTTTCAAATTTTTATCACAATTTTAAAAAAATATAAATAAGTGGTAAAAATTTCAAAACGATTTACCATTTATAAATTGAGATACAGAACTATAAAATTACAATTTTGAAGAAATTCGCGTCATAATTGCAATTTTGAAGTTGTCTATCTCAATTGAGAAACAGTGAATTGTTTTGAAATTTTTACCACTTATTTATGTTGTTTTTAAATTGTGATAAAAATTTGAAAGCATTCTTAAGACTATGAATTTTTTATGATGTGACTGGTGAACAACTACCTTAAAATTAGCCGAATTTAATTACTATAATGATAAAGAAAATATAATTGGAATCATATTTAATTAAATTGATATCTGCAAATCTTTAAATAACCCGAAAAAAATATTCTGTAAATATGAATTAGGGATTTGGTACAATCATAAAACAAAAACATTGGTTATATTAGTCAGATGTATTAGGTGAACTTATCCAAAAATAATTAAATCTATGATATTATGTATTTTTAAAATCATATCTATTAAATAAATGATTTCTTAAATAAAAAAAATTAATAGTCGTATCTCTCGCACTTTATTTATATATAATTTCGACTGTTAAACATATTGTGGAAATGACATAGAAAATCCAGGTAAAAGTATATTCATGAAAAATCGCAGTTTTATTAACAAAATAAACATTTATTGATTATATGAGTACAAATATACAAAAAATTTACATTTAAATCACATTTCTTTAAATGTGCTTAATTACAACAAAAAATAAAGAATATGATTTCATTCAATATTTGGGTTTTAAATGTAAATTAACTTATTACTTCATACAATTTACATTCTATCTTAAAACTATCTAATCACTTAATACAAGTAATGAAAACATGTCAAAACAGCTAAAAAATTAATAACAAATCATACATATATGTTTAGAAAAAACTTAGAATAACTTTATTTTAGAATGATTTTACTTTTGTTAAAATTTATAACAAATGATGTTAAACATTTTATGTTATCCATAGTATAAAATACTTTTATGTAACAATCATTAACAACCATACCTAATCAAGAAAACTTTAATTTTTTTCCTATTAATCCAAAATTAATTATTTATTTATAACTTATTCTTATTTAATTTTTTATTTTATAGCTATCTTAATTTCTTCATTTGTAAGATCATAAAGTTTAGATATTATTCCACCATTCTTACAAACAAACTTTTTGTTATCAGCTTTACATTTGCATAAAGAACAATAAATTAAGGAATTCAAATTTGACTGTAAAAAGTTCACTGTACCATCCTTATTAATAATCAATTTTTCATTCATTTTTACATATTTTTCAGTAAGCTTTACAGTTTTTATATGATTCTTTGTACTTTGATATAACTCTAAACGTTTAATATCACATGCTTGTTTTGCGACTTCAAGGGAATGAGTTTTAATGAAATTTATTGATTCATTTTTTAATGTCTCTTGATCACACTGTACTTGCAAAGCAACTGTATAATATAGAAATTCTATGTGAACATTTGATATTTCGTTTTCCATTTGTTTATCAATAACTTGAATTTTTATATACTTTAAAGACTTATTGTTTCCTATAACATATTTCATAATATCATTTTGATCATACACTTCAATTGATATTTTCGTTACTTTATAAATTGCAGCCAAATGCAGATATACATCAGAAAAGTTTATATTGAGTAATTCTTTTTTCTGAGGTATAATTTTTTCTTTAAGTTCTTCCATTTGCTCATTTATTTCACAAATTTCACTTCTAGTATAATAATTTATAGGATCAATCATTTGAATAATTTGATTTTGTCTTTGATTATTTACCATATAAAATGCACTTGCACTATTTACAACTTGAACTATTTTTCCTAAACTATTAGAAATAGTGTTTGCACCAATTGTTACCATAAATTGAATTAATCTTGTACCTTTATTAGCACCCCACTTAGTCCAAGTAAAGGATTTGTTAATTGTGCATTCTATTATTGCCGTCAAAATATCAGTAATTCCTTCTGTTAAAAAATGAAGACCAACTTTTTTGAAAATACTCCATGTGAAAATTACAAGTGCTGCACCAATAATAAATTCTGCAGCTCCGACAGTACATAGACAAATTGCATTCCACCAATTAACTTTTTTGGTAATTTTATAGGTGCCTATAAAACCATTCTTTTTAAACTCTTCAATTTCTTCTTTATGAGATAATTCTGAAAAACTTTTATCTATTTCCACATACTCAATATATATTCCAATTTTTTCATGCATAACATCCTCAATTATACCAACAGTTTTTTTATTTTCTTGTAAAATTTTTATTCTTTCTGATATATCCTTTGCTTTTATATTTGCATCGTGACTTCTAATATCACAGAGTAACTGAATTTCTTTATCAATGGCCTCTATATCAGGACCAATAGCTTCATCAATTGCATTTTTTTGTAAGCGATAAAGATCAATCTTGTTATTTATTTGTTGTTTCAAAATCTCATTATCTGAACAAATTAGTAAAATTTCTAAATCTGATTCCCTTTGTTTTATTAGATTTCTAGCTTTTTTAAAATCTTTAATAGCTTCCATCATCTTACAATGTTTCATTATCATATCACATTCTACAACTAATAATGCATAAGCTCGGTAAAAATATGCGTATTCTGCAAAATCTTCATCTAAATTTATTGCAGATGTATATTTATCTATTGCCATTACAAAATCTCTATTATTCATGTAAAAGTTACCAATATTTACATATAAATAAGGGTTTTTTATCAAAGAATTCTTAATATTATCATTTGAAATTTTATCTTTGAATAATTGAAAATCATTTAAAATTTCTTCCTTGAGTTTCATTTCAATTTCACTATTATACAGATTCATCCATATGGCAAATCTTTCCTCAACAGCCATTATTTCAAAATTTTTAACATCATTTTTTGCTGTGCATAAAGAATTTCCTCTAATTTTATTTAAAAGAGAACAATACTGAAAAAAAATAGCATCTTTTTTAGTGATAGTACTAACGTCTTGCAGAGCTTTTTTCATAAACATTGATTCTTCAATATTTCGTTTACTTTTAAAGTTATACAGATTGATATTTTTATCTTCATACAATAAAACAAACTGACTTGTTCCAGGATTTCCAGTTCTAGCTGTTCTACCTTTATTTTGATCTTCAACTCTTGAATTTGTGGGTAAAAATGTTTGACATACATGAAGTCCACCATGCATATTAACAGTTTTTGATACTTTAATATCTGCTCCTCTGCCAGCTATATTAGTTGTTATTAAAATATCACCTGCTAGCAATACATTGTTTATAATATCAGCTTCATCATTTGTCTTATATAACTTAATTTTAGTAACATCATAATCATAATCTTTAACAAGAAGCTTTTTTAATATTTCAGTTTCTTGAATATAATTTGTAATTATCAAAACTGCTCGACTATTGTGAATTTTCAAAAGACAGCTTTTTATTATTTCATTATACCAATCATTTTCATTATACACAATAATATCTGTAAGCTGTTTGTGTTGTTTTAATTTAAATGGAGGAATAATTACTGAATCAACATTATATGTTTCATTCAGAAACTGTTTTACTACAGTACTACCCAGTGTACCAGTTAAACCATAAAGATTTGATGAATACCTTTTAAAAAATTCAATATTGGACATGAAATTGGTAGTCAGACTTTCTGGTTCAATTTTCAGTCCATGTTTAATTTGAAGAAATTGATGCAACCCACAAGACCATTGCATACTTTCTTGAACAACACCAGTATTATTTGCATCGACGACTACAATTTTGTCATTCTTCAGTATATAATGCTTACCATTAGCATAATAAAATATTGCCAGAATAGCTTGCTCTATCCATTTTTCTAACTGTACTTGACAAATAAAATCTTTTAAATGTTTAGGAATTTGGATTATTGGAAAATCATTTGGTATACTTTCAGGACAGTCTCTTATTAAATTTCTTATGTACTTATTGGTTTGTTTCTTTATGAATTCCATTTTTGTATCTTTAATGAGATATTCCTTATTTCCTTCATTTTTATTTATAAAATATGATTTACCGTTTCTGGTTATAATCGAAGCATTCAAAAAATTTATTTGTATATAAATTGCTCCTAAAAGAGGCTCTAAAAGATTCATACCAAGTATTGTGTTTGATAATTTAACAATATGGTTATTACCGTCAATAAGCATATTATCAACTTCGTCAACAATTGCAATATCAAACTTTCTTCCATATCTTATATATTGTTTTTTATATTCCTGATGAAGAATATCTGCTTGAAAATCATTAACAGCACCATAAATAATATCTGCAGAGTAATCAGTATTATTATAGATATTTGAATTGCAAGATGATGATAATCGAAGTACAGCATAAAAATCTTTCTGTGAGTTGAAATTACTTATCGCAAGTACTGACGAACTAGTTATAATATCAACTTTGTGTCCCATGAGAGCATAATATGCTGCTATGATTGAAATTATAATAGTTTTTCCTTCTCCAGTATCAATTTGAGTTAATCTTCCCTTATTTTTTTCATTAAACAAAATTAAAATTACTGATAATAACTGAATATCTCGAGGTTGAAAATTACAAACTACTTCAACAGCCCTGTATATTACTGCTAATATTTCATATATTAATTTTTCATCAATGGTTCTTTTATTGGGATACTTTTTAATTTCAGAAGACCATCTGCTAATTTCACTTTGATTCCATTCTTTTATGGATTTAAAACTTTTTAGAAACCTGCTAGATGAAAAGAAAAAAGACTTATAATTATAAGCTTTAATTATGCTTTCATACTTAAATGAAATAGAATTTTTATTATTTAATATTGAAATATTCTCATTATGGTTTAAATCTATCAATTCTTTGATAAATTGTGTAAAATTTTTTTCGTATGTTCCTGGAAAAATTTCAGAAATAACAATCTTTTGAATTTCATATTCTATATTTATTGAATTAGATTGCAAAATAGTATCAAATATTATGTCTTCTTTATCTTCTTGAAAGACAATATTATATTCAATCATCATTTCTAAAGTTTTGATTAATTGAACTATTTTACTCTGAGTATCAAGAGAATCAATCAACTTTTCTATTTTTGGTATTGACCATCTGCATTTAAGCATCATTGTTGAAAGTTTTACATTTAAATCGTGGAAAATAATATTTAACCATTCTCTTTTTTGGTCAACTTGGAAAAGGTGCTGCATTTTTTCTTTTTGAGAAATGTCACACTCACAATATTTAGTATAAAACACTTCATCAAAAGTACAAAAATAATTTGTATACTTTGAGTAATATGTATTTTCTAAACCATAATGAACTGAAATATAATCATAATAAGGAAATTCACTTCTTATTATATTTTCAATTACATGGAAACATAGTTGTTCTTTCCAGTAGCTAATATCTTTATCATCTGATAAAATGTATTCACATAAAAAATCATTTTTACTCATAAATTTAAATTCTACTTTATCTAATATACTAAAGAAAGTAATTAATTCCAATATACAAGTATTGAGACTTATTTTATAAAATACTGAATTAAGAACATTAAAAGGGTAAGGCATCAATAGTTTACTTAAATTTAATAATTCTTTATTTGTATATGAAATTTTGAAAACATCGCAGTTTATTCTTAACCATGACAAATTCATTTGCCCATCAACTAATGATATGTAATCATTTGTTAAACTATTCGAATATTCATTTGAATGTGATAATGCAATTAACAAATAATTCATTTTTTCAAGATTGTATTGACTTTCATCTTGCATGATTATTAATAATTTCAAAAGATTTTCAATATTATATGGTTTTTTATTTTGTATTAATTCATCAATAGTGCGAATTTTCTGTACAAAATTTTGTATTGCATTTCTATCCCATTCTTCAGTATTTTCAAGAACAATCAATAATAAACTGTACAATAATATTTCTTTGTTCCACGCATTAGCAGGAAAATATTCAAATATATCAAAATTAAATTCACTTTTAGTCTTCGATAAGTAAATTGTCAATGATGACAGAATATTAAATCTATCATTAGATTGTTCTTGAATATATTTATCTAATTTGTTTAGCATTAACTGGCTACTAATATTATTTTGATTGGTAATTAATTTTTTAATTTCTTCATAATAATTTTTATAAAAATTATTAGAAAGAACTGTTGATTTTAAACTGTGTAAAATATACCATTTTATTTTTAAATCAGATAATTTATTAATAGATTTGAAATTAAGTGCAATTAGAATTAAATCTGATTTAATTGATTCATTATTTAATATATGTGAATTTTGCTGTATTTGTTTATAAATTATTTTTGAAGCAAAATACCTTGCATTAAAATTATTATCTGTGTTCATCAGTATTTCCAAAGCCATCGGAACGATATTCAAATCATCACGAGTACTATTTAACAAAGTTATAGAATCGTAAATTTCATAGTGACAATTATTTGTATTGTTCATATAATATTCTATCTTGCTTTTTAGCCAACCTGAAGAATCCTCTTTGCAGTGTTCTTTAGAGAATCTTGAAAACATGATTTATGATTTATATTGAAAAATCGGACGAATAATATCTAATTGATTTTACGAAGAAACTCATGAATATTTCTCACATCTATCTTTGCAGTTGAAATCGTAAATCTATACAAAATGAAGAATACGAATTATCAAAATTAATAAATAAACAAATTACGTATCTAAAGTCTTAATACGTGGTTTGCAAAAAAATAGTTATAATATTTCATATAACAAAAGATAATTCATAAAAATAATGCTGATTGAAACGAGTCTGTCTCGGGGGCGAGCAAGCATACGCTATTGTTGCGTACGCTATTTGAAAAATAACTTATAAATAAATATAACTTACAAATAAATATTAGGTAATGAAATAGTATACACTAACAAGGAGAGTGTTTCACCTTCGGGTCACCAATTTTGCTCTAATTTTGGGAATGTTTTCTGGATGCAGAAACATGAAGAAAGCCAAAATTTTAGAGGCCAACGCTCAATATTTCTTTAGTTACAGGCCATTGAAGAAAATCACTAAAAAAGTCACTAGATTTTCAAAAGCTTATGGTATCTCAGTATTGATAGCTAGAAGCTTATACCTTTTTTTAAATGAAAGATGAGCTCAAATCCTTTCAAAATAGCACCTATAGCATCTCAAAATATTATTTTTTCCCAAAATTAGAGCGTAATAAAGATCGGATCTGAATTTTTTGTTTAAAACATTAATTAATAATAAAAGCTAAAATTGAGTTCAATCTTTATTATGCCATAACTTTGCGAAAAAATAATATTTCGATATGCTATAACTACGATTTCGAAAGGATTTTAGCTCAGCTTTCATTTAAAAAAAGGTTTAAGCTTCTAGCTAACAATGCTGAGATACCATAAGCTTTTGAAAATCTAGTGACTTTTTTAGTGATTTTTTTCAATGGCCTGTAACTAGGGAAATATTGAGCGTTGGCCTCTAAAATTTTGGCTTTCTCCATATTTCTGCATCCGGAAAACATTCTCAGAAGTTGAGCAAAAACGGTGACCCGAAGGTGAAACACTCTCCTTGTAAATATATATTGCGTACGCTAAATAAATATTGTTTTAGATGTAACTAAAGAAATAATTTTATGTAAAAGACTCTCTAAGGGGTACTTGGATTATTGGTTTTTAACTTAACGCTAAATTATTTCTTTAGTTAAATTTTATACACAATATTTATTTAGCGTATACAATTTTAAAGCATACATAATATTTAGCATACGCAATTTTTTTTAGCGCAAGCAATATTTATTTAGCGTACGCCATTTTTTTAGCACACACAATATTTATTTAGCTTACAAAAATAAGGAAGTATTAGCATGCACTATTTGCAAGTTGTTTGCCAAATAGCGTACGCAACAATAGCATACGCTTGCTTGTCTCCTAGACAGACTCGATTGAAATAGTTATATGTACTGCAAACTTAACACGTTTATAGAATTTTAAAAACAGTTATTCTTTTCAAATGCAGATATGAAATAAAAATTTGATCTTACCTGTATTAAATTATTTCAGTATTTCTTAAAACTGCAAGAATTTTTGTCAAATGTTTGACAAACTAGCTGTATCGTGAATGTCGAATGTTATATTGAATAAACATAAACTGACTTCATTGCTACTTACTTGCTTCATAATTTTATAAAAAATGGCAGTGTGGGTTTTTACTCTTCTTTTTCTTCAATTTTTATTTTAAACTAGGGTCCCCATAGTTCGCGTTCAAAGTATACAGAAGTTTAGGAATGTATACATTAATTACGAAAAAAATGTTATTTGATTTTGATTGAGCTTTAAATATTCAATTAAATTTAATAATTACTTTTAAGTAATTTCAATGTATTTATTATTATTTTATTATATTTTTCGCCTCTTATAGGACCATCAATTTAAAATTACTGGATGTTGTTAGTATGTAATTTATATCATCATACAGATGTTGGACAAATTATTATTTCATATTGATGTTGGCAATACATGCAGATAAATAAATGGACAATTTGTAAAATAAAAATAATTTTTATATTAATTAAAATTATTAAAAATTGTTATTGCCAAAAAATAGCAAGAAAAATTTTATACAAACAAATTCATGAAAAAGAATCATTTTATTCGAAACAGTTTTATCGTATCCCTAGGATAGTTTTATCACCAAATGTGCTGCAATGAAAAGTATCGAAAAAATTACTAGAAAGTCTAATGTTTTTTAAGAAGTTAGTATGTAGGCGGGAAATTCAAGTTAAAAAAAATTAATTAATTTGTGAAAATTAAGATATTTTTATGTTTATCTATCTATGATTATGTTTTATCACTATATAAAATTATTTCAACAATAAATTCATGTTACTTCAAAATTATAGAAATTCTTTAAAACATAAAAATAGGGCAAACCGAGTTGACAATGCGATGATGTTCTCTCTTTCTCTGTTTTCTTTCTCGATATCTTCTAATATGTGCATGATGCGTGCGCATGTCTTCATAATGATGAAGTATGTAGATTCAGGCGCGTCTACAATGCCTTGATGTCCGATATTGCGTTTTATAATCAAAGCCGCATCAAGCACCTTGGATAAAGAATCTGTTGTATATGGAAGTGAATGTAAATAAAATGACAATAGACTGATGTTAAATGTTGTAAGTGAAGAATTATATTTTCTCAACAAGTTCCTGTACAAGGTTCGAGGACGAAGTGTCCCGAGTGTGTTTTCTTAGGCTTACATTTTTGGTCTTTTCTCCCTCCCTCGCCTCTATTTTCTTTTCTTAAAACTATACATAAGATCTATCGATTATAAAAAACTAAAATTTACTTTGGGTATATTTGCTAAACCGTAACTAGCTGTATTTTTGAATGTCGATGTGCACATATGCATCGTTCATGACCTGAGTGATAAAAAAATTTAAACGGTTGGGGAAAACCTGGCCTTTGTGTGCTACTTAAGTATTTTCTCTCTCTTTTATGCTGTTTCTTAATTTTATGGTGGCAAGTGTTTTCCTATTTATATTTTCTTTTATATTCCTATAATCATTTTCTGTTTTACACCTTTTTAAATATACGCGCTGTTATTTCGGCTTATGTGTATGCATGTGTATAAATACATTGTATACACATACATACACTATAATTATATATTCGCGCCATATGTATATACGTTATTATCAAATTGCAATTAATAATTGTATTGAATTAAATTTTAAACAATAATTATTAAGAAATTTAAAAAAATTTAATCGTAATTGTAATTGAAAAATTATTAATAATAATCTATATATTAAGTTATAGATTAAATAATTAATATTACATCTTTAATTCTATTAATTAATGTTGATTAATTGATTCGATGATATACTTTTAATGATTAATTCATTTTCTTAATAAATATTATGAGTTGACATTATTAATTAAAATAAATTTTTTTTAAATAAAAATATTTATTTTCATTCTAAAATATATATATATATATATATATATATATATATATATATATAAATATAAATAATGCCAACATACATACAAAAGTTCAAGACCATTCTTATAATACATCGATAAACAAATTTATCTTATGCTTTGATAAAAAGAAGACATAAAAAAAGCGTATAATAAAATTTATCAAGGTGTTTTCAACCGTTTATCGAATTATTTCATGATCGCTTTATAGCTTGAAATAAAAATTACTAGATTTTCCTATGATGGTTACTAACCATCCTACAAAAGTTACTATAATCGGTGATAAAATACTCGCTAAATACATTATCGCGTCTATCTAAACATTTTACCGAGGTGATAAAACGATTTATCGAAAAAAATTATTTCAGAATAAGGCCCCAGCTACTTAATTAACCGATTGATTTTAAAACCACATGATCTAATAACGTATTTAATTGTTGATTTTCTTTTGTTAGATTTCAAATTTAGCGCCTACGCAGTTACCAATATAAGTAAAAAAGATTGTTCATTTTTTATATTCTAAAGTTTGCTTTTAAAATCATATTATCATATCATATCATATAAATATAAAAAAAAATATTTAATCAAGAATATAATTATGAATATTAATGGTCACGTTCAATGTATATATGAAAAGAAGACTGTGAGAAGAATACACGGTACAGTATATCTATGTATATAATATATGGAGATATACAGTTCTACATGTTTTCTCAACGCGAACTCTGTCTTCTAATTGCTTAAATTCAATATTATACCCAATATTTGAAAAAATTGTTATTTTTAAAATACTACCTAAATTATGGCTATCGAACCACAAATTGTTGAGCATTTTTTCGGAGTTTATTTGTTGTATTGTAAAAATCCAAAATATAAAGGTAGAACATATATCGGTTATACTGTCGATCCAAAACGAAGAATAAAACAACACAACGCGGGAAAGGATTTCGGCGGAGCTTGGAGAACCAGTAATCGAGGGCCATGGTAAACATAACCTAAACATTTGATTGACTATATTTTAAAATAGAGATCAGCTGAGTAATTTTTAAAGACAGAATTTGACTATTAAGTTTTTATGCTGTATATATGTTTTTTTTTGTTAATATAAATTTTAAAATTCATCAGTTCTGTACTTCTAATTATTGCAATTACTACGAGATCTAATATTGAAAAACATAGTGGGTTTTGAGAGTATCATTTAAAGCTATAATAACTTTTGAAAAACGATTTTTTTTGTTACCATTTTCTATATTAAATTTGGAGCAGAAGTTTTAACTTACTAATTAATAAAAAGATTCTGTGTATATGTATAAGGCTCTCTCCAGATAAGAACCCTGGGTTAGAATATCACATGATATTTTACTATATTTCCGCTGCGTTCCAAATTTTATCAATGAAAATTAAAAACAATTTGACAACAGCGTTCTCACATTATGTCCGATTACTATTATTATTCTCACATTACGCTGTTGTCAGATTGTTTTTAATTTTCATCGATAAAATTTGGAACGCAGCGGAAAAGCGGACTATAGTAAAATATCATGTGATATTCTATAACCCAGGGTTCTTATCTGGAGAGAGCCTAAACGGAAATCACTATGTTGTCATTGCCGAATGCCGAAGGAACTGAAATAATACTATTGGTGAGTGAACGATACCGCTACGATCCTGGCGGATATACATAGAAGCTGACATAAAATACCCAGGTATTATATCTATATATATAAAAAAAAGCTTTAACTCGACGTTAACTCTAGTTCCAAACTTTACCACCTTATGGAAATTGTTGCGAGCTTTTGGCGCTGCAGTATCGTTCACTCACCAATAGTCTGTCATTGAGTTAAAAGCGCAAAAATTTAAAAATATATATTGCATTTATACACATTATTGAAATTATTTATGAGAGAACCCAAATTATTTTGTAAAGAATTCACTATAATTAAAAAAAAGATTTTTAAAAGAATATAAATTTATTTATAATTTTACGTAAATAGAACATAAGAAATATTAAAAAATCTCTGCTGTATAACATGATTTTTTCTATCTACTTTCCTCAAATGTATAATAATTATGATTTTTCATCAATTGTTACTTGAGAATTGTTAATTTTTAGGGAAATGGTTTTGATTGTACATGGGTTTCCCAATTCAACAGCCGCTTTACGGGTAAATAAAATAACTTGAATAAATTATAATTTTATAAGAAACTTGAAAACATGAATTAAAATAAAAATTTTTTTAACTAAAAATTTGTTTTATAAAATAGTTTATATATATATATATATATATATATATATATATATATATATATATATATATTTTTTTTTAATTTAATTACATTTGCATTTTTATTGCGTAAAAATTATCTTAGAAAAGATATCTTTATTACATTTATTTTAAAATATCTGGTTTTGTTAAACATTTTAAAAATTCGCATTTTTATACAATTAAGTTCGAATGGGCCTGGCAACATCCAGAATTAAGCCGCCGCTTAAAGCACGTGCCGAAAAAAAAACCGCGACAGAAGAATTTTGAATATTGTTTGATAGTACTTTCAGCGATGTTAAATGTCGGCCCTTGGTGTAGATTACCACTCACTGTACGTTGGCTCGATGATGACTTTGGAGGACGTCATTCAAGTCAAGTGAGTCCACCACTTCACATGCCCATAACTTATGGCAAAGTAACATCGAAAAAATCAAAAGAACAAGCTAATATTGTTAAGGAATCAAATGGCAAATATTTAGATTCTACTGAAAATGAAGATATGTGTTTGATTTGTTTTTTAAACGTTGATACAGAAGATCGAATTGACTGCGTTAAACCTGGTTGTAAATTAGTGTCGCATATGATTTGTATGGCAAAAAATTTCGAAAAAACTGAAATGATTTTACCTGTAGAAGGTACCTGTCCTGTTTGTAACAGCAATATTCTTTGGGGCGATTTGATAAGAAAAAAAATTGGTTGCAATATGCATTTAGATGAGGAAGATGATAATGTGTCTTATTCTAGTGATGAATAATAAATGAAATATTTTTATTATTTTTTTTTAACTATAAAGATAATTGAATTACATTAATTTTTAAAAAATATTGTCATTTTATGTTTTACTTAAAAATTATTCAATTTGATTTTTACATTATTGATTTTTTTTTGTAATTGCTATTAATAGCTTACTTTTAATGTACTAATTAAGAGGTCACTTAGCTGGCCTAATAACCGAAAAACGTGTGCGTATGTTTGATGATATTTGATTGATTCGAGGCACGTATGAAATAAGAAACGCTGGTATGTGATAGGCGGCGGGTGAAATGAAATAATTGTTTTATATCCATTAATCATGTATTTATAAAAGTATTATTATGTTTCTACTTATATTTAAATAAATATTTATTTTTATCTAAAAATATGTTTTTTATTTGTTTTTATGTGAAATTTCGACATTCCAATAATTGTGTTTCATTTTTTATTCCTTTGCTAGGTTAATTATCTCTTTAAAAAAAAGGATGAATACAAATTTAAAAAATTTAAATATCAAATTTTTCAAATAATTTTAAAAAACATTTTTAAGTTAAATTTTTTATTTTTTAAGTACATATGAGAATTATATATATAATACTACCGAGATTTTTAAGAGTTTTTTCTATGAATCTTTAGATTTGAATAGCCTATTTCTAAATTTCGTTTCTATATCATTTGAAGTAAGTATAAAAAATAATTTATAATTAAAAAAAATAAAGCATATAAACTTTAGTTTTTTTTTAAATATAAATTATTTTAAATTTGTTTAGTTTTTCGAAAAAAGTTAGAGATTTAGTATAATTATAAATAAAGACATTGTGATTTTTATTTTTCAAAAATAAAAATAAAAAGTATTATGAAAAATTTAAGTCTATATTTAAATTATTATTTTTGCAAATTTTTAAATATTTAAATAATATAAAATATTTAATAGCGTAATTTATAAAATTAAAATTGTTTATTTCATATTTCGCTCATGAATTTATGTATTCTTCTTAAATTGAAGAAGTTGGGACGTGTAGTAACGAAAATAGACGCACATAACATAGAAGCGCATAGGCGCCTATATTTATTAGGAGTAGTCTTAAATACATCACTTCGTTTACACGCATGTTTTGGTTAAAATAACCTCAAAACGATCAGCAATGCGTGTTTTTAAGTTTTAACTTGTTATTTGGAAACAAAATAAAAGTGTTTAATCTTTGTGTATATAAAAGAATATCCTATTCATATACAATTTATAATAAACTGTAAAAAATATTTTTATTTGTTAAAAAATTAAAAACTGAAAAATGTCGGACGTTCAAAGACATTCTGTACATACACTTGTATTTCGTTCATTAAAACGGACACATGATATGTTTCTAAGTAATCAAGGAAATTTACCACCGACAGACCCAGAGTTAGAAAAATTAAAGGCCAAAATAAAAGCAAAAGATAATTATAGTTCTGTTATGCATCTTGTTAATGTGAACGAAGTTAAGAATCGTAAAAATATTTCTAACTCAGGCTCATCAGAATCTGAAATTGGAGACAATCATTCCATGGCTTTAGTTCCAAGCAATTTAAATAATGCAAGTCTTCAACCAATCAATCATTCAACAAGTGAAAACTCCAATATGAATAATGCTGTAGCAAATCCACTTAAAAAAGTACTACCCATGGCTAAGCCGAAGTGGCATGCACCATGGAAGCTTTATAGAGTCATCAGTGGTCATTTAGGTTGGGTTAGATGCTGTGCAGTTGAACCAGGCAATGAATTTTTTGCAACTGGGTCTGCTGATCGTATAATTAAAATTTGGGATCTTGCTTCTGGCAAATTAAAAATATCATTGACTGGTCATATTAGTAGTGTAAGAGGACTTGCTTTTTCACAAAGACATCCATATCTGTTTTCCTGTGGTGAAGATAGGCAAGTTAAATGTTGGGATTTAGAATACAATAAAGTAATTAGACATTATCACGGTCATTTGTCTGCTGTGTATTCAATGGCGTTACATCCAACTATAGATGTTTTAGTAACAGCTGGTAGAGATTGTACTTCAAGAGTATGGGATATGCGTACAAAAGCAAATGTCCATACTTTATCTGGTCATTCAAATACAGTGGCAAGTGTTATTTGCCAAGTCTATGATCCTCAAATAATTACAGGAAGCCATGACACAACAATAAGATTATGGGATTTAGCTGCAGGAAAATCAAGGGTTACTCTTACAAATCATAAAAAGAGTGTGCGTGCTCTTACGTTCCATCCAACGTTGAATATGTTTGCATCTGCATCACCTGACAATATAAAGCAATGGAAAAGCGAAGATGGCAAATTTATTCAAAATTTGTCTGGTCATAACGCCATTCTAAACTGCTTAGGTGCAAATGAAGATGGAGTTTTAGTTTCTGGTGCCGATAATGGCACCATGCATCTTTGGGATTGGAGAACAGGATATAACTTTCAACGATTACAAGCTCCTGTTCAACCTGGTTCAATGGACTCTGAAGCAGGAATCTTTAGTATTACATTTGATTTATCTGGCACTAGAATGATAACAACTGAAGCAGACAAAACTATAAAAGTTTATAAAGAAGATGAGACAGCTTCTGAAGAAAGTCATCCCATTAACTGGAAGCCAGATATTCTTAAGCGACGAAAATATTAAAAGATAAATTTAAAGCATTTTTGTACATATTTAATAAATAAATAAAAAACTATATTTATAAAGAAGTGATGTATGCCTGGTAATGAATGAATAAAATTAAATTTAATTTTCATTATTTTATCATTTAATTTTTTTACCATTTATTATAAACTTAAATTATTATTTTATCTTACTACTTTTTAAAATTGGTACATGTAACTTCATAGATTCTTTCTACTGTGATTAAACTTAATTGTGACTATTTAATCAAAATTATAAGATTTTCTTATAAATTAGTATCATTTAAACTTATTTAAAAAGATTTCTTTGTAAAATTCTTTTACATTTTACAATTACAACTAGAAGACACAATAGTAAACATAAACTTCAATAGAAAATAAAACTAATTTAACTCTTTCTTTTTAAATATCAATACATCCTAATTACAGTACCGCTCAAATATTCAATGACACTATGCAAAAAATTCTAAAAAAAGATTTTTAAGTATTCGCGAAGATGTTTCAAAACCAATATATACAATTTTTCAATGGTAGATTGACTTTGTTAGTTTTTTTATGCAAAAAATCTAAAAAAATATGTTTTAATATACTGCAAAAAAGTTTTTATTTGCTTTTTTAAAAGTTTTAGTCCAATAATTTTTCGTAAAGTTAAAAGATTTAGTACCACTTAACAATCACGACGATATGTACGAATAAAAGCAAAGTTAAATTAAAAACTTTACTATTTTGCGGAAAATAATCAGAATGAATTTTTAAATGAAAAATGGGAGCTTTGAATATGTTTCATTTGAGTTCTATGAACAGCTCCTTGAATTTACATCACCAATTTCAAACTTTCATAACTTTACGAAAAATATTTTTTTTATTTAAACAATAAATAAAAGCTTTTCTACAGTATTTTCATATTTATTTTTTTCAATTTCAACTGCCAGAATGAATTCATATAATGAAAAAATTCGGCAAATAAAGTTTATTTTTAAGTTTATTTTTTAATACGATAAGGAATTTGGAAAAAATTTTATACCCTCGTTTTGAAAGATTTTAACAAGTACTTCAAAATGCTGTATTTAAAATTTTTCTACATTTCTTTCGAAAGATATGATCATTTTTTCCGCATTCTGTTTTTTGCATAGCGTTATCGTACTGTATACTTACATGAATTCTCAATCAAATGAAATTTTTTTTTTTAATAATTATTGAAAAAAGATTTTTGTTAATAATTATAATTAAGCTTATTTCTTTGAACCTTTTATTTATCAAATTTTTTCTACAATTTATTATGCCAAAAGCGTGCTATAAATTTAAGGCGCGAAAGTGACATTATTAATCTCACGTATGAACTTATTAAAAAAAAAAAGAAATCAATCGATGCACAAATTCACTATTTAACTCTATTATAAAATTAATATATGTAATTAGGCGCGCGTATCGCACGTGGTCACAATACCGTTAGATGTATACATGCACGCGACTAAAAAATTTACCTGTCTTCATTCATAGAAAAAATAATCAATAAAACACACGTTAAAAAGTTCTTCAAATGACAATGTTATACGCTTGAAAAATCATCTAACGGCATAATCCAAAGATTTAAACTTAACCATTGAATAATTATTTGATTAAAAGGTGATAATTAGACTTTACATTAAAAAATATATCAACCTTTAAGCTAAACTATACTTTTTTGTAAAAGATGAGATTAAGGTAAATTAAAAAATTATACGCTTTGATTATAAAATGTTTTATTAACAAAAAATATAGAAATAAAAAATTATTTACAAATTTGGTTTCACTTGAAAATATATATACTTTTTTTCTTTTGTTATTTGTATGCATTGTTTCATGCGCTTTTATTAGTAAAAAATAATTGCCTAAAAATTATTATAAATAATATTTATATAAATTTATTGCATCGTTCATTTGAATAAATTAGTAAAAATAAATAGAAATACGCAAATGTTTAGTTATAAAATTATTATAACAATTACAATATTTTCACAAAAATTGCAAATACTGTTTTTTTTATAATATGATGAAATAATCAAAACGGTTGAATTCTTTATTTTTACCAAATCATATAAAAAATACACGATGAGGAAAAAAATTCCACCTTTTTTGATTAATTTTGTGCTAAAATAATATTTTTTTCTTTGTACAGTTACAAAAAAAATCTTTTTCGATCTTTTATTTTAATTTTTTCCTGAAATCGTTCTAATAACGGACCTGTTTGAGTCGTCGTGATATATTATATACATAAAAAAAATCTTAGAACAAGTCAGGAACGTAATCGTATTCATCTTCGTAATCAGCACCAGGGGGTACAAATATACCACCTAAGAAATTCGATAAATTTTCACCGTAACCCATCGCTGAAGCAAGTCCAAATATTAACCTCATTACGACTAATCGAAAGAAATCTGCGGCTGTTGTTTCTTTTGATTGTATCTGTAATCTTCTGGAATCTTGAGTTTGGCAATTAACGAATTTTGTTAGCTGTTAACATAAAATTACATTCTTTAAATATTATGCTTAAAGGTGTTTAACAAAATTATCATGCTTTTTAAAATATTTTATATTTTATAATCTACTCTTTCAAAAATGAAAAAAATAAAATAAAATAAGAAACAATTTTTTATTAAATAATTTGATATGTTAATCACTTAGACTATTTTTTAAAATATTTATTTACATAATCTATTATTTCATTATATTGTTACGATAATTTATGATTCAGTAATCATTTGTGAGAAAATGTTATTTGTATAAAATTGAAATTTAGAGTTCAAATAATCATAAAATGCGTTTTAGTATTGTCATTAAAGAATTTACATTTTAACTAAAAATTAAATATCTCGAAAAATTTTATTATTTTTTTAGAGTTATAAACTTGAGTATCAAAAACATTTGGAGTGAATTTTCTAATACTTTTTTGTGGTTTGTTTAAATAACAAAAATTTAGTTTTTTAAGATTATTTAGATTCAATTAAGTTTTTATTTTATTAAACCATTATATTTTTTATAAAGTTATGAATATGATAAATTTTCAATCTGTACATTTTATTTTCAGGAATATAATTTTCTTCTTTAAAGATAAAAAAAAAAGATCAAATAATGTAAAATAGAACACAGTTTAAAATATATAAATCTACCGTTCAATATTTTTCTAAATTTATATTATATATTTATTGTAAATATTGTTAAACAAATTTTTTTTTTAATTATTAGAACAAAATTTTGCTTATTACAAAATAATTATTTTAAAAATTAAAATCAAATTTAAATTTACATGAATTTTAACAATTTAATATAAATTTATAAAACCGAAAAATTTAAACAAACTTTAATAGAGCTTAAAATTTTAAGAATTAAATTTTTTTTAAATTTAGAAATATACGTAAATAAAAAAATGATAGATTTTATCATCTTACAAAATTTTAAATTAATTTTCAATTAATATAAAGAAAAATAATAAACAGAATAGAGTAAAAACTTACGCTTAAACATACTACAAGAGACAGTAGAACAAATCTTCTCACTTCCATCATTTAAAATATTTCTTCTTCCGTCAAACCCAACAAGCTTAATGACAAAAAATAAAGACTTTTAAATCTTAACAAGAAAAAAAAGAAAGGTGCGAAATTCTTTGAAAGTTCCAAAGTATATATCGATATACAAGTTCGTTTATTTTCTTTTGATCGTATCGAGCGACGAGCACCAACTGATCGCCTATCGTTCATAAACTGTTGGCTCTTCGAAAGCCTTTACTTTTTCCTCCTACTTTTTTTTTATTTCATTTCGTATACACCTTTTGATCATTTCGTTTGTATACAGATATACATGCATGGGGATAAGAAGCTAAAGCTGAAAGGTATATAAGAAAAACAAGAACAACAAGCCATAACGACGAACAAACTATGAAAAGATATTCTTATGATAACGGTATTAAGGCTGAGCCCGCAGAAATATAAAAAAAGAATCAAGCGGGCTCCCGACCACAAAACAACGCGCGAACGTGAACGATCAAGCTCTATTATTATTTATATCTAATTTACGTAATTATTTTAACATTTTTTTTCTTTTTTTTCTTTATTTTTTTATTTTTTAGTATGCAACGATTGAGGGTAGCTTTTTTGTAGAAAAGTTCCAGGTGATTTTGTCTCGGAGCTAGAAAATTTAGAATAGAAAGTTATTTTTAAATTATTATTTAACAAATATTTTTAATGTTACGGATACTCGTAATATTATTATCATAATTAAAAAAATAATTGGTCAACTAAAAAAATATTAAAATTGTTCATAAGTACTAAAGTTACTCATAAATTTTTCAAAAGTCAAAGAATTATCATTTCATATGAATAGAGTTTCTCCAGTTGCTTTATGATAACATTAGAAAGTTAATTTTGAGTACATAATAAAAAAATAAACAGTTATATATTTTCTATTGCATGTAATATCAATAATTATATCTTTCAAAATGTCAAAAATATAAAAACTTTAAAAAAAATCAAGCACAATTAATTTTATCCTTTGACCTTAAAATTTTTCTCTGTAAACGCATCTTACTTTTTTCACCTAAAAAAAACTAATAAATTCCAACGTAATTTTATCAAAACATTAGAAAATTACAAAACAAATTGTTTGCTCATTACTTTGTTTTTTTGATGAATCATTATACCTTTGAAAGAGTAACGCAAACGTATATAATACAAGAGAGAAAAGAAAAAAAATGATGATCTTCCGAGAAATACGCATATGGGAAACGCCATAACGAGCAATCATAAAAATTGTTTTTGTCGACAGATGTTCATCTAAACGATCAGTATATACTTAATGCTTATGCATAAAGCCCTGTTAACCCATTAACATTACATATATATAAATCGAGGTCTGAAAAATCTTTTTAATTTTCATCCTAGATGTATTTGATTTTTACAATGTTGTTTTATGCTTCTTTTGATCACATAAATAAACGATGATACATAAATATTAATTTTATTGTTATAGCTTTATTTTAAGCACATCAATAACTTGCAAAAATTTCTATTTCTTTTATTTTCTCTGCATTCGTTTATGGCTTTAGATAATAAAAAGAAAGCACAATAGTTAAAATAGAATACAGAGGTCGTCGGTGGCTCACTCGATAAAGTGATGGATTCGCAATCACGAGGTTGCGAGTTCGAACCCCACTCTCAGCGGCCGATTGATACAAGCACCACTGTACGTTACATGTGCTTTGCCCACAGATACACTGACGATCTCCGTCGCTAATTAACATCGCAAAGATAACATAAATACAACGACGTTAAATAAAATTAAAAAATAGATTGCTGCAGGTAGTATGTGACGATATTTTATTTATTGCTCATTAATTTTTGTCAGTTATTATTAATCAATTGGTAAATTATATAAAAAGATTTGAGAAAATGCATTCTTGTTAAATAGTCATTAACTTTTAAAGATAAGTAAATATTGGAATGTCGATATTTATGTGTATAGAAAGTTTTTAAGTTTTTACAATGATCGTAATCCTTTATCGTTAACATTCAATATTATAGTAATAATAATGCAAATACAAATGGACACATATTATGATTAAAGTATTAAATTCATGAATATTAGTAAGTATGATTATGATATTAAAAATCGAAAATAATGTAATATTTTAATAATTTCTACAGTAAAAATATTGAAATTTATCATTGTGATTGCTAATACATTAAGATTAAAAATTACGGTTTGTTAAAATATTATTGTTATCATTAAGTAACTTATGATCTTTTTTCAATTCTTTATATCTATTTTAAATAAAAATGAATAAAATTGATTATTATTTTTGTAAAAGTAAAATGTGAACGATAAATATTTATTTATACGTTGCATAAAAATTTCCTTATTTCACTTCTATCACAGAATTTAAAGCTCTAATCAGCACACAAGATTTTCTCAAGTCAACAGGAACGTTTTATCAACATCAACGTCATATCAATCATCCCTTTTTCAAATATAAATAACACCTATGAAGCTATATAATGCAATGATTTTCTATTCTCTTATCTCTTATAACAACTGACACGACAATATAATGCAACTATAGCATAAGATTATAATAGCAACATCTCATTTTCATAAATCACCTCCAAGAGGCTTTTATGTATAAATACACGTAAGAGTGTATCTGTATGTGTCAAAGGATGACATTATAACTTCGCGTTCTACATTATTATCCGTATATGTGCCTACTTAAAAAGAAAATTTATATTCGAATATATCAATTTATATATATATATATATATATATATATATATATATATATATATATATATATATATATATATATAAAATAATGTATACTTCACATATGGTTAGAGTTAGATCGCAGCTTTATAATAACATTAAGTGCACGCACGCTCATAAGCAATTAAGGCGAAACTCTATATACATATATATATATGCTTGTGGATGATCCAGCAAGATAAAATGAACAAGTTCACGCGTTTTGACGCGCGTGCAGCATTATATCCGTCCACCTACGATCGCATACTTAGTATATAAAGCAAGCTATTGTGTTATAAAAGAATTAGATCCACAGTCTTATACAAAATTTAGCTTACGAATGATTAATAAAGTTGACAGCGTGAGAACCTTAATTTTCTTTTTCTTTTTTTTTAAACAATCATTATGACATTTTATAATTCGAATAGTTATTGACATTTTACAATATTATTGAAAATTTGATTCCAATCTTGAATTTAAAATTCAATTAGGAAATTTGTATTACTGTCAGAAGGGCAATAAATAAATATTTTTAAAATATATATTTTGTAAAGAATTTTTTTAAAAATTATTTAAGTATATATTTTTTTAAAAATTTTTTTCAATAATTAATATTTAGTAATTTATTTTAATATAATCTATGATTCTTTTGTAATAAACTAAAATGTAATAACATAAAAAAAATCAATTATTTTTGTAATTTTCTACTGGATATTGCAGCTCTAATATTTAATATTTAGTGACTAACACAGTCTTTGTAATGAGCTTTCTCGCTCATTTTGATGTCTAACTACAATTTTCTCGTTAAAACCAAGTCGAGTTAGACTCGCAGAGAAATTACCGTCTCGATTCCACAAATAAAGACGTTGCTTTTTTTATTACTCGAATTTTTACTTTGAAATTTTATTTTTTCAAGCTAAAATCCACTGCATAACTATAAATCATGCGACAATAGAATTGTATTAAGATGTAAATTTTCTTAGTGTATAAAGAAAAGTAATTTTATTCTTTAGAATTTACCTTTTTCTTTTTAAATTTACATAATACAATTAATATTGATCATTCTAAATATTTATAAATTTTTATATAATCTTTAAAAATGCGCAAAAAAAATCAATAAAAAATTCCATGCAACCAAACCTTGCATTACCCGTGGATTTTGATGGTAAATAAAAAATAATTGGTCTTACATTATATAAAAGATTTGAGAATAAAAATTGAGAAGTGCAAGATAGCGTCCTCGAAATACTTATATTGCCTGTCTAGAAGTATATTATTTTTTTAAAGTGGATTTAAAATTTTAAAATCATTTTTTACAAGTTTACATAAATTAAAATTCTTTTACAAATTAATATTAGAAACGAGAAATTTTAATGCTTATAATATCAAGTTTATTTATTGATACTTATTTTATTTATATTTACTATTATCAATATTTATTTTTCGAAATATTCTCTTTTCCAAAATCTGCTTTTACGAGATAATTGAGCTTTAAAAAAGCAAAAGCTAGTGCATGGTCTTCTGTTTTTTATGATTCATTTCAGTATTATGGATAAATTCACGTTGGGATAAAATGCTGGAACGTTTAAAATTACCGATGGGATTACGAGAAGCTATATAAAATGCTTTTGCTCTGATTTAGTAAAATAGATGCTGAATTATGGAAAAAAATGAATTGGCCAAGGTTACATTTTTTACCGAACATTGTACTTACTTTGCACAGTACAGTATAATGTTTAATATTATCGTTTTGGAAACTTTAATACGAATGATTTTTTTTTTTTTAATTAACCTCGTTGAACTTATGCTATTAATTTGATGCTGATTAACGACGGAGATTTCTAGCGTATTTGTGAACAAAGCACATGCAATGTACAGTAGTGTTCAATCCATATTTATTTTAAATATTTTAGTAAATTTAAAGAAAAATTAAACTAGAATAATATTTTCTAGTATAAAATAAAAACTATACTTATAAGTATATAATCTGTCTCTCATTTGCTTTAGGTATTCTTCGATATCATGTAAGGATCTTCCTTAAAAATCCAGATCTCATTCCTTAATTATAAATATATTCTAACGTTTCTCTGCGTGATTTTTCATCTACAACTACATCTATTTTCGTTGCATCACGATAATGGAGTTTTATAATTTGTCATTGTTTGAATCGACAATAGCGCTGGTAGTATTTTAAGCATTACTGTCGGTATCATTTGTAACCACTAGTATGCGCTTAACATAAGTTCTGTCAATGACAGGATAATCTTTAGGTAATATTGGCCAAAATTTTAGCAATTCCAAAGTCACTTTCATCTTTCAGTCTGCCCAATAATACCTGTTTGAAACATTGAAAATTTATATTACTCTTTAAATTAATTAAATTAATTCTGAAATAAACCAATAACAGGCCATATTTTTATTATAAAATTTCATATTATCTAAAATATAGATAATTAAATAAAACATATATTAAATTAATGGCAATTTATAAACATTTATCCTTTAAATTACTCAAAAGTTTAAATAAGTGGCTCACTTAAGTAGAGTGATGGATTCGTATCTCGAGTGCCCGAGTTCGATTCCCGCTCTCGGCTGATTAATACAAGCACCTCTGTACGTTACATGTGCTTTCTTCACAAACACACTGAGAAACTTCTATAGCTAATTAGCATTGCAATCATAGCATAAGTACAGCGACCTTAAATAAAATGATAAATCTTGCTCTTTAGTACACTGAGAAAAATAGATTATAACTTTAGTTATAGATAGTAATAAAAATTACTATATTTTATAGGAGAGCTGGGACATTTCTGCATTATAACGATTTTTATTACATTTATAACAAATATTACTATAAATTTGATAAGGTTGGCAACAATCGTTTAAGAAATGAAACTATATCTTATTAGAAAAATTGCTATATTACATAGTAAAAATTATGCTATAGTAAAATTTGTTATGACAGAGTAAAAATATTTCATATCTTATGTTGGAATTAATGTTATAAAAATAATAAATTTTATTATGCATATAATAAATTTCATTATGCATATAATAAATTTTATTATGAATATAATAAATTTTATTATTTCAAATAGTAATGTCGAGTCGATGATCTGTAAATTTATTTCTAACCTCAAAATTTTCTACCAAATTGAAAGTATAGTTGGGTAACATATGTAGACGATTCGAAATTTTATAAGTAACATGTCGTAATGGCGCAGTCGGTAACGTTCACGCTTTCCAGTCTCGAGGTCCCGGGTTCGACTCCACTTCAGGTCCCCTTTTTTCTTAGGTAATTTATTTTTAAAAAATTGATATAATTAAAATTAATAAATAAATTTAAATTTAAATGTATTAAAAAATTTCAATGTCAAATTTCGGGTACAAAAAAAAAAACAAAATTTTTTTCTACATATCTGTTTTCATAAATTTTACTATATGTAATATAGTAAAATTTATTATAATGCAGAAATGTCCCACTCGTACTATATAATATAGTAATTTTTAATACAATCTATAGTTATATTTATTATAGGATTTCTCTCAGTGTAGTTTTCTACGGTTATATTTTTTTTTCATTTTATTTAACGTTGCTGTATTTATGCTATCATTGCGATGCTAATTAGCTACGGAGGTTTTCAGCGTGCTCGTGAACAAAGCACATGTAATTTACAGTGCTGCTTATATCAATATCGGACCTTTGAATTGCGAACTCATTGCTCTACCGAGTGAGCCACTAAAGACCTCAACATGTACGTTTTAACATAATAAATTTTTATTTATCTGTATATGATATAATTTTAGGTCATGTAATATTGCAAGAATTTATAAAAATTTTATGCATATCATAAACGTTAGACATAAAAATTAAAAAGAAAAAACTGAATCTTACGTAAACTTTTAATTTTTCAAATGATTAAACGCAGACACTTCATTTAATGCTAAAATTACTTAATAAAAATTTTTATGAAATATAAGTCATGAAGTGCATGTAAGATAAATATTCATTCAAATAATTCCTAAAATCAACATTATTAACTTCATTTTTGTTACACACAATCATTACATTTCATAATTGTTTAGCAAACCCATTCCGTACAGACGTTGAAGTTATTAATTCATGTACGTTCATTATAAGCGCCGCATCAAAGTGAACAATCGTAAGCAAATTAAAACAATCATTAAAAATATATAAGTCTTTATAGATTGTCTCATTAATCTATACATAATAAGTATGATGTCCTTGTAATTCTTTTTTTTTATTTTTTGTAAAAAAAAATTGCATTGCACCATACGATGAAATTTCACAATAAAGTTAATCATATGGTTATAAAACGAATCATGAAGAGAACTTTAACCTTTACAGGAATTCCCATTTTTTTCAACTCTTATATGTGTTATGCGTAATATTAAATAATCTGAATAAATTTTCCAAATATTATGTTTTTTTAATAAACATAAATATCATTGTCTAAAATAACAATATAAAGTAATATATACTAACGTAAATTAACATATCAATTGTTATGGATTAGATGTACACAAAAAAATGCTAATTTTGACATATTTCTAAAGTCTCAAACGTTTCGTTCAAATTTCCATGTTGACATGAATAGTTGGCAGCATGTTTCTTTTTTTGTAAATTACTAAGACGCGTAAAGAATGTGAAAAGTTATCTTGTACAGAACCGTTGAGATTTATTTACTAAATTTTTTTTTAGGTTCAACCTACTTAAAGCTGCGTTTAATAATACATGATTTTTTACACATATATGAATGTGTTAAAACATACAAAATATATGTATTTATAATTATGTACAATTATTCGACTTAAAACGTTAAAAGTTGAGTAAATAGTATCATCGATTTAATTTTTTTGTTAAAAATTATCGTAAATAAAATAACTTGAGTTCGAATTAAAAAAATAATTGTCCCACTTTATTGACAAAAATAAGTAATAGTGAATTTTTTTAAATGAAAATTTGCTTTACTATTAAAATGTAAAGTTTGGTGATTAAATGGATAAGCACTTATAATTTGTTAGCACAGACTCCTGGTTTGATTACTTTTTCAGAAATTTTGCAATATCAAAAACTATTTACATAACTAAAGTTACAAAAATGATTTTAAATCGAAGTACTAAACAAAAGTTGTTAATATAAAATTATTTGAATTATGAAAATCAAATATAAATTATATTTTGATAATAATAAATTTATTTGTCGATTTTAATTATAGTCTACTTAAAATTGTGAAAATATAAACATTTATATATAATTCCTGCAAAAAAAAAATTTTATCATGTACAAATGAATTTTCTTTGATTTTCATTCTCTTTCAACTTCACTAATAAAAGTCTGCAAAATTTTTTTAAAGAATTATAATTTTTGAGATCTTAAGTGGTCGGTAGAGCGATGGATTCGTTATTTTTGGTTCCCGAGTTCGAATCCCGCTGTCGGTGGCCGATGATACAAGCCCCACTGCATGTAACATGTGCTTTGTTCACAAAAACACTGACAACTTTCGTCGCTAATTAGCATCGCTATGATAGCATAAATACAGTAAAGTTAAATAAAATTAAAAAAAATGATAATCCTTAAAAATATTTTCTCACCGCGTACTGATCTTCTGTCGATTTACAATTATTATTATTAAAGGTTGTCCATGAAAGTAAACCAAAATTCTCTTTTGCATTTCACCTTTTCAAATGAATGACCTTACCACTGAAGATCATCGAAAAAGGAAGAAAAGAAAAAAAAAATTCAACACGTATATCCTACTATACCCACAGGTGCTAAATCTCTTCGACACCTGGCTTACAAGATCGAAGTTCCGAAAATATCAAACGCGCGTCGTTATACTCAGCACTAAGAGCGTAATGGAAAAAAATTGGTTTTGTTGAATGGTGCGCCGTAAAAAGGTATACATATAGATATATGAATGGACACAGGATATAAAAGCAGTGGTATTATGCGCGCATTCGATATATACCGGACGCGATGTATCTTGAATAGCCAAACAGTTCCAGAAACGAAGGAAATACATACCTCGCAGTCGAGATTGGATTGCGTTTACGCACTTTATTAAGCTTTAGGCTTTTGCTTACGTATATACATTTGTGCATATGTGTGTATGTGCGTACAGATAGATGTATTTCATTTTTCATTTTCAAATCTCTTTCCTTTTGCTCTTTTAATATCCTCTCGACTTTTTATATACATGTATATACGCGGCTATATCAATGAAACATGGCACGTGGATAATCTTCCGGTCGTTTTTGCTTGCTTATTTCTATATATCTATTCTTTTTCAATTAAACTTTCGACTTTGGCTTTTATTGAATTTTGAATGGGTACAAGGGAAATTGGGCGTTTTAAAGGATGTTAATTAAATGTTAAATGTAATGTTTTTCTCATAACTATCAAAATAAAAATTTAACAATGTTTGCATAATTCAATCTCTTTTATTTAGTAAATATTTTAATAATTAAGATTAATTTTAAAATTATAAACTTAATGTCTTCAAATGGATATTTATTAAATAAAGATGAATTACTTTACAGAAATTCATATGATATGAATATTTTTCTAAACCATATTTTTTATTAGAACCATATTTGTAATTAAAAATAAACTTTTTCTTATTGCATAAATCTATTAAATTCACTTTAACAAAAACTTTTTTTAATTTTTATTCTTGCCGCTTTATCTACAACATTAACATAAACCGTTTTTTCTATTTCATTCATCCAAGTTTTTTTGTATATTTGACAATTTTTAGATAATATTTTTTTCTTATTAATCATCATATAAAAAAATTAATATTAATTTTCTTTATTTATAAATAAATTGTCATGATCATGTTATAATTAATTAATAAAAATTTTAAATATGCGTAAAAAATGAAGAATTATGTCATTATAATATCTTATAATTACAGTATATTGATTGAATTTTCAGATTTAAAATTTTTTAAAAAATCATATAAGTTCAAAAACTTTAATGACATATTTTACAACTTAATAAAATACAAAGGAAATAATTTCATTGATTGGTAAAATTAACATCTGTTTTACAGATAATACAAATAAATTTTTAAAAAAAAACATTACGAAGTTATTTAATTTTCAAAAGCTAACAAAGCTGCTGATATAATAGAAATAAAATCTATAAGGAGTGGTAAAAAAGTTCAACACTTTACCAAATGAATTAATAAGCTTTGATTTCATTTTGCAAAGCAATAAAAAAATAAAAAGAAGGTTTATTGATTATTGTCAAAGATTGAAATTTAAATATTTGTTTTTGTTCAGATAGCTATTTGTAAATCTCTATGGAATTACATATAGTAATAAATAATTAAATAAATTGATAAATTATAATTACTTATTATGGGATTGAAAGTGAAATAATTTTAGAGAAAAAATTGAAGTAATAGATAAATATTGAAGTAATTTATATTTTAAATCGGCAGATAACTCTTCATATAAGGAAATAAGAATAATGCTTATTACATCACGCAAAAACAAACTTTCCTCCATCAGGAAATATAAATAATAAAATTCTAAGTAACTTAAGTGTTTGACTTCATAAAAAAAAAAGAATAAAGTCATCACGATTATAAGTGACACTGGTCAATAATGAGTGCACAATGTAATAATAGATTGCGTGTTTGCATAACATTGTCAAAAGGTTATTAATAGAACATTAAATTTTGAATTGAAAAAAAAATTCAAATTTTATACCTCTACCGCAAAAACCACAAGTCGTTTATTAAATTTTTCTGCGTTGTACAAAGAAACCTTATATCCTTTTTGACCTTATACATCAAAAAGTACTTGAGTACTTAAACACTATAAAACATATTCTATAAATCTAATGACATTTAACGTTATACTTTGAGAATGTATTGTTCTCTTATAGACGCGTTATTGTTATCAAAGAAAATATTCGTTCGCATACCTAAGGAACTTATCATACAAGATTAAAAGTATCGTACTCTTTATGCACTTATATATATTACAAAAGTCACAACTCCTTTTGTGTTGGATGCAAAAGTCAAATGAGATTAAAGTTTTTGCGCGGGCGTGGTCACCGTTACAATGTATATACACATATATTTGTGTGTAGATGTACATATATTTATCCTTTGATCGTTTTTATAAAAATTTCTATATACATGCGGTGGGTAGCTTTTTCGTTATATGTCTTTATGAAAGTTGATTTAACGCTTTAGCACCTCTGCGTTAGGATATACCAGTTTGGTGTAGGATTGCACTTTTTTTCTTATTTTTTTAAATTTATTATAAACGGAAGTGCAAGAAATAAAAAAAAGCTTTTTTTAAATGTAAATAAAGAAGTTTTTCAAGAATTTAATTAAGAGAATAATGCATGAAATTAAATGACTTGTATGAAAGATTTTTTATTCAACAATTATTCACGTCAAATTTTCATTTATATGTTATAACTACAAGAAATTTATTCAAACAATTTATAATAAATATTGTCAAAATTGTTAATTACATAAAAATTAAACAGTCAAACTACAAAAATAAAATAAAGAATTTCAGTTATAGTAGCTATTATATGAATGAAAAATTACGAATTATTTCGACATCTTGCGTTTGAAATTAATGTACCTTGTGTTACCACTTTTTTAATCATTTTTGTAAAAATAAATTTTCATTCATTAGGATTTTATAATTATTGTTACATAACTGTATAAATTTAACGACTTCATGTATGTCATTGATGTTTATTCTTCTTTTTTTTACTATTCTGACATATTCATTATGTTAACATTTTGATTCTATATGTATTAGGGGAAAATTAAATAACTTTTCACAATTCACGAAGTATATATTTTACAGCTGTACCAACAATGCAATAGATTTTACAAAAGCTCATTTTTTTTTAAAAGGATACATATAATTTATCGTAGAGAAAGCACAATTTTCAGTTGTTTTACGAACAAAAGTCAAAAATGGACAAGAGACTTTCTCTTTTTTCGACTTATTACCAAAGACAATAGGTTTAAATATATTTTTAAATAATCTTTTATTTAAAACCTCTGGCATTGTGTTCCTCTCGTGAATTCAAAATGACAAATCATTAAAAAATTTTGTATGTATCTACAATAACAAGTTTTCATTATCCTTTTAAATAAGAACTTGAACAGAAAACAAAAAAATAATCTACAAACTTCAATGATACACAACATGCAACAACACAGAGAGCAATAGAATAATTAATAAAATGTAATCCATACATCTTCGTCATTCATATGATAAATATCAATAATCGACCTTTTCTTTTTCCGGTTTGCACGTATATATAAGCATCCAAACGCGTGCGTATTGAAAATTAAATGAAATTTGCATCCGATCTTGGTAAGTTAAACCTAGAATGATCGGCATGTTAAAAAAAGCATCTATATATACGTACATATAGATAAAATTATGATGTATAAAAATTATTGATGACGAAAGCAAAATAAACGCGCGTCTGAGCTTACGATGACAATTTAATGTAATAGGAAACATATATAAATACATTCCCACCATACACATAACGTACTAAAAAAAGTATGTCCTCGTATTGTAAAAAAAAAAATAATATCTTTTAATATATATGTAATATACCTATAGCTAATGCATCAAACATTAAGCATTGTCCTTTTAGAAGCCGGAGTGCGAGAGTGTCTTTCTTGAAGAGCGCGCGCGATAGAGACATACGAGACGACGAGGCTCTCTTATAACGTTTGCTCCGTGGCGTGTGTTTTAAAACGCCGGGAGCCTTTATAATATATAACTATCTTCTCTCTTCTTTTAAAAAGCACCAAGTCTCAGTGCGTATTTCACTCCCACGGGGAACGGAACGGCTTTACATTGTTTTGTTTAGAAGAAAATTAGTTTTTTATCTAAATATTTTTTTTTTAAATCTTTTCTCTTCTCTCGATCGATCGACTTGTATTTTATTCGATATTTTGATACGTTAGTTTTTATTTTTTTGAACTTTTACCGATTTTCAAATAATCGGTATTTAAGCATGTGCGGATTTTAAAAAGAAGAATTTTTCAAATTATTTGTGAAAATTACAAGTTTTTACCCTGTGTTTAATTGATCGGCATTTCAAATGGTTCTAATGACCATTTGGATAAAATTGGATTTTATATTGTTTTTTATGGATGTTAACGATCGACACGGTAAGGTTGATGGTAAATAAGATTAAATAAAAGTGAAGTTGAAAGGAACTTTTGAAAGAACAAAAAAAAGTTAAGAAAAGAATAGAGTAGAAAGATTAAAGTGAGCGTATTTTAACCACTTTTCGTGACTTGCTTTCCATCATTATTAAAGTGTTGAAGAAGATGTCGTTGAAAATGAACGCGGAAGAGGTAAAAGTGGGTGGTTATCAGATTCTCACGCTATTACTTTTGTCGGTCAACTTTATCATCATGGCAATGAGCCATGCGCTTACTATTTTTTACAAATATACGCCGAAGTTTTATTGTCAGGTAAGTTGTTATATTTTTATTTTTTTTTTTTTATTTTACAAATAAGACAATATTTTACATTTAAAATAATAAAATATATTTTATGTCTGTAAATGGATGTATAATAAAAAAATTAAAGATTATTTTGATACTCAATTTTATTGAATGATGGGTTGACAAATTGAATTTTCGTAAATTACTTTATTGTCTATTCAAGCGGTTGCAGTAGCCGCATTTAAACTAACCGGTAATACATTCTGCGTGTGGTCTTATAATTTGTCACACACGATTTTTATTATCATCTTTATTTTTATTTTGAATCTTAACTCAAGCTTTACCTTTTTTATTATTATTTTACTTTTTAATTTAATTATGAAATCAATTAATTTGATAATCTAATTTCTACTAAATTAAATTTTTTAAATTAAACAGTATTTTATAAATCAATAAACAGTGTGTCAAAGTAATCTTCGTATAACAACGTTACATCATATTAAACAGTCCTTGTAATAAAAACCTAAATTATAAAAAAAGAAAATTAGTTTTGAATGAGCCTTATTGAGACGAAATAAATTATGAATTTAATCTATTATTAGATCTTTAAAAAGAAAAAAAAACTAAATTCTTCATACCTTATCGGATACTATCGTTAATAATTTTATACTTTATAGTTTATCTTTTTCTTATTAATCAACAAAACGATTGCGTAGATTTGAAAATATTTATTGTAAGCATTAAAAGTATACGAGACGCAGTAAAACTTGCAAATTGTCTCATTGCATACCTCCAATAGAAGCGTAGATTTTTATTTCTCAGAAACAAATTAATTAAACATAGCTGAATAAATGTTTATAAAATAAAAAATAAAAATAAAAGAAACTTAGATAAACATTGAAGGTGTTTGTCGGAATTTATTGATATGCTATTGTTACATGTGCTAAACTTCATTTAAAGATGATTGAAATTAAAATTTCGTACAAGTAAAGAATGTTTAGTTTTATTAAATACGTATAAATTTTGTTTAACGATATGTAAGGATTGTCTAATAGGAAAAGACGTAAAATGAGCTTTTCAGATTAAAATGTTGAGTACAAATTTTATATGTCATCGTTAAACAAAATCAGCGTTAACTAACGTAATGTTTTTTCGATTTTATACTGGTAAACAAGAACGTGAAATTCCTTAGGTAAATGTGACGAGACTTACAAAATTTTAATAGATTTTTTTTTAAATTCTGCAATTAACATTCTCAAAGTTTCTTTAAATACGTTCTATGCATCTAAAAAAATTTTGTTAAACAATGTTTAGGAATCTTAATTTGTTAATTAATTAAAAATAAGAAATTTTATCATTAGAATTATATTTATCAATTGATCAAATATCATAGATATAAAAATATTTATCAATTTATAATGAAAACAAATATTTTATACAAAAGAAAGAAAAAAAAAGATATTCAAATCTTAAGTAGAACAAGTAATGCTTAGTAAGACGATATTTTTAAAAATGTTCAATCAATTATAACAACCTATAGTCTCAAATTTCAAAGGACCAACCTTCATTCATACTCTTTCAAACAAAACATTCCACTCGACAGAAAAATAAAAAAAAAAAAAGAAACCCAACTCTATAGTTGTACCTGCATTCCTATATCATCTTCCCTCCAAAAAAAAGAAGAAAAAAAAATTCCAAAAGCTTTATAGAATACAAAATAATTCTTCCCACGTAATAAGTTATACTAAAAGCAGTGCATATATATAAGTAACCCATGAAAAATAAAGGAAAAAAAAACGTGCCTAATATAACGTACACACTTTTAATTAAATCAACATTTATATGTTTTTCATGTATACAGGTAAACAGTAATAATAGTATTAGTGACGTCATGAGGAACCGTACATATGGATGTAGTAAAAATTGTACAAGTGGTCAGTATTTATTCGAGACGAAAAATTTTTACGAAAAAAGCGTTGCCATGGAATGGCAATTGATTTGCGAAAAGGAGGGTTTGTTGCGTGCTGGTAGTGACGTTTATTATGCTGGACTATTATTTGGTGCATTTTTTGCTGGTTTTATCATTGATAGATTTGGTAGGCTACCAGTACTTGCTGTTTGCCTTTATGCACAGGGTATTATGTCGGTGGCTCTTAATGTTGTACAGGTGATTTATGATTATATTTTTTTTTATTATGTTTATATATTGAAATAGAAAATTTATTAATGTTAAGAATTATTGAAAATAAAACTATAAATCTGTGATTTGCAAATATTAAAGAACCAAAAGGTAGTGTAGAAATAAATCTGTTTGGCTAATTTTTAAATTGTTTGTACTTGAGAAAAATAGTAGATTAAAAATATTTTTTTATTATTTAAAAAAAAAAAAAATGACATTTAAAAAAATTATATCTTGTTATAAACAATTAGATAATCAACTTGAAAAAAAAATTCAAAATTAGTTAATTTTTTTTCATGTTTCTAATTATTAGAAAATAACAATTTTTCTAGCTTTACGTATTATAATATAAATTAGATTCAAAACTTTTTTCCAACGAGTTAAATGAAGTTCTTTGGCGCATTAAAATTTTCCAATAGATATTTTTATCTTATAAAATAAATAAATAAAATATTCTAAATAGAGGTCGTCAGTGGCTCACTCGGTAGAGCGATTGATTCGTAATCTTGAGGTCCCGAGTTCGAATCCCGCTCTCAGCGGCCAATTGCTACAAGTACCACTGTATATGTTACATGTGCTTTTTTCACAACACACACTGGCTATCTTCGTCGCTAATTAGCATCGAAATAATGGCATAACTACAGCGACGTTAAATAAAATTAAAAAAAAAGAAAAAGATTATCAAATTGGGATGTAGGTTCTTGTGCACTATCTCCATATATTTTATATTTAATTTTTTTTATCATTATAAATAAA
The DNA here is from genome assembly GCA_017163975.1 of Anastatus disparis. NCBI lineage: Eukaryota > Metazoa > Arthropoda > Insecta > Hymenoptera > Eupelmidae > Anastatus > Anastatus disparis. The sequence continues at coordinate 3,252,227 of JAFFSR010000381.1, forward strand.
TAATTAAATAAATAAAATCAATTAGTTGAAATAAAATTTCATTTTTTCATAACAGAAAAACATTACATAAATTTTGATTTCGATACAATGTAAAAAGAAGTATTTTTAAAAAATGGGTGTATATACCCATACCTTAATTCGAAACCATTCTTCCCACGTAAAGCTATAACGTAATGTATTGCATGTATAAGTAGCGTTCGAAAATGTAAACGTGCCTAATACAACGTATACACATAATTATATATTCGTATATAATTAAACGCAATCATATAAAGGTAATAAGATATTTTATTTACGTACAATAAATATATATAGCTTTCCTTGAAACAAAAATTTATAATAAATTATTTAAAAGTTATACGTCTAAAGTGTCAAAAAAATTCATTGTAATTTACATTTATCAATACCTCTTTTTATTTATGAATTATAATCACATATTTATATTAAAAATTATTGATACGAAAATTTTAATGATAATAACAATAAAGAAAGCTATAAAAATATTATGAAAATGTCGAAATTAAAAAGAAAAGAAAAAGATTATTATCGAGATATTTTAAATAATTAATTGCTAATTAAATAGCCATTATATGTATCTGAGTGCCACTTATTATCTTAGGAATGTCTTCATTATAATAACGTAATATATTAAAATGATATAGGTCAATGATTTAATAAACTATATATAACGCACCCGACAAAATACATATACAATTTATATTCAATACCAGAGTTTTCAATTAAAATTCTTATTGATCTTTACGTATATACATTGCAAATTTAAAAATTACCCTTAGATTAAAACTATAAATAAGAAAATAATAATTTAATTTAAAATTTTTCCAGGAGTACAAATTATTTTTGGTGTTCCGTGGTCTACAAGGCTTTTTCATGCAAGGTCTTGAAAGTTGTACTTTTGTATTGTGCATGGAACTATTTCCAGTTAAATTTCGCACTCTAGTTGCATTGATAATATTGTCAATGCGTTCATTTGGTTTAGCATTTATATCTGGTCTCAGTTATGCTATACCTGATTGGAGAATTTTACAGCTTGTTGTTTCTGTACCAACTGCAATCACGGTTCTTTATATATGGTAAATTTCTTTATTTAATTTCATCATACTAGATAATTTGATATTTTTTTTTTTAATTTCAATTGTTTATTAATAATTTAATTTATTAATAAAATTTTTTTTAAATACTTTGTTCCACTGTACTTTGCAAAATAGTTACAAAATTTTATTTATGATTGATAAATTAAATATATTTTTTGTTAAAAATAGTTATGTGAATAAAGCAATATTATTTATTTTATAAATCTTTTTCATACTTTATTAAATATCACCAAATTTAATTAATTTTCTTTGTCATTTCATATTTTATCTCAATTAAAAACTTTTCTATGAATTTTGTATTGAAAAAATCAATTTTAATAAACAAAATCTTTCAAATTAATTTTTCGAAATAATAACAATTATATAATAATAAAACCAAAAAATTTTACAGGTTGATACCAGAATCACCACGTTGGTTATTAGCAATGGGAAAAACAATGGAGGCTGAAATGTTACTCGAAAGAATCACCAATTACAATAGCCTTTGCGGGCCAAGTAAGAAAAATAAAAATTCTTCGAAATTGCAGCAACTTCAACAAAATGACGATCATGAAAAGCCACAAAAGCCAAAAAGAAAAACACGAACCACTGATGTCGATATTAAATCTGACGTTGAGAAATCACTCGACGAGTCAAAGAATCTTTTGCACTCTCAAGATACTGAATCATTGGATGTTCACGGTAAATAGTCTTTTTTATATTCTTTCGTGCATTTTATATGTCTTCTAATTATACGTTAAAAGATATAAGTTTTCTTTGGACCAATCTCTCGATTTTTTAGTTAAAGATAAAATATTCATACGAGTGATGAAAGATTTTACGCTAATTTTTTGTATCTATTAATAATTAAAACAAGAAAAGTAAAGTAAAAAATAATTATATGTAATATGCCTATATTAAATTATTCTATAAATTTTCACTATAAATTTATATTATTAACTAAAAACAAATAATAACCGTAAAATGCGCAACTAATATATATAACATAAAAAATTGAAACACTCCAAAAAAGAGATAAAAAAGAAAATTGAAATGCAATTTTTATTAAAACTTTAAATATTGTATTTTCCACTAATATTCAGTACTTTTGACCAATATCTTAGAGTAAAATTTATCAAAATAAAAAGTTTTACATCTTGTATCGATTAGTTAAAAATCTTCGATAGAGAGTCTGGTATGAAAAAAGTTATTTTCTAATTGTTCAAGGTCTTTAAAAAAAATTTTTTTGTACTCCTTTTTTTTGCTCACATAAAAAGGTATTTCAAAACCCATTTAGTTTTTTTTTCGGTATAATTTCTTTCAAAATAGCACATACGCTTTTATGTAAGCAAAAAAAAGAAGTACAAAAAAAAATTTTGAAAGCCTTGAAAAATTAGAAAATAATTTTTTTCATACTAAACTTACTTTTTTCGAAGATTTTTGATTCATCCTTCAAATGCCGTTTGATTTTTTAAAATACAATATTTCATTCCAAAAATGTAAAACTTTATTTTGATGAATTTTACTCTAAGATGGGCAAAAGCAATTGACCAGTACTATAAATCAGAAATTATGTTTACAAAATAACGTTAAACAATTATTACAGGAAATTCAGAAAGGAATAACGCAGAAACAACTAATACAAGTATAGAAGAAAAAACAGAATTACCATCGGAATTAGATATCGAAGAAATAGCTAAAGCATCGTTAATGGTAGTACCAGATGAAAAGTGCACTAATGATAATGGTGAAAAGAGTCCAGCTTCTTATCTATTAGTATCGAGAGAAGCACTTGCCATCACTGAAAATACGAGACAAAATAACAAAAGTGGTATTCGCGGATTTTTCGAATCCAGGTTCATTGGTCGTACATGCGTTATAGCAATGTTTTTATGGTAAAATTTATAAATAAATTAATTATAATTTATTAAGTTAGTACTTTATTTACAAAAATTCTAGTCATTCTCCGTATATGATAAATATTAGTAATATGTATACATTGAAAAATTTTAAGATTTTACACTTATAATTAATCATAAGTTTTCATAAATAGTATTGAAGTTGAAGTTTAAAGAAGGTATGATTTCATTGCAAATATTAGTGCTGCATTAATACCAAGAAAAGCTCATAAAATAGATTACGTTCGGGATGAATAAGGTGTGAAATATCCAATTTTCCTTATTACTTTACTATGAATGAATTTTCAAGTTAATAGATTTTTTATACAGATAAAAGAATTAGCTTTGATACGCTAAAATAATCTTCTTATAATGATTAATTAAGTTAATTATGATACGTAGGAATTATAAATATTTTACTAATAAAAAGTGTTAAAATGATAAATTTATAATTTCCTTATCAATTTTCCTCTACCCTTTCTGACCCGATGTTCATTGGAATGGATATTCACCTTTTCGGTTTTCTTAAAAATTGTACAAAAGCAGCTTGAAAATTTTTTAAATGAATATTGATTAGTTTAGAATAAATGTTTTCCGGGGACTGGCATAAACTGAGAGTCAAAATTATACGCGTAATAGAATGCAAAAATTGATTTAAAAGCACCAATTATTCTAAAAATTTAATTAAATAAAAAAAATAAAAGCTTTTTTTATTAAAAATAACTTTTTGTTTACAGGTTTACATCATCCCTAGCTTTTCATGCCCTAGTAACATTGCCGCATCGTATAAGTAGCGAACGTCACGTTTCATTAACTTTAGCAGCTGGTATGGAACTTGTATCATTTATATTCGTCTACTTATTGGTATCATCACGCTGTTGTGGTCGACGTATACCTTTATGTGCATCACAAATTATCGTTGGTTTTGCTTGTTTTGTCATTGCACTTTTTGCTCACATTTTTCCACAACCAGGTGCACGCTGGCTTGGTAAGTTTTATTGTATTTTCTTTTTTATATATAAGGACTGTTCTAATTTTCTACGATTTGCATTCTAAGTTTTTTTATACACTGTCGTGAGATGATATTTTTTTTTCAAGTTATGAGAAAATAGAAGCTTATTAGAAAATTTTAAAAATGAGAATAAAAATGTAAAATAAGGCAGTAGGTTCTACTGCAAGTGAGAGAATATTCGACGTATAAAATTTTATTATTTTACATATTGAGTTATAAAAGTAATTTTTTAATGATTTTTTAATCTATTGTAAATATATTTTAACTCTTTACACTTTTCGAAAGTTTTTCTCAATTTTCAAAGCAATTAAAATTTCTTAGCAAGTATCTGACATTTCACAGAAAATTGTAAAAAGCTTTTGGAAACCATTAAAGTTTAAATAAATATAAAGTTTATATTCATTCATATAATTACTTGTATGCGAAAAATTTTAAAAATATATTATCACTTTTCATAAATTAATAATATTAATAACTTAAGTTTAATATTAAAAAAATTTTAATCATTGAAATACAAAATATACAATTATGAATAATTTAAAATTTTAATTTTAGCATACACGAAGACAATAATCGTTGTTATTGCAAGAGTTGCAAATATTGGTACATTTTTTGTACTGCGACTTTTGGTTATCGAACTATTTCCAACGATTTCGCGCGGAACTGGAGTTGGATTATGTGTTACTGCAGAGATGATTGGAGGCCTACTTACACCTTTGGTTCTATTGTTAAACATTCAAGTATCGGTAAGTATATTTCAAGTAATAATATAATTTATCTACGTGTAATTCTATGACTATTAAATTACACGAAGCTTGAGGATTTGACATTTTTCATACTTTCTATGCAAATAAAACAAACTTTCATATGGAGTTCAAATCTTGATTATCTTCTAGTTTACGCAGAATACCCACTATCGTTTTAGAGTTCATTCTAATAGATTTTGATTTCATTTGCTATTATGTAATATAAAAAAATATCAATACTATCATTATACTATCAAAAATTAGTCACTTCAAAATCAGATTTCGTGAATTTTCGAAATTTTTTTAAAATTTCAAATAAGATATAGCACATGCCTTTTTTAAAAATTTTATTTTTCAATCATCATACGAATTCGTAATATCTCTACAAGCTTGCGAGCAAGTGAGTCATTTAATCTAAAAAAAATGAAATTTATTATTAAATATTTGATAAAAGGTATCACAAAAATTAAAAATAAGTAAATTTTTTTTTTCTTTTTTTCATTTTTCTAAAAGCTTTACGGATTCATAACAATGTGTCATATTTCATCGTGGACACAATGATTCGTTTGTTATTTAAACTGTAAATGTTTAGATATGAATAAAAAAATCAATTTATCACTAAAGTTGAAAAAGTTATTTTTACAAATTTTATAACTTAACAATTTACTTACATTTTTGACCAAATATTTTGGGATTAAAAATAGTATTATATTTCTTTTAATTAAGTATTTATACTATATATTATATATTATGTTTGATTATGGTTTCATGCTCTCAAAAAAATATACTCTGTTTAATTATATTATATCAAATGATTTATATTAATTAACTTTACTTACATTTACAGTTCTAGTATTTGACTAGAACTGTAAGAAATGGAAGTTATATTATAAATACGTCATATAAAAATACCTATAGATACACAAGATAATCTAAATTCTTTTATATTAGCAACAATTAGAAATTTTGTGAATTTGTTTTCAGATTTTATTTTAAACTTGAGAAATATAATTTTATTTTAGTAATTACATCTTGTCAAAAGCTCATTGAATAGTATTGAAAAAATTTTTATTAAATTTTTAATTTGGAAATTTTTTTGATAATATCTTGTTATTAAAGATCATTATAGATACAGATTCTACATCAAATTGTATTTAATAGTTCTTTTGGTCTAATGCTTAATTTTTTTAAAATTATACAAAAAATTGAATTTCTGAACAGATTAAGCTTTTTCGAATAAAATTTTTTCAATTTACAGTATTTGGATTGCACTTTTAATTAGAAGGTTACATAATAAACTTGATAGTTTTCGTTGGAAAGTTATGCTTTTTAATATTAACTATGATTTTAAAAATAGTCCTTAAAGAATAGAAAACGGTTTATCGCTTTGGAAAAATTTAATCTCAAATTGAAAGATAGAGTTATTTTGATGATTTCTAATAAAAAGGCGTATCCCAAAGTTGAATCAAAATCTCTCCCTGTTAATAATAATAATAATACCATATAAATATACTTTGTTTCAAACTCAATATATATTAATTTTTTCTTTTTAGGAACTTTCACGATTTTTAATCGGCTTCTTATGCATATTCACTGGTTTCCTGACGTTTACGTTACCCGAAACATCGCGCGATGTTTTACCGGATTCGACTGAAGATGCAAAAAGTTTAGGGCGAAACAATAATAACAAAGATGCAGAACACGCAAAGAATTCCGGAGTTTTGCGCGAAAAATTATTTTCCGAAGATTGGGTCGACGCTGGCAATGGTATAATCGTTGATTTTACAGATAATAAAAATTCAGAATGAATCAAGAATCATTTGACTGAATCGAAATATGTCGATTATTTTTTGCAGCTAAGGATGTTTAAACAAACAATGACTATTACGTTTTGTGTTGTTTGATCGAGTTCTTCTGATTATATTGATTAAAAAAAAGCCTTCTCAATTGTAAATATATTTGTAAAAGATGTGGCTGAAAAAACCAAAGCGTGCGCGTAGATTAAATAAAATAATATATGTAATATAAATATAATATTTACAATGAAATATATGTCTTACATAAGAAAAATTCCTATAGTTATGTAAAAATTAGTAATTAATATTTTCAAAAAAATAAAATATAATGAATAACATGTATTAAGCTAGTTTTTAATTTTTTTTATTCTATGATTTAATTGTACTAATATTATTATTAATATTATTTTAAAAGTCCAAGTGAAATAACTTTATATTATAGTTTTTTATAGAGTGTTAATATTCTTGTATAACGTTATATACATAATGATTTAATGTTAAGTCATAAAATGAATAAAAAATATATTATGCATAATTATTAAGATTTTGTTTATTTATTTCTTATGATATTTATTTTTAATGTAATGCTCGAAACTTGATTTCGATAAGTACTCACATTATACGAAATATAATACATTAAAAGAACGCTCTCATGCCTATTTATATCAATCAATTAAAACATAATTTTCAATTTGTTTTAAATTAATTGAATAAAAATCTCTCTGTATCCTAGCTTGCTGGGCTTTTGTGGTGCGATAATTACCCTGAGTTTAGATGACAAACTTTTCGAGGTCGTATCTTCTATTATCATCCTTGTTTTGTTCAATTTATTTAAAAAAAAATAAATTTTGATACAATAGTTCGAAGTAATGATTAACATTTGAACAAAGTGAGGATAACAAACTATTCTTGTAATCTGTTGATCACCTGCTTTTCAAATTTTTATTGAAGTGTATTATTATATAATATTATATTTTAATACTGGCTATATTTTTAATTTAGATTCAATATGGATAAAAATTAAAAATATAATAAATTTAAAAATATAATTGAAAGAACCAATTGTTTGAGGTTTGATGACTGGAAAAAAAAAAATTTTTTTTCATATATTAATACAAAAGAAATTATAATTTATATTAAATTTAATTAGTTCAAAAATAAAGTTTTTTATATGAACTGTGAGCATCTTGATGACAAGACCAAAGTTATGTCTTAGCATTAAGGCCTTATGCCATTGTAGAGACCCTAGAATAAGGTATTTTTGGATATTTTTTTTCACAGAAAAAAAATTATTTATAAAACAAAATTCACCACATGTTTGTATATGTATTATGGTACATACATTTATTTTTTTGTGAAAAAATTTTACAATTTACGTCACACAACCGCTTTAAAAATGCAAAAAATAGTTTCTACAATTTTCATATTTTAATAGTCTTCTTTCTTTAATTAAAGATATTATAAAATTTGGAGCCTATGTTTAGTATTAATTTTTTTGTTATATATTCTATGTAGTCATTATCAAAGCAGTAATATTGAATGCACTAAAGTATATAATTTATTATTAAAAGAACGTTACTCATAAATTAATAAAAATATTTTAATAGTAATATTTTTTATTGCTTATTCAGGTTACTGAATTTAACATTTTTATGCAAAATTCTTAGGAGTGTTTTATGGTAATAGGTCAAAACTGTAAATATTGTTAACTCAATCTGAATACTTTGGTATTGGTCAGTTAAAAAAATATTTAAAATAAGTCATTTTTTTAAAATTTTGTTTATTATTTAAAAAATATTGCACACTGCAAAGTAGATGTTAATATAAAATTTAAAAAAAAGTTATTTTCTTCTATTTTTATATAATCCAATACTTTTTTTTAACGTTTTAAGTTATTCCATTTTAGATTAACGTTTATAATGATAAATAAATATGAAGTCTTGTTTTTCAATGTTAGTTTTAAAGAAATTTAAGAAAATTAATTTTTTTAATACTGATTAACAGTTAGTATCTATTAAATTGGGAAATGTATGTTCTTATTTATAAAATGTATAATGAATATTATTGGAAAAAGAAATTATTTCATAAAATTTAATAAATATAAAAAAGGTTTTATTAATGCATTATCACAGAAGAATCTAAGACCATAAATAGTCAATTATTCTTAGGAACAAAAAAATTAAAATCTTACTGTTACTTTTTTTGTCATTTCAAAACACCACATTAAACAAATGAAAATCACTCTCATGAAGATTCATCAAACATCCATTCAAAGCACTTTTGGCTGAGCAATACCATTATTTTGTTGAGGATTATTATGTTGCTGTGCTGTTTGTTCTGCAGCAGTTTGTAACAATCTTGTGCGTCGTCTAGTATAGTGCTGCCACAAAAGAATTTGTTGATCATCAATGAATTTAGTACACTGAGAATTAACTACTTCTCGTCTAAAATGTTCATATTGTAAGAGATCCAAAAAATAAAGACACATTGGGTATTTCAAGTATTTTGCATATTCTGGTTCTTTCCAATATAATAAATACTTTAGGTAATTGATAAATGTTGAGTCCTTGAAATAGCCTCTTTGAGCTAAAACTGAAAAAAATAAATTATATTAATATTTTTAAAAAAATTAATAAATATAAAATATTTCAATATCTGAATAAGAATGTGTTTAAAGGTCCAACAAAACTTACGCGAAAAATGAAAATAGTATGAGCAAATTATGAATTATGATTGTTTTCCAAAAAAAGAAAAAGATTTCTTTAGATGAATTCAGAACCAATAATCCAAACACACAAGTATCCCTCTCTTATTAGTGAAAGTTCTATTCTTCATGGAAAAAAAAAATTTTCAAGTGTTTTTTGAATTATTATTTCTTATATGCTATTTTGTCTTTTGCCATGCATTTCGTTGTCCTCTTAAAAGGATACATATATTTAAATTATTAATTTTAAATTTAATAAAAGAAATAATTTATCTTTATTTGGAAAAGAATCGTAATCCATGTATCTTGTTCACAATTATGCTTTTTTGCGTATGCTTTATTGACATCCCTTAAATAACATATTATAAAAAAGATTCTAAAATAAAAGATTATTTTAAGCATAATTGTTTTTATATGATGATTTTATCATTACAAATAATTAATTCTTTGCATCAATATTATTATTACTTCCACATAAAACTTGTATTTCTCCTGGAAACTTCAATTTTAATATGTATACATGTACAATAAATGTAATGATTCATAAAAACTTATTTTTTATCTCACTTCAAAATATTTATAATATTAACATAAGTCTAATTTATTATTATAAAGATCAGAAATTAAAAATCTTCAACTTACAATTTAAGTAGTTTGGATTAGCTAGACATTGAACAAATTCTAACTCAACTTGAAATCGCATACGCTGCTGATCATCTGTCTCTGGTACTCCTTTTAAGTAAATAAAAATATTATTACAATATAATTATTATATTGAAATAAATAAATTAAAAAATTTTATTGTTTTTCAAATATAACAATCAAGAAAAACTTAATATTTATGGTCAATTGTTTATAAAGATAGGTTATCTTTTTTACTACATAAATTTAAACTAAATAATACATGAAGAAAATACTGATAACATAAGTAATATAGAAGCATCAAAATACAATCTTAAAAATAATATAACATTCGTTACAATAGTATTTATAATTAACATTATTTATATTCACCGTTCATTCCGATAAATGGTTTTCCTCCTCTTATATATTTTAGGTCATCCAAACGGTTCATATTACGTTTACACGCACGTTAAAAAGTTTCTCCTCTTTTTTATTTCGTTTTCAAAATTCAAAACTTTTTTCAAAAAACACAAAATAAATAAATAATTGATTCACAATTTCTAAAATAAACACCCAACAGGCTTAAAAAGCCCAAAAAAATAATTCAAGCCCAAAAATGTTCATCATTTGTTGACTTGTAAGTTGTAATTGTAATCATAGTCATTTGTAAGACATTTAAAGATGGCGTATTCGAGTTTGGCGACCTCTGGAAAAAAAATTTTGGCATGATCGTCCGCGCGCCAAAATTATTTTGCAATGTATATTACATTGCCCAGCGTATAATAATCATTTAAATTGATAAATTATGTAAATTAAATTAAATTTTATCATTTTCTTTATATATTTATCGCTATTGAATATTACTTGTTTGTTAGAATATTTTAAAAAATAACATTTGTTTTTAAATAATTTAATATCGTTCATTTAATGTGACGTGAATTTTCACGCTATTAAAATATTTTACTAATATTTTTTATTATTGAAACATTTAACAAAATCATATAAGTTTTCATTGTTATTTAGTTTTTATTTAATAACCCATTCAATAAATAAATAAATTTTTATTTATGTAAACGACAATTACAATAATAAAACAATAAAAAATATTTAAAATGTAATTAACAATTAATTTTAAGTGTAATTAATAATTAATTTTAAGTGTAATTAATAATTAATCTTCAATTTAATAATTAATTTATTATGTTAAAAAGTTTTCATTATTATTTAGTTCTTATTTAAATAATCCTTTCAAAAAATAAATAAATCTTTATTGACATAAATAATAATTAAATTATTAATAATTAAAAATATTTAAAGTGGATTTAATAATTAACTTATTATCTAAATTGTAATGAACTGAGAATACTTTATGTTATATAATTGGTCATAAAAGTAAATTATCTTCTATTTTTTTAATTAAAAAAAGGATTTTCAATTGAATTAATTAATAGTTTATTAAATACAAATACATTAAAATAAAAATTCATAATTATTTACATTTTCTACATTACAAATATTATTGTTTAATCTGCGTTTTCTACAACAGTAAAAAAAAATGTCGTCAACGCGGGTCGCGAGCGCTCATATCGCGCGAAACTAATGAGATAAAGTAGCCACAGCACCTACACTACACCATACATACATACACCGCGAACGCAAAAGCCATATATAACACGTAGGCGCGAGGTGAGCGCGCGCGCGCGTGGTTTTTCTTTTTTTTTCATTGGCAAATGGATATTTACATGGCTTTTTAGGGGTTTTAATGAACAGATATATGGTGTTTTTAAGTAAATTAAAGTAAACAACATGTTTGTATTGTTATTATTGTTATGAAACGAAATAAAAAGGAGTAGATTTGATTCACGATTAAAGGCACTTTCATGAATGTAGGTAAGGTATGTCTTGTTTTTCAGATTTTCCAATTGTAATCTTAAATCAAAATAGATTTATACAAACAACTTATAGACTTTAGAAGTTTTCAAATACATGCAAGAAATTTTATACATAAATAATTATCATATTATTTATAGCTTTTATCTTTGAATTCAAGCAAGATAATGTACAAAAAATATTGTAATATTTTTATTCATGTTTAGATTCAGATATGTCGGGCCAAAGTGAATCAAGATCGACTCCGGAGCGTAGGATTCTTGGTGAATTAAGTAATAATCCAGATTCACCAACTGCTAATCTACGATTGCTCACAACTTTAGCATCTACCTTAAAAAGTGCTATCGATACACCATGTCAGGAGTGCTCAGTTATCAATACGCCACAACCATTGCCATCTATACCAGACTCAAGTTGCGTTAAACTTTTGCCAAGAAAAGAAAAATCTCTTAGTCTTTTGTGCAATAAGTAAGTTGGATTTTTGATAAATTGAATGTTTTTACTATATATTAAACAAAATATAGTTTGATTCCAATGATAAATGATTATTAAATAACAATGAAAGGTTAGATAATGAAAAAAAATGTTTAATTTCACAGATTTTTAAATTTATTTCCTTTAAATATTCAAGAGAGTGCTCCAAAAGAAATATCTCTTAATACAACTGCTCAAGCTTTGGGCACTGAAAAAAGAAGAATATATGATATAATAAATGTCTTAGAAAGTTTAGAAATGGCTTCTAAAGCTGGCAAGAACCAATATTATTGGCATGGTCATTCTCGTTTACCAATGACTCTTGCCAAATTAAAAATGTCAGCTATAGAACTTGGTTTGGATAAACAAATCCAAGAAATACAGAAAGTTAATAGAGCATACATACAAGATTCTTGTCATTCTTGTAGTAATTCTTCATCATCGTTAATGGTTCCTCAAAGCCCAATTGTGAACTGTTGTTTTCCTGACAATCCTATCAAAGAAGATAAAAGTTTAGGTGTTATGTGCAGAAAATTTGTTATGCTATTTCTTGTTTCGTTAAAGGTAGTACAATAATGTAGTTTATAATATCAAAATTACTTAAAAAAACTTCTTTTTCTTCAATTATAATTGATGTAAATTTTTTTTTTTTTTTTTTTTGCAGAATGGAGTTATAAATTTGGACATAGCTGCAAAAGTTTTAATTAATGAACAGGATAATCCTTCAGACTCGAAAAGCAGCACAGCTCAATCACGATTTAAAACAAAAGTAAGGAGATTGTATGACATTGCAAATGTTTTATCAGCTATTGGTTTGATAGAAAAGGTTGATTTATACAACTGTGTCATTAGGAAGCCTATTTTTAAATACACAGGACCAAGTGTGGATTGCATCAATTTTGATGCTGGTAAGACTTTAATTAATTTATTAATATATTTAGCACACTTTTAATCATTGTGCTCATTCAAATAGTTTATAAATAGATTATAAAATTTATCTAATTTTTCAACTTTTATAAATTTAAAATATTTGCTTTATTCACAGAAACTCCAACTACTGAAAATGAAAGTCAATCTTTGGTGGGTTTGACAACTCCAAATAAAAAGTCATCTGATACGTTTCGTTTTCGCGCTTTGAATAGAATTTCAAAATTATATTCAGAAACTCCAGTTAGAAATAAACGAGAGCCAAGAAAAAGAAAGCTATTTGATTCAGGTAATAAATATTTTATACAGAATGACTCCCATATTTTTAATTTACTTATAATGTTTCATTCTAAAATTTAATCGTTAAAAAATTTTTAATTAAAATAAATTTATTTTAATATCTCATAATTTGTAAAAAATTATCAAAAAATTAAAATTAATTTATAAAACAATATTTTTACTTTATCGTTTTTATAAAAATTAATTAAATATAAAGAATGACTTTAAAAGTATTATAAATAAATATGTAAAAAATGTAATAAATTTGTATGAATGTAGATATGTATAAAATAATGTGATTGCAGATAATAAATTTGAGCGAACGAAAAGTTCGCCGTGCCTATCTACAAAAACTCGTACTTCAGATCGCTTGGACGATTCAATCTTACAAGTTGTTGAAATGGAGCTAAAACGAATGAAGTCCAGCGAGATCAAACCAAAAGTCTGTACAAAACTTTTTCCAAGACACAATTCTGATTCTTGCATTCGTTCTGTTGATGTAGATGTCAATTTAACGAATACAGAAACTCAAAATGTTGCGTCAACTTCAAAAGAACAGTCTAATATTGCAATAAATCCATCAGCGCTTCTTCCAGTAGTTAGTAAAGAAAATCTAGTCAATGAACCGCGTAAATTTATCACACCTATTCGTACAGTACGAATAAACGTACCGTTGGAATTCAAAATTGCACCCTTTACTATACAGCAACAAAGTACTCCTAAGTTTGTGAAACTTACCAATTTCGATATGAAGAAATTGGTACCAGTTTCAAAAGAAGACATTAAAATTAAATTGTCTTCTATTAAACCTACAATTCAAACGACGAATTCTGTTGCTAAACCAAATATTGCAATTGTAACGCATCTTCCAACAAAAAAAATCTCTCCAGGTGATACTTTCAAAGCTGTGAAAGTAGGCAATACTTTTCAACTAGTTCCCATTGACAAAAATGATAATAATCAAGGAAAGTAAAGTGATAGTAGTAAAGAATATTTGTAGACAAACTTAACAAGAAGGTTGTGCCTTTTTATATAGAATGTACATCCTTTTGGACGTAAACAAATATGTTTATAATGATGAAAAATATTATGTATATAGAAATTTTTACAGATTTAAGTATTCATTGATTCATGAAAAAGTATGTATGCAATACATATTTTACAAATTTCAATTATATTTGATAATATACAAATGAACTTTCATGATCATCAATCATCTGTTATATAAGATAAAAATTATATTTATTATGGTGTTATATGGCAGCAGGCTAGATTTAAAAACAAGTTAAGTCGCTTTAGTTTTACCAAAGCATTTATTGTTAGATCTCTTGGCTTAGACTGTTAAAAATTTATAGAATCAATTTATTTCAAATAAAATAGTTAAAGCAATAAGAAAATAATCGATAATGTTACATTATAATAAGATATTGTTTTTGTGATTGTATTTTATGCATTTATATACTATATAAAATGGGTTTATTTGTAAACTGCTAACACAATAAAATAATCGTATAGAATTTATATATTATTTAAAAAAATAAATCTAATGACTTTCTTTTAAATAAATAATTGTTTTTCATTTTTGAAAATTTTTTATTTTAAGTTTAATTATGTAAGAAAAAATTAAAAGTTTTGTATTAACTACATAAATTTACACAAAAAATTCCTTTATTTACATATTGTTATAAATGAATAAATGTTTTTCATGAAAAAATTTGTTTACTTTTATTACATTCCGATTAAGTGGATATTTTATTGTAAAAAATTAACTTTTCATAACAATCCTATTCATTTTATATTGCTCTTTAATAAATTCTATCAAGTCCTTCAACTTCCAATTTTTGGTCAACTTTTCCATTCAATGTGAGTGAATTTATTCTGACCATTGTTCGCTGGAACCTGTAAACTGTAGAATAAATTATAAAATAAGCAAGAATTTATTATGATGAAATTCAATACAATTATGTTAACTTTAAAAAGAAAATGAGTTTATTGAATAAAATTTAGAATTAACGCTCAATGATAAGTTAATGTATAAAATAGAAATTAACTACAGCCTATTTTTGGATATTTTATCCATTTATTTTTTAAAGACCAATGTTTCAGACATTTTATATGTATCCTTCTTTAGGATTGCAAAACATCATAAATTTCTTATTTAAAAAACTCAGTTGTGGCATTTTACAATCTTAAAGAAGGGCATATCTAAGGAGTCCAAAATGTTGGTCTATAGAAAATAATTATCTTAAATACCCAAGAACAAATTCTAAGTATATTTTTCTATTTAAAAAATAAGTTTATAATTAATATTAATTTCTTAAATATTAAAATTATCAAACTTTTTCATTTCTTTCTAAAATAATATTACAATAATATTACAATTTTTGTAATTATAATATTTTCTAAAATATATTTTTTTATAAAATACTATTTGTTAAATATTATAACATTGCTAAACATTTTAATTGACTTTAAATAATTTGATTTAAAATACATTGATTGTTTCATTGTAAAACTGCATTTTTCTAAAATTTTAATAGCTTTAAAGCTACTGTGTAACTGATTCATAGAAATATTATTGTGTACTATCATAGAAATGGAAATTTTATTTTTCATTCAAATGAAAATGAAAATTTTGACCTATTATAAAAATAAGGAACTTACAATGAATCCTGCGATATTGTTTCCTTTTTCTAAATCTAAAATGTGTTACTGTATTTGACAATGTTTTATCAACCACAGTTGCATCTATAGTTACCAATTCTCTGTTAAGAATTGGTCTACCAACTAATGTAAAATCTGTGCTTCCAAGTAGCAATACTTTCTCAAGTCGAATTTGATCACCAGGATTTGGAGGCCAGTATCCTCGAATAACTATAATATCACTTTCTGTGATTTTGTACTGTTTTCCAGCTACCTGTATAACAGCAAATAATCTACCAGTTTTGTCTTCATTTATCTGCCTATTAATTTCCTTAGATACATCTGAAATGAAATACCAAGTTATCTGTGATGGCTCATTATATATTATAGAAAATTAATGAAAATAATATAATGATCAAACCTGTAACAAGTTTTTCTTCCTCTATTGTTGAATCTTTAACTTCAGTTTGATAATCTGGTATTTTATGCAACCATGGCACAGATCTTGATATACCCTTGATCTTTCTGTATGTTCGTATTTGTGATTCCCACAAATTTTGTGCTTTGAAAAAATTTATTATTTCAACAAAATTTTAAAATATGACTATTAAATTATACAATTTTTTTTATTTTAAATTTATTCAAAATTGCAAGTGTTTCAATTTACCGCAAATAGGTTATGTTCGATTAACTATTGACATTTGTTTATAATTGACACAATAAAAGTAAAATTAAAAATTACTTACTCAGAGGTATTTGTTTTATTAATAAATCTGATCCAATTTTATTTGAACATGATCGTACTCCAATTCTTAAAAACCGAGAAAAGTTTACTAACGATGCCATGTTGTTAAAGACCGCAAAGGCATTCGTCTGCTATAATTTTGTGGAGGATGGGTGTAGGTGGTGTGTTTATTGAAAATGTGTAAATTTATTTTACATTAAATAGGTAAATTATACTATGAATTATTATTTTAATAATGTATTTATAAAATTCATCTAAAAGAATTAATTTACCAATATTTGATAATCAAAATTAACTTGTATTATTCCATTCTAGGAGATACTATTATTTTGAGGTTACATTAAATATTTAATACACCTAACAATAATTGATAATTAATGTCAATTGTTCAACAATTTATGAAATAGGAAGTGCATTACAGGTAAGATTTTCGTTTATAATTGAAAATTTTAACTGCTTATTAAATTTTCAATAGAAACCAAAATGACACAAATTGTTTTATATTATCTAATAGATTTTACAATGATTAAAAGTCTGACAACTGGTTTACAAAAATTAGCATTTAATAACACACCTGTAATTGGTATAGTTGGAAATTTAAAACATATACAAAATAATCAATGTTTTCAACAAAATAATATACATACATCTTCTGTATGCGCTAAAGAACCCACAAGATTTTTAAGACATAATGATACATTTTTTCCAATACAAGGATTTGATGAAGAGAGAAGACCTGCTGTAAGTTATTTCTAAAAGATTTAAATTTATTCAAATAATGTTACTTTAATAGTTAAGATATAAAAAATTCAATTATAATCTGTATTTATTGCATAAATATAAAACTACATTTTTACAACAAATTTCTTTGTTTTAGTACATATGTCATCAAAAATGTGACATTAAATATTCATATAAGAAAATGTTGTATGCTGCTTGGTTAGTTCGTGGCTTATCTGTAGATGAAGCTATTAAACAATTAAGTTATATTTTGCAAAAGGGAGGAGCAATTGCAAAAGAAACAATTCTGGAAGCTCAAAAATTAGCTGTAGAAAAACATAATGTAGAATTTAAAAGTAATCTTTGGGTTGGTAAGTGATTATTAATTATAATTTATATTAAATTATGTAAACAAAAATTTTTAATTTAATATCTAAATATTCTTGGGTCTTATTAACAATATTAAAAATTTTTAAATATATAACAATTTATTTACAATTCTCTAAATGTTGTATCTGGAATATGTTAGTTTTTTAAAAATAGATTTTAAAAAATATGTAAAATTTTTTATATTTAACTTAATACTAAATTCTTTAAAATATATATTTAACCAAAATAAATTTTTTAAAATGCAAATATCATATATTGTATTTCATATATCAGTTTCTTATAAAATTAATATTTATTGAATCATTGCAAAGTTTAAAAGAATTTTTTTTATAATTTTTGTATTTTAAGAAAAAGAAAATATTGAGGTTTCATGATGGATAAAAAATATAACTTCAAATCTAAATATATTTTTTTCAGCTGAATCATTCGTTTCAAAAGCTTTTGTAATAAAAGGAATAAGAAGACATGCAAGAATGCGTGTGGGTGAAGTTAGGTATGGTTTTATTCATTATTTTGTTCGTCTTGAAGAAGGAACACCTCCTAAAGATTATTACAAATTGAATCCTAAAAATTCTGATGAAATGCTTGCAGATTATAAAGCTCAATTGAGAACTCGAAAAGTTCCTAATTCATTGTAATTATTAATGTATAATAAAATAAAAAATTGTTATGAAAATTTTGATTTCAGAAATTGAATTTACAAATAAAAATCATTTTCTTTATTGGGTTTTGTAAGAAAATTTAACACTGAATATGTTTAATGAAACTTTATTTTCCCCATCAAAACATAAAAAATACAAATAATTGTATTTACAACTTTAGCTTAGTTCTCCTCCAGTGACGCCTCTTAGCATTATATCTGTAAAAAGACAAATTAAAACATTGTAAATATATCAGTGAATTCAAAAAATAGCCAATAGATAAAAATAAACTATTCTGAAGAATATAATATTTGGTTGATGAATTTTTTAATTTTAGTAATAATAACTATTTCCTAAGCAATTTTATAGATAATTACACAAAAATTAAGTTTAAAAAAATTTTTTATGATAGCAATACTCAAATGAATTTTAAAATGACAAAAAAATACATGATTTCTAATCAATTTCTTAAAATCTTGTACGAGTTTGTAAAATTATCAAGAATAAAACTTTACAATTTTATCAATAATTTCGTTAGACCATAGTAGAATATTTAATGTGAAATAATTATTAATATTTTTCAATTTGCGCATGCCAAAATTGATAATTATATTATATTTTTTATAATAAAAAGTATATTGTTTTGCAAACAATGACATAACCTAAAAGCGTAAACTTGAGCATGTCTAAAGAAGTTTTCTTTTCCTCAAAGTTTTGTCATGAATTTTTTCAAAATTAAAAGTTTATAATAAAATTATAAAAATATATTATTGATAAATATGAAATAAACAATATTTACCTGATGGTGTTTCCTGTACGCATTCTAACCCACTGTGGAATGGGTCTGTTTTGTTTCAGCTTTTTGGCAAGCTTTCGCTTGATAATAAATGTTTTGTGGGCCGACTGAAACAGAAATAATAATTATTAAATATTTTAAAAATATAATTTCGTTATAAAATTTGTTATTTATTCCAAGATTGTGATGATTTTTTACGATTTTATAAATAAACGAAAATCTCACCATTGTGCTTCTCACGCAAACGTCGATACGAAAGAGACGAGCATGAGGTGGGGGCAGGTCTAGCTCGTAACTGAATCGATCATGCGCAGAAATCAATGCTCCTTCGTCTATGCGCGAGCTTCAAACTTGAGAAATAAAAAGTATTAAGTTTTTTAATTTATTTTATTAACCATAAATTTATTGAATATAAATAAATTTATTCATACAATAAAATTTTTACGTATTTCAATTGTTTTTAAATATTTTTTTTCAATTTTTCAGAGAATAAAAGAAAATATTTCGTTATGCATAATTTTTTCATATTGAATTAAAAAAAATGGTTATATAATTAATTTAAAATTAAACAGTTTAATCTTTAAAATAAACTAGCTTGCCACATAGGCCCTTCAGCATTCAATGAAAAAAATTCTTTAAAAAATTGATGTCAGATCAACAAAAAAAAAGAATTTTATATTTATATTTGATATTCAACAAAATTTTAAAAATAAAACGATTTTCGCCAATAAAAAAGTGTGGAAATAAATTTTCTTATTTCTTAGATTGGAAGTTTGAGTGAAAATTGTATTGAGTATAAGAATGTTACAACTTTTACAATCAAACTTATTGGTTCTTCTAACAAGCTATTTTTTATACACTTGGTCAACTTGGTCAAAACAAAATTTTTAAAATAAACTTTTTAACTTAGTGGAACATCACAGTAGTTAATTTTATTTAACGTCGCTGTATTTATGCTATCATTTTGATGCTGTTTAAGGGTGCTTGAATCAATCGACCGATAATGGGATTCGAACTCGAGGCCTGGGTTGTGAAGCCATCGCTTTACCGAATGAGTCACTAAAGGTCTCAATACAAGCTTCTCCCAATAGAATATCTGCGCTGAACATTAATGTAATATTTATTATAAAAATCATTTTATTAAGAAAAAATATTATTTATCTTATGAATGTTTCGACATATAAGTTCATTTAAAATTATTACGAAGAAATACTTAATCTTTAATTCATTTTACACAAAAAAATGAATTTTTTTACTTTTTTTGGATTATTTGTAACGTTTTTGCTTTAGAGACTTACTTATTTTCTATTTTAAAAAGATAAACTTATTCACCTATTATAAAAATAAAAATTTTGTATTGTATAAAAAATTCATCACAGACAAAAATATTCAATTGTCATCCGTAATATTTACTCTACAAAAATATATTTCTGTAATAATTATTTTGGAAATAATTCACGGATAATTTTTGGAATACATATCAAAATATTTATCGTTTATAAATTTTATTTGAACATCTACTAAAAGTAACGGTTAAAAATTAGTTGTATTAAGTAATTTTTACTAAAATGTCCGGGTAATTTTTATTATACATTCAAATAGATACATATAGATATTTATTTTGTAATAAAAGACGTGTAATGCAATTCATAATGTGTTATATGAAATTTCATATCAGTATTACTCATGCAACGGACATCACAATCAATTAACTAAAATTAATGACACATTAACACCATACAATACAGAAAACGGCTTTGTCAACATTTTAGTATAAAATCTATTCTAAAATCGATTGTGAGAGAGTTCTGTTGGTTTTTTTATTCAACAAATAATTTCAAACTTGCTTGCATTTTATTCAAGAATTTTATTTTATTTTATCAAAAACAAACAATTTTACTAATTATTAATTGTCAGAGTATTTTTATTCATTGATTTTTATTGTAACTTCTATAATTTATATAAAAAAAAATATTTTTTTACACAGGGCGTGTACAGTGGGTATACTTTAGTCCCTCCCAGCAAACAGTACAGTCCCCGCTGCTTGTGTAAAAAAATTGTATATGCACCACGGAAGGTAAAATGGAAAACCCATAACACGAGTTTGCCGCCCTCGGCTTCGCTTCAGTTTATTTTACCTCCCTAGGTGTTCTTCATGTTGACTTTAATCATTAAACATAAATTTTTTCTGTGATTTTAATGTATAATGTAAAAAATAATTTGGAAATATGAGAATAAGTTATATTAAATGAAAACTGTATACATTGAATTAAAAATTAAAAAACGTTACAGTAATAAATTATATTTAGAATACTCTTTATTAAATTTGAAAAGTTTTGTATATTATTTGATCAAATCTAACCAATAGTTTTAACCAATAATATAAATAAAATACAAACATTAACGTAATATCCGTTAGAAATATTCCGGTATGTATACTACGGTAATTGTTTCAAATCTCGCGCTTATACACGATCTTCCTCTCTCTCTCTCTCTCTCTCTATCTATCACTCATGCTCTCGCTCTTAATCAATCGCGCAAGAAAATTATTTTAGGGAAATTTAGTTATAAATAAAAAATAGACGAAGAATTTTCCTGTTTTGATTTTATCGTTCAAAAACTTGGGTAATATTTTAATAATCTATCTAAACGTGTGCTCTCTCTCCCTCTCTCTCTCTATGTATATATAGATATATAATTTGGTGGTGCCAGTGCCACCAAGTAGCTGGATAACAGAACCAACCTCATTTTTGGCAGAAATTAAAAAAGTTTCTCGCAGTTCTCTTAAAAGTGTTCTTCTGAGAGTGTCTATTCGTTGGTTATAAATATTTTTCAATATATTTTAGATTCATATTTTAATCATTCCCGTAGTGTTTTTCATTAATGGTTCACAATGTCGTTCAAGGATACAACAACTAAATTGCAACATGTGTTGAATTTATTTTTGCAGCCAAATTACGATGTCCCATCTACATATCTAGAGACGTTATTTACAAATATTAATACAGAAGTTGAAAAAGGTTTATTGTCTTCTAAATTTTATTTTGAAATATTTTTTTTTTATAATTTTCATATTTGCAAAAATTTTTTAACGTTTATTTTATTTAACAGGTAATCAAGAAATCATTCAACTTATACAAGATTGGTTGAAGATTGCATTGAATACTTGGAATGAAAATTTCAAACCATGTCAAAATGTTACAACTTTTACAATAAAATTAATTGGTTATATGTCCCTGCATGAACCAATTTTTTATAATCTTCAACAAAATGAAATTCTTACTAGAGCTATTGCAGTATTTGAATATCAAAATAATAATTTATCAGCTTCTGTGAAAATGTCTTTTACATTATTACTGGTAAATTTAGTGGAACATCAAAGTGGAAGGCAATGGATTATACAAACAGGTAATATTATTAACTTAGCTTTTATGTAAATATAGAACACATGTAAACTTATAAAAATTCATCAATTATTATTAGGAGCATGGAAAAAAATATTAAAATATGCACAGATAAATCACACAATGTATGTATCAAGGGAAAGTAAAAATTTCCTATCTCGTTTACTTGTTCGAGAATGTTATAATCGAACTTTGTGTGAAGAAATCATTAAGGCAATTACTGAACCTTTGGTAAAAGCTACAGATACACAAACAAATCAAAATAATCAAAATCTTGGTTAGTAAATATTAATAATAAGATATTAAATCTTTTTTATATATATATAGTGAACAAGAATATATATTTTAACTGTCTTCTTTTTTACTTATAAAAATGAAAATTTTTAGTTATAATTTTATGAACTATGAATATATATATATACATATAATTTTTAAAATAGGGAATGATCATCTTTTTGAACAAAATAATCTTTTACTTACAACGTTTCAAATAATATATGTGACATTGGAACATGCCTTATTTCATGATTTAATGAATCCAATTCCTGATATGTTTGAGGAACTTGCAGACCTCGAAAATCGTGTAAAAGTCGTTTTCACCCTTAGTATAAGTACATCTTTCATGAAGATTGTACATCAACTATCTAAGTTGTTAGCCTTTACCAAGTTAAGATCTTCGCTTAGAGTATCAGATGTTATTGAAGAAAAAATATATGAACAATTCTGTTTTGGGCTTTATTGGAGTGCAAAGATGCTTTTAGAAAAAAAATATATACTAGATCTAGTAATATCAAACAAACTAAGTATTATTTATTGGAAAAAACTAAACAAACTTAAAACTATAACAATAGCTAGACAATACAAATTTGAAGATCAATGCATTGCACTAATGGTATGCAATTCAGATAACTATATTCTTCTATCTATAAATAAAATTTTCAGTATTATTTAAATATTAATAAATATTATGAATACTTTAGATGCTGCCTTTATGTTTGTCAATTAAACCATATAATTATGTACAAGAAAAGTTTTTATTGGAAGGGTACTATGAAAGGATCTTTGATATCACATGCATTCCTGTTCAAAAATTGGGTTACAGAATAAGAGATGTAATGATGAAAAACAGTTTTCCCATGGAATATATATGCAAATCAACTATTGATCATTTGTTGGAAATCATTGATATTATAGAAAGAGTAAGTTTTCCTTTTATATTTTTAGTTTGGACATGGTAATGCTTATATAAAAATATATTATAAAAATTATGAATCTAGTTTAATTTTTAATAAATAATCTAAATATTTTTCAACGATTTTAATTTATTCTAAAATTTAAATAATTTTTGTACTGATGCATTGACCGGATAGATAAGCGCGCGCTGGGCGATCGTCGGGGTTAAGCAAAACTGAGCGCGGTTAGTACTTGGATGGGTGACTGCTTCGGAACTCATCTAGGGAAAAACGTGCAAGGTGTGCTTTTCATCGACTATATTGCTCGGGTGTGCTAGCTACACGACAATGTGAGTGGGAGGTATGGCAGATACGGTATTAACGGCATTCAGTACTCACGGGGTGCTTATACCGAATCTGCTATATACATCGACCCTTTCCAGGGTACAAGCAGAGATAAGACTCCTTTGAGTCTTCAAATGCTTTAAAACATAAAAAAAAAAAAATAATTTTTGTCAAATACAAAAATGTGTGACAAAAATTGATATATTTTAAATTTTATAAATCTCAATCCATCTATAATTTTAGAAATATATATTGATATATTTACAGGAGACAGCTGTATTTGCCTTTCAAGCCATATGGCATGCGCTAAAGGGTTTTGTACCAAACAAACTACAAAAGAAACTGACATGCAATAATACCCCACCACCAGCTTTACCAAAAAGAAATTATTTTCTTGATGGTGATCCCATAAATGAGAAACAAGTGCTTTTAACAGCATTATTAAATGGTTTAAATGTGCTCATTGAAAAATTTAAACTTAAGTGGCCAGAATGCCTTGAAACTACGTATGTTTTAACAGTTGCGCAGGATATAATTAATCATCCTGGTGTTGACTATAAGGTAATAATTTCTGTTGTACCAAATTTTATATTAAATTAATATTTTTTTAAATGTACTAATATTACTAATTTTAAATTTATAGATTTGCATATTAGCCTTAAAAATGTGCAAGTTATCTATACAAAATTTCATGCCACCAAACCTTGCATTACTCGTGGATTTTGATGATGACACAAAGATAATTGGTCCTACCTTGTTTAGAAGATTAGGAGATACACATTGGGAAGTACAAGACAGCGTCTTTGAAATCCTTAATACTATTGCTTGTCTTTCAGAAAATAGTAAGTATATTATTTCATTCAAAGTGAATTTTAAAACTTTTATATTAAAAATTCATATAAATTTAAACTTTTTTATTAGGTAATGTTAAGAAAATTTTAATGTTTACAATAAAAATCAAGTTTATTTATTAAGGTTTATTTTATTTATTTATCATTATCAATATTTCTTTTTTAGAATATCCTCCTTTTCAAAATCTGCTTATTGAAAATCAGTTTTCACAAGTAGCTGTTGATCTTATAAAAAGCGAAAGCGAAAGCTACGTGCGGGCTTCTGCTTTAAGTTTCATTTCCACAGCAGTAAGAATAAATGAACTTTGGGATAAAACGCTGAAACATTTAAAATTAATGGTAAGGTTGCAAAAAGTTACATATTTTCGTTTTGTTTTATGAAGCAGATTCTAAATTATATTATGAAAATTGTTTAATTTAGGAATTAGCTATAGATTTAGTTTATAATGAAAGTGAAATTATTGTAAGAAGAGAAGCTGTAAATCTTATAAAGGAACTTTATGTTCATAGATGTTGGACGTGAGTATTGCATTTTTCAATAAATATTACTTACTTTGCATTACAATATTAATACAATTTTTAATATGATCGTTTTGACGCGTAGAAAAACAACGATTAATGGAATGGTTCATGCAATGACAGTAGCAGCTGTGTTAGATCTTCATTGGGAAGTTAAAATCAATGCTCTGGAATTCTGGAGACATTTTATAAAATACCATTTAACTTATCAGGGTATGGTTGATGGTCTCTTCCCATATGTTACTTTTTGTAAAGAGAATAAGAAAATTGTAACTTTGGATGAATTCGAAATTAAGAATAGACTCAACAAAACTCTTGATGAACTGTCTAGACAACATTGTCTTGGGGTAATATATTTTTTATATTGTATTTATTCTCTAGTGTCAGAATTTTATTATACCTTTTAAAGAATAACAAACTTCATTTGATTAATTTGAAAATTAATATAAATTTTTAATGTTTTAAACAGGTATTACTGGTTACACTAAAGGACGAAAGTGACTTTGAAGTTGCTAAAACTTCGGCCAACATAATTGAAGAATTTCGAAGTATTTTGTTAAAATACAAAATAGATGAACCAATGCCAGAGATTAAATTACCTAAAGATTGTCCTGTCATTGACAGTACTTATGTTAGGCGCACACCAGTGATTACAAATGATACCACAAGCAATGCTCAAGGTGTTATCAACGCTATTGTCGATTCAAGCGATGCTGAATTATTAAGCTCTATTACACGTGATTCAATGAAAATGGATGTAGTCGAGGATGAAAAAACCTGCAGAGAAACGTTAGAAGCTATTTGTAAAGTGAATAGATCTGAATTTTTAAGTCAGATCCTTACATATGATCTGGAAGGATATCTCAAGCAAAGGAGGGACTGGTTATATAATTATACAAACAGTTTTGATTCTATTCTAGAAGATATTGTTACAGCTAATGATAACAAAGATATCAATGTTATGGATTGTTATTGAAGAAGTTTTCATGCTTAATTTTTCTTGAAATTTATTAAAGCATCGAAAATAATTATGGTTGAAGCAGCAGTGCACGTTACATATGTTTTATTCACGAACACCCTGAAAATTTCGGTCATTAGTTAACATTGCTGTAATAAAATAAACGCAGCGATGCTAAATAAAAAAATTAACCATAAATTTTTTGTAATGTCTCTGCGTTTATGTTATCATTGCGATGCTAATTAGCAATGGAGATTGAAAACTTGCAATGGTGCTTGTATCAATTAAATGACTTCTTAATACAAGCACCACTGGAGACCTGTTTTGTAAAATGTATATGAATGTACAAAGAAATATTTTTAAAATCATATATGGTCAATGTCCCAATCGCTACTCACGAACCTATTACTAACCGCTTAATGTTATTTAGATACAAAAAAAAATTTTTAACAATGAGCGGCTAGTAATAGGTTCGTGAGTAGCGATTGGGACATTGACCATATAAATGTAAAAAGAAATATTTTTTAAAACATTTTTTAATGCATATGAATGTAAAAAGAAATATTTTTTAAAACATTGTTTTTTGATGTATATGAATGTAAAAAAAAATATTTCTTAAAGCATCATTTTTGAATGTATATACTTGTTGTTTTTGATTACTTGAAGTGCTTTTGTAAACAGTAGATGGTTAAAAATGCATAATTTAACGGAAGATACATTTTTCAATGTTTGTTATATTCTAATTTTATACATATTAAAACATTTTTAATTTACATTAATAATTCATTTGATGAAAAAAAATCATTTATTTTAATTTAAGTTGTTATTGTTATGATCATCAAAATTTATACACCAGAAGTTTGCATTTTTCATATTATTGAATTTACGAAAATATTTTCATTAAATGCTAAATAAAATGAAGCACTTAGTAAAAATTTTTGTATGCCAAGTTTATTCATATTTTTGTAAATTTATATATAAATAAATAATCAAGTTTATTAAGAGTGTAAAAACTTTTTTTAGCCTTAACATAATTTTTTTTTTTATTCAATTGTTATCTGTTGACTTTTATTTTAATTTGTATTTATATGTTTTGAAGTTTAATTATTTATTTTAAAAGTACCACACTTTTAAATATTTATTGATATTTAAATTATATTATTTTCTGTAAAATAAAAAAAAACATCATTGGAAATATCTCAGTAAAGAAAATCTAATAGTTCATGTAAAAAAAATTTATATCATTTGTATTTGATAAAAAATAAAAAATTTATACTGACGATTTTATCGATGTTTTCCTTTAAATAAAATTAGAAAATCATATATTTTAATGTATTTTATAAAATATTCTTTCGTTTTGTTGCTTTCTATAAAACAGATAATTTTTTATCAAATATTTATATGTCTGTTTTTATTTGATTATTTAATGAAATATTCGTTTCTTCCAAACGATGATTTTCAATATCTTTCTACACTTTCACTACACATAGAGTTTCTGTATAATATTGCTGCATGAGTAATAAAATTGTGAAGGTTTTTCTCGTAATTTATTCTAAATATGTGTATTTTCTTTTTCTGAAATCTTTTTCCTAATGGTTCTATAATTTTCATTAGATTTTATGAAATTCATTCTGCAGAATACTGATAAGATTAATGATAATGCAGTTCATTTACTGATATCTTAATATCGTTTTTATTACTAAAATAATGAGAATAACATGTATGAATTTTCAATAAATAATAAAAAAATTGCATTTACTTTAATAAATTTTTTTAAATTATCAAATTATATTTTTCGTGTTTTGCAAAAATTTTTACGAAATTTATTATGAATTTTTGATAAAAATATTCGATTAAGAAATTATTTTTTTAATTATTAACTTTGGTGATTATTTACTAAAAAAATTGACCTAAATTCACTAACCAAGATTAAAAAGATTTCTTATTTTTAATTTTTAATAACTTTAGAGTAGTTTTAAAACAAATATATTGGTTTATTTTTGTAAATTAATTTAAAATTTTAAACAAAACAATTCACTTTATATTTATTATGGAAACCTGGCATAGTGCAAAAAAATGTCATTTTTTTATATTTTTTCTCAATATTGAAATAATTAAAATTTTAGAAAAAAAAATTAAATTAATAAATTAAAAATACTATTTTCTTTGTGAGTTAGAAGTTTTGAAAAAAGCTTACTTGATGGACTCGTTTATCAAATAACAATAATAATTAGATATACTTACAAGAAGAGTGTTAAGTATTAGGAGTCTTGAGAAATTTTTTTTCTAAAGTTTGGGATATTTTTCTTACTCAAAATTATGAAAAAAGCTGGGTTCATTCGATCTAATAGTCAATTTTTTAAATTTTAAGGTTTTTTTTGAAAATAATTAAATAAACTTTAAACGCGATCAGCTTTGTTATAAATAATCTTAGAAGATTTTTATTCAAACAAAATAAAAATGCAGGTAAAAATTTTTGATTTAAAATAAATGTGTTTAAAAAGATTAACCAGTTTGAAAATTTTAATAAAAAAATAAAATTAATATAGAAATCAAGCACAAAACATGCTATTTCGTCTTCATTTTTATTCTTTTGTAACTTTTTAAGTGATTAATATTTTTCTATACATTTTTTTATTTAAAAGGTCTCGATTTTAACTTTTATTTCGTAAACACAATAATCTTCGAACTGCACGCGTTTAAAATTTATTATTTGTTTTAAAAAACAATACAATAAAAAAAAACAGCCTATTAACTTTAGAAAAATTGTAAAACTAGAAATTTCGAATATAACGTATGTTACATTTAATAGTTAAATAAACGTTAATTTAAAAAAATAAAAAAAAGATTTTATGGTTGAAAAATGGTTTCTTTATTTAATTTTATTTACGATTATGATTAAAATAACATAAACATTTCATTCCTTTGTGATTATTAATATTTATAAGAAAAAAAAATTAATGATTAAAAAAAAAAATAAATAATTTATTTCATTTCTGTTTATAATTATTTTAATAACATTCTTGTATTATATTTTTATTTACAATGCATTTATTAACATTAATACATTTTTAATGTTATTACAAAAATTTGAAATGAAAAATAAAAAAAATTAATAAATAATATATCATATACAATATTTTTGATTTATTATAAGGAATAAATTCTTAAAATGAAAATATTAGAAATTTAAAAAATATTTTTTATTTTACATTATTTTACAAATTTACATATTATATAATTTGTACTAATTATTTAAATAACTATAGAGATTAATAAAGTTATAAAATTGCAAATTAAAGAACTGTCTTACCTATTTAATTTTTACGTATCACTTCTTCCACTTTTTACCGTTAAATCTGATAATTCAGGAAATCTATCTATTTCTAAATTTTTTTCATTAGCTAAATGAAGAAGTGATACAAATGCAATAGCTGGACTAAGAGAGTCAGCATTAAGTTTTGATAACATTTTCGGTAATTTTTGATATATTTGACTGAAAGCTTTTGGTTCAATATTCTTTAAATTTTCATTTTCTACTGCTTGTGTAATATTGAAATTTTCTTTCTCATTTTCTTTGTTAGTTTTCTTTAAATTTTTCCACATAGCTTTTTTGAGTTGACGCATATCAATTTTTTTTGCTCTTTGAGAATATGGAATAAAGATTTTATCAGTTAGTTTAGGCATAGCAACTAAATTATCTCCAATAAGTGCTCCTTGCGATGCAAACGTATCTTGAGTGAATGCTGGATTATCTTGAGTAAATCCGTCATCATTATGATCTCCAAAATGATCTGCATCACCTAATCCACCAAAATCAGATATTTCATGATCATCATTACAATCAATATTATGTTCATCATTATCAGTTTGTGCTTCTTCTAATTTATCATCAGTTAAGAATTTTAAATATTCTGTTGGTTTATTAAAAAAGTTGTAATATCTTTTAAGATCATAATGTATATCTTGAGGAAAAGTAACTTTGTCCTCAGACCAAATTAATTTTGTTGTTTTTGATAATAATCTTGTTTGTCTATTTATTTGACTGAAATTTGTTTTTGTTTCTTCTTTTGATTCTATTGTAAAAGATAGTTCAATTTCTTTCTTCTTTTTCATAGCATTTCGTTTGCAAGTCTCAACTATTCTACTACCTTGAAGGTTTCTATTCATTGTTATTTTCCAATGTGATGGTCCAGCCCAATGAATACGATAACTCTTTTGTAAATATGAATATTCATATGTTGCATTTGGATTTGGATTATTTGCAATAATATCTTGAAAGTCAACTATATTTTCAAAATTATGATTATTTTGAGCTAATCTATCGCAATTTCTTTCATAAACATCACCGCAATCCATCATTACATCATCATCCATATTATTATCATCAGGTAGTGAAGCATCTAAGTCAAAATGGTATTCACCATTGTTGTCTTCTGGTTGACTTTTTGGCTCTTCTGGTTCATCATCTGGTGACCAATCCAAAAATTTAAAAGCTGTGTATGATGGACAAATTTCATGATTTGCAAAATTCTCAATAGTACAAGTTACAGATTTATGAGATATTTCATTGGCTGGTTGAAGTTCATCAAGAATAACATCATTATAAAGATTTAAAGCAACTCCTTGGTTTGCGTGTTGAGGAAGACATGCTTGAAAAAGCATATCTGAAGTCTGTGTATCTCTTTGACATCTTATTAATGTTAATGGATCATAAGTTTCAGCATTACCTTTTAAGGCTTCAACTGTAGATATTATATGCTGTCGATTCTTTTTCTTTTTCTTTTTTTGTTGACCGTTATTATTCATTCCATCAGCTTCAGCATTTATATTATCATCATTTTCGTTTTGATGGTCCCTTTTATCCTTTGTCATTCCAATTATCTTCAGTAAATCAGAATGAACTTTATCTACACGAAATCCATATATTTTTGCACTTGCATCTAAAGAGGCACTAGCCATCTGTAAATTAGTCATATTTGGATCCTGCTTTTTTAACGTATAAACTAAGAAATCAATCAATTTTAATTGAAAAGCATTTTTATCGTTGATTTTATTTTCAGCACTTAATTTTATGCATTGCACTATTTGATTATTTATTTCAGCAGTTGATAAATTTGATATTGATGATAAGCCAAATATAGATTGACGTCTATCTGTTCCTGTGAACGATGATGATGCAGGACTCCCAGTTTCATTTCTTTCGCGTCTTGCCAATCTTTCTGCTTCATCGTCATTCTCTTCAATATTAGTTTCAACAACTTTTGGTGCAGCTATTGAACGACGTCGACGTACATTGCTTGCCGATGGAGAATCTTCTAATAATTCAAAACGAACTGCTCCTAAACTTTTTCTACTTGTACCTGGAGTCGGTGTTCCCATCATTATTGGTTTAGACATCTATGAAACGTCAAAGTAAATATATAATATTAATATTACATTTAATTAAAAATAATTTAATTATTATATATAAATTTAACACTTACTTAAAAGCGTATAATAATTATGTGCAATCTTCTCTAAATCAGCTCTAAACAAACGAACCAAAACACAAAGTTCTTGAATCTGTTTATGTATCCTTTGTAAAACTTCCAATTCTAATTGGCTATTCTAAAACAAATGATAAAATATTATTTTAATACGTTTAATTTGATAAATACTATTACTATTTAATTTAAATATTTACATTTTTATCCATGAATTACTATTTTAATAAACAAAATATAAGTAAAAGATAAATTTTCAAACTGCTGCTGCTATTGAGCGTTGGTTTTCGTCCATAAACAAAAATGGTTACCCAACAACGGTTTTTGCGCCTTTTTTGAATTTTATAAGGGCGCTAAGGTCCGTACTGTAATACAGTAAATGTCGGTCGCGTAACCATAAAATTACCGTTTCCAAATTATTACGTGACAATCATTTATAAAAAAATTCAAATTCTCGCGCGAGGTGATTTGACATTCAGTTTCTCGAATTTTTAATCTTTATTCAATAATCTTCCAAAATATTTCTATATTATGCATTTTATTAGTTATAATAAAAGACTGTAATATAGAGATATTATTAAAATTTTTCAAATCAAGAATAAAAAATTTGGAAAACTGTAATATCGGTATTTTACTTTCTTCTAATAACGAAACTTATGTTTTATTATAATAAATATATATCATCTCCTAACTGAGTCCAATTTTTGTAAAGGTGTGGAAATCATGTGCGCTTTTAACCAAAAACCAGTTAACCACAGTCACAGTGGCTCTATGGGTCGCTGTTGTTCGCACCTCAGGCCTTGCATTGCTTCGTGATATGAGGCACGATCAACGACGCTCACACTTCAATATTATTTTCTCTGATATTTTTCTTTCGTTAAAAGAAAAAAAAATTGTTTCATAATTCAATAGCTTAAAAATAAAATATTCTTATAAAATTTTCATCCGACCTGAATAATTTCGACGGGGAATGATTTAAAATAATAATACAAATAAACTTTATGAATTTGAAAAAAATCCTTCGAGCCGATTTAAAATAATAATTCTTTTAAAAGTTAAAAAATGATTTTTTGTTAATAACTTGAGAAAAAAAAAACAAATTTTTGAAAAAAGTAAATGAAATAAAAGTTATAGAAAAAAAGATGCATCTTTTTAATATTAAATCTTTGTACAATATGATACAAATTAAAAATAATTCTGCAAACGACAAAACAAATGTTATGAAAAAAAATCTCTAAGAATATTAAATATCTTACTCTAAATAAGATTAAGGATGATTGAATAAAGAAGACATTTATATGTTTTAAATAATTTTTTTTCTATTGTTCTATGATTTTCGATTCCAGTAGCATAATTATATATTATACACACTAGGATTCTTTGGTCTCTCATTCGGGGAGGATATGAATTTTTATTTGCATTAATTTTTTTTTCTTTCATTTTTCTTAGGAATCGAACAATCAACGCACGAAGAGAGGTTTAGAACGCGAATTTTATCCACCTTACTAAAAATATACATATTTACAAATATTCTAAATTTTTCAAAACGCCACGTTGAGAGACGTTCTTTGTTCCATTTCAATCTTAAAACTTTTTTTCACGAATTTTCGGACGTTTAGATATTCACGTCTTGTTGGACTTAGCACTCGAAACTCTTATTTAGAATAATTTATAGAATTTTTTTTTTACCTTGATAACTATTACATCGTCAAATTGCTGTGCAAACTTCATTTATTTCATAAAATATTATTTACGTTGCGACAAAATTCATTGCAGTTTCAAATGTATTTTTTTTATATGAAATTATATTATTTTTCTTTTAATTTTTTAATAGAGTGTACATTAGATACTTTTTTTTTATTCAATATTTTACTTTTATTCCGGCAAATATAATAATAGTCTTTTATGTCACGGTTAATATTTATACTTTTATAAATTTACAAGCAATGTAAACTAATAAAGAAAAATTAATTTTTTCTTTTTTTTTTAAATAAAATTCAGGATTTAAATCCGAAATGCTGAGTCCACTAATATATGAAACAATAGCCTTTAAATACACATAGTCACGCATATAAAGCTATTCGCGATAAACTGTATTGCTTTAGTTTCTTCATTTTCAAATTTTTTTTCTTCTTAGCTGTACTTTTACTCAAACTATTCGTTCTTTGCTATTTACATGATTAATAATCTTAAAAAATAAACTAAAAACTAATGTTTTTTTGGTCATTATACAATTATCATATATTATCATAAATTGTAAATTCATTTTTAAAATATCAAATCAAACTATGGATTACCAATTCTTTTTAATTTTTCTCAATTTTTTGTCATAATATAATTCTAAAAAGTTATGATCCATTATAAATTTATTTTTAAAATATCAAATTAAGTACTAATTCATTCATATTTCAAATAATAATAATAATAAAGTATATAATAATTTAATAATCACGTTTTGCTTTTCTATTTTCACACTTACAAATACACATTCTCAATGAAGAATTTACTGTTTTTTAGCAGCCAGTATTTTTATTTTCAAAGTTTATTATAATGCTGTGCCAAAATTTTTTTTTCTTAATCAATCTAATTTTTTTTCCGTTGTACGGTAATGGCGATGATTTGCTTTTCTTTTTCAAAGAATTATGCGCATGAAAAGAGAAAAAGAAAATAATCTTTTTTTTTCTTCTAGCATTACCAAAAAATTCTTTCTATCAAAGTTGTATTGTCTCGGCTTATGTTTGTTCACTACTTGTGTACAATTTTTTTAAAATTTACAATGAAAATCTCAGGAGATAAATCATATATAAGTCTCAAAACCGCATTTATAAGCGTGTTATACATATGAATATGTTTACAAGTGAGCACGTGAAACTTCTTTTATTTTATCTTTATTTTTTTAATTTCAAATCTTACGATTTTCCTTCATTTAAGAAAATTTCTGTTTAACGCTTGGCGATTAACTGCAAAGTTTATCATATAAACATTTACACTTTAGTTGACACAAATTATTTGAACAAATGAAGCAAGAGTCTTTGATTTATAAAGTTGTTTTTTTCTTTATCACTGTATTTTCATTTCATTTTTTAGTCATTTGTATACATATGACTTTTATAAACAATCAAATTCTTCTTTGCGTTTTTTTGCTCTTGATTCACTGGTTCTTAATTTTCAGAATAATTTTCTGCTTTTTTTTTAAAGTAACATTGCTCTTAGGTAAATTTTTTTTACATCATGTAGGATGCGCGCCACTACTATAACGCTATTTGTAATAATTCACAAGAATATCTGATGATCAAATGAATAAAATTTTCTTTTTTAAATTATACTTTATACAATATTGTTTTTAGTTACACAGTCTATCTTTTTTTCAAATTGCCTTTATACATGGTTATTTTAGGAATAAATACATTATGAATTTCATTAATTTAAAAGCAGAAAATATACAATTCATTTAAGTAACAAACAATAGTATAGGAAGACTAGTATAAAGTGAGTTTTTGTTGTTATCTTTTAAAATTAAATTAAATTAAACTAATTACAATATAATTTACATAAATAATTCAAATTGATAAATCGAATCAATATTATTTAATTTATTAAAACTAAAAAGCATATATGAATCCATTATAATTTTTAATTTACATTTACATTTTTAAATAGCATAACTTTTTCAAAATTAATTCTATCCTTAATTGATGTTTATATTAATTTTTTTCAATTCTCACTTTATTCTAATTCTTCTTTCTTTTGATTTTTAAGACTGAACTTAAACTATCATTCAATTTAAGGAGTATTGTAAAAAAAATA
Organism: Anastatus disparis; assembly: GCA_017163975.1. Lineage (NCBI taxonomy): Eukaryota > Metazoa > Arthropoda > Insecta > Hymenoptera > Eupelmidae > Anastatus > Anastatus disparis. The sequence goes on from JAFFSR010000381.1 coordinate 3,288,148, forward strand.
ACAAGTCAATCTATTACATTTTTTTTTTTCATAAAAAATTTTTTAATTTTTAATTTTAATTATTTTGAATAACAATTTTTCCTTATAATCATAAAGAGTAATTCTTATTCAAAATTATTAATTTAAAATGATAATTTTATGAGAACAACAAACAAAATGTATCAAAACGTTAATTAATATATAACTAGAATATAAATCCAATATCTCCTTAAAAAAAAATTTAATCACTTTGAACCGAGTGAATATAATCGCGCTTTAAACAAGTGCAGACGGGACTAGGTAAATAGCATTTATGCATATATATATATATTATATAACAATTTTTTTGGTTTTCAGTTTTTTCTTAATTTTTTTTTGTTTTTATAATTACACCCAGGGTAAACAAGCGTAAGGAGCGCAACCCTCGTAATCGTGTACGAAGGGTAAAGAGTGCCTGCCTCTATGTCAGTGGTGCCTGGTATATGTTGAATCAATTTGTGAGCCACGACGTTGTTGTTGTTGTTGTTGCTGCTGCTGCTGCTGTTGCTGCTGATGATGTTGATGCTGTTGTATTTGTTGTTGTTGTGCTAAACTAACAGTCGACGGTCGTGGACTTGTAGATTGTTGTAAATGATGCGACTGTTGTTGATGTTGTTGTGGATGGTGATGATGCCTTGATTGATCAGTACCAGTTGCCACATATGAGAATAAGCAGAGCACAGAATAGCAGATTTGATCCGCCTATAAAATAGAACAAAAAGCAGTTATAACATTGATCATGGATGTATTTTATAAAAGATTATTAAAATTTTTAATTATTTCATAATTTATACTATATTTTACATTCATAAAAATTATTGTTTCTTATGTTGTAATAATGTATACTATAAAAAAATTTGAATAAAATAACTAACGCATAAACATGCTTATATGTCAAATTCTAACAGCTCTATGTGCTTAATCTAAGAAATATTAAATCATAAAATAAAAAAAATTAAGAAATTAATTTTGAATAAGATAAACGAGGTCTTCAGTGGCTCAGTCAATAGAGCGTTGGATTCGTAATCTCGAGGTTTTGAGTTCGAATCCCGCTCTCGTCCGATTGATACAAGCATCACTGTAAGTTACATGTGCTGCAGTTCACAAACACACTGAAACGATCTCCGTCATTAATTAGCATCGTAATGATTGCATTAATACAGCGACGTTAAATAAAATTAAAAAAAGAAAATAAATAATCAGATAATCTCGAGGATAAGCCACTTCACTATATTTATAACAAGACTTTCAATGAAATTTTTGAAAATTGAAATTTTGAAATTTGATAAAAAATGATAACGCTAACTATAAACATAACTGTAATCTTTTGTGTTTATAAATACTTTTTGATTACATTAAAACCTTAATTTGTAATAGATCCAAAGGTTTATAAACAAAATGGCTAATATCTGGTTTTACTAACATATAAAAATGCTACTAAAATGTCAAACACTAATAAAATTCTATAAATAACTAGAAAACAATTATCTTATGAACTAAATTAAATAAACGTTAACAAACTAAAAAAATGAAAATTACAAAAAGAAAAAAAAAAGGAGACAGAAATGCAAAAACAAGACAAGAAAACTTACACACAACTATATAATATTGGCGCACAAAATTTTTTAAGGGTAAAAAATAAAAGACATTGAAAATTCTCATTCATCATGCATCATTGTATCATTTTCATTATTGGATTTTTCTACAAGGCGAGCCTCCGCTGACAGTTGCATTGTCAGAGCAATCGAGAAGATTCTGTGCATGCAACGAACTGCTTCACCGGCCTGTTGCGTGCGATAAAAAAATTAGAAAAACCAAAAATTTTTTACGTTTTTCTCTGTATTTGTTTTATCATATAACTGATACAATTAAATGAAATTAAATAAAATCAAAATAAATAAAGTACAAGTTTATAAAGAGAAAATTAAATAATAATAGTTACTCTATAGTAATGGTAATAAATACAAACAACAATAACAAACATTTTTTTCTAGTTTTAAGACATATAATAGTTAGTAGGTATTAAGTGGACTTACCATTTGAGACTTATATTTACGTTGTATTATTTGTCTAGTCTTAGGATCTGAAAATAAAAAGTTTAATAATTTATTAGTTTTTTAATTATTTTTTTATTATGACAGAAAAATTGATCAAGATTCTTAAATTTTTTATTATTATATAGATCATATGTAATCTATAAGTTGTTTTTTTTTTTCGTTTAAATTCAGAGATTTTTCAACGAAAATTATTATTTTATTATTTTACATATTAAATAATCTTCTGAATTAAAATTTTAAAAAATCATTACCATTTGCTACGAATGACTATTAGATACTTACTGAACTCTTCCAAAACGAAGATTCCACCCTTCTGAGTAAAGCACTTGCGGATATGCTCGAGTCTTACAAAAAACTGAAAATAACATATCGTTATGAATTAGTTGAGCCTTTGATAAATTTAAATTTAAGCATTATCCGTTTATCCTAAGCGATACGTGCAAATATTATTAAGAAAAAAAAGTAGTTCACTACTTTCATTTTAAAAAAATAAGTGGTTTACTACTTTCATCTAAAATTGATTTTTTTTTATTGTTTCGGCACATACGGCAAACTACCAAACGGATAAATAACGTCGTGGGTTTAATTAGAATATCTTTGTGTGTATTTTAATAATTCCATTGATGTAATTATTGAAATCAAAGTGTATGTGTTGGTATTTTTCATTTTTTGTTTTAAACTTATATTTAAATAGTTCACGTTGTTTTATAAAGCCGTGCATTAACGATTAGTAGAGAACAAAAACGTTCAAAAAATCAAATACTCATTTCATATGCATTATTTCTACTTGTTTTATAAAATTGCATTTTCTTCATGCTTAGCTAAAATCCAAATAAGAAAAATTCTTACGATAAGTTTTTTAAAAGTAATTAATAGATTTCAAGTAATTTTAAAAGAGAAATTTTGTAGAGAAAATTTAAATTATAAATATCATTTATTTATCTTATGTCATTGTATCCATCTTTCAATGTGTTAGTAACAATTATTATAGTTCTTTCAATCAATAATAGATTGTAATGAAGTAACATAAATTTTCAAAAAATTTATGACGTTAAAATATTTAACAACTGAAATATATTTTTACTAGGCTTTAATTAAATAATAAACTTTTTAAGAATATAAAAATTTTTCAATAAATTATATCGCAACTTTTCATAACATTTTGCGTTTAAATAATATTATAATTCACGCGAACAATTTCTTATTTAGATAATTTATTTTTCATACATGTTTTAACTCACACCGACATCGTGCACACAAGATTGGAGAAAGAAAAGAAAAAAAAATATTTTTGATGATTTGCGGAATATTACATGCATGCGGCAACGTGCAGCGAACGATAAGGAAGCGAATAGGATTAATGAAATGTTCAAGTTTTTGAATAAAAAGAAAAAAAAATAATTATTGAAAAATGAAAAAATTTTGTTTTTTGCAAAGCAATGAAACACATAACAGGCAAGATAAGGCAACTCTGGAGATGGCCTAAACTCATAAATAGTCGATGGTGTTATTTTTTAAATTTATATAGAGAAATTGTTAGATCCATTGTAATATGTCAACGGATATACAAATTTCGTATATATTTCTAAAATGTTATTTTTTTAAAAATAAAATGTTTGAACAAAAAAAATGTGCACTTGATAACAAGTGTAATTTTAAAAATAAGAGTTTAAAAAACTTTTTTGAACTAGATGAATGCTCGATTATAAATAATTCAGTGCTCGAGATATAAAATATGAAATGTGGTCGAGATAAGTGAACGAAGGGAGATATTTTTTTCTATATAAACGCGGTGCGTTGGGATCAACTAACGCGAATTACATGAGGTGTATTTGGTTAATAGGTTAATGTAATAAATTTTCTTATTGTTTTTAATGATGAATATTTTTATCTAAGTGGGTTATTGGATAATAAAACGAAACTACCATGCTTGCACTTGTGTCTCATATGATCAATTAATTTTGTGCAAATAATTTATTATTCATTTTTTCGTGAATGAAATCTAAGATTCTATAACATCGTAAATTATCATGTGAATTTTAAAAAATTACTTATCTTTGCCTTAAAAAGACATTAAAATTTTGTTGTTGTTGGTTTAAAATCGATTTCTAAAAACTTTTTTATATCATTACAAGCAAGCTAACATCAAGATAAATCTAATTTTTACAACATTTTCAATTAATAATTTTTTTTTTTAATAATTTTAAAAAACTGTAACAACATTTCACGACAACGTGCAAGATAATCTTTCCATTCAAAATTTATTATTTCAAAATGCTTGTTTTAATGATTTCTAATAAGGGTTTAAAAACTAATTTTAATATTCATCCTTTAAACTCAAATACTAATATAATAATAACTGCAGAAGCTCATTCATAAATATAAATCATCGTATTCCGCAGGGCAGAATATATATATATATATTATTTAAAGAGGCTAAATTATAGCAAGCTTAAAGAATCAAAATCTGATTGAAATTTTAATTTTTTTTTTTATTTTAAAGTCAATATCTGATATATTTTGTATATTAAGATTTAATTAAAATATTTAAAATATGTATTCACTTGTTTTAAATATATTTTTTTTAATATTTAAAAAAGTATTAACATTTTTTTAAATATCAAGAAATTACTAAATCAGATTTGTCCTTTGCTTATAAAAAAAAAAAAAAAATACAGAATAGACGTAATACAGAAGAAGAAAGGAAAAGTATTAGAGATAGAAAGAGAAAAGAAAAAAATAAAAATATATGTGATTGATAAAGTTTATCTCATGAATATTAATAAGAATAAAAATTTAATATGGAATGCTAAATCACTAAAGAGAACAACAGTTTGAAACTACACGATAATTAGTATAAATAACTAAAAACTCATTATGTAACATAGTAATCATCTATAGCTCAATTCACTAAAAAAAAAACATTAAAATAAAAAAAAAATAAAAAAAAATTATAAAATCAAAGATTTCATAAAAATCGCGTATATATTTTTTTACGTATTCATTCATATACAATAATATAATATGTAGAGATTTTAAGCTCAGAACGACTAAATAGACACGTTTGTATTTTATAAATTCAATTTATATATACGCACGTAAGTACAGCATTTCTAAAACAAGTCACTTTGCCTCTTTTGATACCAGCAACAATTTTTTTTTTTAAGCCACGATATCTACGATATATCTTGAAGATGAATTGAAAAAAAAAGAAAAATAAAAGATTTTTAATTATTTTATTGAGAATGATTGCTGGTATACAAAATTGGCTTAACGACTATATATTGAATATAACATTTATGTCACAGCTAACACCAATCATTTATCTATGGTAGGATAAATACAGTCATGTGGACAGAGCAGATCAACTAATTTCGATGCAATTTTATTTATTTTTTTCTGGTTTTTTTTGTTGCTGTGGGTGGTAATTAAATGTAATCAATGTATGTGTAGTATAGTAATAAAGTAACTGTTAGTTGTAGAATTTTGTTTTTTTTTCTTTTTTTTAAACAGGAAAAGCCAATAACGTTTTTTCTTAAATTTCACTTGGTGCAATAATGTAATTTTCTATTTTTTATATTGAAAATTTGAGCAATAAATAAAATAAATCTATGCAGAATGCCATTTATTAATTATGCATGTAACAGATATAGGCATAAAAGCAACCCTTTGGTTTCTCGTTCAGTTTCAAAACTACTGAAGCATCGTTTATTCACTACGATAAATAAATTTAATGAGAAAGAAAAAAAATAATTAAATTTAAGCATAAAATAAGCCTTTGAAAAGAGAAGCATATATATTGGAATGTTTTTTAAAAATACTTCTTTGTCTATGTCTGTTTTATGCATTATGTAGAGTTGATTGTAATCTACTTATTTATTGTACAATTGTATTTTGAATTTTATTTTTTTCTTCAATAAAACAAATAGTCAAAAAGACATTAATTTTTTTACAATAAATAATTAAATTATCCTTGATGAAGATTTTCTTAAAAATTTTTTCTTTTCCAAGTTAGTGTTAAAGAAAGCGTCAATAATGTTAATTAGTAAGTGCGTAACAGGTAAAGTGTGAGTATAATCATATTATGTATTTTGAGTAACAGGAAATATGTAAGGAAAATAAAAATCGAGTAATAAAAGCATTTCCGAAAGACACGGCCAACAGTAACAAATGTATATAATATATGTATACTATATAAGGCGATCAATAATAACGTTTACAGAAATCTAAAACTTCTAAAAAACTATATATACACAAAAAAAACTTGTAAAAGGAATAATCATGTCGGTGTGAATCATATATATATAGTCAATCAATAACTAACAAACATATGTGATAATTTGCTGTACTTAGATAAGAAAAATAAAAAAAAAAATAGGTAAATACAATGGTAATAATAATGCGTGTTTGAAAGTTATTTTTTTTAAAAATAAAAAGGTAAAGATTTATTATAGTAGTACCTCGAAATCCTGCTTGCCCACACACGCAGCCAATGGGAGGGGCAATTTGATCCGACGCACGGACGGGTCAAGAAAACAGATAAAAAAGAAATTTAAAATTAAAAAATTCATCAATTTGTTGTAATAAATTCACGTCAAAAGAAACGGTTCATTTATATGCCGTTATCTTTTTTTTTAATTTTATTTTAACATTAAAATTAAAAAACATGGAATTGAAGAATTATGGATTAGGATTAGTGAAAGGATAGTAAATTAAAGCAGGATGAACGATAAACATTAAAAAGATTTTTAAAATTAAATGACAGACATAAACGTGGATTAGATTTTTTCTCATTCTATCTATTTCGATCGATCAGGGGACAAAGATTGTTAAAATAAAAAAAAAAATTTCGGTACTGTTCATAGTCATCAATTATAACTTAATATTCTTAAGAGCATTCAGCAATTAATATTGCGTATAAAAATTAAGAAACTTAATAAATTGCAACAAACATTAAATCGCGAATGTTGATAATTTTCTATTATTCGTTCATTGTTCAAGGACCATCTCAAAAGTTCCCCAAGTTGAGAGAAAAGTGTATTGACCAAAAATATAAATATTTTTGTTTTATTTACAATGAATTTTTAAAAATTAATAGTCAAAATATGCGTGTATATACGTGTTCAACACAAAATGCCAACGTAAATTTTTTAATCATATTTTTGTTTTCATAATAATAATGCGTGTATATGAGATATAATTAATCAAACAAAATGCGATGTATTAAAAAAGTGAAGTTTTGTGTAATTTTTATTTATAAATATATATGAACCGGTGAATAAACTTTCCTCATATACATAACCACGACAGAGAGTAATCGTTAATTATCGCATTCAGCATTCAATATACAAGATTAAGTTGAGAAAAAAAAGGTATAGACATATTTATGTATATCAAAGTATATTAAGAGTAGAAAAAAATAAAAAACATGTGATAATGGACAAGAATTAATGGAAAAAAATAGTAGTCATGAGAGAGAGAAAGAAGATTAGAAAAATAGATTTAAAAAAGAAAGTATGTAAAAGGGAGCGAAAAATATTTTTAAAAAATTTTTATTTTTATAAAAAAAAGTTCAAATATTTTTTAAAACAATAGTCATATGAAGAAAAATGAAAAAAAGTATATAGAAAAAAGAGATATTTTTTAAATATAGAGTTTTGAAAAAATTGATTTTAAATTAAAAAAAAGTATTTATCGCACAAATTAATATGACGTATCGCATATTGATTTTGATACGTCATGCTAATACATAAAAGATATAATACATCGCTTATTTATTTTTTTTTTAATATATAATAATTTGATGTATAATGAATATAATAATATTATATAATATAAAATGTATAAGAGACAGATAAAAAGTGACTGTAGCTGCACATCGAGTTCCATGCATAAAGACATTGAATAAATGCTCAAAAAAACGAAATGTACCCAACAAAATAAAAGAAAATAAAATCATAATAGTTGCTGTATTATAAATATTGTTACCGAGATCAATAAAAAAAAATAAAAATAAACATAAAATAAATGAAATTTAAAAAATAAGAGGATTTTATTATATACACAATTAAAGACCGTTCGAAGTATTTTTTCTTATTGTCGGTTAATTAATTAATTTCTTTTTTATTTTTCGAATGCTGATACAATATATGTATATAATTTTGACATTTTTTGAAATTCTTAAATCGGAAGTGGTGAGTTAAGTCATTACTTTTTTTTTCGAGTTGGAATAAGGAAATTTGATTTTAGGTGAGTCATGAATAATCTAGAAAAATTAAAAGTTTTTTTTATAACAGGCTATTTGAATAGGGCTATGAATTGTAATTATGAAATTGACGTAAGTTAAAATATTATTGAAATGTATTATTATTATTAATAATAAAAAATGTTTATTGTAGTAACGTATATTTTAAAACCTAAAACCAAATTAAAATTTTTTAATAAAAATTACAAATTAAAATAAAAAGTATATTTACTTTCAACTTATTTATATTTATTTTAACTTTTTTAATTTTAATTTTACTATAAATGAGAACCAAATACCTAAATTATTTAAAAATAATAATAATAACAATAATAATACTTTCAATAATGAACTACATGGTTTTAGAATAAATGCATGAAAATGTTATTTTATAATATTAATAATTAAATGCTGCAACAATATGAAGTTTAACACTGCGACTATATGAAAAAGTTAATGTCAGTAGTGTATATAGTAATGTGTAATAAAATCATTGAACAAATTACGGCTCTACTAATATCACCGAAGCCTTGTTAATATAAAATGCTCTAATTTTTTAGTGCTTTCAACGAATTAACTATAACAATTTCGTCGTTCCTTTTTAAAATAAGCATGTGCGTGTCTTGATTAAAGACAACAAGTGGTGATATATAACTTTTATTTTTTTCATAAAACTTTTTTTTTCAAAATACACTTCGAAGAGTCATTACATAAAGAAAGATACGTACACATATATAATTAAGCAGTTCGTGGTAGTTTTAGCGATGGGAGATAATATTGAGTGGTCCTTGCATCAATGCAATTCAAAACGAAAAAATAAAACATAGAGAAAAATTCGATACTTAAAAAAGTTTGTAAACGTACAAAGAAAAGTTAAAGAATATAGAAAAATTTTTTTATTTATTCAAATAATCATAATAAAAAAAAGATAATGAAAAATGTCAAAATTAAATTTACAATAAAATTAATTAATATTGTTTCCCAGATAAAACTTTATTTTTTAGTTCAGTTTATTGTTTCGAATAATTCTCAATTCCTAAATAAATTCTCACCAATTTTTATATTGTTAAATTTTCTTCAAGTACGCATCAATCCAAGGTACAAGTAGTTGTTAATCAATATAAAAAAAAAATTTTTTAAATTCAGTAACAGAAAAACTAAATTTTCCTTATTTTCGCGCCGAATTTCGAATCACGTAAAGACAAGAATGTATATTATACAAAGACAATTTAAGGAACTCACCATTAGGGACAATAACATATTAGGAATATAAAAATTCAAATAAAATTAGCATAAATAAGGATTGATCAAAAATTCATTTAATAAAATATATTAGTATATATTACGCAGTTTTGACTAGCGCTTTTTTCTTAAAAAAAAAGTTAAATAATATAAAGAAAGAAAATAAAATTATATGTTAATACATAAGGGAAACACTAATACGACGGTAAGACGTATATATAAGGTATAAGAATGGTTAATAAGATATACAGGAAAACAAAAAAGAAATTAAAGGTATTGTTATATACTGCAAGCTGTTAAATTTGACTTGGATACTTTTTGGTACTTGATACTAATTTAGTAGAAAAATTCTATTATGATTATTTATATCAAAAGTTTAATTATTTAATTAACAATAATAAAAATATTAGAATTTCCAAATAATAATCTAAATATTTGAAAAAATGGAGGTTTAATTTTTTGTAAGTATAAAATTTATCCAAGTCTCTGTAAAGTAATAAAGGAACGTCAAGGAATAATTGAGTAGGGATACAAGGATTAAAAAGACAGGATTAGGAGGACAAAAAAATAAAAATAAAAAATATAAGTCTAGAAAAAAGAGATAGATATGTCAAAATATATTAATTTAAAGAAAGAAAGAATAAGGGATGTAAATTATGTACATTACCTTGCTATTAGCGAAGAGGAGGCCAATACCCTCCATACAGACTTGTAAAAGACCACCTTGATTGGTGACCATATCTTGGACAGGGAACTCACCACCGAGTTCAGCATCCATATTTGCACCACGACCACGTGCTGCAGCTTTTTCCATTGCATCTTTTATACAGTAATACAGATCTTTGCACTGTAATTAAAATCATCATCAGTTTCAATTTATTTTTATAATTAATAATTTATTATTTTTAGTTTATTTCTATTACTGATTTAAATTTTTTATCATTTAACCGTTTATTATTGTTTTGAAAATCGCGAAATTTAATGCAAACTCCAGAAATCAGATTAGGAATGATAACTTTGTTTCTAATTTTATATTTTAACGTGAAAAAAAAAATTTTTTCTAGCGGAGCGCGCGTTACTCACTTTCTCCTGCTTGTTCTGCATTTGTAAAGCGGCTGATTTAAGTAGTTAAATTCTCTTATAGATCAATTACATTTTTTTTTAAATTTACGAAATATTTAAAAAATTTTTAAATTCTTTAACATAATAGTATATTTTGTTACATTGCGAAGTAGGCGATTATGGTACCGGCGAAAATCACAGGAGCCGAATGGAGAACTTGGAAGAAGCTTCTTTTATTATTTTTGCGTGTGTAAAGTAAATTCGTCTAAATATGGATGGTTCTACAAATTTCGCTCAACATGTTATAATCCTAAAACAAAGATTAATAATATAAATTTGACCTTTTTAGTATAATACTTGTGAAGTTGCGTTTGTCCCCCATTTCTTCTCCAAAGACAGAGAACTTTAGTTTGAGGACTGTAGGTCATATTAACAAGACGTTCGTACCACCAACGCTCGACAATGACCCCATTGACCGAACGTAATACAAGACCATCATGACGAACTTCTAAAAATCTTAAATCACCTTCAGCATTTGTGCCCGCATGTACTGTAAACGATTGACGATGCATTTGACGCGATGTTAGTGGTTTAAGATCAATATCATTGCCGTTCTATAATAATTAAAAAATTTATTTTAATTTGATGCTTGTAAGCTTTTAAGAATGTAAAACTGTTTAAAACTTACCAGATCTTTTATTTGATCCAAAAGTTGATTAAGTTCTTGACTGTAGATCAAACCGATATGACTCTTTCCTAATAATCGTCTAACTTTTTGCCTTAATTCCTTCTTTTCGACATTTAACATGACTAGTATCGCTGTTAGATTATGCAGTAAAGTACATAGAAGCCTATCTTCATCGTGTTCTAGTCTTCTCCTTTCGCTATCGCTTAAACTTTTGTACCTACAAATTTTTAGGAAATTTTGGTATTGTTTTATTAAGAAAAAATAAGTCATAAGTTCGTAATAATCTTTAATTAAAATATATTTCAACAAAATACATCATATATTTACCTTTCCATCATTTCACCAGGTCCCTGATCCATGCCTATCATATCTCTTTCTTGTGAGACAGCGTCGAGGAATGCATCTTCCCAAAATTGCATTTGATCCCAAAGCGAAGAACGTTCTTTACCCAATAAACCTTCGAATAAATAAGTCCTTGCTGTTTCAGGACTTGGACTTCCTGTCGAAGGTATAAAAACATTCCCTGCTGCTGTAAATTTACTTAAAGACGATCTACTGCTAGACCACACACTTGCCGTGCGTTGTTTTACCTGACGTGGAAACTATAAATAGATATTAAATTTCCCATGTAATTTATTTAATTTTAAAATTTATAATTTTATAAGTTAGTACATACGTTTCCTTGTTCAACTTCGCTATCAGAAACGGTACTACGAAATGATGCTTGATGCTGTTGTCGAAAAGCAGGATTGGTTGTGATACTTCCACCGTCGGTTGATAAGGCCTCATTGCTACCAGCTGCATTTCCACCTTTTGACTATGATTAGAAAAAAATTAACCATATAATATTTTAGATGTAAACATTGAATTAAAAAAAAAAATTTTCACTACTGCTTACATCCGAGTCAAATGACGTAAGTTTACTAAGAAGAAATTTTTTATTTTTCATAGTAAACATGTCAAGAAACATGTCGGTTGTCGATTGATTATCGTCACTACTTGTTTGAGATTGAGGCCTTTCTAACCGTACCTGCGGTGGTTCTTGTAAATAAGATTTTTGTGACGGATCGTAAGCTGGATGATTTGGTGATTGAGGAGATGTCAGATTTTCTCGACTACCGAATGGACTAGATGCCTGTTTTAAAATTTTTCATTTTAATATCAATCATTATATTATACATTCAAGACTTTTTTTAAATTTATGTATCTACCTGAGACATAAGAGAACTATCGAAGCCACTTTCCGATAAATCTTTGCTCCAATAATGTGTATGAGCAATTTCCATCATTTGAAATACAGAAGCCATACCACCCAAACCAAAATTCGAATATGTATGCCCTAAACCATGCGCCACTGCCTGAAGGCACTTCAACATTCCCTTATAAACGGGTTTAGTGATACACTAAAAATTCATTATTTATCAATTAACCTTCGTATTCAGAAAAATCTTAAAATATTTGAAAATTATAACTTACCACATCGTCAATGTGATCATCGGGACTAATTTTTCTATTCAAACCTTTGTTAAGCTTTGTAACCATGAAATCTCGATAACTTTCATCCTCCATTAATTTTTTTAGCCTGTTTAATTTTAACCAACCAACACCTTCACCCGCCATCACTTGATTAATTACCTAAAATAAAAATTTAGATTTTTAGATAAATGAATGAAATATTTTCTTTATTTTTAAAATGATAACTTACATCGGTCAAAAAGGCTTGATTATCAGTATTCGTATTTGTTCTTTCAGCATTTTGTTGTCTTCTCAATTCTTCCTGATTAGTTTTAGCCGATGTGTGCTTTATTAACGAACTACGTTCAACGAGACTTGATCGTCCTACTTGTTAATAAAAAGATAAAGTTTCAATTTACAAAATTATTATATTTTGATGGAAAATAAAAAAAATATTTAATTATTTTAATGAAACAAAAATTTTCAATTTTTATTGTGTACCTTTTGGGAAAGGACCAAAAAGTGCTTTTTCTTTAGGCTTTTGCGCCTGAGGAAGAACATTGGCGTTTGATTTAGCATTATTTTTATTACCTATAAATGAAAAATTGATTTTTAAAAAAGGATTCTTCATTTTACCTTAAAAGTTCTTAAACAGTGTTTACATCAAGTTTGAATATTTTTAAGGAGGTTTCTCAGACAAAGAATAAACTACATTTTTTGTACCCGTAAGATAACGTCTTAAATTTAACAACTTCAAACTTCATAATCTTTTTATGAAATCGTAGAAAATTTCAAAATTTTAATTAAGTTCTTTTCATATTCGAATCTAATGATATAGCAAGTTTCTCATAAATTCTATCGCTGATTCTTTACTTTGGAAAGCTTTTTAAATTGATAATCAAACTTAATATTAATGAATCAATATGATTTACTGATAATAAATAAAAAATATATTCTAACAATCAATAAAACTTTAATAAAATTTAATATTCATAAATAATTCTTACCGAAAAATCCGCTAAACATACTGCTAGTCTGTTCAGCAATACCGTTAAAATCACTGCTAAGATTACTAAAAAAGTCACGACCAAGTTCACGTCTACCCGTTCTCGAGTCAGGCTGTACAAGTTGTGTGCCAGAATCTTTACGTTGCAAGTGTGGCGGCGAATGAGGTGGTGACTGTTGTGAATCTCCAAGACTCTATATAAAGAAAAAAGAAAAAATAAAGGAATTTATTTTATTGCTTTTCAACTAAAGCTCCTCTATGCTGAAATGATGCCGAGAATTTATTCTATGAGAAACGTTGAATTCAGAAGATAATATAAATTTATTGGGAATATAGACATAGTTTTCTATTATGTTAATATCGATGAAAATTTATAGGATTTCAAGAATTTATTGAAACCCATATATTCATATTCGTTTGAAAGGATAGAAATATTTCAATAATAAATTCATTCGAATGTATTTCAAAATAATTTTACGATACTTCAATGTTATCGTTATATAATATTTTTATATTTTCCTGTTTTTATTTCAACGTTTTTAATTACACAGTATTTTTTTAAATGTTTAAGTATTGTCATATGTGTGTATAATGTAAAATTGAATAAAAAAATATTATAAGATTGTTTCAAGCAAAAACCAATTTTTTCTAAATAAAACTAGTTTTTATTTATTTTTTTTAATAATCTATTTTTCAAATATCATCGAATATTATTTATTACACGAACCTTAAGTAGACCCTTTTTAGCTGCTGCTTCTTTAGCACTTTTAGTCAAATCACCAAGCGTACTTTTTCCAACGTATGTCAAATCATCAAGAGTATTTTTACTAACGCCAGCAGCAGTTTTACTCGCTTCCAAAGCTGTTTTAGATGCTTCCTGTACAGATTTGCTTGCTTCTCCCATTGCTTTTTTCGTCTGTTGTGTCAACTGGATTTTTTCAATTAAAAAGTCATTAAAATAAATGAAAATGAATTTTTTTTAAATTTATATCAATTAGAAAACAACAATAATTAAAAACTAACTTGTTCGAGAGGCGCAAAAAGACTATCTTCTCCAGCTTCGGATATCTTTTCTTTCGCTTGATGTTTCAACTATATTGCATCGAAGAATATTGAATAGTAATAAACATTGAATAATTATATTTTTTAATAAATATAAAATATAGTAACATTAAAAAAATATAAATTACATAACGAAATTCAATTAAAATATTTAAACAATATATATAAATAAAATGTTGAATACAATAAAATTATTTAGCGACTTAAAAATTAAAGTTGCCTTCTTGCCCTAAATATAATTAATATCATTAATATTTTATTGATATGCTCCTTCATGTAATAGAAAAATACAGGATATATATGTCTGTAAGAAAATTAATTATATATATATATATAACGTTTTCTTTTTAAATATCTCTCTATCTACGACATATTACAGAAAAAGTTACTGCGGATTTTACAATATTAATGTTGATGTAATTTGTTTGATGATTATTAACTGATAATAATAATTAAAATTAAATTCTATAATAATTGGTTATTTAAAATATTTAGTAAATCAATCATTACAAAATGATGAATAAATTTTTGATGTATCTTAATTGTATGAACTTCAAATGTAAGTAAAAATCAAATAAATGATGTATGCAAATTTAGTAAAAATGACGTTGATTATATAAATAAATAAAATCGTAAATAGAGAGACGGAGAAAGAAAAAATAATAATAAAGGGTGTTAATTCTCTTTAGTGCGAGAGCAGCTAAAGAGCTCTACGAGAGCTAGAGTCGAGATTAATCAAATGACTTTTTTTTTATTTGATGCAAAACAAATGATATAGTGAAAAAATAACTCTCACACAAACTTTTTCGAGACTATGTATTCTTCTATTTGAGCTCTGTAAATACTAGATTTTTTTCGATGATTTTTTTATGATTTTTTGAATGATGATTTTTAAAATTATGGAATTGAAAAGTTTGTTTCAATAAATAATTATGCTTTAAAAATTAGATTAAAAGTTTCTGGTTTGTAAATTTAAATAAAATTAAAAATAATTTTAAAAAATTTTAATTTTTTCTTTTATAGCACAATCATCATTCTAGAGTTGATATTCAATTTTCTAAGGCAACTAAACATCTATGTCACGTCTATTTTCACACAAACTAAAATGCTGTTCGATGAAATTATGCAATAACGTAAATTAATATACTCCAATCCAAACAAAATAAAATTTAACAATTTTATTATGATTAAATATACTTTAATGAATTTAAAAATAAAAAGTATAAGAAAAAAATAACGATTTGAACACTCACAGCCAAAGAATTCTTTCATTTCAGATGCAAAAGAGATACTTACAAATTTTTATAAAATTACAACATGCGAAAATTCTCATACCAAATCAAAATATTTTCAAACTTTTTTTATAAAAGAGTAATATTTTTTTATTTTTTGGTTATAATTTGCAATTAATGTACTTGCATAATAAATTTATTTTTGTCAATAAAATTTACTTTTGGAACGATAAAAAATAATTTTAATAACAATTATAACAAAAAATAGTTAAATTTTCACAAAACGACATAGCTTTGAAAAAAAGTAAAGAAAAAAAAAGAAAGAAACTTGATGTAAACTGATTATAAATAACTTATTACAAGAAGATGAAATGTTTACTCGCATTCTCTTTGATATGCATGTTATAAATTTTTTACAACGAAAGATTTACTTTCTTTGCACTTTTAATACATATATGAATAAAATAAAAATAATATTCTAAGCACGTACTTTAAGATAAATAATTCATACAACGTTTCAATAAAATGTTTTATTTATATAGAAAGTTTAAGATAGTATGAAAAATTAAAAAAAGCACCTTTTACTTCTACGAGTTTAATTTGATCATAAGCTGTTTAACTTGAGATAAACTTACTTCAAAGTATTTTGCCCAAGATGGCCTTAATTAAACGCACTTAATGTTACGTAACTCAATTTCATGCTTTCTAAACTTTAAATAAAGTGCCATAGTGCTTCCTACCGTGCAAAACGACACTTACTTTATTATTCTTAATGACACTATTTTCGTATATTTCAATCTTGTCCGTATTCTTGAAGAAAATTTTCTTCGCATCTAAATATTTAATCATTTATTTATTATTAAAATCGTTCAAGAAATTAAATTCTTTTTATAAAATTCTTTATTTTGGTCAAAAAAAATATAATGTTTATAAAAATAAAGAAAAAAATAATCATTATTTAATATTTATAATACACCGAAATACATTTTATTTTTTGTTCATATTTTATAATCAAAAAGAAACTATTCCATATTTTCTTTTACGCAGAGAAAATTGTTCCTGTAAAAATTACAATAGTTTTAAATAAATTTGTCACAAAATGCCATTGCAGTCAAAATTACATAATTCATAGTAAAATTTACAAAAGGTACAGAAGTTTTTATTATATTATACTTATAAATTTTATCAGAAATTATGTTAATTTATGGCTATGATGGCTGTCTGTTACTATTTCACTTTCAACTGTCATAATTATTATTATAACATTTTTCTCCGTGTGATTACTATATTGAATTTTAGAAATTCCTATAATACTGCTCTATTTTAAAGCAAGAAAGCATGTATAATTTGTTTTGAATTTAGCATCAAGGTTCTTTCTTTTGAATAATAAAAAAAAACCAAGTAAAAACCACACCAACTATACTTAACAACATGGAACAAAATGAAATCTACAACGTATAAATGAAGTTAATGTAATGTAATATTTGCAAAAAATAAAAAAAAAATAAAAAAAAAATATAAAACTAATCACATCCACCCATGCACACCTTGTCCATATGAGCGAGTATGCCATCTTGACTGCTTTGCCTCGTAGTCTCTCTAACTAAATCCTTCGCTTGGCTAGCAAGTTGTTCAAATAATGAACCTTGCGAGCCTTGTCTTAGCACCCCATTACTACTATTACTTCCGCCACTATTTTGTCTTGCTACAGGTGATGATTGTTGTCTTTGTGGTGGTGCTGTTGCTGTACCAGCTTGTCGCGGTAAACTATGAGTACCACTTGTACTTGTATCTTGACGTGATAATAATGGATTAACTGCCGAGCCAAAACTACCTGTACGCGCTAGTACGTTACCAACACTTGGTTGACGTTGTAAACATGTTGGACTGATTGGAGGAGCCTATAGATGTAAAAAACAAAAATTCGCATTTTTTGCTTTTCCATTTTTTTTCTTTTTTTTTTGTATTTGTATGGGTTTGAAGAAATTATACTGCCACCTGTTGTTTAAAGAAATTGATAAATCGATCTTGTGCACGCGTGTGTGTATGTCAATGAATGAAAGTTTGTAATGGCCAACTTTTATTATTAATTTTAATTTAGTATTAAATTTTCATAAAAAATATAAAGATTACTCAAACTTTTTTTTTACCTATTGATAAGAACATCAACCCTGTGAAGCTCAGACATTGACTATCTTTTAATATCTATTTTTATAGCCAAAAATAATGAAATATGCATTTCAAAAGACTTATAGGTTTTATATATTTATAATAAAGTATAGATAAATATTGTGTATGTAAGAATAAATAAATATAATAAATAAACAACTGCTAACTCGTGAAAATAAACCCTAAAACAAAGTTCCTATTATTTTATCTACAAAAATATATACAAAAAGACAGTTAAACAGGATCTAAATTCCACTAGGTTCGATGTCTCTCTTATGTTGTGTTATGATTTTTTTATTTATAATTTTTTAATGCTATTAAAACAATGAATTTTTGGATAGCGAAAATTTCTTGTATTATACAATTTATGACCTATATACAAATCTTATTATATTAGATGGCCAACACAATAATTATATTATTACGGGGAGAAAAAAAAACTGAAATTCAAATAATTATGAAATTAAAACATTGTTTTATTATAATAAAATATGTCATAAATGTTACTCGATTAGTGTGTTTTCTCAACGTACTCCCTGTAGTATCAACTTATATGGTGTATTTATAAATAACACTAATCGGACATTAAAGTGCGTATAGAACAATTAAGAAACGTTATAATCTTATTAGCTAATTTAGTTATTTCACTAATTTTCAGGAAAAAAAACTTTAAAAATTATATCTTTACGCCTTTAATTAACCAACCAGTAATACTGTAAAAATAATATGGATAGTAAATAAATTATATATATTATAAATATTATAATTTCTATATACAATAGAAGGGTTTCATACAAGTTTGGTTAAATACTTAATATATAATAATAAAATAATTGTTTAATAATAAAATCATTGCTAGAAATAATAAAATTTTTTATTATACAGTTCAATGTCTCGTGCAAAAAAAATGATAAAAATTTAAAGGGGGAGGTAGGATGAAAAATATCTTATGTTTTCTGTTTTTAATACAGTGCATGAAAATAATGATCTACAGGTGCTTTGATTACTTGGGACAGGAAATATACTTCACTATTTTATTACCAAATCTAGATTTTCAACTATTTTGATAAATTTATATCTAATCACTTGTTACTCAACTAAATAAATAAATTAATCGCAAAATCAAAAGAGGTTTCCAATATATGGAAAATATATCGTCTTCTTTTGAGGCTTTAAAGCAGATTCATATAAAATCGATATGACTTATAAAGTAACGTATAGTTTTTTTCAATTTCATTGAAATAATGTGATGATCCTAAATAATTTTAATGATCCATTTGTATTAGCCAATTTTTTGTTTAAGTTTTTTTTGTGATGATTCATCATAGTAATCGTTTCTTGTATGTTTTTGCTCGTCAGCCTCGTGAACATGGACAGAAATTCAAGAAAAAATAAAGAAAGAAAGAAAAAACTAATTAAATTGGTGCAATTGTTCAAATGATATGACACAGGCAGGGTATAATATGGAGGTTTTACATTCGTCAGGCAAATGTAGGAAAATTACTTAATTGAAATTACAATACGGGTTTGAAATGTATTGTGTAAAATAATGGGTCATTGTTCTCTTAACATTTCCATTCTTGCTTTAGTGAAATTACAAGTGGAACGAGTTTGCACTGTTTTTCAAATCGAAATTAAAATTTATTAAATCTTAATAAATGTATTTACATAAACATATAACTTCATCGATTTTTGTAATTAATGAGACTAAATAATTACTAACTTTATCAGCAAATTCAAAAGTTGTTATTGTTAGGATCGTCTGACCAAACATTGTCCATTCTACTTAATCAAATTATTTAATCAGTATTGCATCAGAATAAAAATGATGCTTGATTTTATTGAAAATGATCAATAAATAAATTATAGACGATTCTCCATGAATAATTTAAGACTCTTGTAGAATTATAAGTGAATACTATTTTTTTTATTGACCCACTTTTTGATAAAAAGTAAAGACGTGATTTCCTCCTAAAGAATTTTTCTCAGGGAATAAATCGATAATTTTTTTTCAATTTAAGTTTCAATCAATCATTTTCATTAAAAACACATAAAAGTTTTCTTATTTATCAAGTAATATGCATTTTTTTAATACATTATTCATAAGCTGGAAACCTTCGATCCTTTAAAAATGAACATCAATGACTAGATTTGATTATGGTATGAAAATTTTTAAAGTGTATTATTCCTAAGGTTTGAAAAAGTTTTATAAATCAAAAAATAACTATTTTTGAAAAGCTAGTCAGTAAAGTTTATACCAAAACTTTATATTCGATACGGATCTTACTGTTCTTTAATTTCGTTATTTTCTTCATAATAATATTTTACTCGAAAATGTCTAAAAATGGCTATTACAAGAGGGTTAGCGAAGGTCGTTCCGCTCGTAAACTCACCATTAATCACATTTATAATTCACGCATACTTTACGCACATACACACGCTAACATTCGTACTATACAAATACTTTAATATATATGTACACAAACATACCCAGATAAATTTTATATTAAAAATAGTGTAAATAGAGGTAACGCGCTGTTTGTTTAATCATTATATAAGTGTTAAAAAAAAAGAAAAATAAGAATTAGTGAGTTGTAATTAATCGTTCGGTCGGATTTGTTTACGGTCTCTGACTCACTGGAGTAATATTTTTAAGGCGCGAGGTCCGATGGGGAGTGGAAGGCCTTTCCAACGTCTGAGGGTGTTCAATAGAGGAAGAGGTTCTGACGGCAGCGTGTGCACTCATTATTGTACGAGGTGTAGCTGTTGTTGATGCCGAATCTGACTCGAAACTACCACCTTCTGTTTTATCCTAAATCAATTGGACAATCATATCCAAAAGTCATTCTTCAGTTTCTTTTGCTTTTTTTCTTTGTTTTCATTTTATTTTTTTTTTATTTTTTCATCTGTCTGTGTTATTAGTATATCCTGCGTATTAATTTTTTTTTATTTATCCGTCGTCCTGAGCACCCCACTTTGTTCAATTTTTCTTTGTTCACCCGATCTTATTTTACAAAAGTCCTTATATATACATGGAACACTTGCACTTTTTCTGACATATTTGTGTTTTTTTTTTAATTCTTTTCTTTTTGTTTGTATATTCAGACATGAATTATTTTTAGTAAGGATTAGGATACATAAGCAAGATCATTTTTGTACATTGTGATAAAAGAGATATAATAACAAAGAGAAAGATTTATAAGCGATAAATGGTGCATTTTACAAGAAGAGCATGATTATTCAGTAATCACGCTCCATGAGTGTTAAGAGATAAACGATGCAAAGATGCATAATATATAAGTTATATGAGATCTGCAATATTAATTTTATATAATATTAACCATTTAAACAGTTTGTTTTTAAAAATAATTATAAATAAACATCTATGATTAATATTTAAAAATTTTTCAAGTCAGGTAAATCAAAACTTATGATTCCAATTGCATGTTAAAAGATACAATTATAAATGAAATTCGTCAATAAATGTTCTTCAGAAATATATTGCCGACCTCTAATTAATTTATCTAAATTTATATTATCTATAAACAGATAGTTATAGCAGACATTAAAGAAAAGCCTATAATAAATCATGAAAATTGATCGTGAAAAGGTGCAATGTATATTTATAACTATATTGGATCGATTGTAATTTTTGTTTTTGTTCAATTGAATGCGAAATTTTGTTTTTCATTTGATAGCCAATTAGAAATGAAAATAAGTATACAACCAATGTGAAATTTTGTTCGAATCGTTTTCGATAACAATGATAATGACGTACTAATAAATGACAAAATGAGGGGAGTGCACAGTAGTACGAGTCATTGAAAAAATATACATATTTATATAGATATATATTATATATAAATAAGATAATAAATAAAATAATAATAAAAATAATTTACATGTATTTTTTTATTACTCACATTGTCACTTTTGGGGGTCTGTGAATTTTCAGCTAATTTAGCAGCAAGCTCGATTTCGGAATCACGATTAAAGCTTGGACTGCTTAGATCACTATGGCTTGATGATGTACTAGGTGGACTTTCAGGGCGTGTTTCAGCTTCTTCTTCAACACCTGGATATTGTAGCGAACTAGGTGGATTGTAAATGTTGCGTGCGTCAATCGACAAAGACATTTGTGGTGGATGTGTTACTGGAAAAAGGAAGTTTGATAAATGTAAAACTTAACTACAATTATTCATTATATTTCTGTGTTTTGAATCCATTAGAATATTCTATATATAAAGAGTAAAAACACTTACTAGGTGACAAATCTGAGCTCGCCATTTCCGAAACGAAATCACTAAGTGAAGAATATGAAGAACTAGTACTTTCAGCACCTTCAGAATCTGACCCACTTTCATCTGTTGGTTGACTTTCTAATTCTCTTAATGCTTTTAATGCGTTTGATAAAGAACTTCCCGAATCCCATACCGGAAAATTAATTGGTTCTAAAGATGGTGCAAACCATTTGCCTTTATCACCAATTTGATGTGGATCATAAACTCCAGTTTGTACTCTTAAAAACGCTACGTTACTAGGTGTTAATGACCATTCAGCTAAAAATTCAACAGCTTGAGTTCTGGCAAAACGATCAAGAAATTGACTAGTACGTGGTCTTGAACGTAAAAATGAATTTATTTGAAATGCAACAACGGGTCTTGGATAAAGCCTTAACGTACGAGTATGTTCGGTAAAATTAGCCAAGAGATTTTGCGAATTAAAGAATCTAACCATAGCAACACGTGTTGCTACGTCAACTGAGTCAACATCGTTGCCGTAAATGAATGGATTAAAAACTCCTTGGTTGTTAGCTGTTGCAGATTGTGGTGATGCTTTTTGGGATGGTGGTGTTGAACTTATATGAGATATTGCTAATGATGGTCGTCGCGGTGATGCTGTACCTGGAGAATTAAGTGGGCTATGACCAGCTGTTGAATGATCTAAACTTGGTCTATGTTTTGCTGATGATACACTAAAATATTGAAATTGGAATTTCAGTATAAATTAGCTTACTTACATTTTGAATTCTAAATTTAAATTATCATATTAATTTAGCACATTTTGGCTAGATTATGGTTAATTTTCTAAAAGGGAATAATAATTACCTTAACGTTGAATGATGAGATGCGGTACTTTCTCTCCTGCTTTGCGGTGCATTTGAGGGCATCGTCAAATGAGGTTGTGGTATCGACATACTTCCCATAGCCTAAAGATTTGATTAATGTTAATTAGATCTTTTAATTAATAGAATTTATTTTAATCTAATCTACGTTTGTTACTACTTCTACACCTCTATCATAATTATCTATTAAATAAAATTTTTTATTTGATATTCTAATCTAAAAATTACTTATTGTCATATTTTATTTTTACAACTAAATTCAATGACCAACTCAAAATTTATTTTATTATAAATATGTATTTTATTTGAACTAAAATTTAATAAATTATTTATTTAACTAAATAAAAGAAATAAAATTAAAAGACTGGAGCAGAGTTAAGTATACGTTCACAGTTGTCATGCAAAACAACAGACACAATTGATGAAATTTACAAGAAATCACAACAAAGTCACATAATAAGAATTAAAGTTTATTAGATATTTACACCAGTGCCTGCTTGATCCATTAGTTGCATTGCCTGTGGAAGCAAGTGGAGTAGGAAGGAGTAGAAAGAAGAAAAAAAGACACAGTTAGTGACATATAATGACATTAATTAATACATTGAACGCGGAACAATAAAACACGTTACAAATTATTGATCATAAGCTTGTAAAAAAATTCTTTTAATTTTATCTAGTCAAAACTTGCTTTTTTCCCTTTTGAAATTTATATCATTTAATTAGTTTAAAATTTAATATAATTAAAAAATTTTTTAAATAAACAAAGGGGCTTTTCTGTATAAATATGCATTTAGATATTTAGCGAAAAATAAACAATTTGCTTACATAAATACATTTTTTCATAACTTAATGAAATAAATTAACGTATAAAAATAAACAAAAAATATTTTAATAAGCAAAATAGATTTCATCTAATATTCTTTGAATTGTAAACGGAATTTTCCAAACGAATTTTAAAAACGTCAGAAGTGTTTCATAACTTTGATTTTTTAACTTGAAAATATTTTTAAAAAATTCATATAAAAAGCAAATTTTATTAATGACTCCAAATAATTAGTCAAAATGAGCAGCAATGCCTTTCACTTTCACACATTATTATATATCTATAAATTGTTCTGCATAAATTTAAAATCACACGAATATCGTTGAGTGTTAAATAAGTTAGCAAGAAAGGGATCGTAAAAATAAAGAGAAAAAAAGATAAACATTAATAATCTCACCTGATTCAAATGATTTTTAAGAATAGATCCTTCGGGTTCGGGTAATGGTGGTAACGTATGATCACCATGACCAGACGGCGGTGAAATTTTATTACTATCAAGATCAACTAACCAAATGTCATCGGGTATGCGAAAATTTCTTTTATAAAGAAGAAACGAAGCTGGTATACCGATGACAAATGGCGTAGGTGCTAATAATAATTGTTCAGCGCAACTCATACACGTTGGTAATAATGGAATTGCTGGGAACATGTATTCAAGTGGATAGATCATCGTGACGAAAGCCATAACGGACATTGATAGAGCGTTGTAATCACGTGATTGAAGAAGGATCTGAGAAGTTTAATTCAGGTATTTATGAGTTCAATACGAAAATAAATAACATTATTATTTCAATTTTTTCTTTCAATTACAAAGTTTATTTAAAAAAATAATACGTCATAGACTAATTTATCAATATTGATGATTTTTCCTTATTTAAAATAATATTTTTTATGAAATTATCAAATTGCGCACTTTATTGCAAAGCTTTTATATTTCTTTTCAAATTTCTTTTTTCTCAACTAATGAGTATCGTATTTATTCTTTATTGTTTTTTCGATTGGTGTTAATTTTAGATATCTTAAAATTAACTGCAACTTTTAATCTTGTTTCACTTAAATAGTACGTGTGACCTAATTTCTAATACTTTACAAATTAGTCCGCCACACTAGGATTTCAACTTTTTTAAGGTAATTAAAAAATAAGTAGTTCAGTTAATTAAATTGTTTGCAATAAGTTAAAAATAAAAACCCAAGAGATTTTTAATTAGCAAAAGTTACAACAAACACTTTTTTTTAATTTTTAAATTACAAACGAAGAAAAAACTTATTTATTAAATTATATAATATTAATAAAACTCTATTTAATTAAAATTTTATGTGAAAAAAATTCAAAATTATTTTTTCAATATGAAAAAAACTATTAATATCCTTACCTTGTATTCAAGTAAAATTAGCGTAAGAACTTTGAGGCACATATCAACACCTAACAACTCAAGTGGTAAATGAAGTGGAAAATCAACTAGAGTGAAACGTGTATGATCCGGTAATGCAAAACACAGTGGTGGATGTATGTGGGGTGATAAAATTTCAACCTCAACACGTGTTTTAGCGGGTACAGGTACTGGAGCGCTTAATAAACGTAATATCCACGTTTCAATTTCGCGTACGTCATGCAATACTATTGATGAGGCACCTTCGAATGTTTGACCACTTAATACCGACCAAACGTTTGTGTCTCTGTAATTTAAATAATAACAGTTTGTATATACATGAATTTAGTTTGTTGTAAAGGATGTTTATTTGTTAAAAAAAATTTTTAATACTTTTTTATTAAATTAAATATATATAATGTTGAATAACACGAATAATACGAGGTTGATATAAATTTACATTATTAAAGTTGTATTTTTTGAAAAAGTTCTCCAATTTTAATAAGTATTTATGAATAGATGCATTTATTCAGAAACATTTTATTTATCATAATTTCAAATTTTACTTAATCAAATCATTTTAAAAAATAGATATATTAATTTAATGAAAAGTAAGACGAGATGATAATATAATATAAAAAAATAAAAGGAAACAATGGCTTACCTGTGCTGTCTAGAAGCCCCAACTTTTTGCGGTAACGAGCTTTCGTTGCATGCGTCAATGAGTTTTTTTAATACGAAAAGGCATTCACGGAATGTGGAAAAAAATGGATGATGTGAAATTATACAAAGGGATGTTAACGAGTGATTTCGTATTCTCTGAAAATAAAATAATATATACGTCAAAGTATAATATATCTACAAGTTTTTTTGTTAATTTAAAGCGTAAATTAATTTCAAATTATATATTTTTTTAAATTTATAATTTTTGGAAAAAACTACATATTTTATATATGCTCTATTATGTTCTTTTCATTTCTTAAAAAATACGGTGAATTAAACTCAAAAATATATATAATACAATTTAAAAAAATTAAAGGAATAAAATATTTAAAATATAGTATTAGAATAATTCGTAAAAAATTAAATTTCAAAGATGGATAGTGTTGAATTTATTTTTCCATCCGATTTTAAAATCCAATTCATTTGTAAAACCTTCAATTTCCTTCTCTAATAAATTCAATATTTCCCGGCAACTTTGACGCGAAGCGTAATTCAATTTTTACCTTTTTCCAATAATTTAATATTAAAAAATTGCATCATTTTTTTTTTAAAGCTCTGTATTTATAATAAAAAAAAAATAAAATGTAAAAAAAGCTTTATTATAATACTAACTTGACGACGACGTGATGCGCGGGGTGATGGCGAATGGCTACCACCACTTTCGCTATCGGCACTTGGTGCGGTTATACCTAAACGTGGTGCATGCATTTGTGGAGCATGTTGAGTATCAGAATCACGTCTACTACTTGGAAATTCTTTTTCAGAATCACTTGGACCTAGTACACTGCTTCTGTAATCGCTAAATAGTTCACAATTTTTTTTCAATTACTAATTTTTTTTTCGTCAGATTTGTTATTAGATATTTTTTTCTAGATTTTATTATGAATTCCATAACCACAATCTCAATGAAAAGATCTTAAAGAATTCTTTTATAACTCTTGAATGCTCGTGAACATTAGAGTTATAAAAGAATTTTGTTCTTTTTCAATAATATCGTAGGATAAGTCATTATTAAATCATTTGCTTATGTACTCTCATTCCATGTAAAAGCGTTCTATAGAAATTTCATGACCACTATGTATATCAATCGTGTCAAAAGATAATTATTATTTATTATTTTATGTATCATTTTCTATATATTTTTCACGATTACGTATACAATTCGTACACAATTGTACACAATAATTTTATATAAATTGTATAGAATCATTTCCAAATCCAATCTAATCCAGTAATTGTATATAATTTGCAGATAATATTTTCACCTGATATTTTGAGTATAAAATCTTTTTTGTAAAGCTATTTTATTTTATGAAACAAATTATTCTATAGATATTTATAGTATTTCTTATAACCACATAACTTTTTGTTAATATTTTATAACGTTTAATTTTAGAATAAATGAAACTATTGATTTTCAATATACCTTTTGTGTAAATTTAGCCTTAATATGTTCTGATTTTAATAATGTATGAATGCACAAGGTTAATAAAATTATTTTATTTTATTCTTAATGTTTAAATAATTTTATTCTTCTAAGGAAATTAAAATTTTTCATCAGATTTGTAAAATAATTTCTTTCGCTGATTTAAAATGAAATCGAATTATTTCAATTAAAAGTATAAAATTTTATTTTTTAAAGCCTTGTGTAGTAAGCTTATTAAAAGGTATAGAAAATTAATTCCTTTCTATTTATATATAAAAAAGTTCTTGAAATAATACCAATCATTGAATTATTATCGATTAAATGTCCTTAATATATAAAGTGCAGAAATAATAAAAAGTACAATAATGAAATAAAATTTTCTAGGAAATTTAATTTCAACATAAGTGAGAAATAAAAAAAAAATAAAAGAAAAAAAAAGAAAAAACTAACGTTAGAAGATTATAATAATAAAGAGGATGACGAACCTAGAAAAAGCAGAGTCTGAACTTTTTTCCATACTTTTACGCCAGCTCTCCCTACGGAAATTAGTGTTCTGTTTTTGACGAAAGCCAATGCCCGCTGTTCCATTACCACCCGTGGCTCGCTCAACTGGTCGATAAAAGTTCACGCATATACCGTAACGCGTTTTACCTGTTGCAAAATTTTTATTCTTATTAAAACATATCTAAATATTGTATTCGTAACAGTTAAAAACATAATAAATATATTATGAAAATTTTTTGTAACACTTTTTTATTGTTTATGGTTATATAACAAGAATGACTGATAATACAAAAGTTATACAAAAGTTATGATGAATGTTTGATAATACAAAAGTTATAAAAGTGAGAAACCATGAAAAATTTAGGATTCTCGGAAATGAAATTATTTTAATAAAATTGTAATATTGCATTTTTTACGGCTTCTATTGAGTTTATGTTCGGTTTTGTTTAAAATGTTGAATAAGTTAAATATTAAATTCTGAATTCAACGATAATAAAAAATTTTTAAAGTATTTTTCAAAAGAAAAAAAAACATTCTTGCCACCATAAAAACTCAGTTTACTTCTATACTGCTTCACTTAAAGTTCGAACTATCCCATAAAAACAAAGACACAAAAGAAAAGCTTGAAAGTAAAAGAAAAAAAAAATTTAATCAAACTTACCAGAATCCTTATCAGTGAGAGTAAAGGTGAAAGAGGTAGCTTCGCGTAATGCCGTACGCTTTGGGCCAACAATACTACAGCCTTCGGGTTGACAAAAGTATACCATATCCAAAGGTAAAGGAAAATCTTTATGATCTTCCAGCGGATATCTGCGTAGTAACTCAGGTACCTATGTTCATACATAAATATTTTTCTCTCTTTTTTCCCTTTTTTTATAACAAAGTTTTATGATGTTACGTATATATTACTTTCTTTCACTTGCACTTTTATCAAGGATATCGCATATCCGAGTCACGGAATTTTTTAATGCTCTTTGAATGGAAGGCATTATTTTTTAAAGTGTTTTTGGGAAATTTTTTTATAATATATGCTCGTTTTATTGAGTTAGAGTGGAATTTTGTGTAGTTTTTCAACTACAATTTTCCTGTTATAGAATAAAATTTATCTTCTCTTATATAAAATATATTACTCTTTTAGAAAATAAATTTCAACTTTACACTTTTTAATTATCTAATATAATTTAAAATTTCATTTCAATCAAATAGAAATTAATCATTTAATTCATTGATCATTATAATACATTTTAACTATAATTTTCCATACTTTGAACATTAGATAATCAGATTTGCGTTAAATCTTCCGTAGCAATAATTTAAAAGTTTAAATCGATACTTAAATACAAAACGCACCATTAAACTTTAGATAAACAGTTGTGAAATTAAATTTAAAATCAAGTAAAAAATAAACGAAATTTAACAATATATCCAAAGTTAGATAAAACAAGAGACTAGAGAAGGGTTAATTTAAAACGTCATACTATGAAAATTTATACTTGACCATCGGTGTGCGAATTAACGTATACGTGGTAATGTAAATAAAGATAAAACGCTGTTCGTGTAAAAAAACATATTCTGTATAATTGTTTCTAAAAGTACGATATATTAGAAAAAAAAAATTATTTAAAGAATATAATTTATATTAGAAAAGACAATATTAACTTTAAATTATCTATATTGCACCCAAGTTGATTAAAATTACAATTTAATGTAACGCGGTCTAATTTCAATTCAGTGTAAGCATAAAAGATTACCTGTGAAATATTAACTGTAATAAAGTCATTAGTTTCATCTGTCACAAAGTGTAGGGAAACATTACGAGTTTTATTATGGGTACATTAATAAGGGATAAATTTTCCAAGCCAATTTAATCTTCAACTTTTTTTTTTTCATATCCAATTAAATTTTTAAATTAAAAAAAGTTTTGGCTTAGATATAAGTGCAATTTTTCTGAATTATAAATACTGTTAAGTCTTCACTGTTGATATATTAAAATTTTCATGGATCAAGGTGTATTTTCTATATCTATATGGAATTAAAGGTATCAATAAAAATTTAAGTAGAGATTGGATGAATTTGGTCAGACAAATTATAAATATTTAAAAATATACATTACTATAAGTTAAAAATAAATACAATGAATTTAATATTAAGAAATTAGACTTTTTGATATAGTATTACGTATTACGTTTTTATATACATTTTTAATTAAATTTTTTAATTACAACTCTAATATTAAAAAAATATCATTTGTTTTCATTCAAGTGCGTATTTATCGATTTAATTATAAAATTTTAATTAATTTTGAATTAAAAGCTCAGTCATTTTAATTAGTTAGGAACTTTCCAATAGGAAAATTTTTTTTTAAAGAATCAAATTAATAAACAATAAAATACTTACCAAAATGGACTGTCTAGATGGTGATGGTGGTGGTCTTGCACCAACAATGGCCAAATAATCGACCAATCGTGGGCAAAGAAATTTCTTTTGTACATCCATAATTATTGCGTAATTTTAATATGTACGTATGTATAAAAAGAAATTCTATAAATACGCAATAATTTAATAAAGCTTTTTTATTGTTTTATAGACCGTCACCGTTTGAATATCGTTAATTTTGTTAATGTTTGTTCTTTATGCTTGTCGCTGCGAGGCGCTTTGGAGGCAGCAACTGCGCAGCTCACGTAAGCGCCGGGAACTCCTGCATCTCCTACGATCATGGCTGCGACAAATGCATTGCACACCTGTTTATACAAACAAATAGAAAAAAGTTCAATTAAAACTTTATAGTAAACACGTTGTTAGTATGTTAATTTTGCTTTCTCAGCTTTTTTATGGTAAAAATCATTTTTTTTTTTTTTTTTTTTGTAAAAAGAAGATAAAATTATATTTTGTTGGGAACACTTTTTAAAAGTACTACAAACAATGTTAATATACTTTTAATTGTATATTAAAAAATATTTCTCTTTGTTTCAAAAGAGAATATTTTTTATGAAAGATTAAGTGTTAATCTAAAGTTGAATCTAAACTATTGATTTTACTTAAAAAAATATTAATTTGAAAAATTAATTATTTAAATTTTTACTTTTTCATGTATTTAGAACAATACAAAAAGATGTTCTTTTGCAATAATTACATACTCTACTTTTTAAAATAGCAAATACAGACATGCAATACGCGAATGTTGCCTTTAGTTTATACTTAAAATTAGATAAAAAATACCGCAAAAATTATAATAATTGACATTGATTTTAACCAAGATCATGTAACATTTATTTTTCCCCTAAATTATTAAAATAAAAACATATTAAAACTCGAAATTTGAAAAATTTACTGTACTCTATCCTGCTTTAATGGAATTCCCAGTAATTTATTCTGCTTTAGTAATAAATTTTAATTTTATTCTAAAGAATTACATTTTCAGCCTTGTATCACTAACGATTCGAAACATATAAAATTAAAAAAAAAAGAACGTTTAAAGCTCTTTCCGCTTTAAATGAAAATAAAATTACCAAACGTAAATTATGAGTCTTTGAAACGTAATAAATACTTAACAGAGTTATCAAAATTGCATTACTCTTGGCTCGTATCATTTTGCGTTTCGTGAAAATTTAAACCGATACATTGCAGGTTACTAAAGATAATTCGTTTATTAATTTCAAAAGAATAATTTTCAGGAATGTTAAAGTCATCTTAAAATTTATGAATTTAATTTAAAACTCTATTTTATTAAATTGGATACGTTAACAATCTTCTTTAAATTCTTATCCTTGAAAAAAGTTACATTATACAGTTATAACTTTATGACGCGATCCCTATTGATATCGAGTATTATCGGTTAAACTATTGCAATATACTCCAGATGAAAAAAAAATCACTCTTTTTTATTATCGAAAAGAAGAAATGAATTTTCTTTTCTAAAAAGAATACACGTTTATATACATTCATAACGTTCATTTTTTTATTGAATTGATGAACAATAGATTAATTTTTTTGTTTGATTTCTTTTAACAATCAAAATTACGAAAATCATTGTTTAAAATTTATTATTATATCATGATTTAATATTTTCTTAAAATAAGCAAAACAAAAGAATCATATTTTATATAAAACATATACGTTGTATAAAATAAGGAGTATCGTTAAAAATAGCCTCGTCCTATCTCAAATCAAATGCGCGATATATATGCGTTGAGTATATATATCCTATAAATTGTAAAACGTTTTTACGTTACGCATTGATAAATAAAACGGAAAGAGCTTATATACATAAGCTGTTAGAGATTAAAGTTTTGTGCGTATACGTGATAGTCGTAAAGCTCTAACTTTGGAATAAATTTTCATGGATCGGTTTTATATTGTTATTGTAACGTATTTTTGTGTTGGTAATATTGTAACTGAAAATATATGGGTTAAAGGTTCAAGTGTTGAGGATTCGATGAATTGAAACACTCGGGAAAGTGCCTATTCTTTTTAGTGTCGTTTTATTTTTATTAACGCGTTAGGTTTTATTAGAATTATAACTTAAACTTTATTTTTTATCGCTTAACCTAACCTTTTTTTCACTTAAATGTAACATGAAATGTGAATCAGAAAAATTTTTTATTTTTGACAGAACAGCTAAAATCCATAATGCAAATTTCGTGTAGTAGTTATTTTTTTATTTTTGTTTTTTTATATATAGGATAGAAAGATGCGCAACTTTTTTTTTTCTAGTTCAAGGTCTAACTTTCACTCATAATCTACTGATAATTAAATTTCGCAAGAGATAGGGATGCTTGGATATTGATGCTTTTATTCAATCAAATAGTGATTGCTTTATTTTTTTAATGTTTCGCTTTTTTATAGATTATTTAAGTACAAAATTATTTATTTTTTTTATCCTGACTATCAGTATGAAAGCATGAATAGATCTACAAACAGTTGAGTTTTCAAATGATTAAAAGTTTCAAGGCCATATAAGTGGTCACAAATTTCATTTCAAACATGTGGAGTTTTCTCCAGTATTTGTTAGTATAGGCAATCTTTAAATGTATTCAGTTTTTTAGAATTCTAGTATAGATAAAATCATAAAGAACTTTTACAATAAAGTGTTGAAATTATTTAAAAAATTATTAGCAGTGCAGTAAAAATCTGTTAAAAATTCTTTTTCATTGTATAAAATAATTTTTACAAGCGTATTTTAATATTTTTTTTGTTTAATAATTTACAATTTAGAGTATAGTGCATTTTTTAATAAAACACAATATTACAAAATAAAAACTGAATAACCATTCGCTTTACAGTTTTTTCAAATGGAAAAACGCTATTTGAGCTTGATTTCAATAAAAGTAGAACGAGAAATGAAACATGACCATTAAAAGCGTTTTCATTTTCCTTTGAAATAATAATAATAAAGGACAATTTTTTTCTCCTTTTTTTTTATGTCAAGGTATTCGGGTTAAAAAAAACTCGAATTTTTTTATAACGAAAAGAATTATATTTACATTCATTGAATAATTTTTGTAACATACATTCGTTGAATAGCGTATAAATGCAAGGATTATGCTTTTTAATTTTTAAATATTATGAAAGCCTTCGGAATGCATTAACGGTATAAAAATATTTAAAAATTTTAATATCGGTTGAATGCATGATTACAGCAAATTATTTTCATTTTGAATTTTACTCATAAATTTCAATAATTTTGAAAATTTTGATTTAAACGAAAAACATTTAAAATTTCATAATTTTTCTAATGAAATATTTCTAATGTAGTATTTTAAATATTTTAGTTAATAGCATGTTAATATTTGATACTAACTTAAAAATATTTTCAAAAGTTAAAAATAAAATATTTGTAACTTTGAAAATCTGATAATATTATAAATACCCAAAAGTGTAGTAAATAATTTGAAAATTCTAAAAAATATATAATTTAATTTTTCGATCAACTTGAATCTGAATAAATTTCAACCCACCAGATTCATTATCAGTACATTTATGGAGAAGCCTTTAAAAATATATACTATCAATCCTACATGCTAACGTCATCGTTATACGTCTAGACAAGTAATATACATAGAAAACTTTGTCTTTTATCTCAGGATGCGGAAAAGAAGACTGATTTGAATTTCTCTCATGCTACACGCTCCCACGCATTTATAAACGCCAGAGTAAGTGTGTATATATAGAACTATGTTATACATTCGAGAATAAATTAAATGGTATAGTAAAAAAAAAGAAGATGAAGCGAGCAGCGCATTTCCAAAAATCGATTATGTACTCCAACGACGCCCTAAATTCAGTAGCGACACTAGCTCGTTCGTTACAAGAGCGGCGGCAGAGGCATATCTCGTTGTTCTAAAGGTCAAGGTACATCTGCCACTTCATATATGGATTTTCTTAAATAAAACTTTTTTTTTCACTCTTCCTTTTTCTTCCTTCTTTTGATGTTTGTTTTTTCTTTTGCTTATATTTTATTCAAAGTAGAAAAAGTAAGCGAGAGAAAAATAGGATGTTTTAGTTGAAAGAATAAAGAATTAATCAAAGAAATTTTAAAAGCTTTATTTTATTATTTCAAAGTTTAGATAAAAAAATAACGTTTATAGTTTCATGTTCAAGGTTGCTTTTTGTTCTTAAATAAACTGTAACTTAGAAGTTTGATGTCTATTTTTGGCCGAGGGTTTATATGTTCTAAGGGTTGTATAGTTTGGTGATATTTTATTTTGTTTTTTGGTAAACAAACCTAATCCCTTCAAGAATAATTGATATTTAACGGCTTGCAGTATTATAAAAGTGCGCAGTAAGCTTTTGTCCCGAAAATTATATTTTGGTATAGTAAATATTGACCTGAATTCATCTTTATTGTTTAAATGAAGCGCAAAATAAAACGAAGCTATGTTGAAGATAAAGCAATAAAATATTCAATCAATCATTAATCAAAGAATTTATTTAATAATTATATAAAAACGCAAGGTCAATCATTCAATTTCCTTGCGTTTGCTCATTAAATAAATTTAATCGAATCAATTAATTGGAAATTATTTTTCGATTATCAAATAAGCAACATTTATTGCGCCGATTGTAGAAACTTTGAAATCAATCGTTCATTGCGTAATATTTGTAAGCTAGAATATTAACAGGATAATAATATGTAAAAAGTTTAATTTTTATGATAATAGTTATTGTTATGATTTATGCACATACTTGGAACAAGCATATAATACATATAACTTTCAATCTCTTCCGCAAAATAAGGTTTCATGATCGATTGGTTAAACATTAGTTATACCTAACTTTTGAAGCCTTTGAAAATTAAATTTTATTAAATTTTTAATTTTCCACCAAAATTATTAGACTAGTCAATTAAATATGAAATTTAAAATTTTTAATTCCAGAAATATTAATTAATAGTAAAATAGAGAACAAAATAATGAACAAATTGTTCAAGAACAAATGTTTGTTTTGCGAATTTCAATTCCAGCTCTGTTATTATTTGCAAATACTACACTGTATGAATTGTGTCAACATGAGTTAAAATGACATTTACAATAAAGTTCTTAATTAATTGTTAGCTACGTAAATAATAAAATTGAAAGCAACTGAAAATTAATTATAAGCAAATAAAAGTTAATTTATTGTTAATCCTTGAATTTACATTGTAAATACGATTTAAAATTTCTTAATTAAAAAAAAATTACTAAAAAAATTCTAATTACATTAAAAAACAAAAAAGAAGGAGAGAGCATATGAATGACGTACTTATTTGCTTTTACAAATTTATCAAACAGTAAGAACCGAAAACAACAAAGAGTCTCGACCCTCGAAACTGATTAAAGAATGATCCTCTTCAAAAGAAAAAAAAAGCCAAGATCCAAACGTAAACTTCCTAAAATTTCATTTCAACCTTTACCTCTTCACCCACAGGAATCTAAATTTCCAAAGAGCAAAAAATAAGGGATGATAAAAAAAAGGGCATGTGTCAATCCTTAAAACAAAGGAAATTTTCTTCACAAACATGTCTCACCGTAAAAAAGGGTTCGACTACAAATAAAAACAAAAAGAAATAACAAGAAAATTCTTTTTCTTATGTTATTTTTTTTTGCTTGAAAGTAAAGGTGTATACCTATGCGTGAGGTAAATGATGATTTGGTAGTAAAAAGGGATGGAAGAGGAAGAGAGAAAAAGGCGGGTTATGTTGTGAGCTTGGTTGCGCGCGCGCGAACGTATATATACATTCACGTTTAACGCTTCTATATACTTATATATAATACCCTCCAACCGATCGATGCAGCATCGCGAGAAAGAGAGGAAAGCTAACACACAAGCTAAAACGCTTGGCTTTAAAAGACATCGATTCTTTCTGGCGCGCCCTCATCCTTTATCTTTTGCATTTTATACCTGCTTTTTAGGTTTTTTTTAACTTTTTTTTATTTAATATTTAATGCTTTATTTTGATATGATATGCTATTTATCTTGCAAAGTAGTTATTTTGATGCAATAATTAATTTGATTGCATATTAATCGATTTTATCAGACTACTAAATGGAAAATTAAAGATAGAATAATCTGATTTGTCGTTCATACTATTTTTAGCAAATGTTTTTGATATCTTTATGAATTTTTTAAAGTTTATATATTTTCTGATTTTTTTTTAACGAATTATTTTTTTATATTTTTAAAACTTATAATTGATATTTTACAAAAAAGTTATAATAACTAAGAATATAATGATTTCACTAGAAATTTTTATTTAATACACGTAAATTTTCTGTTTAACACGTTTTACACTGTAATTTTGCTATACTATATTATAACTACAATGTTTAATATTACATCAGTTTTCACAATCCATTTACACTATTTTTTATAAAAATAGTGTAAATTAACATTATTTTCAATAATTTTTAAATTTAAAAATTAGAATATTATGAAATTATAAAAATATTGATTTTTTAAATTTCATAAGTTATATCGATTGCCAAAATTCAAAAATTTTAATAACACAAAAATTTATTTTGCGGAAGGAAATTTTTTCTTTATGCAAATAAAAAATCAATTGATAATAAAAATAAACTTTTATTGAAGTTGAAAAAATTTGATCCTTTCCCAAAAAATAACTTTTAAAAAAAGAATAAAAGTCGCATTGTTAAAAATAATATCACGCAACGTGAAAAAAAAAGAAAACCAATTTCGTACACTTGACATCGAGAAAATAAAAAATAAAATATTGTATTTTCTCCCCTAATTCGGTCATAAGTTACAAGATTCTCTCCCTTAATATTTTTGTGGAACCAATCGATACACCAAGACTTGGTCATACAATTTTAGTCCAGCTGCGTTATAAATGGAAATCCATATTCCAGTAATATACGCTCTAATACGTGCATAGATAGCTAGTTCCTCGGTGTTATAAGTTAAGTTAAATCCAATTAGTCTGTATATAACAGCAACATTGTATCGTCTCGTTCCTAAATGTATGTATGTCCATGTATGGACATATATATGTGTAAGCGTGTCCGTGCGAATATAAATTACTTTTTTCTTTATCTAATACATATATAATGCGAACGATAAAGAAAAAATACAAGTGAGCCACACGCGTGTATACGCACACGTACACACATACTTCGCACGTTAGGACAAAAGTCATGGAGTTCTTAATTATCATTTGTATACTTTTACCCAAGGCCATTTGCATGTATATACATATATATCTTGTACGTATACTCTAATCATTTCTTTTAATTACACGTATATAATAATACAATTAAGAACATGCCATTTGCAAAGCTCCAAAGCATATGATTTTCTTTTTTTCAACACTTTATCATTATAAAGAAAATCCATTAAATAATTATTTAAAATTATATTGCAAATTAATATGAATAAATGTAAATATATAGACGCCGGCCATTCCGCGCGCGTTTACGAACACTCGTAAAATAAAAAAAAAAATAAAAAAAGTTGCAGGTGTCCGCGTCGCAGTAGATAAGAGTTGAATATAGTAAGACTACAACTACTTTTCTTTTTAAAAAATTCTTTTTATTTTAAACGGAACAAAAATCTATATATGCATAAACTGTACATACCAGTTTAGGTTGCGCTAAGATAATCCATTGTCAGCATTGTGTAGAGATTCTTGAGTTTTCTTATTTCTTTATTTAAAAAAAGAAACGTTTCTGGTAATATTCACGTATGTAATAAAAAAAAGCTCCTTTTGGTTGTTCGCGCACGGTCTCCTCACTTGGAACTGCCGAGTTAAAAAAGCCTTTCCTATCTCACGCTCTTCCTCGTGTAATACACGCAGTCGCGATAGCGCACGAACTAGAAAGAGAAAAGGAGATACGTATATATACATTAAGTAGAATAGAACGTCAATTTTGGCGCATGCGTGTTTTATACTTTAACGCTTTTTTTTTTTTATTTCTTTTACTAGGGTTTACGTGTGTATAAGGTGCTCCCTTTTTTTTTTTTATAAAACTGGATATTTGCGGGCTCCTTGATGTCCTTTCCCTTTGTTCCATTGAGCTCGAGAGAAAGGTTTTTTTTTGGGATTCAAAGGGAGGTTTATTCGAATTTTTTTCGGTTGAGCTTTTTATTAAATGAAGGTTTAGGGCAAGATTCACGTTGTGCATTTTAGTATATTTTCGATTTAACGATAATGTATTCTTAAATATATGTATATAAATTTTTGTACTTTGAATTTGTTGTAAGCAGTCAAGCATCTAATGTCTTGTATAATTTTGGTTTTAACTACTTATATCATGGTATTGTCCGTGTAAACAGTAATAATTATCATTTATTTAAAGTTTATTTTAATCAATTGCTATTTTTTATCATTCTAAATTTTTAAAGTTTTTGGAATATTTGAATATCATTTTTCGAATGCATTTATTTTTATTAAATTTCCAAATATTGAATATTAGGTGGAGCATGATTAAAGAATATTAAATAATGAAAAAAATTTTACCATTCTCTAATCTTTATTCGATGAATTTAAAAAATTCTAAATTATTAATATTTTCTCTGTATAAAGATCCGCGACTGTTTATTGTTCACACTTTATTCAACTTACAATTTTTGTTTTTGCAATTTATCAAGTTCAACCTTCAGTCTACCTATGCATCGGGTGAGAGTCCCCAATATAATCTAATAATATATAGACTTTCTAAATGATGAAGTTGCCAGTGGCTTACTCGGTAGAACGATGGATTCATATTCTTGAGGACTCGAGTTCGAATCCTGCTTTCGGTAGTCAATTGATACAAGCACCACTGTACATTTCATGTGCTTCGTTCACTAACACACTGAAACAACTTCCGTCGCTAATTGGCGCATGTAAATACAGCGGCATTAAAAAAAATTTTTTAAATTAATCAAGAATGTATTCTGAATTTAATGCAAACATTATTATTTACATACAATGATAGCTAAAATAATGGTTGTTTACTACTTTATAAATAAAGTAGTTAAAAAATAATGAAATTAATTTTTTTAAACAAAGTAATACCTGTTAATAATCGAGTCAATGAAAATTTTTTTCGAATAATTAAATTAAAATTTTATTATAATTTGAACATAATTTTATTAAAAATATCATTTCATTATATAATTATAAGAATATAAAATCTTAGGACAATAATGATAAAGTCGATAATTAACTGTTATTTAATAAATATGAATTAATACAAACAAAATCCAGAATCTGACATAGCGGGTACATCTTCTGCGTCATTCCATCTAATCAAACAAGCTTTACGAGATCCGTGCGTCATTTCAGGATTGCAAATTTTCTTTTAGTTTATCTTATTCCTATTGTTTCCTATTGACTATTAGTGACGTGAAAAAAATCAAAATTACAGAACAAATATATTATTTATTAAATATCATATCAATTTTAATTTTCGTTATTTTACACTTGTTTGCATGATCAATTAAAAATTTAACAAAATAAATTAACGGATCAGGTTAAAATCACTATTATTTTTAAACTTTAAAAACTGAAAATTAAAGTTTTATTGCATTAAGTAAACAAATTTGTAATAGTAAAAGATCCCGACTTAGTTTTAGCTCTATTGTTCAGTTATTTTAATATTTACGTATAGGTACTATTACAATTACGAACACGTGTAGTATAAATTATTTTGATTCTTAGATGACTAATTTTTATTTTTCGAGACTAGAAATCCTTGTACATTACCTTTTTATTATTTTCATTTTACTTCAATTATATTAAATTACATCTAATAAATGTATTACACAAATGAACCCTTACAGCAATGCTTTCTTTTTCTCAAATTAAGAAAATTAAATACTTTATTGCTTTTATTTTATTTACCACAATTTCTGTGTCATTTGTTTCATCCACTCAACTCTTAATAAATTCTCAGAAAACTTCTATTTGGCCTTTTTCATTTTCTTTACAAACACATGCTGTGAAATTTCATACCCTTGATTTTGTTTTTTCCTTTTTAGAAAAAAATTCAAATCTACATCGTTTCTTTAAAAAAAAAATCATA
The DNA here is from genome assembly GCA_017163975.1 of Anastatus disparis. Lineage (NCBI taxonomy): Eukaryota > Metazoa > Arthropoda > Insecta > Hymenoptera > Eupelmidae > Anastatus > Anastatus disparis. The sequence continues at coordinate 3,328,854 of JAFFSR010000381.1, forward strand.
TAATACGGATGAAATAAACTTTTATACAGCTGTTTTGTAATGGTCTTTTATAGAATGAACAATAAATTTTCATTTGAAAATTTTCCAACCAAACCGTCTTGGCATTCAATTAAATTATTCTCATTTCTTTTTTTTCTTGCACTCTCTTTAACATTCTTATTCCTCTTTTTTTCTTTCTTTTCTTTTACAAATGAACTTTTTTTATGACTTTTCATCTACACGTTGGTCTCTTAAGTATACCTTTTCCCTTATACCATCTTTTTACACATACTTTTTCTCGTCTATTTATCGTTTATTCTCTTATTTTCTTCTTCTTTTCAAGATATTTCTTGATATACATATATATTAGTTTAAGCAACATCTGCTTCCTTTACGTGGAAGAAGAACTTGCTTCTCTTCTCTTATCATTATACTTAAACTTTTCCCTCCTTGCTTCTCAAGAAATATTGTGTGTTAGGGGAAAATACATGTAGCAACGATAACAAGAGAGAAATCTAATACTATGGGAATAGCATTACCTTAATTTAGGGCAAGGTCAATTCTGGAATGTATTCAGTTAGCTTCGATTGAAAATCACAGTGAATATGTCTCTTTGGTATATAGATTTTTTCTTTTCTTTTCCTGTATATCCCTTTATAAAGTATTCATGACTTTTTCATTGTTGTCAGTTTGCTCGATTCGCTCGATTGTGATTGATTGGTAGCATAGAAAAATATTTTTCATTTTTAACAAAAACCACAAAGCTCTTTCTTAGTCTAAATAATAAATGGAAAAAAAATTATTATAACATTGTCATGGTTGATAAAAAAAAAAGATACAATCAGTTATGAAAAAAATATTGCTATAAATTGTATGGCCTAAATCTCTGGCATGGAAAGGGATTACTGAATTCATTAATATGTATTATATTATTTATTCGTAACTAAATAAACAATCCTCGATTTTTTAAAAATAAACTCATATTTTTATAACGCTGTATACATAAAACAAAAAAAAACAATTTTTTATATTTTTTATTCAGTTTTCTATTTATTGAAAATAGTATTGTATCTTTAACAAAAATATAAAATTATTGTTCTAAAGTTATAAAATTTCCGTATGACACGCTATACTATTGATTCCTTCAGAAGTGCGATAGATTGTTTTGCACAATATACCCGCAAGTAATTCAAAGAAGAGGTATCAGCAATACTAGGAATTTATGGAACAAACAATATTACAACTCAAAAAAATACGTACAAATACTCTTTTTTTCGTTGGTTAAGATGTAAGATACGAAAAGAATATTACTTTTTAAGAACAAATAATAACAATTTTATCTAGATAGATTTAATAAAAAAATTATTTTTAATTATATTTTTTAATTATAGTGAACTGAGAAAATTAATTTTTGTTTTTTTTTAGTTAGTAGTTACATTGACATTAATAATTTGAAATAAGAGAAAATAATTTTTAATAATATTGCTCCAAAAATTCAAGTAGAATAAATAACGAAATTATTCAGAATCATACATTATGCATCAAAATTCAACCCAAATCTTTTGATTACAAAAAAAATGAAAGAAAAAAGTATTATCAAACTCATCCAATTTAGAAGAAAGACAATGACTATACTAAACTTCGTTTGTCAGAAAAAATAACAATGATTAATGTACCTCATTATACCAATGTTCAAATGCATAATTAAATTAAATTTCCTATTATTCTGTTTTGATGCTTTTATTCAAGCATTTACCTTCAATTATGAGCAACTATTTATTTTTAATCGAACCATTTAAGAAAATTGTTTTGTTTTTTTTGTACTGTAATGTTGATTTTTCTTACCTTGCGAGGAAAGCTGTTTATTATTTTTCTTATATGAAAGCAAAAGTTATTATAAGTTTAATAAAAGTTCGTATAGCTTTTTTGCTGCTTATTACGTGAAGTTTCTATTTTCCATCATAACTTTGTTCGATTGGAATAAATAAGTTGTTTTTTTTTTAATTTGATGTCGTTATAAGTTTGGAAAATTTGAGTGTTGATTTAGAAACAGATTGGTATATTTTTTTTTATTTAATACCTTAGTTCTGCGAATATTATCTTGTTGAGTATTTGAAATTTCTATAGAATTAATATTATAATATTATTAACTATTTTTTTGTTTAAGTATAAAAATATATTGAAATCGAAATTTTTAATCAAGCATGCTGATTACTTTATAATATTAAATTTAATCAATAATATCTTTAAAGTATAAAAGCATTTTTCGCTACTTTTTACTTGACATACTTTACTGAATAAGCTGATAGCAATGCATATCAAAGCTATAAGATATCTGAACATAAATCACCAGTTTCATACATATAAATCATAATACAAAAAGCATCTTCCATAAACTTTAATAAAAAAACAAAAGAAAATTTTTAATCTATAAGCAAGAGAATTTTCAAAAAATTTATCATGAATTCAAACTATTTTTTAAATTTATAAAAAGCATAAAAAGGAATACCACTTTTTCAATTATAATAAAAATTGAACTCCTTATTTATTATAAACTCAAATTCTCACATAGCTCAAAGAATTTCATTTAACATCCTAATACAATAATAAAGACATTAAAGTAGTAAGTAAAAGTACAAGCTACGTTTCTTTTGCAATTTTTATTGATACAATTTCTAGGCAAAAAGAAATAGTTTGATAAAAAGAAAAAGTGATGAAATTCTTTGAAAGCACATCGTTATTCCTTTGCACCAAGCATATAAAGAGTAAAAAAGAAGGAAGTTCTTGTCCTTTTAAAATTCATTACATCATAAATTCAAGTGACGCAATTCACGCACGCCACATATACATTATATAGATATATAAGAAATTTATACACCCACTTGTAAGAGAGAAAAACAAGACCCTGCGGGGGAATGACGATTTAAGATGGTAAAAAAATCCCGAGGGGAGAGGGTTTAATGTCAGTTTCCGTATTATCCTTACTTTTTTTTGTATAACCCACGTGAATGTGAAGGAAACATTATATAAAAAATTTGCATGAGTGCGTGCGAGATGTTTTGTGGCAGATGTCGAAAAAAAAGGTTCATAGTCATTGAATTCAGAGTCAATTAGAATATGAGCTTTCTGAATTATTTCATTTATCGGATAATTAAATTTTTAAATTAAAAATCCAAGTATGTGTATTTATACATTTATCAATTTTTATATTTTTATTTTTTTCAAAGAAAATATAAAAATAAATTATATAAAGCGTATGAAAATTATCTTTTCGTTGATATGTAAAAGGCATATAAAATCAAAAATGTCTGTATTTATTAAAACAATTGTTTAATTAAATTGCATTCTCAATCTTTTTTTCTACTTCTCTTTGTATTATTTGATGAAAAAAAAAACATCAACATCTGTTAAACTTTCACTATTGTAATTATTTTTACAAGACTATTTAATGCAAAATATCTTATGTATGTACATTAGACGTATGTGCATCAAGTTCACAAATACAAGTTTTTTTAAAATTTGTTTAACGTCGCTGTATTTATGCTATAATTGTAATGCTAATTAGCAAAGCACATATAACGTATACAGTGGTGCTTGTATCAATCGGCGGTTGAGAGCGGGATTCAAACTTGGGTCTTCGAGATTATAAATCACAAGCACTAGTATTTCAAACAAAAATACACAACAATAGTTTCTAACTTACGTAAAGGAGATGTATTCATGGTTTTTCTCTGTAGTACTTTTCTTTCTTTTTCTTTTATTTATTTTAAGAACTTGCTGAGAAAACAGAACATATAAGGTTTGCATGTTTATTATAATACAAGGGTAAAAGATCATTATGAAATTTATTTTAAGGTAAAGTACAATTTTACCCGTTAATTTTTTTAATAAACATCATCTTTTACTTAATTACTCGGTTTATCTTTTACTTTATTATGCAAAAAATAATAAAACTTTAATAATATTAATAAATGTTAATTAAGTTTAACAAGATAATTCCGAAGTTTAGTCAATAAAATTAAGCAAATTAATTAAATTAATATTTATAATATTAAAAATATGATTTCATATGATTTGAAGATTAACAACTACATCAATTTAATCATTAAATTAATCGAAATCAAAATGAGGAATAATTAAAACAAATTATATTCGTTATGAAAAAAGATAACATCATATAACATCAATTATTATTAAAATAATATGAGAAAATGATAAATTCAATAAATTCCTATAAAATTATGTTAAATAAATAATTGAAAAATCAACTTCATTACTAAATTTTGTTTTCATTTAAATTATCACATTCTAATTATACTATCATACAGTTAAAACTCGATAAGGAAAAACATTGAGTATTTTATAAAGTGAACATAAAAATTAATCATTATTAGTATTTTTACAAAACTTTTGTACGTGATATTTATCCTCATTTGATATAATTGTACACGACTTTTATATATATTTTAATGTACCATTGATCCAAAAATAATATTTTTACATTTCAATTGTTTTATTATCAAAAACATAAGACAATGAAAATTTCATATAATTATTTGATTAATTTTGCAATTCCATGCACAGATTATCTTAAAATCAAAATATTGAAATCCATATACCTCGCGGCATTGTAAATTTCATATTCGCTAATCCGGTAAACAATAGAAAGATAATGCACAATTCACTATTAATTCATCAGAGCTTCAATATTCAAGATAATCCAAAATTAATGCAATGTAATGCTTGCGTTAAATGGATATTGACATGATTGAAAAGCTTTTAGTATGAAAAGCTGTAATAATTATTTTTTTTTAATTTTTCATAAAAAAAGTTTTTAGTTTTATGATAAAATAATAAGAATTCATGTTATAAATTAGTAATGTTCTGCATTTAAGAAAAGTTTACATAAATAAAAAAATTATATTGTAAAATTTTTTTACTTTCATTTTTTACATAATTAACAAAAGTTGTAAAACTTAAATAGAAAGAGTAAGAAATTAGCGTAAATGAGTTACCGTCTCTTTACAGAAAATAAATTTTGGGATTTCTCGAGAACCTTTAATCAGATTAGACTACTTCCTCTTCGAATTTACATATATTAATTAAACTAGTCAAAGTAAGATTTCGAAATTATATAAATGCGTTATTCAGATAATAAAGAAATCTGAATATCTTAATACCGCTTTTAGTATTGATTAATTCATATGAAACATTTAAATTGTATAAATTATGCATTACCGTAAAACATGATTTAAAATTAAATTTTGTTAATATTCAATTAGTAATAAAATTAAAGAAGCTCCATATCTCCGAAATGATCCCTTAAAATTTATAGAAAAATTATATATGATTTTCAACAGATGCCCTGATAGTACCTTTAAAACAAGATCAATATATTACACTTTAAACTATATTACCTCTTCCATTGAACTCGTCGAGCTTTAACTAAACTCACATATCACGTGTTTTGACTTGACGTAAAACCATCATACAATCCTATATCATATCCTCTTCTCTATCCCTTTTTTTATTTGTCTTTGTATATTCATGCCTTTTACATATATAGATGACATATATCCATATATATATACGAAGACCATGAGAGAAACCCGCATTAAAGCTAGCGTTCGTATATAACAGGAATGGATCAATATTTAAGCGCCAAAAAGTGTCAGTAGAATAGTAGAGCCATTATAAGCGCACATGAAATATATGGGTTTGTATATATATCGTACAATATACGACGCACTTCAATTGCGTGATACTCAAGGATTCTTTTTTACTTTTTCTCTTTTTTTTACGCGAAAATAATAAAGCTCACACAAGTGGATAATGGTTGCTTGAAATTAATTATAATGCGAAAAGTAGTAAATGAAGGGTTAATTTTTTAGTATAATAAATTTTTATTTATTATTTTAAAAAGTTAATAAACAGTAAAGAAAAAATTTATTATGAAATTTAATGATTTTAAGTGCCATAACAATCTTTGGATTGGTATTGTAATAGTTATTAATGATTTTGTTCAATCAATTTAACTTATCTGAGAACTTATACTTTCATCTCAATTATAAAAAATTCAGCTTAAAAAAATATAATGTTTCGACGAATTGATTAATTATATTTGATCAAAAAAAGTCGAGGACTTCGGCTTTGTATCTTATTGATTAAAAAGAAAAAGTATGTAATTAAGCTCTCGTAGTTTCTAAAAATGTTTAAAATTTTACATTAATTAATAGATGTTTAAAATTTTTTAAGTTATAATTAATTTGCAAATTTTGAATCAATAAAGCTTGATTTAATCAAATCTACTTTTTATTTGAGTCCTCAGTAAGTTTAATATCAATTGAAAAATGTAAAATTTTTTTATGTTAATAATACAACATAAATCTCAATAATAAATTATTTATTATATAAAAAAATTAAATAAAAAGTAAATCAAACACTTTTTTATCAAAAAGTGATATCTAGATGTTTAAGTAGTAACTGACATGTATTGGTCAGACGTATACTTTAAAACTCGATGTTTTTTAATATGAAAAATGTTAAATTAATAGTATGTTTAAATTACGTGTTCTCTTTTAATATTACATAATCTGCGTAAGATATAATCTTAATTTATAAACTTGTTACATTAATATGTTGTAAAGTTAATAAAACAATTTCCTCGTTTCTTTATGAGATCTTTAGTCAAGATAATTAACTTCGCTTTCTTATCCAACTTTTTAATAAAGAGAAAAACCTTTGTTGTTTTAACGAGAAGCATATATTATTTGATTAACGCATAAGTTCTTAATTATCATAAAATATATAAACTTGTTTGCATGCTCTGTATTTTAAAATGTTTTTACTCGTTGGTATTTTCATTTTATTAGCTGTTTATTAAGCAATTGTTTCTTTGTTTTTACAATAAATAGAAGTCAAATATTTCTAAAAATATTTACCATTATCTCAAAGAAGTTAAATACATAAATTTTATATTTAAATTAAAAAGATCTACCATTTTCGTAAAAGGGAAAAAAAATACTTGAAAATAAATAACAATTTTTTAAACATAACCATTACTATTTTTATTTTTTTATTTTATTTAACGTCGTTGTATTTATCCAACCATTTCGATACTAATTAGCGACGGAGATTGTCAGTGTGTTTGTGAACAAAGCACATGTAGTGTACAGTGGTGCTTGTATCAATCGGTTGATCGAGAGCGGGATTCGAACTCAGGACCTCGAGATTACGAATCGATTGCTCTACCGACTGAGCCACTGACAACTTCAACAATTACTATTTATATCACTTGTTTTATACGATCTGTAAAAAAAATCAAGTTTTTATCTTACTGTCGGTACATTACACGTATACGCAGTATACTTACCGTTATTCAAGTCTTACGTATACATAAATGAAATTTACTTTTATGGAAAAAGTGAATTCAACAAGATACCGAAAAAAAGAAGTAAGGAGAAAAAAATTCCATTAAGGTGTATGTGCGCTTTTGTTGATACATCCCAATGTATAACGATTTAAAAGAAAAATTTTCTTATAAATCTCAAGCGTTATAATAAGAAGAAATATAAAATCTTTTGTCATTTCTAAATAAAATTTCATGCAATAACATGCTTGATAATTATAGTTAAAAAAGCAAATTATCTTCACATGCATTTTATTTCAACGTTCAAAAACTCATGAATAGTAAAACGTTAATGTTGAAACAGCGTAATAAATATTTTAAAATTAAAAATGCATTTCTTTTTACTTACATAATAATTGATTCTTATTTTTTACCTTATTTAAATATGATATATTGGATAAAAAAATAATGATAGAATTGGAATGGACAAATAATAACATTTCAATGATGCAGTAGAAATATAATGAAATAGGATTTAATTTATTCATCTAATGAACATTGTTTTGTTGGAAATATAACACATAAATGGTACAGCAATTCTTTCTTTTATAATGTAGGCTAAATTCCGGGAATAACCAACCTTTTTCAGTATGCGTATCACGCGAAACATCTACATTTATACGTTTAAATTATCATATAAACTCTCTCAAGCAGAAAGGAATTTGTTTCGATTTACCATCACGTCATTGCTCTTGATCCTAAATTTCTCAATTTTTTTTCTTTTTAATAAGTTTTTTTTATAATTTTTTACAATTTTTTAATCTTTTAAACGAAAACATTAATCTACAAATACAAGTGCAAAATTGACAACGATTTGGCATATGTACGAAAAATATAACATATTATTACTAAAATACATATATATCTGCTATACAATTTAAAAATGAACAACGTAATCATAATGAGTAAAATAGCAGTACATAAACATTATTAAGAAATTTTAACAGTTAGTTTTTATAAATATTTTATAATTAACGATAGGACTTTTTCGTCATTACGTACGTTTTGAGTTTTACACTTTTGTTCGTCTAAATTTAAAAAAAAATTCATGTGATATAATTACTATTTGTTTGATAGTTTAACAATCGTTTTGAATATTTGCACAGAGCTCGCACAAAAGGCACTTCTATTACTTTCAAGCCTATTTTATTTAACGTCGCCGTATTTATACTATCAATTTGATACTAATTATAGCCACAAAGGTTTTCAAAGTGCTTGTGAACAAAGCACATGCATTGTACAGTGGTGCTTGTATTAATCGTCCGATACCGGGATCCGAACTCGAGTCGGAGATTATAAATCTATCGTGTGAGCCTTTGAATACCTCACTTTCCGGCTATATTGACATTAATTTTGATGCGAATGACATTTTTCTCATTTCTTTTCTATTTAACAAAGAAAAATTATTATATTTTAATTAAATTTATACAATGAATATCATGCAATCATAATGCCATGATAAATCTGTGAATTAATTATTACTATAAAGGTACAATATTAAATGTAGTTAAATACATATATTAAAAACTGGTTTGGTAGATTTAATCTTTTGTATCTTCATTTTTTGTACATAACTCGTTAATTTATGTGTAATGGTAAAGTAATTTTAACTATCATTTGAAATTACTTCAGACAATTAACATAAAAATTATATACAATAAAAAATATTAAAAAATTTTATCTTATTAAGTACGTAGATTATTTTTTAAATTGATTTTACGAGCCTATTTCAAAAACAGATAATTTAAATGAATTTAAACTTATTTTGACATAATATATACGCATTCAATATAATAATGAATGTAACTAATTTTTTAAAATTAAATTCATCATTTTTTCTTTTGTTAGTTTTACATTTTTTTTATTCCTAGTGAAATATCACTTGTACCACAAAATGTATATTTGCAATGACTTTTGCTTATATTTTTACGGCATTACATGTTTTTCTTTTACTTTCTGATAAAAATAAAAAGGAATGTATTATAAAAAAAGTCGTTATTTTATATCACAACTGCTGACACGAAGAGATTCTAAGAGAAAAACAGAGTACTATCTTCAAAATATAAAAAACTTTATGGTGGTAAGTAAATTTACCTTGAAAAAAATTGCCGAGGGTGAAAACCTTAAGTGAAATTCTGATGCAAAAAATGTTTTATAAAGTAACTTTGCTAATACCAAGTTAAAATTTATATTATAATAAAAGTCGTCTGGTAAAAAAGTAAAGAAAAGCATTTTTAAAAGACTAAATATTGAATGTATCAATTAATTATTCAGTCTAGATTACTTTCACTTTTTCTATTTATGTGAACCGACAATCACAATAACATCTCTAAATAAAATACATTATTTATAGATTCAGACGAAAATTGGTAATTATTACTTTAAATGCATAAAATAAATTTATAATACTAATATTTACTTTTATATTATCTGAAGATTCTTCTTTGCAGAGATCTTAACATTTTTCATCTATTTAATGATTCAACACAGCTATCAAAAGGTAATTTTAAAATACAAAATTGGAGTTGATGTAAATGCTCCATGTGACAAAATATATTGTTTTGTATGGAAAATACTTTTACGTTAAAACATTTACATGGTTATATACAGTTATTTAATATTTTATATTTAACAAATATAAATTTTTTTTTTCTATCCGATTAAGCTATATCTGCTTGATAATTTTTTTCTATATTTGTACAATATTCGTTATAATTTTTTATTTTTGATATTCACGATTGAATAATCAAATATTTTTGTTTTAAACTTTATTTCTTGTATAATAGCTATACAATTTATTTTTCAATTTTTAAAAAATTTTTACAATGCTGGCGTATTTATATTGAGTGTAGAACTCGACAAATTCTAGTTGCATAAAAATATAATTTATTTCGACGTAAAATTACTTCTTAAAAATATTTATTTATAATTTTTCTTTTCTGATGAAATTGTCATCGCGTTAAGGTCGTAAGAGACTTGTACAGTATCACATATTAATAATTCTCTAGATGATCTAAAGTGTTTTGTATGCAAAGTCAATTTAAAAGCTATTCATTTAATTTGTTTATAAATGTTTATAAAAAGAATTATCTATTACGTATGAAAATTCAATTATCTAAGAAAAATAGTATCTATTTTCAACAGATACAGCTCACTCGGTTATTGAAAATTATGTGAACATACTATGGTAAATATTAAAAATTACATTTCAGTTTATCTTCTAAGTGTTTCGTTGGTATAGAACAGAATTAGAAAAAAACTAGAAAGGACACTTTAACTATTTGATAGTTAATAACTATCTTATCAATTATGTACTATCGCTATGTACAGCGACAGATACGAGGTCCGCCAATTCTTCTGATTGCACTTTATCTAAAAGATACTCGTCACTTTCATATCAAAGTTTAAATGATGTATCTGATCCATAATGTTGATGAGATTGTTGATGTGATTCCTCATACAGCAATGGCTCTTCATCCACTGACATTTGCACTGTGAACAAAATTCTTTTCTCATGCACAAACGAGTAACACCTCTCTTTTTTTTTTAAACCATGAATCTTAATTTATTTTTATTTTGCTCGAGATACATCAAGTGTTTGATATTTGCGTTATAAATTTCCTACAAGGATAGTATTAAAATATTGCTTTTTAAATATATGTCTAAAAAAATGAAAAAAAACTTTTTTCAAGTCCATTTATATATAAACATGAATTATTTTCAAGATATTTTACATGTTTCCAATACTTTTTTTTTTAAATTTACGACTTAATAATTGAAAAAATTAATTGACTAAAATAATAAAAGTATGAAATTTTATGTAAAATTAGCAAAAATATTTTTACATCACATGAAATTATATCAATAAATTATTTTAAAATTGCTAACACGTGGAACTATTTAATTTTAATAATTCTAATTACTTATATTTTTTATCATAAATAATTAAAATATTAATTTCATCAGTTCAATGAAAATAAATAGTTCGCTTTATAAGTATTTTTTAAATTAATATTTTTTGTGAAAAAATATAACAAATATTCATTTAAAATATTTCTTTTTAAAATAAAAAGCAATTGCTAACACAAAAAAACCTTTTTTGATATTTAGTATAAAAGTAGTTCTTAAAAATTTCAACCGAGTATTAAGTAAGCTGCGTTTTCTACACACTAAAAGAGTGTATTACTATTTGTAAAGCAAAGCGTAAAGCAAAACAAAAAAAAGAAAAGAAAATATGCATAAAGATTTACATAACATGCGCTTCTACGAGCTCCAAAGTTCAGACAAATTATACATTGAAACATCAAAGTATATCCATGCGATAGAAACTTTTTTACGTACCTAATAGGCTGGTGCATAATCGAGACGCAATAGGCAATTGTTATTTAAAGCTGTTTTATTTATTTATTTTCTTTTTCATTTTAAAGAGCAGGGAAAGGATGAAATTTATTGTAGTTTTTTAAAAAGAAAAAATACTTCTTTAAATTGTTTATCGTACAACATGCTTTATTGGAGCTCGTTACCACATCCGATCGCTCGATGCTTTTTATTATACAGCTTGTATATTTCTATGTATTATCTTATAAAAGTTCAAAAGATGCTTTGCACCTTGTTTCTAAATATAAACTTAGTTACCAACAACGTTATAGTATCGTCTTTTTTTATCATTACTTTTTTTTATTTAACTTATTTTAGGTCTACCTAGTTTTACAAGATTTTGCGCGAGATGTGGAAGCTTTTTTATTTTTTTTTTTATAAACTTTCACGATTCGCTTATGTTTGAGTCATTTGATAAAAGTTTTTTTTGTTGATCGATCGGTTTCGGAAATATTAGCTTGTTGTTGTTTTTAAAATGTTAAATCACCTTACGAAAAAATTAGTATGTACAAGCTGTGAGGCAAAATAGTGAAAGAATAAAGGAGCAAGATAGAATAAAATGTGCACTATACAATTATTAGTGAAGTGTATAAGTTTTGTTCCTTTTTTCCTAGTTAATATTATCATTAGTAATAAATATTATCGATATTTCCGAGACTTTAGACCGTAACGTCCGTAACAACTAGGCGCCAATAATATTACTTTGTCGGTTTATTTATGACTCTATGACGATAATCTACACGCTTCTATTGAAAAAACCTTATCATCCAACGTTGGTACAACTATTTACATTTTTTATTTTTAATTCATTAAGAAAATATGAAGATGACTCCTTGAGATCATCTTTTTTTATGAAAAAGGAAAAGCAAAAATAGCAATATTTACAAAACATTTAATTGTGAAAAATAAGTCGACTCTTTTACGTAAACTAGATTATACAAATTTTTTTTTAAGGCTTAAGAATGCGTAAAAAAATGTTCATCGTACATTTGGCCGGTTAAACTACATAGGAGCAAATAAATATATATTATCTAGCACAACATAAGCAAATTAAATTGGAAACGATTGTAGATGAAAATTCTAATCTTGCAAATTATAAATAAAAATTCAATAAATTACCTAAACATTTTAAAAATTTATGCGTTATCAGAAGCCTCAAAGTGCGTTTTACGAATATGAGATTCGATGGACGACATTTTCTTTTTTTTTCTTTGAAGCTACGCTACAGCGCGTAAGCATCATGTGAAGAAAAAAAAAACACATTTTTTTCATTAAACATATAAACAAAATGACTAATATTAACTATAGAAAGTCGTAACCCTCACCAAAGATGCTCACTTATCCAATGCAAATAACAGTGTTATCTGAAATTTCTTCAGAAGGAAATAACAATAATTTATAAATCACCTCTTATAGTTTACATTTATATTAATCATATTGTGAGAACAAAAAGAAAACTTAATATGAGGAAACAAATAAGAGAGCGGTTGAGATTTTCATTAGTGTTATTTGATTGAAAAGTGAGCATGATCGATTACAACAATGAATGTACCGTTTAACCTTGGTATCAGATTTATTTACACGTATCACGATAATTAACGTCTTTCTCTTATTTTTTTTCTTTCACCTTTTTTTCCCTATCATTTTTTTTGTTCTCTACTCATATTAAGTAGCGAGTAGTGCATTCATTATTACAATCGTAACCCTAGTGCTTTTTTGATAACCTTCTACTTTGAGATCTTGTAGTAATCGTAGTACCATTTTTATCAGCCGTTTGTGCAGCGTTACGTTGATTTTGTTGTATATGATGATGATCCATAACTGGTATCCTAAATAGTTGTATGTTCAAATGATCACATATTTCCGTACATACTTGTGCGCTGTAGCGAAGTAAGTCAAGAGTAACCCATATCTGTAATATATAATATTTGTTTTTTAATGTATGCTTTTATTGAATATTATTGAAATTCATAATAATTTTGATGAAAATACAACTATTTTAGAGTTAAAAACATATTTTAAATAATTATGTATAAAAATTAATAATTTTTTTTGTAAAAATAATTTAGCAATATATCATGAAGTATAATAATTAAAACTATTTTATTTTATAAATACTGAAAATACTTACAAAGCACAGCCAAAGAACGTAATATTCTTTGATGAAAAAGTTAAAGTACTGGTTGAGAAACAGCATTGCTGGTCCTATTAATGAACTATCGAGATATTGCATCTCATTTTTCGTCATATGAGCAACCTAATAACAAATAATTAAATTAAATTTTTTTATTAATTTATAAAAATAAAAATTTTTTTAAATTATTATTTTTTTCTCATACATACCACTAGACGATTTGTAACTTTGGCAGCGACCATTCCAAATGAAAGTATATACAATGAAGGATGATTTTCGTATACGTGTTCAGCACTTTTTCGATAAATTATAAAAGCTGGCACGACGACAAAACTGAAGGGAATGATGGGAGATAATACAGATGTTCCCTGCAAAATTTTCGAATCTTCAAGCACTTTTTTTTAATAAATATAGTATACATTTTACATTATAAATTAAAAATTATACATTGAATATTTTTATGTATATAAGGCATTCCACATCAATTCTTAAATTGTAGTTTATGGGCATCAAATCATGCTATGTATAATTCATATTTACGATATAAAAATAACGCTGAAAATACAAAAGATACGTTTTTAATCTATTTTTTCTTCGGTTTTTCAATAATGAAGTCAGATTTTCCGAAATTTTTAATTTTTATTTCGAAAAAGCACATCAGTATTTTGAATAATTTCAATCGAGTGCTGAGCGTTATTTTTACATAAAACTTAGTTTTTAGAAAGTGCACAAGTTTTTTTTCTTTGAGAAATAGAACGTGAAAAAGTAGCAGTAAGACGCGGAATATTTGAAAAACTCAAAAATCGTTTGTTATTTCAAAAAGTATATTTTTAATTTTCATCTTTAAATTCGATTAAAATCTGAATCTAAATAATTCAAAATAATATTAAAAATAGAAAATTTCGACACATCAAACTTTACTATTGAAAAGTTAAGGAAAAAATAAATCAAAAACATGTTTTCTATAATCTTTTACGTAAATTTTCCTATCGCAAACATGAGTTACAAATATCATGAATTAACGTTCGCGCATCACGCTTGAAGAATTGACGTGAAACGTCTCATAAATTTTAATATTATAGACGTTTTTTTTTCTTTTTCATTCAATGTATAATTTTCAAATTTAACAAAAAAAGCATTAAAAATAATAAAAAAATTGTTTGTATATACATCAACACCAATCAATTTTAGTAACACATAAAACTCCACACCGAACACACACGTAAAACATTAATATTTCTGAAATAAAAAAATATATGTTATTTTAAAACAAATACACAAATTATTATTAAAACATATTTATTTTTTTAAACATTAACAATCAATTAAAAAAAATATAAATAATAACTAAGCAACACATGCATGTATGCAAGTAAACAAACTCATTCATTAACAAGTAAATATGTATTTTAGTTACGCAAGCTAAGAAATAATTGATAATGCAAATCAAGCAATGCCATGCGTTTATTAATATCGTGCTTAACTATAAAGCTTATATGAATAATAATAGAATGTTACCAATCGAATAACCATAAGCAGGAAAAGAAAAATTTCAGCCAGAAAATAATTTTAAATAAATCACGATTTATGGGTGAAATGTGAGAATAAATAATTGTAAAAGTGAAAAAAAAATTCAAAACACTCAAAAAGATTTAGGCCCATAATTTGAATAGAATGAGCTCAGATAAAAAAAAATAAAATAAAAGATTTGAAAATTTTCGATGAGAAAACTGATACGTGAATAATTTTATGAAGAAACCTGCCTAATTAATGACGGTGCGAGTGATTGACCAAATCAATTTTAAATTTGAAAAAAAAAACGAATCACAAGAGTGTGGAATAAAGAGCGATTCAATTCTTATTTAACTTGATTCTAAATAATTTAGAAACTGCTGCTTTGTAATAAATTTTCAGGAAAAATCAAATAATATAGCTATGTTTATAGTACTGTTATTTGTATGTTTTTCACTTTCTCCATTAAATCACATTACTTCAAGTGTGACTATTTGCAAGTAAAGTAATATCAATGAAAGTAACTTAGAACGATTGTAACAAATGCTAGATGTAAAAAATGCATTTATTTATTTTTGAATATTTAAGATAATTTTATCAAAATACAAGAAAAGTGAATAAAAATAAATTAAAAAAAAGAAAGTTTCTCATGAGTGGGTTCGATCCGTTCGAAAATCGGTTATTTTTTTAAGCTAGCATTTTAAAATTTCGAATGACATTTTCATAATACTTATTTAAATTGTACGAAAATTCCGTTTTCGATTCATGTTCGTAATCAAAATTTATTTATTCGAATAAATTATAACTGATAATTATAATTGTAACAAGTATACAAAACACCATATAATGATGAAATATTTCAAAATTTCTAATGACATTTTTAAAAAGTATTTTCTTATAAATACTTTTGGAAGACTATTAGAAATTTTGAAATATTTTATCATTATATGGTCTGCATACTTTCTGAAATCTTCATCAATTATACTTTATTCGAATAAATACATTTATATTACAAACATGAGTTAAAAATGGAATATCTGTAAAAATTAAATAAATATTTTTAAAATTCTTAAATTAAAAAAAATAATGAATTTATGAAAGATTGAACCTCAACCTTTATTGATATATTAACGAAATAATTAATATAAGGCTTTTGAAGTAATCAGACAAGATTTAAAATCAGTTAAAATAGTTGACCATATTAAACGATTTCTTCTCCAGCTTTTATGTACCAATCTTAAATAATTTCAAAATTTGAAATTTGTTTTTATTTTAATAATATTTTCTCTATTTTCTAAATTTTGTAAAAGAGGCAACACTCTTGTAATTCAAAAATGCAATAGCCAAAGGGCCTAAATCAAATTTTACGAAAGTGATTAATTTATGAATAAAAAAGATTAAAAAACAATATTGTGAGTGAAACAATGCAAACTATAATACATCAGGTTTTATTTTTTTTTCTTTTTTTTTTGTTTAAATTTGTTTTTTGCCTACATTGATGATACTGCGACTTACTGCGACAGTGGAGCCATTCTTTCCGACACCACCGGCAAGAATGACGGACATGCTGCTGAGTGCAAGCAAAACAGCAACACCCACTCCGCCCCATAACGGAAAGATCTTCACCTCTGTGCCAGTGTATGGCAACTAAAATTATATCCGTAGAAACAAAGCGAGAAAAAAAAGAATTTCTTTTTGTTAGTTTTTTTTATTTCCTGATGATGAAACCATGTATGATTGATTATCTTTTTTTTATTCTATTATTTTATATGGTGTTTAGGCAAGGATTCACTTCTTTTTTTCTTTGCTAAATGCTATTGAAATTGATATAAGAAAATTTCTTTTGATTATATTTCTAATTATTTAAACAAATCATGTGTAAACTAAATTTTATTTCAAATTAAGAAAACAGGAAATTCATTTGAAATTTAATTCATATTAAAAATATTTTTATGTTTACAAATCTTTTTTTTTTAACATTCTTTTTACAATTACTAAATTTTTGGTAAAATTAATATGAGGTGTAACTCACGATCAACAAAAGAACAAAGAATCTTGAGATGATGGAAAAAATTTTAATTTTAAATGACGTTTCATAACTTCATTTATAAAAGATTTTAACAAATTAATTTAATTTAAAAATTTGTTCAATGTCATTTAATCAATCTATTGAGGTTTATTAATACGATTGTTAAATTAAAGTTTCGATAACTAACTGAAAATTAAAACAAATTTTTTTATGTTACTCATTATTTGTAAACTTAAAAAAATGCTATTAAATTTGAAATTGTCTTTTTAAAAACTATTGTTTAATTATTCATCAATAAATTTTCATTATCAAAATTTTAAAATAAAAATTCAATTTATTTTCTGCAATTCATTTCCTGTATTCTTAAATTGGGTGATTTTATGAACAAGTGCAAATGTATAGCATCCATATTTTTTATGTAATATATTAGTAAGTAAATGTTTTATTATTCACTTTCGTGATCTATTTCTTAATTATAAAATAAATGTTTTTTTTAAATAAATAAATAAATAAAATAAGTAAAACAAATATGAATTAATTACTTATTAGTATAATGTGTGCGAAACATGCAACTAATTTAACTTGAAAACAATAAAATCTGTAAATAAGCATTAACTTTAAAACATATAATTTAATTCCAATTATTTTAATAAAACTATTATATATTTGTTGGCAGAAATAAAAAACAATGCTAAATAAATAAAAAATAATTATTATGTATTCTTTACTAATCATATTTTTGTCAGAATTATTAACAAAAAAGAACAGCTTGACAAACATTTTATATTAATGAGACAAAATGGTACGAAACAATCGTTTTAGAGGAAGAAAGAGAATTCGAATAATTCCATTTTTAAAGAAAAAAAAAGGAAATAAGATACATGAGTCAGCATAAATGTGATTGGCCAATGCATTTTAATAACACTTTCGTCAAAAAGTTATGGTAATTAACAAGTGTTCGACAGTGGCTAATAGTTTTGTTTTAAATTTATTGAATATTCAATTTTTAACCCTTGGAAAAGATAAAAGCAGGATTAATACTTAAAAGCATAAGGAATAAATATTTCAACCAAATACCTTCTAAATTATCTGAAAATCCTTTTGATTATTGAACCAAATAGTACTAAGAAATAGTCATTTAGAAAATAAACCTTCTGTTATATTTAAAAAAAATATCCTCTACCATGGTTATAATTGAGGAAGTTACCTAAGTCACCAACTTTGAAAAATAAACCAGAAATTCCAGAATCAAACTTTGCCTAAGATTAATTTGTTTTAGATTCATAAACAGTACAAGATGAAATGCAATAATTTGTTATAGTTTTGACAAAAAGAGAGATTCTTAAAATGATTCTAATAAAATTAATTATTTCATCAAATGCTTTTTAATATTAGGTTAAATAGTTTTTAATATAAAAGTAATTTAAAATAAAAAATTTTTTAGTAAAGCATTAAAATTTAAATCCTTTATTTAACAATTTTAGATATAGCAAATCTTGCATAGTTAGACCAACCTATATTAAAAATATTACAATGTTATATCATTCTTCAAAAAGATGATTCGATAATTTAAGATTTAAATATTTAAGTAAGTTACTAGTAATCGAATCACCTTATAATATGATTCTTCTTTCACCTCGTTTATGTAATAATAAACGTTTATTTGAAACTTACTGCAATTGTCGAACCATTTTTTCCGACCCCACCAGATTCAAAGACTTTACAGAATTGAATGAACACATTAACGTAGCCTGCATAAAATATTACTGCTACAAGGTTATTGAGTGTACCCATGCTAAAAACTGGCATCTAAACAGATTTAATAAATCTTTTATATTAGAGATGAAATAAGAAAAAAAGTTCTGAGAATCGATGTTAATACTTCATTCTGGTGACTACAAGATTAAAAAAAGTAAGTTATTTTATTTTATAGTTTATGATTAAATTTTAATATACTTTGTTATATTTAATAACTTTTAAATGAGTTAAAAAATTATTTTACCAACAATAATAGAAAAAAAAGATAATTAATTAGAAAAGTTTATACACATACTCAAAATGGACGAAAAACAGTAAAGCATCAACATTTAATAATAAGATAAGCATAAAAATGTTATTTATAATTTTAAAAGTTTTTAAATATTCTATATTCAAAAAGAAATCGCTATTATCTAACTGCTAATAATATGTTACATTACCAAAGTTCTAATGACTTTTACTTCCTCAAACCTATTGAGTAGATAATTAATTATATAAAGTACTCATAAAGTGAATAAATATTTATATAGTCATAATATTAATTTATACTACCACTAATTCTTTTAAAAAGCCACTGTCTCAATTTAATATTTGCATTGTCATACATTTTGTATTTAAATATGATAACACAGTTATAATTGCATACAATTTATAATTATAGAAAAATTTAAATAATTTTACTTTCAGCTAGTTCCGTCTGTGACCGTACTTAGATTGGAGGCCTGCAAGAGGGGCAGCTGAATGAAGAATTTATAAAAAATTTTGCCTTTTCTTTCATAAATATTTTAATCAATATATGAATTAATGTTTCGAATTAGAATAATAAAATATTCTATTTTAATTGCTTAAAATATTTGAAATAATTATGAAAGGTAAGACAATCAAACACCAGAGAATTAAGAAAGCATAGAATTTTGAGAAAAGTTGTTAAAGAGAAATAGTTTTTTTAACCTTATTTTGTTGAAAGATCAAAATAAATTAATTAAAAATTATTAACACATTAGAATGAAATGTGAAATAAGTTGCTCTTTTGTTAGTTTGTCTATAAAGATGCGCTCGACTCATGCAGTGAATTTCAAAAATCAATCATATTGATTTCTTTTTTTTCTAATTTTATTGTAATATTTCAATATAACCAACTTAAAACTTCCCAAATAAAATGAAATGTTTTTTATTCATTCTCTTTTCCCTTCAACTATAGCAGTCTATAAAAAAGTGTTTCATTATATCTTATTAATGAGATTATATAGTGAAATTAAAATGAAAAAAAAAAAAAAAAGAAAAAAAGATTAATGGTTTACTTTATGTACAAAATCATTGGAAACCAGAGATTGCGTTCTAAAGAATATACCAAGCTGAAAAAAGAACTGAAAAGATATTTCAGTCATATAAAGAAAGATAAAGAGAAATACTATTTCCCATATTAGTATAAACAATGCAGCATATCATTAAGTTCAGCGCCGCTCCTCATGCCATGCCAGATCCCAATTGCATAATTCTTTTTTATAAACATCATAACTTCAACCAAGACTTTAGCTATCCAACTTACAGCCACAGTCGAACCATTCTTTCCCACTCCTCCGGTGAAAATCACCGAAAAGATGGGGTACAAGTTTGCCAATGCACAGATCACTGTCATAACTCCTATCAAATATTTAAACTGAAAACCCTCTATTAATGGTATCTGTAAGAAATGGACTTGTTAGCCATCAATGGACACTAGACACAAGTTTAGCTTTTCTACTAAGAAATCACATTAAATGTACATTCAATAAGTTTTATAACTTATAGTATTCAAAATATGATTATTTTTAATATTTTGAAATATACATTTTTTTACTACTATATTTACTTTAAAATTTTTCATTAAAGGATTTCTATTAATCCTTTGAACACAATATATTTTCAGAAGAATCTTTATGAATCATTTATGAAGAATGTATATAAATTATAAAAGTATATACAATATAAATCGTTTATAAAAGTTACAGTTTTTATTACCTTTATTTGTTTTTTTGTTTTTTTTTAAAGTTATTTCTAAAAATTTCCATAAAATAATGTCTTATTAATAAAAATGATTACAAAAAAATTATGGTATGTAACATAAATAAATGAAAAAAAGTGTTAGTGCTTTATAGATGTTTTTTGACAAATAAATCTATTGTCCATTTATAATCTATAATTTAAATAATTCTTATTTAATTTGTGAGTTAAATTTGATATTATGTAATTATGTATATAAATTTTTTTGAAAAAATATAAAAAAAAAAAATTAGTTTTATATCAATTATTGGATCATTTTCGTCAATTTAATGACTGGTATGATCCAAAAAAAGAGTAATCAATTAAACAAAAAGTATACAACCTCCTTCATCCATATTCCAGGTCCAAAAATGGCAGAGATGAGTTGAATAGTAATTATTGTAAATTGAGCTTCAGTTACATCCACTTTTCCAAACCTTAATGAACCTAAAATGTTAAGAATTAATATATTAAAGCTGTAGTTAATAAAACAAAATCAAATTAAAGTTAGTATTATACACTAATATTAGTATTTGACTTATTTAAGAAAAAAATGATGAGAAATCAATTTACCTGAAACATATGTCTGCCAATGTGCACAATAAAAAAGTGTCATGGCACAGAAACATTGGAAAAACATCCATGTTGGATAATAGCCCAGTTGTACTGCTATACATGCCGACAAGGCCACAAATACTGAAAATATTCAATAATGGATTTTAGAATTCAATACATACAATTAATTTAATTTTACTAAAATTGAAAATAATTTTAAATATATGAAATATTTTAATATTTCAGTTGGTACATGACTTTTTTCGCTTTAATTTATTTTAATGTTTGTTTAGTTTTATTGACTATTTTTAACATTTAAAAGTATTTTTATTAAAAAGAAAAAAATTATATTTAATAAAAACATTTTCTTCTATAACTTTACATGATTATTAAAAGAATAAATGAAAAATTTTTTCATGTATGCTCTGATAATTACTATACTTATTATTTTGTTGACATGATTTCTTTACTATCTTTTTTACAGCTTTAAGTTAGATAAGAAAACTCAAAT
This sequence comes from Anastatus disparis, assembly GCA_017163975.1. NCBI lineage: Eukaryota > Metazoa > Arthropoda > Insecta > Hymenoptera > Eupelmidae > Anastatus > Anastatus disparis. The sequence goes on from JAFFSR010000381.1 coordinate 3,351,139, forward strand.
TTATATTGTAGTGAACCATAAATAGTTGGCATGCTTTATTGTAATATATGAATAAAGAAATTTTCTTTTACTACTTAAATATTTATAAATACAATTGAAATAGAAAAATTATGTATTCTATGTATATCAATGATAAAATGTATTCTGCATCAATTTAACATATTTTAAAATGACTTAATTTTTTTTGTTTCCTGTATTATTTAAGAGAAATAGTCAATTAAATAAAAAAAAACTACATCTTTTTACTTTCATTTCTATTATTTTTAATTTTTTTTTTCATTGATTATTCTTCAATTACATATATATATATATATATATATATATATATATATATATATATATTTTTTTAATTAAAAAAAAAACTATAATTAGTTAATTTAATATTATTAAATTTTACCTGTTGAAATGGAATCACAGCCATGATCAAACAGTTCACCTAATGGTGTCGAGGTACCAGTTCTCCTTGCCTGTTTTCCATCTATAGCATCTAAACTTTGGTAAACAAAAAGGCCAACAGCGCACAGGAAGCATGCCCATCTTGGTGGCTATTGATAAAATATAGTATGATTTAGATATTTATCTTTTTCTATATAATACTAGTTGTTATTACCTATTTGATAACAGAGAATTGCTTTATCATTTATGAATAGTCACTTTTAGAATTATTTTTAAAATTATTTTTTTCATTAAAAATTTTACAACTTCATTTATAACTATTCAGTAAATTAACTAACTTCAGACAATTGTTGATTAAATTTAATTATCAACCGTAACTTTTGCAATTTGTATAATGTTAAAAATATTAAGGAAAAAAATATATATTTAATAAGATGGCACATGTCAAGTAATTCTGTTTGGTTCTAATTATAATATAATTTGTACATTTATTCAATTTATAAATAGAACATTTATGTAACTAATGAATCTCATAGTTATTGAAAAGGTATATTGTTAAGCGTTAAATATTTTAAATTGTTATGAAATATACTATTCTTAATAATAGTGCAAATCTGTATACCTTCAAAGTTGTTTAATTGTTTTCAAGGTGATTCAGTAATGTACTAGTGAACAAATGATGACTCAAGAACTTTGAAAAAAAAACTTAAAACTCACATTTATGTTTATGTAAACAGGTATTAAGGCATTAAATTACACATAATTCTACCAAAATCAAAGAAATTGAAATATTTATTGTTAAACAAAATTTATAAATTTCAATATTTCATATTATTTAGAAACTATATTATATTTGTTTGCGTTAAATTAGTTAATACTTTTTTTTTTATTAATATTTTATTTTGTTTTAACATAATATATTATACTATAGATACTTTAAAGACAACTCGTTTATTTTTATTATTCTTTTTGTCACTTGTAATTAAATCAAATATGTATTGAACTATACATAAATCAAATAGTGTGTTTGGAATACAAATATAAAATAAAATTTCAAGTCATTCAAAGTATAATAAAAGTTTGTTGAATGATTTTGAGATAAGTTACTACCACTATAAAAACATGTTTTTTATTAAACAATAAAAAAAAATTATATGGATAAATATTTATGAATGACTTTATATAATATAAGAAAAGAAAGTATGCAAATAAAAATTTGATGTTTTTAAAAGAAATATTTATAAATGTTATCAAGATTGAAAATGGAAATTGAGTAATATATTATAATTTCTCAACAGTAAGAATAATTGACACATGTTTCTGAAGCAACATAATTTAGGATTTTGAAGTATTGTTATGCACAAAGCAATAAATATCTATTCCATTGAATAATAACAGAGTATAGTAAAGCACAACAGTTAATAATTTATTTAAAACAACAATAACAAATTTGCACATTGCTGAATAAATGCAATACTTAAGGAAAAAAAATATACAAAATGTAGTAAAATTTATAATAGAATAATTTTTCAAAGTTGACCTCTTTCATAAAAATATAATAAAGAAAAAAAATAGTAAATATTTTAACTACCTCGGCCTTGGCATCGGGGCTATACCAAATGAGTACAAGCGTGGTAACGATGTTGATGATAAGTCCAAGCACAGTGATGAGGTTAGGTGCAAGCCAAATCGGCACTTTACTAACAAGCCAACCCCACCAGGGTTGCAGAAAACTATCAAGAAAACTTGCACTTGAACAACTATATTTATGTTCACTAAGTCTTTTAAGCTGGCCAGGTGATAAGATTTTTTCTTTATAAAAGAACTGCATGACGATGTCTCTTCCTGCCTTACTTCCTTATCTTATAAAGTTTTTTCTTTTTTTTCGTCTGCGCTTACGTTGCGTGACGCCTCACGCTCGCGCGCCTAAATTCTATGTTTCTTTACGACTATTGTCGTCGTAACGTCGTATATAAAATTGCCACGCGGGAATTCTTGTATTATTATCCCTTATGGCCAACGGCCCTGTGATCCGTTAAAATAACCAGCGTGCCGACACGCATCGATTACACATGTGTTATGGTGGTTTTTTTCTTGCCCAGACTTATACACTTATATATTTATATATTTATATATATAAAAATTTTCTATACGGAAAAGCTCCTCCGAACAGGAGAGAGTTTCTCTTGCGCCGCCGCACAACTGATCACTACATTCACTACAATCTTACAACTCGCACGATGTTCCCTCTTACTTTTTGTGATAGGAGAAGGGATATATATATAGATTGTTTTTTTTTACCACGTAGGAGGGTAGGAGGGATTATACCTCTTTCGCGAGTAGAATTTCCTACTACTTGCGCTCTCCTCTCCTTTCGCGCGAATGTCGCGTGCTAGCTGCTTCTACTCTCAAAATCTCCGGAGCACAGACGTTCTCTCTCTTTTAAATGCCCTTTTAGTCTCTCCCCCGCACCATCTCACTATATAGATACCAGCTTTCGAGATTTTACAGCTTTCTTTTGGAAAAGTACGATTTTGTCGAAGAAAGAAGTTTTACTCGTGAGCTTCATTTTGTATGTATCTCTCTTTCTTTTTCCTTTTTTTCTTTTTAAAGTAGGAACACGTGGTACACAGATGCACTCGTGCGCAAGCCTACGTTTTGTAACGTAATGTAATGCATTTTGTATTGAAAATGGTCAAATTTCGTTTCTCAAGAAACACAAGTAGACCGTGAGTCACACGGTGAAAATTTTTTTCACGTAACAAACTTTTGTTCGTAATATTTCTGCTGAAAATAATTAATTTGGAATTCAATTACGTAAATTGCTTTCTATTTGCTATTATATCTAAATATTGACTTTTTATTATTAATTCAAGTAAATAATTTTTTAATATTTTGAATAAGTATTACAGTAGCTTGAATTTTGACATATTAATTTTAGTTATATTTTATTTGTATCAGAAAAAAACAAAAAAATTAACGATAATATGAAAGAAGCATAAATATAATATATTGTCAAAATAAAAATTTCGAATTATGCGAAAATTATAAAAAGCGCATCAAATCGTATTTTGACATCATATAACAAATGTGATCATTAATACAAATTTTTGACCACGTCACGTGACACTTGCAGACAATTAAATGGTCGTAGCTCATTGTTATTGCTTTTATTTATTACGAAAGTTATTATAAATTTAGGTAGGTTGAAAATAATAATGTATAAATTTATGTCTTTCTTATTCTTGTATATAAATATTTCTATTTAATATTTAATGTTGCTCTTACCCAATATAAATTAAAATAAATTTGTTTTATATAACCTCAATTATAGATAACGAGCCGGCTAAAAATAATTACTAAAAAGAAATTTTAGAAATGATTTTTTAAGTGATTAATCATTTGAAAAGACGTAATATAACAATGAATTCCTCAAGAATAATTCGAAGTTTAAGGTTTAACGAAAGAAGTTTACTTAGATTATGGAAATCACCTAAATTTCGAAGAACTTTTTTATCAGAAAGTTATCAGTGTCAAGAAGCATGGGATAAAAGATTGCAATCACCTTTATTACAAAAAATAAAACCTATTGACTTTTTTCTGGAGTTGGATCAGAAATTTAGCGGCAACCGTCGTGTAAGTGCAGTGGATATTGATATTTTTGCTAATTGTATTCAAGATGAAAGTCATTCTGATGAACTGGCAGATGTACTTTATAAATTACGAATGACAAGAGAAACAACATTTACTTTGGAATCAACACATCATGCAGTTGTCCGTTATTTTTTGCAAGTAAGTATTATAATTATGGTGTATCGTAAAATGTTATAAACAATTATCTTTTTTAAAAATGTTAGAATGCGCAATAAGTTATTTAAGGTAGTTTTTCACCAGTTACATCATAAAAAATTCATTGTCTTAAGAATGCTTTCAAATTTTTATCTCAATGTAAAAAAAATATAAATAAGTGGTACAAATTTTAAAACGATTTACCGTTTTTAAATTGAAATACAGAATTATAAAATTACAATTTTGAAGAAATTCACGTCATAATTGCAATTTTAAAGTTGTCTATCTCAATTTAGAAACAGTGAATCGTTTTGGAATTTTTACCACTTATTTATGATATTGTTTTTAAATAGTGATAAAATTTTGAAAGCATTCTTAAGACAATAAATTTTTCATGATGTAATTGGTGAACAACTACCTTAAAATAATATATACTTCAATGGTTTATTGTATAAAATTGTAAATATTTTAGTGCTTAGAAAGATATGCAGTTAGAAAGTGATTAATTCTTAATTTTAAATTACAGGTTGGAAAAGCTAAAGATGTTTTAACTATTTTACATGACAGATTAAACTATGGAATCTTCTGTGATTACTTTTCTTATAATTTATTGATGGACCATTTTATTAAAAAACAAGATTTTGCATCAGCTGCTAAAGTTGCAACATTTATGATGTTGCAAGAAGAATTCGAACATCCAATCAGTAATTCTTTAGCAATATATTCTTGTTTTAAATATTTAGAAAACCCAGACACATGGCAAGAAAGAGATCCTGAGGAATTAAGGTTATTAGAGGAACCTAAAGAAGAAGTTAAAGTACGTGTTAAATATATAAGGAATCCTTATTTTGATGATCATTTTGATTTATGGAAACCATCAGATTTAGTAGGCAAAACATTAGCTTGGATAGGACAAACAATGGATAATACACTTGGGAGGACTTGTCAATTAAGAGGTTTAATATTGTACAGAAAATATAAAGATGCAATTTCATTACTTAAAAAGTGGATACAAGAAGCAACCAAAGAAGTCATATATAAAGATGTTCTTCCTCTTATTAAAAAAGATGTACCAGAAATTTTTAATGAAGATGCTAATGAAGAAGCAAAAGAACTTTCTAAGTTATTAACAGATATAGAAAATGCAGATTTATATAAAGGAAATTTAAATGAAGATATAGAAAATTTGGTTAAAAAGGCAGTTGATCAGCATAGTCAAGAAGATATTTCTAAACAAATTCAGGTAAACTATTTTCAATTTTCATAAAAATATTTTTATAATGTTTGAAAATTAAATAAAAATTAATTATATCAAGATTTTATAATAATTTAATTACAATAATATGAATAGTTATCTATGCTATTTTATAAAATTGACTAATCATATTATGAATCTCAAAAAGTAATATTTTATTAAATTTATTTTAACAGATGTATGCTGAATGGGAAGAAACAAGAATGAAAGTTCTAAAAGAACAATTAGCTAAACTGGAAAGACAAGCAAGATTAGCTAAAATTGAAGACATGAAGAGAGATCTTATTGAAAAAGAACGTCTCCTTACGTTCTTTGAAAATGAAGATAAAATTGAATTAGAAATACAAGAAAAACTTGAAAGAGAAAAGAAATTATATGGTGATGAAGTTGCTCAAACTTCAGAAGAGAGTTATGTACCACCAGAAATTGTTAGGCAAAGAAAAAATCAGTAATACATATTCTGATTAAAATTATAAATAGCATTTTCAAAAAATACCATCTATTCATTTGCTTTTAAAAAAAGTGATTACAATATTAATGAACATTTAAATCAAGCCATTGTAGTTTATATGATTGTTATTAAAGATTTATTATTATACTTATCTAAAAGGTAATTAATTCACATTATCATTAGTATTATAAATATAATTATAAAAAGTTTAAATATATAACATTTATAATTTTTATAAAGTTTTTGTAACATTTAACTAAAATCCATTTTACTTTTGGGTTAATAATTTAAAGTAAACAAAAAAAGAAAAGTTAATTTTTTTTATTTTATTGAAATACTGAATGATTTTCTTTAAATTTCAGATACTTTAAAAAAATTATAATAATTAAAATCCATTAACATAACAAATTTTACAGCCACATTTTTGTAACAGTTGTATTTATTATTTACATCGCTGTGTGCTCATGCACAAAGAAGTAGAAAATCTTTTTTCAATAGAAAAAAGGTTTTTGTAAACAAATTTTTATTATCGAACCTGCAATGAGTTCAGCTCTTAAGCCAAGTAACTTTTGTGCCAAGGCACAGCATATTTTTACGTCCACAAATCTTAATTATTATTAAGACACCATTAATGCGAAGCAATAACTAATTACTGTAAAAATTACGTAAAAATTTTAATATCATTGAATCTGCTTGCATTTTAAAATTATAAAATGTTTTTACTTATAACTTATAGTAGTCCAGTAGGTTTGACGATCAGATCGTTTTTTTAACATTGCTGCGTTTATGCTACCATTGTTTTCAGCATTTTTATGAACAAAACATGTAAGTTACAATAGTGCTTGTATAAATCGGGCGAGACCGGAATTGTAATTCAGGCAATCGAATTACGAATCCATTGCTCTATCAATTGATCTACTAAAGACCTATCGATCTGATCGTTGTTTTCAGTGTTATATGGAGATTTTTACACTTTAAAATTACTTTATTTCATAGTGATCATGAATTTTTGCTCTGAAGTTGTGCCGTTAGAGTTGCAGTCTCCTGTCTCATTTGTTTTAAATCAGCGGTAATTCTTTCTAAATTAGCTCCGATATTCTTTGCAGATTCTGAATCAATCTAGAAAACGTAAATGTATTAATTAATATTTAACATGCTTTAAAGAATAAAAGATTAAGTAATTTAAAATTTTTTTAATTTGCATTCTCACCTGCTCTTCTAAATCTCTAATTTCTCTAACAGTGGCACCAGTTTCTTCAACTAACTTTACGAGTTCACTGCAATCAGAATGCAATGTCGCAAGTAATTTGTATGCTCGTCTCGATGTCTCATTGGTTCGAGCATCACGAAAAATTAATTCATCTACAACTGTAAATGATCTTTCCAATCTTCCTGTGAGTGTATTGATTTCTTTTTGAATTTCACGCGTGTCAGCCAAAACTTTATCAATTTCATCCTTTTGTTTTCTAACATTATTAATAATTTCTAAAATTCTTTGCGTGTACGCTGATCTATTCACTTCTCTGGGAAGTTTCTGAACCTCTGCTACAAGTTGAGTATACTGCTGATCTTTACTACGTATTTCATCTAATAACTCTCTTTCTTTGTCTCTTAAGGCTCGTAATTCTTCAAGTTTTTTTTGGCTGGCGCTCTAATTAAAAAAAGACAATGTATTTTATATGAAAATTCAAAAACAAATATATAAATTATGTACTTACAGCTTGGGAAGAATGTTTTTCCTTCTCATCTCGATATTGTTCTATTAAGGGTCCTCTATGTTTTTCCCACTGATTTGCTAAATTGAGTAACTTATTTACAGATGTTTCAATAGCAGCTTCTAATTTCTTTTTATTTTCTTCCCCATCTTCAAGTAGTTCAAAAGCTTTCGTTTGTATTTTACTTTTCTCTTCAAGTTCAGCAAGTTCTTTTGCTTCTTTTTGCTCAATAGCAGTAACTTGTTTTATTTCTGAAGTTAATCTTTTGATATTTGCTTGAACTTCTTCAATATTAGCCTTTAATTTTTCGCATTCATTTTTCATTTTCTCAATTTCTTCTTCTTCAGCAGATTTTTCTTCTTCTTTTGATTGTGCAGATTCTCCCTTTTCAGCTTCTGCTTCAACATCTTTTGTTTCGTCACTTTCTGTAACTGGACTTTTTGAACTTTCTAGCTTGACTCCTGATATAAGTCTACCAAGTTGATAACTATCATCAGATATTTCAATAGTTTCATCATATTCTTTGGAATTCAGCCAATTTATTTTTTCTGCATTGGTTAATAATGATTTATTTTGAATTTTACTATTTAGTGCAAGAACTGATGGCACGAGATATTTAATATTTGATACTTGTTCGGCTAATGATTTTCCATATCGAATAGAATAATTACGATATTCTAGAATAAAAGAAAATTTTTAATAATTAATATTATAAATCATTAATATTATAATATATTTAATTTTATACTCAATACAAAAAAAAACTTTTTTAACAGTGATACATAAAAATTATCAATTAATGTTAATATATTTTTACCTTCACCATCTTCTTCAGTCAAAGCTTCAAGATGTATAGGTTTGAAAGGTATTTTAGGTATGGTATTAAATTTCAATCTTTTTTTATGGCAATAATATGGCAACCATGGTACAGAAATTTGTGATAATATAGTAGATGAAATTAATTTTTGTAGTTGAGCACTTTTAGTAACTGGTTCGGTTATAGTTTTTTCACTTTCTTTAGGCAATTTTTCAATTAAAAACATAAACACTCGACGAAGATCAGCCTCTGCACTATACAAAAAAGTTTGATAACCAATGTCACCTCTGTATCCAAGTTCCTAGAAGAAAAATTACTTTAAAATTAGAAGTTAAAAAAAAATTATGATTCAAAGAAAACTAGATTTTAAATATTTACCGAGCAATATTGAGCCAATGTTGCACCCATTCGAAATCTTGCAGCCATATTTACAGGTAATACAGGATTCAAACCAAGACCAGGTCTTATGATTTCTAAACATTTTACAGTTGCTTTAACAACAAGTTCTGTATCAAAACTAGCCAAATTCGTTATATTTTCATCTACATCACTAAAATAGAATAAATAGATAAGGTTTAAATATTACAAAATGTAAACAATGTGCAAAATATTCCAACAAATTTTTTAAAATATTTATTTACCAGCCTATTTGACGTAGGGAATGTATTATTATATTGTCAACTTCTTCCATCGCAATAGTTATTTTTTTAAAACGCTTAAAAAGCTACAAAAAATACTTAAAAATATATAACCTTTATACGATAGTTTCAACTCTTAATAAGTCACTTTTTAAAATTTTCATCACTGAAATATTTTCAAACTTTTATTTTTACAAATGGTTGAATTATTATCAACATTATAATTGATAAAAAAATCACACGAAAAAACTTAAAAATAATATAAATAAATGTTTTCGCTGACAGCTGACCGCAAAGTAATCCGCCTGCCTGCAACACCCGGTTTAAAGGGGCGTTCGAGAAAATGAAGATTTCTGTTTTACCAGAAGAGTTAAATCATAAAAATATACAGTTTATTAAAAAATGCATAGAACTTTACAATAAAATATAAAATATTTACATTTACAATGTTTTCATTAATATCTTGATTTTTAATTTAATTTTCATAAATTAAAATATTAAAAGAATAATTTAAAAAATAGAATATTTAAATTCATTGTGGTAATGACTGTAAGTTTACGTTTGAAAATAATAAATATCATTAAATAAATAATTATTAAACTGATTCTAAAGTAGAAATAATGATTTAAATAATTTTCTTTGAAAGTTTATTAAAATAAAATGATCATAAACAATACTATCAGAATTTTATCTTAAAAATTATTGTGATAATTGTTTTATTTTATAATTATCTTTAAATATTTCATAGAACAAAAGAAATCAACATAAAAACAAATAAAATTTGACAGTGATCAAATCAATGAACTTTTCTTTTTAAAATTTCCCGCAAATCGTACTCGTTTAGTACGTCGATATTAAAAATATATCGAACATATGCTTGTCCTTTACTATTCATTCCATCTTTTTCTATTTTACTCCAAAAAATCTCATAATATTATACCAGCGTAGAAAGACAATAAGAGAGCGATAGAGAGTGTAAAAAGCGCACGCACGCGCGCAGCAACAGAACGGATCAATTAAACGTTTCCCCTCCTCTTTTTCTATCTCCTTTCTTCCATATCCAAAACTAAAAGCGAGGGAGTAATATCCCGTGCGCGTTTTGCAACACGGAGAGAAACTTAAACTACGTTCTCTTCGCGCAGCAAAGCCCCCAGCAGTACACAAGAGAAAGCGGAGACTGTCGTACGCGAGTTTGATTTTTTTTCTCTCTCTCTCTCCTCGTAACATCGCGTAAATTTGTATATACATATGTATATACAAAAATACAAAGCATCAGCTGGATAAAAGAAAGAAGATTAAGACACGTTTGAAAAATATTCCGTCTGCTCCGAAAAAGAATAGAATAACAAACGATAAACAATCAAGAAACAAATATAATATAATGATAAAGCAGAGCTTACAAAGATGAGAGTCGTGGTCGAGGTCGAGCGCAGCCGCGGCACGTGAGACAAGAGAAAGAGAGATAGAGGCAACAAGCCCTTTTTCTTCTTTTTTTTTATTTCGTTAGTTGTCAGATCTTTTTATTGTGCGCGATAGTGTCGTGTTATACATTTTTACTACCTTTTATAAAAGTGTGCTTTTGTTGTGGTTTTTTTTTCTCTTTTGTCTTTGTAATAAAACAAAAAGGAAACATCATTTAACTGATGATGAAGTAATAATAATAATAAAAATTTTTTTAAAGGAATAAAAAAAAAATAAAAAAAAAACAAGTGGATAAAAAAAAGGTAATAAAAAAAGAAACTGGCTAGGCCAGTAGTCGAGGTGGATAACGAGGATGAACGGAAGCGCGCCGATGCTGCGCGGTCCGGAACAGCATCCTGGAAGATTCGCCGATTATTTTGTCATATGTGGTCTCGACAAGGATTCCGGACTCGAACCCGACAAGTACTTCGGTAAGTTTTATTTATTTTATTTCTTTTTTTATCAATATTTTTTTATGACGAATACTTTTTATTTATGTATACTACTGCTATTGTGTTAGGGGAAAGAGAAAAAAAGATGTGTACTCATAAACGTTGTGTTCTGCTCCATATATCTCTTGAGGGAAAACTTTTAAGAGTCTCGGATTATACTTTGAATGATGGGAAAAAAGAAAAAGAAACATAATTACATATATCTTTTTTACCCCTCTCCTCTTGCTTGTTTTAATATATTGACGGGTTAGTTTGTTCATTTTTGTGTTTGATAAATATGAGTATACTTATATAAATAGACTTTAAACGAGTGTTTGTTTTAATTAAAAGAGCAGAATTTGATGTTTTTTTTTAAAGTACGCATAAACAACGAGTTAAAGTTGATATAACCTATTTCATTTTAACGGTACATTGTTTATTTTTTGTTTTAAAAATTTATAATGATACTTGTTTTTTTTTTAAACAAATAATATAATGACGTTATGAAACGTTTATTGTCATTTTAACAACATTTTAATAATATTCGAAATATTTCTTTTGTTTTACTTAGAGTAATTGAAGAATTTATTAGAGAATAAATAATATAATGTATTAATCGGAAAATAAATTTATTAACAATGTCGTATCTAAAATAACAATAAATCAATAATCTTTTTTTATAGTTATATTATTATGATGAAAAGTTAAGGTTATTCTACGAAGAATATATATGAGTGTGAGCATATATGTGTATATACATACAATACACGTATACATATATATTTTTTTGATAAACAAGACTATCTATTTATCAACAATTTTTTATTTTTATTTTTATCAAAATAAATAAAATATCAATAAAATACATTCATAATTTTTTATTTTACAATTGTAAAGAACATAATAATTATGATGGAATTTAAAAAAAAAAACTAAACTAAACTATTTATGAGGAGCAGAACGATAAAATTTACTATAATTTTCTACAATAATTATATAGCTTGAGTGAAACTTAATTCCAAATTCCAGTAAAATGATTTTCCTTTACAATAAGCCATACTAAGAATAATAAATTTATGTTACATTATTATTCCATTGTTATAAAGCAAATATTTCAGATCTATAATTGACATTTTAACTTTTTAACTATATCCTCTTCTTGTCGAACAAAAAAACCAAGCTTTTTATTATTCATGATAAAAAAGCAATCCGTCATTCTATTATTTAATCGAGAAAAAAAATTTCTAAATCAAAAAGTTTGACAACTCACTTGTCAATCAAATTATTCTAAACCTATTATATATATATATTCACGCACTGTTCTACTCTTTATTTTTTTGTGTCTTTTGAAATTTATTCACGAAACAACGGAAAAGCTGAAGCTGGTAACGTTCTACTTTTAAACATTTTTCGCGGCAATTTTTTTCTTTTTCTTTTTTTCTTTCACGGCACAGATATTGTTACAAACGTGCGCAAGTGCTTCTCTTCATAAAGCGTAACACAAAAAAAATCTAGATTGCGCAAAAGCGTTGTACTTACTTGCGCGCTCCGCTCTTTTGTACGTTACTTTACACTATACACACAAAAAAAGAGAATATAATTTAGGCTTTGATATTAATCTTAGCTTCTTGCTTTTTTTTTATTGAATTAGAACACGTAGGTAATTACTTTCTTTTAGGGTTTATTAAAGTTTGTTTAATATGACTTTATAAATTTTTATTACGGAGACCTTGGAAACTCTTCATTTAATTAAAGGGTAATAATTGAAATTGGTTAATTTAATATTACGAAATTATAAGTTTATACTCAACACGTTATTTTATTTACGTTCTTCGGTATGTTTACAAATAAATGAAAATTGAAAATATTTTATTGCAAGAACAATAAACAGTTTATTTTGTTGAAAAATATTTGAAGAAAAACAGTAGAATTTATTGCAGTGTCTAAAAATGTATGTATATACATTGGATTAAAAAAGAGATAAATTGCGTTGCGCAGCATCCCATTCCAGTTGAGTCTTTTTTTTTTATTTTGGTTAAGATAGAGAAAGAAAAAGGAAAAAGAGAGAAAAAGAGATAAAAATAAAGAAAGTTAGTGTACCCGCATTTGGCCGAGTTGTTTGTTACAGTGATATATTTTAATGGAAAGCAAACTTGTTATAGAAAAATTTTCAGTATTTTATATTCCAATTCCTTTTCCTTTTTTTTAAAAATATTTTAAAAATTGCTTTTATCTGATCCATGCAAATTACTTGAAATAATATCTTTAAAAAAAAAATAAGTCTTTAATTATATTAATCTTTCGGAGTTGAATTTTTTCAATTGCGTTAGATAGAAAGCTTACGTAAAAGTACGTTAACCTTTCATTTACTGTACTGTAATCATATATATCCGTATTGTAATCATATATAAACGTATTATTGCATAGTTATTTACAAATAGTGTAAATTATAATGCAACAGTACAAATTTCGCTCATAACACGTTTTACCATATGATTTTAATTTTAATGAAATCCTTGTTAATTATTTTCTATCATTATTTATTTAAATATAATATTGAAAAATATTTAAATGAGTATAATTCTTTAAGTTTTCTAAAATTTAATAGAATTGGCCAAAAAAAGAGAAGCCTGTTTGAAAGATCAGAGCATAAAATAAAAAAGCTTTAAAGATATTTCATTGAACCGGAACGCGATTTTCTGACGACCTTTATAGCGGTCAACAGTGCATGCATTTCTTTAAAAAGCAGCTTTCGAACGTGCCGTTCATAACGTGACTTGATTTTAATTTTTAAATAATCAGTAGAGAAATTTCGAAAAATTATAATGTCATTATGTAATGGTTTTTATATTCATCAATCAAACATTATAATTTATGAAATTAATTATTTTATCGAATATTTTTATAATAAACTGTTTTGTTTTAACCAATTTTTTATAAAGTATTGAAAATAAAATGAATATTTTTGAGCTAAGAAATAATAAATAATCTGAAATGTTTTCTATAAATACACAAATATACAGTTAAAGGGCTGCTGATGTTATGACAATATTTATGTAATAGACAGGAATAGGATCATTTTAATTTATTTACGTAACCAGATTTTGGATGCATATATTTTTATACTCGTTGATTGATCATTTTATTGTTTAACATTTTTTAAGTATAGAAATTTTATTCTAAAACAAGGTAAACCTACCAGTAAATGAATTGTTCTTGTATTTAATTAATTTTTAAACATATCAAACAATCCTTATGAGTTTTTGTACATGATATAATATCGATGTTAAATAATTTATTAGTTAATAAAAAGTATTCTTCTTTTTTAAATATGGTTTACTTTAAGTTAATCCTTTATTAAAACTGTTCTGGTGCTTAATAGTTTATACGTTAATGTGTTCACCTTATAAATGATTTATTGTTTAAAATTATCTCCGGCACTAATTAATTAATAAAAAATTATGGAATGCAAAAGACTTAAAATTTTTTGTTAATTCAATGTTTTTAAATGATTTTGCAAACTTCTTTTTCTATTGCAGTATAAAAAGAAGTGTAAATTTTCTACGCTTGAAGAATATCTCTCTGTTATTTTTTGTTTTATTTATTTTGCGACATTTTCGAGTGTATGGAAAGATAGGTAATTCTTTTTCTTGTTTCTATTTTAATCTTAATTGTACCGTGCTGTTTAACTTTCTGTAGTTTAGTTTAATTTTCCAATTTACTTTCGAATAAAATAGAGAAATTAATCTTTGTAAACAAGTGACTGTTAACATAATTACTAAGAGCTGTTTTTAAATTAGCCCATTTTAAAGTACGTAACATATTTCTTATCCGTAAATAAGAGTTTTTGTTATATGCATCAATTAAATTTTCATGGAAATGTTGGATCTTATTACAGATTTTTTTTAAATTCCATTTTTTGCTATACTAGAAAAATTATGCTTTTTTAAATTAATTTATTATTTAAAAACTAAAATTTATATTATTTAAATAATTTTTAAAAGCATTATAATTATTATTAATGTTATTTAACTCGTTGAAGGCGCACCTGAGGTACTTACGCAATGCTCATACTGGGTCTTTTGAAGCATTAACCAGAGAAATCGATGATATTTACAATTACCTGTGCCTCGTTTCCATTCAATCTTTATAATGTTGGATTAGTCTCTTAGTAACAATAAATGTCAGCAAAAGTTCAAATTTGAGATATACGTCATAAATTACAGAGCCGTAACTTAAGATGTGTACGACGAAATTTAAACTTTCTGTGGTGTCTTTTGGACCCCCGTCCCTCCCCACCTCATAACCTCAATAGATTAATAAACCTATACTAATTAATTATTATTAAAAAGTATCAAAAGTAAATTTAAAATTTTTACACGTCCAATCATATTGAATTTACTTTATAACAAAAATAATGATCCAAAGTGGTACAATAAAAGTCTCTTTCTTATCCCAAAATACAAAGGCTCAACTTTATTTTATCAAAAAGAAAAGTTTCTTTACCCGAAACGACAAAAAAAAAAAAAAGAGAAAAAAAAGAACTAAAAAGCTTTTCGATCTCATCTTTATCAGCAGTAATTACATCCGATACCTATGTAGCTATTTTTTAACAGGAAGCACAGCATCTTCATTACTGCTGTTATGTGCAGTTCTTAAAATGCCCTGGTTGCATTATATTTTAAGCGAAATAAGAGCTAAAAAAGCATGTAAGAGATCTTTCACTGATTTTCTCGTCACGCTCGTGTTGAGATGTACATACATATACGGGTATGATACGTTATAAAAGCGGATCTTCCTGAGAAACTCGCTTTATATAGAGGAATACCTTCCTGTCGCTTCATCTTCTTTTACTTTTCTCTCTTTCTCTTCTTCTCTCTTGGGGATTCAAAGCGGTGTGCAAGCAAACAACACCCAGAGGAGGCTTTTCCTGTAAGATGTACAGAAAACTTTCGTACATCTCTAAAACTAGAAAAAAAATAAGAGAAGTCTTTATGGATGCCCTTGTTTTTTTCGTAGATACTTGGAAATCTCGAAGATTTGAGTCCTTGGATATTGTTTACAATGGATGGTCGAATTTTTTTTTCTTTGATACAATGGTTCTCTTGTTGTATCAGTATTTCGAGAACAGAGTTTCGTTAAAGAGATACATTGATAAAATGAAGCCGATGTTTGAAAAGAGATTAGAGGCTGTATTGATGTATTGCTTTTCTTAGAAAGAAAACTTTTTTTTTGGATATCTATTTTGAATTTTAACAAAACTGACAAGATTGTTAACTAAAATCAATGTTTAAAGAGAAATGCTTTTTAATGATTTAATTTTAATGATTTTAGTTGCAAAGTTTAAAAGTCGTTTATATATCTATTGTTAAATGGTATAAAGAAAAAGTTTATTTATTAAAGAATTACTAACTATTTAAAGTTTTCGTTAAAAAATAATTATATTTTAATTGGTATTCCAATAATCCATAAATAAACAATAAATTATTAATGATAATCGTCCTCTATATATCAAAATAACAGTGAAAAGTTTTTATTTCCAAGAAAATACTTAAAAATTTTTTATTTATTATGATCGAACGTTTATTTGCATTCGATTCGCTAAAACTTTTATGTTTATCGACAAATAATCATTTAAACTTTCCTTTCAACAAGAGATAGAAAAGTAAACTCTTGCAGGCTTATATCGCATTTACAAATCTATACACATACATGTCCCTACAGAGATAAGAGAAACTTTTGCTTGTTGGTGACGTTTCGAAAAAATCATGTTTATTTTTCCAGTTTTCTTGAAGTTTCAGTATGTAGGCAATACTTGAAGTGGCTACCTAAAAACTACATTTATCCGATAGATAAACATAGAATAAAATTTTTATTTTCTTTTTCTTGATAAGATTATACTTTTCAATTAACGTATAAAAAATTTTAAACATCATTAAAATTAAATGTTTATTATTTCAGAAAATTTAATTGAATAAGAAATTAATTAACATAAATTAAAAACAGTAAAATATTATATTAAATACTTAATGCTAAAAAAAGAGATGATTTGGATATGTATCATAAACATATAAGTTTGATTACAACTTGTGTAAATATAAGTGGAGTATTAACAAAGTAAACATACGTGTTATCTTTCAATGTATTTAATACATTTATAAACTTAAGAAAAAAGTTAATCTTGAAAATGTAACTCTAGTAGATAAGTAAACATAGATTGTTTAATTTAAAAACCATAAAATAATCATTATTTTACAAATTGATGAATAAATGTGCAAATACTAATTTGTTTATTAAGTATAAATGAATCGATTTTTTTATACGAAATCTAATTATAAATATGCTTCTTAGTTTCTTATTTTTACTTAATTTTCTGATATCAAATTGATCTTGTAAAATTTTTCAGAATTAAAATAAAATTTATTTTCTAAGATGAACCTGAACCTTGAGAATTTAATAAAAGGAAAAAAAGCAGTAATAATGTAATGACTCGATAATTAGAAATCTTAATTCTGCAAACATCCCTTTTACTTTAACCTTCCACGTTTGCGGACAAAAATCTATCTATCCTTGGTCATATTTCCCTGAGGATTTATAAAAACAAAAAAGGAAAAAGAAAATCTTTAAAAACTGCGCTCGATTGACGTCGAAATTGCAGTGAGAAATTCTTCACAGGGGAGGGTTGAAAAAATAAGAAAAAGAAAGAAGAGGAAGTATGCAGAGAGAAAGAGAGCACCTTAGGTGGGCTTACACCAACACTGATGGTTAAATTTATACAAAGAAAAGAACCATGCAGTAGTAGTATTCAATGAATTGAAGGAAAAAAAAGATACAGCTGCCTTTTTTTCATCTCTTTCTCTCTTATATGGTATATACAAACAGCTCGGCTCTTTTCTATATACTCAAGTTTCTCTTTGCTAACGTGCGGAACGGCTGCGTTCAAGAAAGATGCTTGAATTCTCGCTTCTTTTTTTTTCTTTATTTTAAAAGAGAGCTTTGAGTGGTGTATTTCGTCTTTTTTTTCTTGCTTTTGAATGTGCTGCTAACTTTTCTTCAATATAAGGTTTTTCAAAATTTTTAACTGATTTTTTTTCTTATCTTCTGGATGGTGACGTCTGAATAGCAGAGATGATGAAAGAAGCCGTATGCAAAGTGTTGAGAAATTGAAATATTTATTTATTTAAAAGTTTTTTTATTATTAAATAAGTTAAATATTTTATTTATTAAATAAGAATTAACTATCAAAGATTTTTTTATATAAAATTCAAATAATGGCTTGTTTTATTTTACATTTACAAAAAAAAAATTATTCAGTCAAAACGGATAAATTGAATAAGAAAAAAAAATATTTTTTAATCAATAGTCATTATTGCGGTGCAAACTAAATTTTTTTATTTTTTTATTTTTAACGCCGCTGTATTTACGCTATCATTTTGATGATAATTAGCGACGGAGGTCTTCAATGTGTTTATGAACTTCAGCACATGTCGCGCACAGTGGTGCTTGTATCAATCGGGTGAGAGCGTGATTCGAACTCGTAACCTCGAGATTACGAATTTATCGCTCTACCGACTGAGCCACTGACGACCTGATTCTAGGTATATTTAATAAAAGAGATGAATATTACATTTATATTTTTTTTTCAACTAAATTTCTTTTCCTAAAACTGTATTTTTCAAAATAGTGTCAACAACTTTTTAACATAAATTTTATTTAAAAAAACTTACTCAAAACTTGTTCTTAAAACTCGGTTAATACACATTTAATTTACCCCTGAAAAAATGTATTCAATCAAAATGGGTCATATTAACCCAAAATAAAAATAGATCGAATTGAAAAGAAATCGTTACAACGGAAATGGACTAAACTTGTCTTTTTACCTAATGATTTATTCAAAAATAAATATGTAGATATATGCTGCATATCATTGTAATAATAATTAAATGGATATCGTATAAATCTAAAAGAATAACAATGTCTTTGAAATTTAAAACGAACGTTTCAGTATATTTTGAAAAGCAAATTAAATTTAACATTTTATCCATGAAAAATCTTGTCTACTCTAAAATTCATTTATACTTTGTAAATAATAAAATGGAGACACGGATATTTTGTTGACCGCTTTAAGTTAACTTGGTATTTCAATTAAATACAAAGCAATGCTTTGTTAAAGTATTTTTAATTTTTATTTTGTATTTTATTTTTCTTTTAATATTTTTTTGCAGGAATTTAATTATAAAACTATTACAGTATCAAGGTAAAAGAATCTTTCTTTTTTTTTAATTAAAGATGCAATTGTAGAAGAGATACTTAAAGTTCTATTTTTTATTTGTACATGACATATTTTATTTACAAATATAATATGCGATTTGAATTTAAATTGTTGATCGAATAAAATGTAAAATTCAAAAAGATATTTTGGTATTTGAAGGACAATTTCTTGATAAATAAGTTGTTCTGATATAGTGTAATACAACAAATAATTATTTAAATAATTAATAACATTATTGAAGTTTGTATCATCACTTTTGATGTTAAATAATTAAGGGATTTTAAAATACCTACATCACAGTTATCAAAATTTTTTACTCTTCACGTTTTAAAAATATATCTTTAATTATAACCTTCTATTCTAGTTTAAAAAACCATGGCATACAGATATTAATAAAAAATTATGAATACAGATAAAAAATTCGGGAAACTGCAATGTCGGTAACTATGTGTACCTTATACACTACCTTAATTTTATATAATGTGTCTATAAACTTTGTAATAGAATATTTTATTTTTAATAAAAATATTATTTGTGATTTAATCTTTTTCTTAAAAATAAATTATTAATTTTCTAATCTTCAGAAAATCAAAATCGTTGTGATTTACACTATCACACTGTGTCGTCGAATTGAAAATAAGATTCTCGTATATAAAGTTCAGGACATGTGAAATGTTTCAGAACATATACACCAAGTGTATATATATCGATTTTACATTTACTTTCATGACCAAGGGAATCTAACCAATGGGTATAGTTTTTAGTGCAGAAGAAGAAGGGAGATAGTAGTATTAAGATCCGGGATTAAATTGATCGCATAAGCAAAACTCGAATCTAAAAAGGGAATTCTAAAGAGAGAAAATTTTTGGTTATACTGTGTTTTATAGATATATAGCACATCTAAACGAGGTTATACGTTAGATTTATTACTTAAACTCTTTTACCAGCGCCTTTTCACTTTTTCATACAACATTTGTATGATATATAAGGTTGTAAATGCAATTGTAAACGTCAAAGTTTTCATCGTGTATGGGAAGTACGTCGGAATAAAAATTTTATGCGCTTTTGATTAATATCTGGATTCTGTTTTTTTACAAAATTGTTCGCTGATTTAATTTATTCAGATGGCAACTGGGTTATGCGAATTATTTTTCTCTTTTTTCAAATCCATTTATTTTTGCTTTTCAAAATTGAGATATGATGATGGATTTAATGAATAAATATGAAATTTATTTTAAAATTTTATAAAAAATTTTCATTAAATTTTTCATAATAAAAAATAATATTTTTCATCTACCTATAATACAAAATTTTCCATCTGAAATATTACACCTCGTGAATTAGTTTACAAAGAAAATTATAGGACAAAAGCTCTTTAAGTATCATGACTTCGCGACTTTGTCATTATTCGTTACATAAAAACCTTTGAAAAAAATTAAAAGCAAAAGTTGTTAAAATAGTTAAGCTTTTATCTTATTTTTATTCGCAGAGATTTTTTTAACTCCCATTTCGTTTTTTTTTTGTTCAAATTCATACTACAAATCTCAAACAAAATCTTAATAAAAAAAATTTTTTTTGACTTAATGAACCTATTTAATTTAATTTTTTCCTGGAGTACTTAAGAATTTCCAGCAAACACATAACGATAACAATTACTGACTAGAAACGTCACATATTCCAAAAAAAAAAACAACAAAAAAGAGGTAAAATTAATCCAACTACCTATACATAAAAATAAAAAAAAAAGTTTCTTTCAGCTTTCAAAGAGAGAACAGTGATGCACATTCATGCTCGCGTATAGCGTTAAGATACATGGCAT
Source organism: Anastatus disparis (assembly GCA_017163975.1). Classification (NCBI taxonomy): domain Eukaryota; kingdom Metazoa; phylum Arthropoda; class Insecta; order Hymenoptera; family Eupelmidae; genus Anastatus; species Anastatus disparis. Next base: position 3,372,183 of record JAFFSR010000381.1, read on the forward strand.
GTATATATGACGCGAGAAGAGTCAGCTTATAATGATCGCTATATAACGTACATATAGAGGCTTTAATCAATCACTCTCAGTAATGGATGTAATAACCCTCTTAAACTATATATCGGGTTAACGCGCTTTTATACTATCAGAATAAATAGGATGAGCTTGACTCTTTGAACCTCGCTCGAAGAAATTATTTTCGAAGTATTCTCTTTTCATTTCGATCTTCATTAAAAAGAATTTTAATCTTTTAAATTTAAATATTAATGAAAAAAGTCCTGGATATTTTGTAATTACGATTTATTATATTTTTTATATTTTTAATCGTCAGGTTTTGTTTTTAAAATCTCGTAATTAAGAAATGTTTTTTACGGTTCTTTTAAATTTTCAATTACTTCCATAGATAAGTTTTAAATTTCCATTAACATTTCATTCATGTTTTTAATAAAAAGAACAAAAACACAATCGTTCAATTTTCAAAGACGTTTGTTGATTTAGTTTTTTCTTAACAAAATCTCTTTAAGCATTAACCTTCCTATACAATCAATATTTCTTTCATTAAATTAGAAATAAAATTTTTGATGAATCTTATTTTCGTGCCAAAATTATTATAATGATTATATACAATAAGGTGAAATAAGCTGACCTTTTGAATTTTAAAAGCCGTTCGAGCTTCAACAAAAGCTATGCTAAGGGAAAGCTTGACAGTGTGTATATCCTCTCTTTGTTAATTTAAAATTCAATTGTAATGTAGAATTATGTTAATTTTTTGTACTGTCCTCTAAGAGCATTGCTAAAGCCTCTCTTTTTTTTCTTCTGTCGAGACGAAACTCAGACATTTTGTATAACAATGAATTTTCTGTTCAAAGCTGCGGAAATAGAAATTTTTTTTTGCGTTTCTACGTAACATACGCGTACTGCGTTTTTGTTTAAAAAAGAAAAAAAATCTCGGAGATTGAAGTATAAATAGAAAAAACATATACATGTAAGCTTGTGCAAGTATTCCACTTTTTAATGAAAATATATGAAAAAGTTAATATCCATAGTTTTATACATTAAAATCCTATAAGATACCTTTTTTATTTCATAGAAATTTCATAAATTAATATTAAATTTTTGTTTTCATCCATCGAGTCTAATATTTAAAATGAAAATTTTCATTTATTGTTAGCAGAATAAAAATTTCATATTAAATTAACCCTCAATGATACAATACATATTTATAATAGAATTTTTGCCGATATGTCGATTTTAATTGTCCTTGAATATTTTACATCATTTAAAAAATAAAAGTAAGAGGACTTTTAAAGCAGTACCAAGGTTGTAAATATAATAAAAGTTCAATATGGAATAGATTGTAATACTTAAAAACTCGAGTTTTGTAAAATTGTTATATTTGTATTAAACATAAAATATACGACATACTTAAATTTTTATAGATGAAATAAATGGCATTTACACATTATTAAGATTTGAAAAAGTGCGCAAAATTGAAGTAAAGTTACAAATAAAATAACGTGATGTAAACAAATTTTCAAAAATTAGCAATAACAAAATAAAAGAAAGATATTGATCTGATGATGATTCATAATTAGTAAAACATTGAAATCATATCTGCAATTATAATTTTTTACCGTGATACACATATAACAAATACAATAATTTCATTTGTCATACAAAACAATTTAGTATTATAAAAAATAAATATATTAATAAATAAAATTTAAAATCAAAAAGAAATTCATTTTCATCAATTATGTAGTTAATTCTTTTAAGTCGTTAATAACTTGAATGAATAAAAAACTTTTTGGTTATTCATCAAGTCTGATGATAATCAATAAACTAACACCGAAACTATATACATATACACATACATATACATCCCACTTTACGAGCCCGTATACTTGAAAAAAAAGAAAGAAAAAAAAGCTTTGTAGGTATTAAGCTTACAGCTGCAGCGGCAGCAGTAACAGTAACGTGTATAATTATACAGAGTGTATGTGTAAAGAAGGAAAAAAAAAGAAGAAGGATGAAAAAGTAAAGAAAAAAAAACTAAAGAAAGGAAAAGAAAATGAGAAAGAGCCACACGAGAGCGCGCGTCAATTAGAGCTGATACTTTGCGCTTAATTGCGCATTATAAATTTTACGGGATGTATAAACAGTGCCTATATAATAGGAGCAAAGAGGAAGCTCGAGGAAATGAGGCGCTGTTGTTCATGATCTGTAACAATGTTTAATTTGGATAAAATACACTATACTTTATAATAAGATGTAGGGTAAGAGGAAGGCTTTATTTTTTTTTCTAGAATATTCACGTTTATTTGTTTTCTCTATATAAATTGTATATTTTGATTCGATAAATATTTAAATTGAGATTACGGTAAATTTGGAAATAAGAACATTTTTATAACTTTATAAAAATAGATCATTTATATGTTGTCATATTTTTTCATGAATATTTTTGCATCATGAATATGAAACGATGTTTGAAAAGACTTTTTTTTTATTTCAACAACTTCTACATTATGTTGACATAATGACGTAATAATCTGTTGAGATAACATTGTAACGTTGCCCGAAAATTTAATATCTTGGAAGGAAGTGATATACGAAAGTGATGTAAACATCTAAACAATCAAGACTTTCTTCTTATTAAAATTTCATATAGATCAAAAGTAAATTGTTGGAAAAATCTTTTTATTTTATGATAGTCTTGATAGAAAGTGAGAAGTAATTGTATTTAACTATATTTTCAGTAGCATAAAGAACGTTTCTTTTTACTATCATTTTATCTAATGAACTACTCGTTATGATAACGTTTTTCAAATAAATCTTTAAAAATCTCACTTTCCCATTTTTAAAGCCAAATAATAATTTATTAAATAGATAACATTAGAATATATTAACTTGAATCAGAAAATTTATGCATGTAATGTAAATTTAAATTAAATGTTACATAAATCGTTGTGATATTTTTATAATTATTTTGAAGATATTTTATCTTATTCTATAATATAGTGAAATAATTCATCTCGTTATATTATGCAATCGACTTGAATTATAATATGTAATAGTTAATTATTATTATATACAGATGGCTGATTTTCATCTTGTTGACTAAAACACATTATTTTATAGTTAAACTTATTTAATTTTTTTTAAATAAATACAAAAATAAGGTTTTATAATAAAGTTTAGAATTGGGTTTATATTACTCCAGTAAATAAAGGTTATGGTTATAAAATAATTATTTTGAAAAAAAAGTATTTAAATATTTTTTTTTTTCAATTACGCAAACAAATTACATGTAACATACGTCACATACGAATCCAAACAAAGATCTAGATTGGTTAAAGCCCATGTATAATTCACTCTCGAAGTGTTTCTTCCTCAATTTGTAAGAATATATATATATATATATTTATATATGCTTATATATCTCAACCACACGAACATTTAAAGCCGTCATGTACGTAGCCCTTTCTTTTTCTTTAGTTTAACCCTACATGTGTATATATGCATACTCTGTGGTGAGTGACCCCGTATATATGATGACATCATCATGTCTCGTTACAAGGAGAGAACTATAATGGGTTCGGTTTTATAAGGGGTAGGAAAGAACAAAAAAAAATTATGTGAACGAAATTGGTAAAGAAAAACATATAATATGACGTGTTTTTGTTGTCCGTTTGGCAATGGCATCGATAGATAAATTTTTTCCTATGACGCATATAATATACACTCGGTGGCTCAGCTGTTGTTATATATGGATTTTTCAATGAAAATTGGCACGATTAATGTTGTCCTTCAACTTGAAGAAAAAAGAGAGTGTATGTTGCGAGAAAAAAAATGCATGCATGAATTTATTTGGATAGGTCCATGAATATTCCCTGAAAAATTATTACAACACGATCGAGCCAAGTTATAATAAGATAAATAACGTGAAATTATATTTATGGATGGCTGATTTATGTTTGGGTTGAGCCAAAAGAGAAAAATAATTTTCATCATTTTTTTTATTATTATTATTTCTATTATATTTTTATTAGAACTTTTTTTATTTATAGATACTTATTCGAAACGGTTACGGAAAACTTATAGAAAAAACCAATTTTATAATATTTTTATATCATTTTATTATTCAAATTCTTAGAATTCAAATTCATATTTCTCCTTTCTGGTGTATATACAGAAGGGAATCGAATTTAAAATGTTATTATCTTATAATCGTTTTTCCATTTTTATGAATTGAAAATAAGGTCTGTAATTATTAGACGGAATTAAAGTCAAGAGTTTCATTCCCTTTGTTTGTCATTGGAAAAAAAGATGTCAAAAACCATTATTGATTTTAATGGTTTTAGTTGTGACTTTCTGATATGGAAAGATTCTATGACGTCATGCGTTGATAAATGTTGAATGTAACTTGATATCTGATCCTTATTTAATGAACGAAAAATTAATTATTGTACAGATTCTTCAAAAAATACAAATTTAATAAAAAAATCTATTTATAATGTAACTAAACGCAATTTATAATATATCAATCGTAATTTGGAATAACTTAAAAACATTTATTTACATTACGTTCTGCAGTATTAAATTTAAGATTAAATCTAACATTCCCTTAAGTATCCATGTTGATACACAAATTACTGAAATAACATCGATCGAATCAATATCCAGCAACGTGAGTCTAATGGCTTTTTTATTTGATGACAAACATCTCATCCATGGTAAATATCTCAGTATCCACAAACATAGAAGATGATAGAAAAAATTTTTTTCTTCCAATCATTATTTTCATATGTATGCATAGATCTAAATATGTCTTTTTGAACATATTCCTAGAGATTTGAAATTCTCTTCTTTCATAAAAATTCACCAATATTTCAAAAAATTCAAAACTTCCAAAACGTCAATATCAACAAAAATCTAAATGTCAAAAGTAAAACGAAGAGGACCAAATAAAGATACACGTAAAATATTATTCAAGAATACTATTACAAATAAAAGTAAGTACAGTACTAAAAAGAAAAAAAGTGAAAAAAAAAAGAAACGAAACATTCACCATATAATATCAAGCGTCTGTGCGTGCGGAGAAGTCCACGCTGCCCAAATCAATACGAAAGCCGTGCCAGAAGTACTTCTATACCCGCAAGAGACTCTTTTTATACTCTCTTTTTACTATGTGCCTTTTTTCGGTATTCGTTTAAAAACCATCCGCTTCATTAACTTCCAACATGCGCACATACTCGGAGTCTTCTTTTCACTTACTTTCCTTTCTTTTCTTTCCATTTAGGTTTTTTTTAAACTGATTCTGCAATAATATTCTCTTATTCTTTTGTACTTATATATCTATATATATTATATACATATACTTATAAGTGCTTATATATGCGTTTATTGATTTGTCCTCAACGGCCAATGTAACTTCGTTTACTGTTATACTGTCATCGCTGTTATAGCGTGTCATACATCGTTAAATTTCATTTAAACTTGCCCTGCTTGCCTTGTATATCTATAATATACATAATATAGAATACACATATTTGGGCTATTGACTTCGTCGAGTGACTGTTATGTCCAATTAAAATTTTATCAAGTACTTGTTACAGAAATTTTCGGATGAATTTTGAATTTAACTCAATGATTGTCGATTGTAATCGCTGCTAGAATATAGAATATTTAGTGAATATGTGCAGATGGTCAAATGTTGAAGTATGATGCAATTTGCATTTAATTATATCATTATATTATGATGTAATTACAATGCTGGATTATTAATGAAATTTATGGATTAAATCGTAGTAGGTTACTGATTTGATTGGCCTTTTTTTTAGAATTATTACATAGTTTAGAAAGTAATAATTCAATGGTTATGTAAATTTGAGAAAGTTCAAGTTTTTTTATAAAATTTAAAGCATATATTTTCTATTTTTCAAGTAGAAACAACGTGTATTGAAAAAACTTATAAGTTCATTTCAAATTTCTACATATATGTAACAAGAAGGAAGTAATTGAAATCGCTTTTTATGTACTTTTTTTTTTCTTTTTTTTTCAAATTTGAAAGTAGAAATCTTGCTCTGCAAACATAAAAATTTACGTTAATATTCTTGTTATAAGCCAGCTTTGCGTGTATCGCATCAACCAAAATTTTCTGGGTTCAATGTATTCTACATTATTCTGAATGTCTTATAGTGTATTTAAACTGAAGTTTAAACTTTAGTATTATAATTAGGTTATTTTTATTTAAAAATAATATATACTAATTATTAAAAAAAACTATCAGAATAGTCAAATTAAATAATGTTTCTTTTTTTTTTGTTGCGAAACTCACGTAGCGCACGCAATCTGTAAATCGAGCTTTTATCCTTGCGAATAAACTACATAATTGAAGGGTATTTTTTTCTTATATAAGAAAAAAAAAATGATCTTATCACAGTCTCCAATTACTTCAATAACTATTAGAGGAAAAGCTCGCCAACAGCTTAATTAATGGAAAAGCTTTAGCTAAAAAAAACCAACGGATATGAAACCACAAATATCTAATATAAAAGAAGTTAATCGGTTTGCCTAAAACATTAATAGGCCCTGTATAATATAGAAGCTTTTGATGCGAAGGCACGTGTCGATTAAGACGTGTGTATATGTGTGTACACACACTTACACACTTATGAACTTATAAATGCTCCTCTTTTCTTCCCCATTGTACTTCTCAACTCTTGTATATTAGTTATATACGTAACTCGGGAGTATGAAAGATGAATACAGGCGAGACTAATGTTTATCGCTTGAGTAGCAGTCGGTTGAGGGCGCTCAAAGCGCGCCCGAGACTGACTGTTGCTCAAGCGACAAACAATTAGTCGAGCCTGAATTCATCTTTCATACTCCCACGTTACGTAGATAATTTTATGTCGTCGTAGCCCGTATGAGGGACTACGCAAATATTATTTAAAAATTAATTACATTAAAAATAAATTAAGAATAATATTTATCTTAAAATTAAAATAAATTAATCATAATAATTATCTTAAAATTAAAATAAATTAATAGTGATATTTATCTTAAAATAAAAAAAAACTAATTGAATTAATAATTCAAATATTTAACGCTTAAGTTTGAAAACTTTGATACAAATTTCATGAAATACAAAGTTTTTTTCTACCCTGGGCTTTAACGTATGTTATAATAGCGCAATTTCAAAAACTCCGAGTTTAGAATTATAATGAACTTAACTTTTAAAAGAATGTTTTGAAGCTTTAATACAAGTTATATATATTTCCACGGTTTTGTAAATGTTTACTTTTATATATTTAGAATCGTTAAAAAAATTATAAAATTTTTTTAAACAAAACATTTTTTAAAGTTGAGATTTTATATGAATTTGTATAAGTATTGACATATTTAATGACATTCTTTTATTTTCACTAACCTATACGAATCGATGTCACTCGCGTCATATACGGCCATGTTGAGCGGTATTTGACAGATCAATACTCCCTTAGGGAGTATTGACAGATTGAATATCGATGAGATATGAGCATGAACGTATGTATGGCCTATACAAATTGAACATGGTCTATGGATATTCGACCGAATAGGGCCTACTGCGACATAAACATATACATATATATATATATATATATATATATATATATATATATATATACCTTACAAGAAGAAAGAAAACCGGCGCCAAAAAGATTTCATGCTGAGTCGTGTAGTATAACACTCATTTCTATATAAGCTCTTCTTCATTCTTCAAGCTCTTCTTTATATCGTTATTAGATATATACCTTTATCCCTGTAGGCCGAATTTAATAAAAAAGAAAGAAGAAGTAGAAGTCTAGTTATATCTCAAGCGTAGTATATATATATATATGTACTAAAGAAAATACTGTTTAAGGGCTGACCTGATATTATGTTTTGATAAATGTAAGGTCTAGCGATTTTTTTTTCTTTTTCGTTTTTCAGGTTGTTGATATGTCCTATCGATCGTTTCTGAAACAAAATTGACCCCTTTTTTCTCTCTCCTCTTAGCTGTAGGCAAAATTTGAGTGTTCATATTTTTTTCTTTTTTTCATTTGCTGTCGAGTGATTTCGAAGCTTTTCTTCGTTTATAGGCAATAAAGCTTTTAGAACGGAATAGATATTATTTTGTATGATTCTTGGCTAGAAACTTATATTTTTTAAGTTAAATAAATGCTCGATTTAACAAATAAGTATTTTTGATTAATTTGTTTATTTATACTAGATGAGCCAAAATCAATAATTTTCTTGGATTTGATAATATCAATTTGACCTAAAAGTGATTTCAGATACATCATAATCCTTTGTAATAACATTTCAAACAACGCAAGTGATATATCATTTTAACGTTTGCACATTGTCATTGTACATTTGTTTTTTTATGTGATTGGAAAAACTCGTAATTAGGCCAGGTCTAAAAATCAATAATTTGAAAGAGTAGATTTTCAATAATGTATGCAATCAAATAGAGATACATCTTGAAATAGGAAAATATGAATAGTTTTTTAATTAGAATAATTAAGTGATTTACGAATAAATTATCTTTTAATTTTAATAATTCAGCTTTTATTCTTATATAATTATGTTATTAATTTATCATTCATTCAAATATACATTTAATGATCTCTCATCAAGGCTTAGAAAGAATAAAAAGAACGAAAAGATAACGCACATAACGAATCCTTTGATGATCACAATAAGAAAATTAAGTAAGTTAAGTCTAAAACTAGCGTCATTAAATAAAGTATTCGTCCCATCTTCCAAACAGCCTTACTGCCTTTCTTAGTCCAGAATTATAATCCACATTTTGTGCCTATGTGTCTGTCTTTCACATTAGATTTTAGCTTACGTATATGCTACAGAGCTGAGTATAGTTTTGTCCAGATATAATTTCTCAGAAGGTTATTTCGAAACGGAGATTGACCCGCTAGATTGTAATAAGACATTTGGATGACAATTAAGATACGAGATTAAAAATCTTTATACCATTACGTTATAGTACCCTGCATGGTAAACAAAATTTTTTCGTCCTTCAACCTTTTTTTTTATCTTTTTCTCGTATACGGCATTTAACCTTTTTCCGTAAACAATTTATCTGAAATCGAATTGTTTTGATACTCAGTCACAGTATAGATTAGAGTTGAAATATATTTAGGATTTCGCGTTGAAGAGCGTACATTTATTTGACTCGATATGAAAAGTTCTAATTTAACAAAATTAATTAACGTTATAAGTATATTACTTTATTAATCAATTAGCTTTAAAAATAATCGTAATTCAACAAATTATTTTATAAAGCAACGATCGTATATTTTTATTGATGCCGTAAGTGCAAGTGTACCAATGTATTGAATGTATTCCATTTGAATGTGTACAATCGAGTTTCATGCGAACTAACACACACTCTAGTCTCATGCGTTCAACGAAAATAGACAGATTAATTAAAACCAAATTTGTTTTTTTCTTCTTCATGCGCAGCATTTTATTCATGGAAATATTTATAGTTTAGAAATTTCAATTATAGTATGAATGTTTACTTTTTTCATTGCAATTTATTAATAAAGTTAAAAGTTCAATTTACTTGCTACAATACACTTTTAAAGCTAACGATATTTTTGCCGAGGAGAAAGAAAAATTACCTTTGTACATAATTTGTAGTTTATTTGTCGTAAAAAAATAAATAAATTTATTGATAACATAAAAGCACGTTTCTATATTTGTGTTTAAAATTGTATCTGACAAGTTTCTTTAACGATGTGAATTTGATAAAAGCAAAGCAATTTCATAACGTCGATTTAGTTATCTATGAGAGACACTTTGTAGGAGTGCCAAATATTTCATTTCTTCTAACAGTTTCGTTTTATTTCTTTTCAAGTCAGTTTGTAGGCACAAAAAATTTTTTCTTTCTCTTTGTCACTTATAAAGTAAAGATATGTCAGTTTAACGATGAATTTATATTAGTTTGTAAATAATGAATCAATTTTGTAAAATTCATGAAAAAAGTATACAGAAAGTTTTGTGCTTGTTCGGTTTATTGATCAAATTTTGAATGTTTCAATTTCCCTTGTTATTATTTTATTTATTACTATTTATTTATTATTAACAATTAGAGCTTCTATTGTTTCGATATGTATTAATATTTCGTATTTAATTGATGAATCAATGCATTTTTAATACAAAAAAATTCATAAATATAATATCATATAAATAATAACATCATGAAATATAAATAATAATAAATTTTTTTCTAACATTAATTAAGTTTTGTCCAGAGTGTCTATATTTATTAAGATCTTACAAAATACTAAAACAGCAATCATCATCATTCCTTTTTTCTTCTGCGTCAGTTATCTATTTTGATACGTAAGTACAACATTTCTCTCTCAGACACAAAATGTGTCCATCTCATATATGAACACGCATAAGTCCAAATAAAGTTTCTGTATTATTAGCAGGGACGTTTCGACGCAAAAAAAGCTAAATAATCAACGACATTTCTTATAACATTTCTACAAGGGCTAAAGTCACATACATTTTCTTTTTTCTTTTTCATCTATTTTATTTGTATATATACGCATGCAAAAGCTCGTTCAACGGCCCTTTTTCCACAAGACGAAACGATTAAGAGGGTTTTGCTTTTGCGCGCGCGCTTCAAGTGAAGAAGCCCTCTCAGCTTACATTATGTAAATGTGTTTTCCTTTTTTTTCTTTCTCTCTTTTTTTCTCGACGACTGCGCACTCGGTCAAATTGGAGAAAAATAATGTCGTTGGGAAAAAGAAAACATGCAAGGGATTGACATGTGGAAATTAAAGTGTACTGATGATTTTAGAAATCGTAAAGATTTTTATTCAGGTGGAATGGATATTAATGTGGAATGGTTGTTTGTTTACTGGTTCGGAAAAAAATGTTGATTTGGTTTTAATGCAATTATTAATATTAATGATTTTTTTTAATGCTAGATATTTTCATAAATATATTTACATCTAAATTGTTTTTCAAAGGTGATGAGTATAGGATTTCAAATAAAATTAATTAGACATTTAATTAACTTGATAATTAATATATATTAAAAGAAAAATTATTGTAATTTTAATTATAACTAAAATGATCAATTAAATAATACAAGTTCCTTCATTTACCAAAATATTTAATCAATTTTATCCAGTTATCGTAATTAATCATAAATTTGAATCCCGGTTACTGTAATTATTTTAATTAACAATTGAATGCTCAATTATTAATTATTAAATTAAATAACTTTTTTTACGAACATGTATAAACTCAGAAAAAAGCTTATTTAATTTGACCTATATCATATCATTAAAAATAATTGACAATATAATAATCCTAAACTTTTCTTCCTAATTAACAAAGAAACTATACTTTAATTTTATATAGAAGCATCGTGATAAATGGTATTACTATGGCATTGCGTATAAAAGTTTTCGGTTACAATATTTCACTAGGATCGTTTATTTTGATGTACACATCGAAAACTCAAAATGTACAAGTGCGCAGTGTAGCAGCGCTTGCTAGCAACGGAAAATCGTTTCTAACAAAAGCTCTCGCATTGCAAACGTGAATAAAAAAAAAGAAAAAGTAAAAGAATCGAGTAGCATATACATGAATGTATATACTTCTATGTATATATAGTTGTATACAGCGTTAGCGTAAAGTAAAAGAATAACAAAAAAAAAGGAGAGTCAGAGAGGGTACACCGAGAGGAGATAAAATTGGCTGTATGCCAAAAGAGCAGTGACAAGCGCATAGTATATATATACACATATAAGCAATAGCATTCAGGTCGAGCCAACCCTCCCTTTTTTCGCTTTTTCTTTTTTATTCTTCAATATTACCCTTCCCTTGTAACGTTTTAGGATGTTATACACACGTGTGAGCTTTATAGGCTTTTCAATAACAATTTGCAGACGTGGCTGATGCGATTCAAATTTCTTAGTTTTTTTTTGTTCCTTATTCTTCACGTATTTTTTTCTTTTTTTTTGTTTGACTTTAAGTGCCTCGAAAGGAAATGTGTCTCGGCTGAAGTGAGAGAAATGTATTTTTACTGGATTTAAGTATAGGCTTTCATTCTCTTTTTGCTTGAAGTTGAAAAAGTGTCGTTAGTATATATATATATAAACGTTTGAAAGTAGGTATGCCACTTAAAATGTATAAAATGGCGAGTTATAGGGTGAATTGTTGCCTTTTTTTGGATGATAATTTACCTGTGTACGTGTACATGTAATAGTTGTTTGAGCACTGCTGTTTCAGTTAAATTGAAGTGTTGGTACACGTTAATTAGAACGTGGCTGGGAGACAGGTAGAAAATAAACTTGTCTTCAAACGTATACTAATTAGAATTTCGCTATTTTATTGAGCACTTAGTAATTAGAAAATTGTTTATTATTTAAACTATTGTTTTGACTTTCGAATAAATATATATTTTTTAAAGTTATTGTAAATTTATTATGCATTTTTATTGCAGTAATAATATATATCCCTTTATAAGCGTGTGATTAGAATTTCCACCAAAAGTCAAAGTAAACTTCCCCTTTAATCTATGAGATCGTAACAAGGGCAAAAGGGAAAGGGGGATTAATGTTCATATTTGAAGTTTGACACTGTTATGAGAAAACTATTTCAGAAGTTTTGTTAGATATCGATAAGTAATGTTAATATCTGCTTGATATTTGGAAATAGTTTAGTTGATAGTTCAATTGATTTACTTTATTCTTCATTTATATATCTTTGAAAATTTTAAAGAAATTCTTTGGATATATTTTGTTTATTTTGCAAAAAGTTTAAAAGTTGTTTGAAAGAAGAATTTGCTATAGAATAGTTTTCCAAGAATTACAAAATTGTTTTTAAATATTTTAGAAAATATTATTTCAAAGAGTAGATACTTTTAAAATTATTAGAGAAATTTTTATAAAATACCAAAGGGATTAATGGTTAAAATATTACAATTGAAATCTCTAAATTTCAGTGATATAAGATTATAATTTTATGATAGATTTATTTAAGTATATTTCATGTATTTAATTTTTATCGTTTATATTATTTAACATATCAAGAATTACAATTAAATTATATAATTAAGAAAAATAAAAACTTAAGTACTTGATTTTTTTAGGATATATTGAATTACTTGAACACAAATTTTATTTATAACTCTAATTTAAAGTCTAAATAATAAGTTTCTTATCCTCATAAAATCAAAGTTCATTTAACTTTAACTTCTTAATCGAAAAAAAAAGAAAGGTACATTAATCTAAAACTAAACTAACGTTAAAATTATAATCGAATGTTCACAGGTGATTCGCTACAATGCACACCATTGGACCGTGCATACAAGAGCAAAGTACTTGGCCACTATCCCGAGTCTGTGCAATGGAACCCATTCGACGAGCACGCGGTTTGTATGGTGAGTATACAGAGCTTGCGCATTATAACTATATACGAATATATTTTTTCTTTCCTCTTTGCTTCTTCTCCCTCGTGTAAATATCGATCAGCTGTTTCGTTAGCCCAGAGGGTTGTTACAATGCTTTTTAGAGACATGACTCACACATCCTGTCGATGCACGTTCTTTTTTTTTATTTTTTAAAGCTTCCTATTATGTACACCACTGAAGGGCTTGGGGTATCGATTAGTACATTCAAAGTTAATTGTTAGGCAATTTTTATTTTTTAAATACTTCTTTTATTAAGGTTGTTTTATTGTTATGATCTTTTGGATTAAGATTTTTGTTTAAATGCTTTTTTTGTGCATAAGGTTTGTGATATTTTTATTAGTATTACGTATATTTTCATCGAAGTTTCAATATGTAAATTGAACAATAAAGTTTTCAACAAGGCCAAGTTTATAATTTAACTGGCTTATTTCAAAGATAAATTTTTTTAAAAAATTATTTTTATTTTTTTTGTTATTCAAAGAATTTTAAAAAAACTACAGCTTTATTTTGAATATTTAATAGTAAAAAAACTATCAAGTATAGAACATTTTGATAAAAATTTCATAAATATATAAAATTGTATTATTTCCTTAAAAGTTAAAAAGACATTATAAACCTTTTGTATTATAAAATCGAGAATTACATTGTATTCGGAATTGAAATTGTTCGTGAAATTGTTGAAAAATTCGTGAATTCCAACTTTTATTACAAAACTCCCTAAAACTTTACATTTGGCTCTTAAACTTATTTCAACAGAGTAATATTAACTGTTTATTCATGAAATCCTTTTCTAAGAAAATACAATAGAAAATTTTTGTAATGCTATGAACTTAAAAATCAATTTTATTTCTATTCATACTTTTTCATAGTAAAAATAATTGTAATTTTTTAAAAATTTTATAGCTAAAGTTAAAATTTACTTAAAAATAAAAATTCACCTTTTGCATCGTTTAAATAATTTATCTATAATAATAAAAAAATATCTAAATTTTAAAAAATTACAGCTTTGTTTGCCGAGCGGTTTAAGATTTCGTACACAGAAACACTCAGTCGAGCCAGACTTCCACTCATTTGTCCTTACGAAAGAGGACGGCCACAGGACTTATGGCTTTAGTCTTGTATTTTATGAGGAATGCCGTAATCGGAAAATATGTGCTGCTATGCAAACATTACAAGCTATGTTCATTACGGAACTTAGTAGTGGCCAAAATGGCACACCTCCACAGTAAGTTTCTTTTATTTTTTTGCTTTTCATCAAGTTTATCTGCAACACTTTTTTTAAAAAAGGAATTTTGGCTAGCTTGCGAGCTTAAATGTTTTTGTTTATTTTTTTCTTTAATTTTGCGTATAATTGCGGCACTAGGTGTTAAATCTTTTGATTTTTAAAGTAAAAGAAAAATGTTCAAATTAAACTCTGTAATTTAAAAAAAAAAAAAAAAAAATAGTAATGATAAAACTGAGATGAAAAAAAGCAGTTAATTAATGTTGAAGAACCTAATCATTAGTATAGTAACTTATGAGATGCTGAGGTTGCCCAAGTACGTTTGTGCCAAGTATAATTGTACTCTGGAAAAAAATTTCGCTACAATTACGTATAGCGCAAAAAAGACAAAGCATAAAATATAAATGAAGGTTTTGAAAATGACTATTAATAGTTTCTCCTTTATTTCAAATAATTAGTGTAAAAAATACTTTCTATGAGTCAGTTAAGCGTAATGAATCCAAGATATTCTTATGCATATGACATATTAGTACAATGAATTAAAAAATAATGGTTTTGCAGCAGTGGGTTATGTAAATATGGTTTTAATCTACACAAAGCTTAAGAAACTCATTTCAGCTTCATAAGCAGATGTTGGACATCTCATTAACAATTTATTATGACTCGGCTCTTCCCCAAACATTTGTTTTACTCAAAATTGTAAAGATTTATTTTAAGAAACAATTATCTTTTTCAAATTTTTTTCATGTCAATTTTAATTATTAATTTTAAAAGTAATTTTAAAAATTTTATTATTAACTAATATACTATCTAGTTATTGAACATGTGCGAAGCTTTATATAGCAAAAGATTGACTTTACAATAAAATGATTATAAGCAAAATTTTTTAAAAAAGGAATTGATTTTTTTTACAAATCCTTTAGTCTAAATTATGTTATTGAACCATTTTTTATCATAAAAATATCTATGATTAAAAAATTCGCTTCTATTAAAATTTAAAAATATCTTAAAAAATGTTCAATCTTCATAAAATTTTATCAATTGTAGAAATTCTTATGAAAGAACGAGGAGACCTGACAATTATTTTTTTCCCTTTATCATTTAAATCATTTTATAAAGTAATACTAGCTTTGGTAAAATAGCTTAATTAAAAGCTTGAGTATCCTTTTTCCGACATACTTTAGTAAATTGAACGTAAATTAAGTATTCAAAGTACATACTAAATGTTGTCGAATAAAATCCAAAGTAATACTTAAATTTAATTAAGAAAAGTAGATAAAAATCGTTACGAGTGTGTCCTACATTTTATTTATTTTTTTCGAGAATTTCATTAATTAGATAATTTGTAATTTTATTTTTGTTTTTTTTATCTAGGCCAAGAAAAGGACAAGACGGTCATAATACGAGGTCACTTCCTAGGCACTTCAAATTATCGGCACACTCGGCAGCCGCTGCTTTAGCTTACTATGACTCGACCAAAGACAAACTCTTAGTTACCAAATCAATATCTCTCATTTGTCAGCAACCGTATCTTCATGCTGCCAAAATGTTCCTAACGAATCTTTATAAGTAAGTATTTTAGGATATATGTTATATCTATTTTTCTAAAGTTTTTTATTTTTTTAAATGTCGAGTGTAGTGAAAGTAATAAAAAATGCTAATATTATAAAATTGAATTTATTTTTTTTGTAATATCAAGTAAATCAATCGAATAAATTGTTTAAAAAATGTTGTTTTATGTCATCAACTAAAAAGATTTCAATTTACTATTTTTTTTTACAAATAATATGTAAATTGTGATAATTAATAAAAAAATTGACTATTGCCAAAATAACTTAAAATTTAATTTATTGATTTATTACATTATATTTTACATTTGATGTACTTCGTTTTCTCTACAAACCAATAAAATGTAAGGTAGTGAATAGTCAGTTTCAAACTTACAACTTTTTACACGATCAGCATAACATCGTAAAGTTGAAATATTAAAGTTTAATTTCGAATTTTAGTACCGTATCGAATAAACAAATTTCGATCTCGCATCAAGTATATCAAGAAGACAAAATAAATAAAAATAAAGAGAAAATCTAAAATAAAAATATAATTACACAATAAATAAAAAAACTATATATTCTTTAAATTTTTTCTTATTTTTATTAAAATAATCAATGAAATTAAAAAAATATATATTTTTTTCAGATGCGTTCCTAGACATCCTGGGCCTGGTTTCAGCCTCGAATCCTATGTTTATAATTTACTGTACAATGTACCGACACCGTTACCTGGCAAATCCTTAAAATTTTTTGTACCTAACGACGAGCCCGCAAAATCACCACTTGAAATTGTTATTCATCAACCATTACTTACTCAAGAATTGCCGCTACTTGATTATTCGTTGAAAGATGTTTTTACGTGGCTTGGTATAGACTGTGTTATTCAACTTTTTACTTGTGTTCTACTTGAAAATCAAGTGCTCATTAGAAGTGCTGATTTTCATAAACTCATGGTGGTCTCGGAATGTATAACAGCGTTACTTTTTCCATTTTCTTGGCAGCACGTTTATGTGCCCATTCTACCGGCTAGTCTTTATCATTTTTTAGATGCGCCTGTACCATTTATTATGGGTTTGCATGCGCAAAATGATACTGGATTGTTGAAAATTGCTAGTGAGGTGAGTTTAGTATTTTTTAAATTCCATTATAGTAAAAAATTCTTACTTATTATTATTACCATATTTACTTGTATTTTTATTTTACAATATTTTTTTTCTTTTTTAGGCTAATCTGTGTTATGTAGATATTGATAAACAAACCAGCCAATTCCCTGAAGAATTACCCGTATTCCCGCATAAAATGCAATTTATTGAAGAAATTAGAACGTATTTAAATAAGTACAAAGTTCCATATTTGGAAAAGTAAATATTAATTTTATTTTTAATCTAATGATAATTTTAAAAATTAAATATAGTATTTTTATTGAAAATTGTCTATATTTATTTCAGGACTGACAATATGTTTGCAAATTATTTGAACGGCGACATCATGACAAGCAGTTTAACCCTTCCTGGTTCTGGTTTTTATTACCCAAAGAGAAAGCATTCGTTACATGACGTTCTTGATTGGGATAGACCAGACTGCCCACAATCTGATATACAGAGAATTCTCGACGTGGCAAAGAGAACGGGTAAAGTTAATAATAAAGTAGAATAATGTTGCTAGAAATTTGCTCAACCATAGATCAATTAGAAACGTTAATGATTTAATTAATTTTTTTCTAATTAATTATTTGCTCTTTGCGAATAATTACACTAATTTTATTTATTCCTTATTAATTAATTGATATTTAATTTCAGGTGTAGAAGTAGATGACATTGACTCAATTGAAAATACACCAAAAAACAGAATACTCACTCATCAAGAAGAATATCAAGAAACTTTAATTTTTAATAATGCTCTTAGAGAAATTTTTATGAATCGTTTTGTTCAAATATTTTCCAGTTACGAGCATTTTGTTATCCAACCTAGTCAGGTAAATTAAAAACGAATAAATTATATTTATTGAGATAACCGAATATTTCAGTTTAAATTATTAATTTAAATTTTATTTTAGGATAAGGATGAATGGTTAAACAATCGAGATAGTATGCACTTATTTGATAAAGCAACATTCTTGTCAGAGCAGCCAGCTCATCATTTACCTTTCTTGTCAAGATTTACGGAGACGCAAATGTTTGCATCTTTAGTTGATAGTAAAGTTATGTCAATGTGGAACGAGCTTGATTCTAACATTAAATTATTCGACAAAAGAATCTCACAATTAAAGTAAATATAATAATAATTTTAAGAATCTTAGATTATTAAATTAAATACTGTAATATTAATGTATCAATGATATTTTTTAAATAGAAAAAGAGTTGGCGAAGGTATTGTCCGATCGACACGTTATGAAGTTTGTACGACCATTCCCGAAACTCAAGCTATACTCGATCAAAGGTTAAATAATGTAGATTTTGAAGTTAATCCTCCTATAGAAGTAATACCTCACCGTGCTGCTTATTTTCGAAGTTTTCCTTTATTAGACAATGTTGCATTGAATAAAGAACCTACCCAAAGGTACGTTGTATTAAAAATTTTTTTTCTTTAGACTAACGTTAAGCTAATATATCTAACTAATTCAATGTAACTCAAACTAACAAAACTAACTAATAAATAATATTTTCTTGCTACTTTTCGCTGCTGCGCTTTATACAGTATGCTTCGGTAAGAACTTGTCCACGCTAACTATATATGTGTTGTGGAAAAATAAATATTGCAATTTATTTTTTATTAATAATAAATATTTATTTTTGAAAATTTAGCAGTAGAAGAGGACAGACGCAATGGAAATATAAAATGAAATCATTAGAAGCTAATGGTAAAGCACCGACTGTTCAAGAAACTCAGTCACCTCGACCTCAGACCAAATTGTCGGCTGATATGAGTCCTGCTTTGATTGCTCAAGCTAATTGGACGTTCGTCGAAACATTACTCAAAGTAATTCAAATTAATTGTTAAATAATATGTTTTGTAAGAAATTAAATTATAATTCTCGTAGTAACAGTTTTAATTGGTTTAGTTGAAAACGTGATACGAATTTGTCCTTGATAAGATTTTAATGACAATGTTTTATAATGATTTAGATAGAGTTAAAATGAAAATATAATTCATTTTATTTCTAGGACTGCAAAGCTAAAACGAAACGAATGCTCGTTGAAAAAATGGGCTCGGAAGCAGTTGCCTTAGGTCATGGAGGAGAATCATTGTCGGACGTCGAAGAGAACACATTAGTTGCAAGTTTATGTGATTTACTTGAAAGGGTTTGGAGTCATGGATTGCAAAATAAACAAGGAAAAAGTGGACTTTGGTCACATCTCGTTATGTATCAACAGTTGGAAGAATGCAATGATAGTTCTAAATCCATCGACGCCAATTATTTATCACCTGGTCTGTTGAACATTGTTATGTTTTAACTAATTACACAATTTCATAATATTATACATACAAAATTAAAAATTCTATAAAAATTTAATATATGTAAATAATGAAAATAATATGATATATTTCGTGAAAATATTAAACTAATGAATCTGCTATAACATTTGGTCGCAGCGCTAGCTTGGTGCGTGCTTCGGAAGCGGCTTGACTGTACGTTGCTTATACCAACTATCGATATACTAATTAATGTTTAGAAAATTTGAAAATGTTTAGGAATTTCATTCGTCTTTTTTCTTTTTATTTATTTAAACTACTCAGTTATATGAAGAACTAAAATAGAATCAGAATTAATTGATATAGAAAACATTTTTTACATTATACTTTCTTATAATACTATTAATACGTTGAATTATAGTTTTTAATTATAATAATAGCTCACAAAACTTTTTAAAAAAAATTAGATAAAAATTTATAAATATATTTTCTAAAATATACACAATTCTGATACTATTATAGTTCAAGTATTTAAACACTGTTTGCATTACTTTATTCTAAGAATCTATCTCTGAGCACCACGTTAATTTACATATCAATGTTGTAGCACCTTTTTTCGAGCTTTTTTTTTAATTTTGCACGGTTTATTATTTTCTATTTATAATTCCACAATTTTATGTTATTTCTATTTTGTAATTAGCTAAGAAACCAACCAATAAGTTTACTAGATTGTCGGATCGTTTGGTTTCCTCATTTAAAGGCAAAAACATTTATGAAATAGCTTCTAATATCAAGGAAAATTTAAGTGGTAAGAAGGTTTATAACAAAGGTTAAAAAAAAAAAATTGCTTGGGAAATTAATTCAAATAACCATTCTAAATAAACAAATGATTTTCTGACTAATACAGGTTTATAAAAAATAGCACTTTAACAATTGTTCTACAAATCTTTTTGTAATTATACTAAAATAATTTAATTATGGAACTTTAATAAAGCGCATGTTTTTAGTAATTAACTGGCAATCTATATTATAAAAAATTAACATGAATTGGATCAAATAATTGGTAATGTAAAACTAAATAGTAACAAAGTGTGTACCATAGTAATATTAGTGTAAAAAATAAATTTATAAAATCTTTCATTATAAATATTAAAATAATTTAGAAATTAAATACCTTTTATTTTAAGTAAACTATAAATATTAGAAGACTAAAAGAAATCAAATACTTCAAAATTGAAAGCACAAGGAATCAAAAGAAAAAAAATTTTAATACTGATATTACATTTTTTTATCGTTTTAAATTTAATGAAATTAAGTTTACATCAATTACGATGATTTTTAATCTGTTTAGTTACTAAAATAAGATATTGTTAGATCGATTTTAATTTCATTATATAAAAAGATTATAATTTTAATAAAATTATTGTATAAACTGTCCTATAATTTATGTAAACATATTCGTGTTTTCGTTGGTAATTTATTATGCTCCTAAACCCGAATTGCATGCTTTTCCTTAATATACGTAGTGTACATAAACAACAAAATCCATTATTAAAGTTACTTACCCTATCCGTTTTGTGTACTCATCTCTTCTTCTGCATGATTTTCTCTCGTGTTGATGTTGCTTATTGTAGATACGTTTGATTTATATTTTCATAGCGAAAATACTGCACGTGAGATCATAGTCTTGTTGAAAATTGTCTTGAAACTTAGAAAGAATGATATTAGCATTTTCCGCAATAGTATAACATAATAATTATACTACAGACTTATCGAATCTCGCACTGGAAACTGACGTATCACCAACAAGAAGTAATGAGCATCAACGTCACAAATCACCTGCAGCAACAACTGAACGTCGTTCAATTGGACCGGAACAATTAAAACTTTTACCTGAATCATTGCTGTTTGATATTAGAAATGTTCAAGCCATGACTGATATTAAAACGCACATTGGTTATGCAAGAGCTTGGGTTAGACTTGCTCTTGAAAAGAAATTGCTGTCCAGGCATTTAAAGACGTTATTATCGAATCAAGCTTTATTACGGTTAGTATATGTATATATTTTTTTTCATAATTTAATCTATATTGATAAAATAATTTACAAGAAAATTATCGACCTTTTATGCAGATGTATGCATATGTATTTCATTTTGAAATTTTAGTAGTTAAATTATTTTATATGAAAGCTTACATGATAATGTTGGATTCTATGAAAAAATTTTATCATCAAAGTATACTATAATGAAAAATAATATCTTTATTTTTGTAGGAGTCAATATAAAAGATCAGCTTTTCTCCGATGTGAAGAGGAGAAAGAACAGTTTTTGTATCATCTTCTTACGCTCAATGCTGTTGATTACTTCTGTTTCACAAATAATTATCCACTGACAAAATTACCATATCGAGTTATTGTATTTCCCAGTAGAAAAGCAAGTGCCGCAACAACTTCGGCAAATAGTTGGATAGCAATTTCAGGAACTTTAGACGAAACAAAACCAGTTACCATACCTAAGGGAGCATTAGAATTTGTATTTCATGTAAGTGTTTAAAGAAAGTTACTAACCCCTGGAAGAAAATTGATCATATCTTAAGCATAATTGTCGGTCAACGCATGTTAAAATGACACTTATCTAGAAATTTTTTTAAAATCATTTCTAGAATTTCTAGATAAGTGCCATTTTAACATTTGTTGACCAGCAATTATGCCTACAATATGGTCAATTTTCTTCCAGGGACTCTACAACAATAATAATGATTTTTAAAAAAAATTGAATATATTTAAAAAACATGTAAGGAATTATAATAGAAAACTTACATAAATTTTTATTTTAATTCTAAACAATTGTTTATTGTGTTAGAAATAAATGCAAAAATGAACTTATTTTCTTGATTTAATATAAAGCAAATTATTATAATTAAATAATATTCTGTCTCTTTTTCGTTCTATTGTAATGACTTTTTAGTGAAATTTAAAAAAAAATTGAATCTTTATTTCAAACATTCTTTAAAATTAATATTTTAAAGCTTTACTAATTGATTTATATTTCAGCATAAAAATTTGGGCGTTTTGTCAACTTTACGCATCGGTCACGATAATACAGGACCTTCCCCCAAATGGATGGTGGAGCATGTTGTCGTGCGTAATGAAGTAACTGGTCATACATTCAAATTTCCCTGTGGTAGATGGCTTGGTCGAGGTATTGATGATGGATCAACTGAACGATTGCTTGTTGGTGCTATAGTACCAAAGAATATTGACAATGAGGAACTTGTAGAAACATGTTCTACACCACCAAGATGTAGATCACCAAGTATACCAAGACGGCCAACTTTATCTCCTAATGAATTAAAACAAATGCTTGGTAAAATTATCATTGATATTAGATTTTTAAAAAATTACAAAATTTAACAATAGAAAATATTTCATTTTTTTAAATTTCATGTATTTTATATTGTATTTATTATTTATATTTTTTTATCTTTTGCGTTTTTTTAGGTGAAGCTGTAAATGCAATAGTTAAATACCATTATCGTAAAGAACCTCAAGATGGATCGCTTACTGCATTATTATGCGGTGAAGGTGGACTAGTTCCATCTTTAGAACAAATTTTTTTATATGGATTTAGAAACCAGAGGATATTTGGAAGAAACTTTTACGTTTGGGATTATTTAAGTAAGATCATAAATTTCACGTTTTTCTTTACGATTCCACTGATAATTATAGATAAGTATTTTAATGTAATATTTAATTTTTAGTTCGTGTTAAAGAAAACTTTGATATGAGTTTATTAGAAGAAATGGATGATTATTCTCAGCGTCTTAACAGAGATAAGAGATTGCATGCCGAAAGAAATCAAAAGTTTGCAGTTTTAAGGTGTTATTGTCATTTACTCGATCAAATTAATACTTTTAGTCAAACTCTTGGTAAAGATGGCAAATTTCAACTTTTTATATGTTTAGCTTTGAGGTAAGAATTTTTTCATACATATTTGAATAGGTATTATAAAAAAGAATCAAAACTTTAAGTGAAATGAATTAAAATTTTAGAGAGCAGCTGCTGCATCTAATGTTACGTCCAATGAGTGAAGCTCGTTCTACTGTAGACATGTATGAAGAAACGTCTTTTCTGCGAAATCCAGCGTTACTTACGTTCCTTGTACAAATTCTTGAACCATTGAGTGGTTTTCATATAGTACTTGAAAAAAGTTTAACCCATGGAATCTCAAGTTTATGCTAATGTTTGAAAATTATGAAAATGTTTAAAGAAAATTGGATAACGAGATTTACAATGATACTAAAATATCTCTAATCCAAAAGGTGTACAAAACTCATGTATTTTCACGGTAGAAAAGCCTCAATACATACTAATGAAAATAATCAACAAAGAATTGTATAAAAATAGAATGGAAATCGATGTTAGTAGAATTTGTTGGAAAAAAAAATAATATTAATTCCAAAGATGTGAAGAAGTAAATGATCTTGCCAATATTAACTATTAAAATCCGATTAATTGAATAAGTAATTAATTTAACGTGACTAAATACCAAAGAAATGAATGATAAGTTTTTTTAATTTATATTAATTCAAATATGATTACTAACTTTTATATTAGTTATTGTTAGTAATCTTGTAAGCACAATATGACTATTGTTGTTAAAAGAAAAACATGACATTATTCGTCGTGCCAGAAAATTAACATTTATAAAAGATTGTATTTGAAATGAATGTACATATTAGGTAGAAAAATCATTAACGACTTTATCGTTATATATATGTAACACCTTATTAGTTAATTTAAACAAATTAAATATAAGCTGATTTAATTTTGTTTAAGTTCCTTTGAGGTTTCCAATTGTTGGCTATGACTTAGATAATAATAGCTGAAATTTGAAATTTAATGCTTCTTCTCTAAATCTGAAAATGCTGTGAAATTGTAGAATTTTAATAATTTAATTTGATTTGTTAAAAATCAGTTATTATAGTGAATTAACTTTGAAATTAAATAGATAAAAAGTAGGTAAATATTGATAGACAAGCAATTAATTTAAATTTAAAGGTCCATTTAGAAATTTTAACTTTGTACATACATCTATTGTCCAAGTATAAAATGTCACGTGAACTTCGTTTTAATGTTGTAAAATGCGTGTGCGTGCGTTTTTTATCCTGATATTTGTTTATCGATATGGACCAAACGTCGCAAAAAATTAATGTTAATGATTTCATGTGAATAATTAATAATTCATATGAAATTTTTTTCAACTCTATTTACTTAATACTTTTTATAAAATACAATAAATTGTTATCACTTTTTCCCAGTGATAGATTTCCAATCATACTTATAGAATTTAGGAGATTTTAGATTTATTTAAAACAAACCTCATGAAATTAAATTCTCACATTCTTAAGTGCCAAAAGATTTTTTTAAAGATTGTTATTTCCATTCTTTTTTACTCATATTCTCGAAAGTATGTACTTTACATATGTGATAGTCATTCTTATTATAAGTTTCATATTTTAATTATCAATTGTAATGTAATAATGCATGTTAATGTTGCATTAGTGTTCATTTTGTTTTCGATAGAAACAAATTACTTTTAATAGAACATCAAACAAAAGTTATTTGATTTAATAGAGCTAAATGAGATTTTTATCGTCTATACGTATTTCGTTTTTTTTTTTTTAATTTTCTGTGATTTATCAGTAATTCCGAAAAATCTATTCAGATATATTGATAAAACCAAAGCAAAATGATGATTAGGCTACAACTGAGATTTTAAAAGAAAAATAATACTGTACATACTGGGAATGTTGCGTTTTAATCTTAAGTGATAATGTCACTTTTACGAAAACGAGCATAATACGATAAGATGTAGGTGTGTGTATATATGATAAAAAACAAGGGCTGGTTGTACAGTAGTTCAGAGTATGATGTAACTAAAAATAAAAAGAACAATTGAATATTTAGTGTTTTATTTAACATTCCTTCTTTTTATTGATTGTTTTTTTACATATCATTAAGAGAATTTAATAGAAAAACTACTTGAATAAATACAAATTATTTGTAGATATTTATTTACAAAGTAAATTAAAATTTCAGTATAAAAGTTTTATAAATTTTTAGTTCATGAATAAATAAAAAAAATTTTAATAAAATTAAGTGACTATAGATTATTTAAATAAATATAAAGATAAAATTATCTAATACTATGATTAAAGGTAAAGGTGTCGGATAAAATAAATAATCATGATATTGTATAAAATACCAATACTTTATTTTTTATAAGACCATGTGTCTTGCATTTATGCATTAGATATGTACAATTGTCAGGTGGCATTTACAGAGTAAAATTTGCGACTATCTTTAAAACATATTTTTATAGCCTACAGAAAAGTTTAAATTTAAAAGATAAATAAACGCACTACCAATGACAATTTTTTTATACATATCATTGCCTTCAAATTAAAAAAAAATGAATATAATAGAACAGTCGAGAAAATATTAATTATTTAAATGTAATCAATCAACATACGTGTAACTTAGCAAAAGAAAAATGAATAAATTCAAACTGATCTAAACTCAAGTACATTTATAAATGCTATCTTTTTATTTTTGAGGTATATTAATGGTATTGATTATTCTATTACTATATTGCGCATTGATGCTTATTTTTCTTGCATTGAGATTGGCAGTGAATTGTTTTGCTTATAATATGAACTTGCACCTTATTTAATTAATGAATGTAACGACTCTCTTCTTCGTCTGTAAATTATGCTATTAAAAAGATAAGGTTCAAAGAATTCAAAAATTTATTTTAATAAATATTATAGTTTTAATTTTTATTTAAAAAATATGTAAACACGTAATATTCTATCGCAAATTGTTTTTGAGCATTCGAAAATAAGTAAACTATAATTTATAATACATTGATAATAAAATTAACAATTTTACAAAAGTATCCTAAATTAAAAGAGATTTTTTCATGACGATAAGAAGATTCGACGTTGCATGTCAAGTGATATTATTTACTTTTGTCGTTACACGCATTAACAGTCTCAAAAGTACTTTCAATCAACGCATTATCATTAACTATTCAACTCTTTTTTTGTGTAATCTCTTCCTAAAATCAACTCTTCGAAGAAATGATCTACATTAAAGAGCTGTCATATATAAAAAAGTGCTATTTGTATTTAATAGGACTTTATTACCGCTTCGATGAAATAACGACCTCGCAATGACATTGTGGGTAGAACTTTTAACAATTTAATAACGATATAAGGCACCAATTTTTATACTTTTCAAGTGAACTTAGTTTTTTTTATTTATTTTTTTTCTTTTTAAAACGTTGACACAGTTAAACTTATGTCTCAATTTAACATGTATGTATATATAATGTTTGAAGAAAATTGTAACTAACAGAAATATATCTACTTGCTTTGCGAAAGTCGTTAAGTTGACATATTCATATGGTCGATCTACAATTTTTTTCTCTAAGACTACTTCGTCATGTAAAATAAGAATAAGAGACGAAGACTTGAGGTTCAGTAACCGCGATTGTTATTATTTTTTTAAACCAATTTTTTTCTCCTACATTTATTGTACTACAATTTGGCTATGACAGTGTGCGTGGAAAGTAACTTGGTTTTTTAAAGGCTCTGATACTGAGCCACTTTCAGACGCTACGGAGAGACATTAGTGAAGAAAAAAAAAACAAGAATTATTTAATACTTGTTGAAGATCTAAAAAATATTTTACTTATTAATAATCAGAACATTTAATAATTATTAAACAAATTGCACTACAAAATTCTATCTATTGATGATAAATAATAATAAAAAAAAAGATAATAGCTTATTGTTGGAAAGTAATTTTGAGATCTTCAACAAAACAAAATCCTCGCCCCTGAAAACTCTATTGTGTATTTTATATCTTTGGAATAAAAAAAAATAAGGAGTAAAATTGCACGAGGAGTTATCTATTAATTGTCTCTCCGTTTATTTAAAACAAAATTTTTCGATTCCGTTTCTATCTTCTTTACACTTTTGCACTCGCTTTTCTTTAAGTACTAACCAGTTTTTTAAACAAGGCGCTTTTTTTATTCACATGCTTTCGCTTTTCGTTTGCTTAATTCGACATTCTTAAAACAAAAGAAAAAAAAATACAAATATACAGTGTCGATTTTTTTCAATTTTTTAACGAGTTATTCTATCTACAAACTTACGAATTTCTTAAATTTAATTTACTCATTAGCTTAGACGTTCTACAATATTTTATTTACAGCGTTTAATAAAAAAACACGCAATCTCTTCCGCTTTTTTCTTAGACTTTTCACTCAATCTTGCAAAAATATATATTATAAAAAAGTAAATAATTTGTTTTTTTTTTAAATTATTTATCGAAATGTAAAACATTTCGTATTTATTTCAAAACGACAAAAATCTCAAATCTTTTTTTTTTGTAATTAAAAAAATGGTGAAAAATGTGTAAAACAAAATCAATAATGCGACTTATAAAAAAAAAAAGAAAAAAAAAACTCATCATCACATATTTTCAGCAAGTCATGAGAGTTAATATAAAAAAATCTAATGCATGCTATAAACATTTCTATGAAAAAGATAGAACTGTAAACTAAAATAAAAATGTAAAGTTACGAAAAAAACGCATTATTTTTAGTCTTAAACATATTCACTTATTTTCTCACTTACATTTCTACGACTGACCTTTTTTTTTAAATTAAATTATTTTTTCGTAATATTGTAAATTATATATTTTTTTTAACATACACACGATCTACACATTTTTTTCACAACGCTCACTTCCACATTCGCTCTTATTTATCGTAGGAACCGAGTAGAATTGAGCGTCGATGCTCTACTTTATTCGCAATCAACTTTTTTTTCTACATTTTTTTTAGTCTTTTTTTATTTAACGAATAATATTCGCACATGTGCGCGCTATAAACATTATCGTAAAAAATCGTGAGCCTTTATAAAGAAAAAAAGGATTTATCGTTTGCTCGAACGCGCCAAAATATTTTTTAACATTTGCTTATTTATTCGTAGCAACGTATAATAATATTAATAATAAAAATAATATTACTTATAGTAAAGATAATAGCAATAACGTAATATATACAAACGCTAATGACTCGATTTGACTATTTTTATTTTTTCCGTTTCTTTTGTGCGCAACTTTACGTTTGCAATTTTTTTTTCTTACATCCCAAATAATAGCGGTTAAATCGACGTCGTTAACAGCTTTTTTTTTATTTATTTATGTTGTTTTTTTTTATTGTTTATGACAGTTAAAAAAAAATAATTAAGTGTACCCTTAAATGTTATAATGCGTAAAGCGTATTGCATTGCCTTCCCCCAGCACGCCTCCTAACATTTTATTTTTCGTTTGCACATTCATAATCGTTTACAATTTTTTTTTAGATACGCCGAGGCAAGTCGTTTTTCTCTTTTTAATCCTCTATCAATCATAATACTTATCACATAGTTATTTAAATAATGTATAAAAAAGAATACTCTAGAAAACAGTAAGATAGTTATAAAAGTTTACAAATCTGAAATTCATAATTGTGACACTCAAAACTTTCCAAACTAAAGTTTTCCTTGGTAAAAATTTGACCTATTTATTTTTATTATTCTTTCAGAATTATCATCTATTTGACGAAAAAAATTCACCACTATACCTTCAAGTGTTCAACATACTTAATTTACTTAAAAGCATAACTATGAATTTTTATAATCGAACAAATTTAGTTCTTTTATCAAACTAGAACACATGCAGCAAATCAGAAAAAAAGTTTAATAAAAAAATCTAAAAAATTGCAAAAATAATCAAAAGCTCAAAAAAATTGCATAAACGAATACGTAATAAGTGAATCATTTTTCATGAAAATACTTAACTATTCTAAAAAAAAAGAAAGATCAAAAGCAATTGGTTGTATATAGATACCACATAAACATATGGGTAAAGAGATCTCAAAAAAATCAAAAAACATTAAAAAAAAAAAAGAAAAAAAATGTTGCCTCGACGATCGGCATTACTAAATCTTCGCTTTGCAATATTAAATTTTGTTTCTCCTATCCATTTATCAGGAGGCGCATTTATTAATCCATGTCATCATTATTCCGACTTCGTTTTATTAATTTCGGCCGCAGAGTGATCATTAATAATATCATCATCAACAACATCATTATCATCATCATCAACTGCGTTTTTTTGTATCGGTGATATTAGTAGTAGACTGCTGTTGTTGCTGCTCTTCTTCTCCACAATTATTATCGCTTAAAAGTGGACGTCCCTCACATCGGTCGGCGTGCCGGCTTTCTCGTGTTCCATTATCTTCTCTTGAGACGTCGTGTCTTGGTCCCCCAGCGGCCTCTGTTGCCCCCCCATTGATGACATATTACCACTTTGATAACTATTTGAATTGTTTGCCGTACTACCACAACCAACTCGTACCATTTCTTCAATTTGCTCCAAACAACTTTGTAGATAATCCTGTAATTAAAAAAAAACAAATTATTATTTTATTGAAAAAATATGACATTTTTTTAGAAATTCTCATACAAAAACTTAGTTTTGACATTTTTTACTTTTTTTCTATTGTATCATCAATCAAACGAAAAAAATTGAAATATCCATGACAAAGTGTTAAGTATTTCTAAAGTAAGTAATTTTACTAAATAAATAGAAGAAAAAAAGTTGTAAAAGAACGAAAAGAATGGAGACATCGTGTCGTAGCAGGCAGTTAATTTACTTGTTTAAAGTTCTCGCGCTATATAATGTTGCGATAGTTCTAAAGTCTAAAAGGCGAGACGTGTGCAAAGTATAAAATAATTTCCAAAGTCCCTCGAGAGACAGAGTATATAGGCACTTAACGAGCAAAAAAAAAAAAAGTTTTTTTGGCGAAAGCATATGCTCGGCACCTGCCACGACTCTTTTCTCGTACGTTATTCTTTCTCTCTCTCTCTCTTTTCCTTTCTCACTTACAAACGTTTATACATACATATCATACACGTGCTTAAATATGTGTATATATATAGTACCCGTTTTTTTTTTTTCGATTTACTATCGTTAACGCACAACTTGTTCAGACGTGGATATTTTGTCTTTTTTTTACTTACGATTTGAGTAAGTTCTATATGGGACTAAACGTTTCGATACTCTTTATATGGAGTTGTAAAATCATATGGATTGAAGTAGTGATATTATCGTTAGGTTTTACATTTGAAAGTTTTTAAATGAAATGACTCATTCTATGATAAAAATAAACAGAATTAACAAGCATCAATAAAGTTTAAGAAGAGATCATTATAGATTACGAATTTTTTAAAGGAAATTAATTAAAAAATAATTAATTATTTGGCAAACGAAATTTAAAATTAACTTGTTTTAAAATTAAAAAAAAAAAAATTATGTCGAACATTTATATTTGTTCTCTCCCAAACCGTAAGAAAAAAAGTTATTCAATTCTCTTATACGTAACAGTACATCGTGATTTCCAGATACAACATGTTAACTTGCACTATATATTGGCACGGAGCAAGAAAAAAAAAATTAAGGAATTCTTTCATACCACACGCATTAAATGGGTGATAATAAGAAAGTGTTAAAATATACAAACCTGTTCGATAGCTGTGATACGCGTGAGTTCGTTGAGTAACCATGCAAGACTGTAACCACTTTTACCAGTCCAGTCAAGACCATGAAGGGCTGCTGCTACTGATGCTGCTGCTATCATACTTGGCGTGTACATTGAAAACTTGTACTCTGGAAAAAAAAAAGAAAAAAAAAAATTTATATATATTTTAAATCTGATTTTTTATTTTAAATTTTTTGGTTGGTTGTTCTTTTTTTTTATTATTTTTTAATTGAAGATGCCGTGAGAAAGGGATGACCGCTAATTTATTATGTATTTCTATATTTATTGTTAAGTTTAACGGTGTCACTGACTTTAAATTTTTTTTATATAAAAAAGCAAGAACAAGTTGTTAAACAACTTTTCAGATAACTTTATAAAATTATTAATAATAAATTGAGCCTGTACTAAAATGAATGAAATTTTAATATTTTATTGACATCGTTTGATCATACGTATAATAACTTAATTAATTTTTAAATAATCTAATTAAAATCTAAATTTATCACGATAAAAATTTTCTATTGTATGCTGTATCAATGCCAACATCATATGCTATTCTTATATATTTTTTTAATACCAGTACTAAGTAATAGATAAGGAAAAAGGTTTGAGTTTTTATTTTTTTTGACAAAAGATTTAAAAGGCTCCGAATATTATAACGTAGCACGTTATCATTACAAGCAAGCGCTGATGTGACTGGCTTTGGTATATTGTGCACGTAATATAAAGTTGTATGTATATACATGTATAAAATGACATATACATATCGCATTCCATCTCTAGCAATGTATAAGAGTGAATCTTATCTTGGCCTTTTACGTTCTCTTAACTGACAACGGCATGTGCGCTTATATACCGATCTTTTTATATACATATATAGTGCACTGACATTCTTTTGACTTTGGCTTTTAAATGTTTAACGCAAATTTTTTTTCTTCATCTCTTTTTTTACTTCTTTACTTATATATGGAATATTAAAATATGGTAATTTATTGAATTTTAGAGTATCGAACATTTTTTAGATAGTAAGATTTATAAGATTCATACATAAGCTGTATTTAATGAATATCGATAAAATGTAGGTCAAGTCTATTGAGATTAAAGTTTGACTTGAAAAAAAATCTAATTAGAATTTAATAATTCATGCAATATTTTCAAAAAATATATCAGGTATTAATTAATTATGTTCATTATCATGTTTAGCAGGTACATAATATATCTGCTCTAAACCATGTCTTCATCGTTTAAAAAAGGTCTCTATAACAAAGAAATAAAAGTTATTTAACCATCTAAATTCCATGGTCATTCGAAGTCCTAATAAGATCCAGATCCAATAAGAGAAGAGAACAAGAAGTTAGGTATATATAATAAGCGAAATCAAACTGATCGAAATATGTTATACCTTCCCTCTTCTATCCTTTAAATAAAATGAACCCATAGGCCTTCGTTCTTTTTTTTTTGACCATTTGGAGATTTTTGCAGTGGCTATATAACGAGCTAAGGCATCCAGGCATTTAAACGAACGCCGACAAAACCAGCAAAGAAACAAGAAGGAAAAATAAAAAAAATATATATATATATATATATACATATAAATATATGTTGAGCGTCAAATAGAAGTTGGAATGTTCATAATATGGATGTGATTTGTAGCGTGGTGGAAATATTTCAAGTTTGGTTAGATATTTTATTAAGAAATATAAATTGAGCGTTATACGTTGCTTTAATTTTTTTTATTGAAATTAATTTATTTTCTACATATTTTAATAATATGTGTATAGAAAAAAGGATGATTATCTATTTTTGCCAAATTGCTATTGTATTTTATTAAAACAAAAGAAAGAAGATCATTAAGCTAATAAATTAGCAATAAGCGAACTCAACTGAAAGTTTCTTTCAAAGAAAGAAATAAAGTAAGTAGTTGAAATGAAAAAAGACCCGCACAACGGGCAAGAAAGCAAAAGATGAAAGAAGAAAATTCATAAAACAAAAGAAAAAGGAAAGTATGAAGTTTAACACGCCTCCTTAAGACAGCAAGTGATTTTTCTTCGATGCTACATGCACGTGCCTTTCAATTTACACGATTTATGGTATAATAAGTGTCTTTACCAGGTAGTTAAAGTGATTTTCACTTTTTTTTCCTTCTTACAAGTAATAATTTACATTTTGACTGATTATTATGAAAATTTAAATGAGTTATTCGTAAATTAAAAACTTAAAGTCGTCATTTAATTTTATATTGGTCATTAAAATTTTGTTTCTTTTTTTAACGTAATCGTGAAAATTACTACAGAAATTAATAATCTTAACTTATAAATTAACTATAATTAAATATAAAATTATTTCTACTAAGTAATCCTTACCTCTGGCGCTTAGTGAAATAAATGTTTGAGCATGCCTCCTGATCATCCTTGAATCCCAAGTGCGTGGATCGACAGGCAATCGGGCGAGGATGTAAAGAAGAAAATCACCAGGTGTCACTGCTGATAAATCCCATTTCAATTTTGACACAACCAATTGTTCCCACCTCTGAAAAAATACAAGAAATTTTTCGACCCGTTAAAAAAAGAATGAATGGAAAATTAAAAATATGATTAAAATTTGTTACTTTTTATTTTATATAGTCTTAAAAAAAAAAGGATTTATACATCGTGAGATGTTCTTGGAATGTGTTTAATATGAAGGGTAACGATTTCTTGTATTTAATATTATATATACATATGTAATAAGGAATGCATAAAAATACAAGGAATTAAAGTTCCGCGGGCGCATTTGCAAAACTGGTTCCATTAAAATGCATAACATTAACACGTTCGCGTGCATATATTTATTATTCGGTGAGAAAAATGAGGAGTAGTATAGAAAAAAGAGGAGAATTTGTTAAGATTAAAAAAAAATTAATTAAAAACCTGAATGTGCTTTCTAGGGTGTATGTGAATATTTTTAAAGGGATGACTAGTTCAAGTTTTACTTGTTCTAAATAGACACCCTTTTTTAATATGATTCTTTATTTATGATGCTGTAGTTGTAATTTTTTTGCTTTTTATTTGAATAAATTAATAACAGGTTATTATTCTTAGATTTTTAATATGTTTAAATAGATTCTTTTTTAAATTTAATATTTTACTTCGATCTGAACAGCGGTGGTTACTTTATAAACTTGAAAAAAGCAGGCTGAAAGTAGGACATTTCTTTTGCTCAAAATTAAAGAAATTTTTTCGCTTAAATATTTTGAAAAAAATTTCAATTTAAATTCTAAATTTTGCTTATGTTAAGCTAATTAAATAAATACAGTTAAGTCCATTTCTTCCTCGGATAACCACAACTTTTAGGAGAAATTTACGATTTTATTTCCTTGTTGCATAATGTACTATTATTATTTTTAGCCAAAATTATTTTATTGATTAGTTCAACAAAATCTTCTACAAACAGACAACAAAAGGTAAAATAGATTAATTCGACACAATTTTTTTCCCTGACAATCTTTCTTTTTCCACGATCTCTTTCATCAGACATCCAAGAAAAAAAAGAGAATTAATCTATCTTGAAAAAAAGAAGCGTTGTCGTACTCATCGTTTCGGAAGAGTGCCTTTTCAGCGTACTACAAATGCTATATAACGCTTGTTGAATGAAACAAAGGTGTGCGAGAGAAGTTCGCAAAAAAAAGAACAGTGAAATACACAAGTTTGCAGGAATAAAAAAATATAATATATAGATAAAAAGGGGGAGAGAAAACGTAGTAAAGTTGTATACTACACGTAGTACTCCACTGACTTTCTCTTTGTCATGCTTGCGTGATTTTTCATAGTCTTCTGTGTGTATACATATATAATATTATCGTAATATATCTTTGATGTACAGTAAGTTGTGTAGTTTCTTTTTTATTTTTTTTATTTAAAGGTATAAGTACGTTAGATCAAAGGATGATTTAACCCACCTGTCCTTGAAAATTTAAGTTTTTCGCTAGAAGGGATATCTATAATGTTTTTTTATATCAATAAGTTTGATCTGCTATATAATTAGTACTTTTTTCAAGGGTTGACATTATGAACATTATTTTTTTTTCAGTGTTTTAACTTTATTATCTAACGGTTTTAACGATGACTTTTAATGTTATTACGTGTTTAACTTTAACACGTTGTGTATTATCATTTTTACATCTGTTGCTAAGAATTATTTATTTGATTAATTGATATACAATGTTCTATATGATTATTGACGATAAGAAAGTCGTTTATAATGTGTCCAATGATGAAGTAGTTTAATTGTTTGTATAACGTATTTTTTTTCTCTTATCTAACTAATTGTTACATGTGTCATTTTAAATTTTTTTCGTTATACATACTTTCACTGAAATTTTCAGATTTCATTATCTAGTTTCTAACGCAAAAATTGATAATTCAAATTTCTCAGAAAATCGATTTAATAATAATTTATGTTTTTTTTTTTGCTTCACTTGTGAAAATAAAGAGAAAAAAGAAACTTTAGCTTGCTTATAAAACCTTTTAGACCTCCGCATAAAGTCTCACCTTGAATTGGTTTTCGCCAAGTTTTTTTATCTTCACTCTTTCACTTTGTATATATATAGACGCACGGTTGAAGAGAGGCTCGTAGTACAACTACTACTACTACGAATACTACAACTACAACGACGTAGTACTAGGATTCCGAGAGGAGGGCGAAAAATGGTGCTAAAAAAGCGTGTGTTGCCGGTATTTTTTCAACGGTGGCCTTCGTGCCGACGATGACGCTAAATTAAAAATGGCCCGGTATATTACATGCTGTTTTGAGAGAGGCGAAGAAGAAAAAAAAATTCCTCCTTGATGCGCTGGATGAAGTGTGGAGAACATTTTTTTTCTTTATTTTGAGCCAAGTGTTACATGGTTGAAATTATTTTGTAACAAATAAGAATGTTTAAATTCTTAAACAATAAAATTAAACTTTCTTTTTAAATTTTTCCTTCATTATCTGAAAAAAAATGATAATACGGCAATCAAACGTAATCAAGAATTAGGATATGACGATGTTTATCAGTGGCATTATAAGACAATTCATGTTTGTATATGCTACTTGCACGCGCTATTATTCCGAATTGGCAGGAAAAAAAAGAAGAAGAAGAACGACAGTGAATTACGGTCTCGTGCGTATGTACACAAGTATATACAATCAACTTTCGTAACGCACATTCGTTTTTTTCCCTCTTTAATGAAAATAGTTTGAAAAAGAAGAAGAAAAAGCAGAGGAAATGTAAGTTTACGACTGGACAGGAAAGAAGGGAAATGAAAATCACTTGCATTACAGTATGTATAGTTGACGATTTTCTTAATTAATCAGCTGAAAATATAATTGCTCTCTCCCTTTCCTCCTTTTCTGTTGTTGTAGTGCATTATTTATGAAGGCTGGTGTTACTTTATTAATTGTATAATTGAATTAATTTTTGCGGAGGGAGTTTTTTTGAGCGTGAAGGTTTTTGAAATGAAAAAGAAAATATGAAAGTTTTATTCTTCATTCGCGTAGACTGTAAAATAATATTACGCGTTTGTGTGTTAAATCGATTAAAAATAACGTTTACCGTGGTCTCACATATATTTTTAATAATAACAAAGATGAACGAAAAATTACTTCGGAAATATACGTTTGCACGGACAGCTGTTCAAACAGCTACTTGAATCATACATAATTAAAATTAAAAAAAAATTATTGACCAAGGTTTACTTCGAATTTTATTTACAATAAACATATTTTTATTATTAAAAAAACAAAGATTGTGTATAAAAATTTATATTAATCTGACTTATGTGTCGCGATTTGTTCGTTATTTATTTTTCTCACAAAATCGTTTTTGGCGCCTGTCTAAAGAATCTGCCACTCTCACGTCCGATAATATTATATGATGTAATGCAGTATTGAGAGCTACACGAGTAAAATTTTTTTTTACTCAATGTATGTAGCTCGTTTATGATTTGAAGTCATAAAATAAAAGAAAAGATATAAACGCTAAAATAATTTTTTATTCTTTCAACATATTATTCATTGCAAAAAGGAAATTTTAAATTATTATTTAAAGGGAAGAATAATATTATTATTTTTATGTCATTAGATAACAATTGATTTTATTAATATTGTTACTTCGTTATTCAATTGATTGCTTAATGGAAAAAAAATGTTTGAATATGTCGTTATCATCTTTGGCATTACCAATGTTTAAAATGAACTTTAGTCATATTTGGCCGAGAACAGCTGAGTTGATACGTGTTAAATCGGTGACTGATTAAAAAAAACATTGCAAAAATTAAATATATATTTAATCTAATGTATTCGTCATCGTGTTGTAATTGATTTTCATTATCTCCGACCTTTTTTTTCAAGTATTACTCTTTAAAACAGCTGTTGAACCGAGCTTTTGTTATCCTAAATAGATTTAATAAAAAAATTTTTTTTTTCTTAAACAAAGTAACTTTTAAACAATGAAATAAATAAATATTTTAAATGAGAAACAATTTTTCGAGCCTGACAGCAAAGAAACCATAAGGTAAGGTTTAAAAAAAGAGACAACGGAGAGAAAATGCGAAAGAAAAAAGAGGAAGAGAGAGAGAGAGAGAAAGAAACTAAAGGTGGACACAATGCGGGCGAGGTAAAAGTTCTCTTCTATACCTGCGCGCTGTATAGCAACCTATGCTACTTCTAAGAAGCGAAATCCGATTTATCCACTTTCTTTCTCTCTCTCTTTTTCTCTGATACACACAGCATTATACCTGTATACACTAACTAAAGTTCGAAAAAAGAAAAGAGAAAAAGATAGAATTCATGTATAAAAATGTGCTCGCGATTCTCTTCTCTTCTCTCTCTCTCTTCGGCGTCGGCGCCTCTGAGAGCAAGGTGTTTACCATTCCGGCGGTCCCGAAAAAATAAAAAAAAAAATAAAAAGAAATAAATTATATACATGTATGTATTGTACGTGTGTGTAGATTATATACCTATGGACAAGAGATGGAAAGGGAAATAGGAACCTTTATAAGCAAGCTCGCATTCCAATGGCACAAGGCTAAGTTTCAAAGAAAAAGAACACACACACACATTTTTGTTTTGGTGTGTGTTGCAACGCATTTGCAATGTTAAGTTTGTTTGTCTTGGCAATAAATAATGTATACTCTTAAAAAAAAAAGAAAAAAAAAGAAATTTAAAAAATTTTTCAATCATAGACAGTGATTGATGTTTCTTTTTCGTAAATTTAATTAGTTTTTACAACAATTATGATAAAAAAAAAGTTGTTTAAAAAATATTAATCAAGACTACGGGTAAATTCGATATCCAAAGAACAATAGAAATGTGCATAAAAGTACAGAGCCCAAAAACTCTAATAAATATACTCGTATCCCTTATAACACATTATACTTCCCCCGGTACACACATAGCCTTACATAATGAAAGGTTTCCAAAAAATTTCTCATTGTCGCATGTACTTTTTAGCTTGGTCAAAGCGAGAGAGAAAGAGAAAAAGAAATGCATATACACAGGCTGCAAGACGCAGGGCAAACGTATATTATATACCTCCTTCTAGGAATTGTCCTTGAAACAGTACCAAACGACACATCTGCTCTGAGTTTGTTCAAGTCTTATACTTGCAAGTATAACCAATGGGTATATAGGGTGAAAGCAAGTCACTTATATATATGCGTTTCTCACATAAGTATATGTGTATACCAATGGGAAAGTAGAGAAAAAAAAGGAGGAGTTTTGCTTTAGTTTTTATTTTTTGGTCACACGCTGTGGGTTCTTGGTTCGCAAAAAAAATTTTCGTCAAGGGGGTTGAAGAGAGAAAGAAAAAAGAAAGAGGACATGTTTGGGAGGGTTGAGAAAAGGTTACTTTTAGTAACATTCAATTCTTGTTTTTTCAAGACGCACTGTGAAAATTTTTGTCACAGAATAAATTATTAATTTTTTAATATTTTTTATTTTTTTTCTCAACACAATCTAAATTGTTTAATTAAAAAGATCATTGATTAAAAATTTTTAAATCAAAGAAAAAATTTAAATTTCCAAATGTTTACACAAACTTCAAATGAACGAAGAATAACATATTTGACTTTAAAAGTAGCACGTAAAATAACTCCAAAAATCCATTCTAAACAAAAGAAAAGAAAAAATTACAATGTTGAACATGTACTTACGTCAGAATAAAAAATTTGATATGTAAAATTTTGTGCAATTACCTAATAAAACAATAAAAGATTAATGTTTGACAATGTGTAACACCGATTTAACATTAAATCATAAAACAAGTATATACACGTAACAAGCGACGACCGATAAGAAGAGAAGGAGTAAAAGAAAATTTTATTCAATGATGATCATATAATAATCGATGGAAAGTAAAAAAAAAAGAAAAGAATTCGATTTGATATAGGCCAATATTAAAATGAAACCTGCTCTCTGGTTTTAATGCTGATAAGATAAACTTTTTTTTTATTTTTAACAGCCAAGAAAATATGCGCAAAATTTGCTCATGGATGAGATATAAGCGTACAGAGAGAGAAAAAAAAAAGTGGAGAGTAGAACACGCGTGACTTCGCTTGTTTGAAGTTAAAACTGGGGAATATATAATTTTTTTTTTATTTTTCGCGAAGTTATAATCAAACTGATATAGATATACGGTTTGAAATGCGCGAAACGTATATTTAACATACACGTTACACGTGGCACAAAGCGAGTGTATGGAAAAGAAGACAAGTAGTTGCGGTCAATGCGGGTGGGACTTATTTATTACAAGGTTCCGCATTAGATTGTAATAATTTGTTTTTTAACTTTTAAGAAAAATAAAACTTTAATTTTCTGAAAAAATAAATAAATAAATATCTTAATTGATTTAAAAAAAGTATTTTTAGCCTTGATGATTATTTCTTTCAAGATTATTATTACAGTTAATTTGTATTCAGGAAGTACATTAATTATTTTTTCTCGTGATTAAAAAAAAATTTAAACGTATCAGTATGAAGTTAAGATAGAATTAATAAAATCATTGATTTTATGGAATTTGTAACACGCCCCCCGCAAAAATCTGCAATGAAAAATTCAACGAAATCCCTATTATTAACCCACTTTGCTTCTAAAAAAAAATAAAGGAAAAGAAAAAGAAACCTTGATATAAAATCAAAAACGTCGACAAGTTTTAAATTAAATGGCTACTCCCCGAAAATAGACCAAATAAAAAAAACACACAGATATTTTCTCTCTCCCTTTCATTTAGCAAAAAGGAATACATTATAATCTCCTTTGGCTTAAAAATCAACGACTGTGACTCTCTCACGCGAAAGAATGAAATAAAAAAGAGAGAGAGAAGAATTAAAACTAAAAGAAAAAGAAGTAAAAAAAAAGGTTTTAACCTCGCCTTCACTTCTGAAACTACCTGCGAGAGAAAAAGAGAGAGAAAGAGACTTTGGTTTCGCAAAAATTTAGTTTCAATGTGTTATATCTGTGTAACATCCGGAATAGCCGAAAATTTAACGTTAGAAAGTTTTAGTCTATGGCCTCGGTTCGGGTCACCGGCCTTCCCTTCTTATTCTATCTTTTTTCTCGCTTATTTTTCTCTCTCTTTCTCTCTCTTGTAAAAACCAGCATGCCTTCACGGACACGTTGTGTGTATATCTTATTTCTTTTTCTTTATTTTTTCTAATGGGGCCTTATGTGTGCAAAATGTATTATAACAAACGCAAAAGCGACCTCCTACGATGAGAAGTTGAGATTTTTTTAAAAGTTCATTTCCAAATCTCACATGTAAGATGAATATCTTTAATTCTTCGTATTCATGTGTACACATTGAAGAAAAAAAAGAACTGTTTTAATGCAACGTAGTTCGACTTATCCGATTTTTTCTAACAGAATAAATGTTTAATCAATCTGTTAGATAGATTTTAACATTTTGCCTAACTGTTATTTTTGCGGATATATTTACGTTATGTGCCGTTGCGTATTTTTTCCTTCTTCTAACGTTTTTTTCTCGAATGTATTGAATTATTTGTTAGAATTGTTCGATTAGAGAATTTTACAGTAAATGTGTAAAATGGAGGCCTTATGTTAAGACGTAATTTTTGTACTATTCAATTTGACTTTTTCGACTATAACAAATTTGGAAAATAGAATGGTTTTATTTTGAATGGGTCAATAAAAAAAAGAAAAAAGGAATAGATTCGGTAAAATTAAATAAAAAATGACATTAAAATAGAATTTATTTTCACGCTTGATCAAACATTAACCAATACATTGATATGAAACATTGTATTTTAATCTCATAGGCCAGTAAATCAGAAAAAAAGGCCAATCTAACAATAAGTCTTTTCCTCTACACCATATGTCACCCATCCATATAATTCCCCACCTTCCGAATGTCACTAACCCTCAAAAGAAAAATCTCGCTTTGACAAATTCTTTAAAAAAAAAAGTATATTCATTCTATACACGCGTCTACCAGTAGTCTCCTGACTTTGTAAAAAAAAAATCTTTGAAATTTTTTTTTAAACGTACGCCTACAATGAATGATAACAGATGTTTTTTTTTCTTCTTCTTAGCAAAAGGTGCATATTTAAAACCTTAACCCAAGAAAACAAAAAACACATATATATATATAAATTTAGAGGAATTGAAGAGAGAAGGTGGATTGTGTACCGCCCAGTAAGTAGTGCAACAGGTTGTAACATCTGTTACATACTTTCTTGGAAATATACGCGTGCATATATATAAAACTATACTACGTCTTACTACGTAGAATCCTTTTTTTGTTTTGTTTTTTGTTTCTGCTATTATGCAGTTGTTTGGTCTTTGTATACATATATAACATCATCAAAGGGCAAAGAACGGAAGGAGCACAAGGTAAAAATTTAAACATATACACAAGCAGCACGTTGCTGGAAAAAAGAGGTGGAAGAGCCAAAAGAGAGCAGGTGGAAAGCGCAAATTTATATATATCTTCTCGATACATCTCTCTCCTCTTTAAATTAAAGTTTAAAAAAAAAGAAATACCGGACGTATATATATTAAGAAAAAAAAAGAGAAATAAAGCGGGGTCAACAAGCAGTTACTCTAATTGGTGCTGGTATAGACAAGAGTGAAAAAAAGCAGGTGGTTTATATGCACCTATTTACCGATTGACTTTTTTTTTCTTTAAGCAACCCTCGAGCCATTACGCGAAAGGTGCAGAAGCAAAGCAAAAATATATAGCATGTGCATGCGTAGAGACATGTGCTGGCTGCTGCTGTTGCTGCTGCTACTGCTGCACTGTAATCTCTTGTTATTTACTTGTTGTTTACGTTATGTATTGGATTTAAAGGGAAACTCGTTTTTGGCTTTATGATGCTTAATATGTATGTATATTGGATTTATTAAAGAGGGCTTTCGATATGTATGATTTTCTTTTATTTTTTTTATGGTTGATTTGCTGGCCACGTGGGCTTTATGGGCGAAAATCAATAAGGGATATCATTGGTAATTGGTGTATTTTAAATTTTAAGTATGCTTGAGGCGAAGTGCTTAATATTATATTTATAATATTGAGTAGTGTAGTTTATTACTTTAATTTTTAAAATTTTATTTAATATTATTTTGAATTAAAATTGAATTAGTTTTCTCATGAAATATTTTTATAATAAAAATACAATACTCAATTATACCATTAAAATAAAAAACTAAAGAAAAAAAATCAAAATTTTAGAAAAAAAAAAGACAGATGGTTGAATAAAAGAAAGATTTAAAAAAATAGATCTATAAATTAGCCCACGCGTATGCGCAACAAGTTTAGCGTCTGGTGCAACAAGTCTTCCACTAATCGCTTCTATCCCGTATTATAGACGAAGAAAAAAAGCAGCCCATACTGATTCGATCTATCCACTTTTTGTCACGGGCGTGTGCCGCTATACACACACACACACAACACACTGCAGAAAAAATTTTCTCTCTTTTTCTTTTATATACATATAATAATAAGTAGCAGCAGGCATATATACGATCATTTCCTTTTAGTTATATGCATTGCAGCTGTCGTTCCCCGGTTGCAACCCTTGGATAGTTGTATATATGAAATTTTACCACCTGGCGACCTACCGTACCATTCCAATACTATACATATACGTAAAAGGTTACGTTCTCCTCTCTCTATATGTCTATCTCTCATTTTCTCTGTCTTCTTTTTAGATCTCTTTTTCCCTCTCTCTCTCTCTTTTACTCACTCTCTGTCTCTTCACCTGCTTCTCTCTCTCCCCATTTTTGCGCATAGACGCAAAATGCTTGCAGCCGGCTTGCTAACGATTAAAATAAAAAGGTGTTGTGCGATTTTAATCTTTTTTCCTTCTCTTCGTTTTTTTTTTCTTTCTTTTTGCTACATAGCGAAAATTGCACAAGTTGTAATGATCGTACTTTAAGTCGCAGAA
Organism: Anastatus disparis; assembly: GCA_017163975.1. Classification (NCBI taxonomy): domain Eukaryota; kingdom Metazoa; phylum Arthropoda; class Insecta; order Hymenoptera; family Eupelmidae; genus Anastatus; species Anastatus disparis. Next base: position 3,415,922 of record JAFFSR010000381.1, read on the forward strand.
GGAAGAATAAAAAAAGTGTAATATTGTCAATATGTAGCTCCGTTATATGCGTGTACGTACCGAAACATGCGGGACCAATATATATAGTCATGCACACATGACGTTTCCTTTTTCTTTACTTTTAGTTTCCTTTTGTTTTCTTTATTTAATAAGACGATGCACATTACGTTAATTTTTTTCTTTCCTTTTTTTTGAGGGACAGGAGAAATAAAAAAAATTACAGAGGCAGGTGTGGAAGACGACGCGTGTGCGTATATGTATACGTATGCATAGATGGAGGATCGAAGAGAGAGAGAGAGAGAGAAAGACGTGCTGGCGTGGCGCGTGGGTTATTTATTTTCTGTTTTTCATCATGTCCTTGGAGAAAAATAAGAGATGGGCATATCGGATTATAAACTCGACGACTTAACTTCTTTATATATATTTATCTTTTAGACTTCTGGGCAGGATTATTAGTTTCGATAGTGACACCAGGTGTGTAACGATACTACTTTATATCTTGATTCCCCTTCTTATTTTCTTAGCTCTTTTTCTTCAAAGCCTATGTGACGAGTGATTGAACGAATTCGTAGATAAATTTTTTAATTATATATGCAAATTTTGAGTTTTAAGAGGAAAAATAACATTTTATTTCAATGACAATTTATTATCTTGTTATTTTTAATTTTAATAAGAATTCAATAAACAACTTAGTTACACGTGTAATTAAAAATAATTATGAATTATTTAAAAAATTTATATGCTTAAACTACTGTACTAATACAATAATACATTAACAGATTTGCAATATTTTTCATTTCCATTATAATAATTTTAGTATGCTCATGTGTATGAAAAGATTGCGCAAGTATTAATATGAATAAAGGTATACCTTATCTTACTATATGATTGTAAAAAAAAGCTTAGCTCGCGTGCTCTCGTATTACGTATAGTTTATAATATCATTTATCGGCACTATGACAAAAGGTAGGCACTGCGACCCTTTTATTTTCCGAATGATAATATATTTGTTTGTTCAGTAAGCCCTTTATAAATCATTGATTAATACTTTTAATACTCTAATGTTAGCGTACTTAAATGTACTTGAACTTCATTTAAAAAAGACTTAATAGTTTTTATATTTTAATACTTTTCGTTATGTTAAATTCATACAATTTTATAATATAAATTAGTAATTGGAGTAAAGGAATTCCTTTAATACCTCGGTTTCGAAAAAAATCTAATAATAAGAGCATTTGTCACTTGTATGTATTAATGAAAAATTTTTCGGTGTACATTGATACTCTTCTGAAATCTGCGGTATACACGATTTGTGCACAGAAGAAGAAGAAGAAGAAAAAAAATGCGTAACAGAGAAAGAGAATTTTGAGCCTAAACAATTCGTGCCTTTGCGTCCCGGTAATAAATCATTTGCCGATCGAATTCCAAAGCCTTTAAGCGTGTGTGGGTTGCGGGGGGAAAAAGAAAAGAGTGCTACCAAAAGTCTTTCGCCGACATACTATGGCTCTTTGTGTGTATATATATATGTAGCAAAAATCACCAATAGCTCCCCTTTTAATATCCGTACATTTCTTTTCTTGACTTCTCCTATATACTAACTTACTACTGAAGCTCGTTTGTTCAATTATTGAAACTTTTTGTTTTTAATTTTACTTTTTTTTTCTTTCTTTTAAATTCAATCGGTGAATGAAAAAAAATTAATAGTTTTAAATTGATTAAATAATAGAATAAAAATTTATAATTTTAATAATTATATTGAAGCAACCCCAATAAAAATATATTTTGAATGTGTCAAAACAATAAATCAATTCTTAAATACTTCAAATTTTTGCCTATTCTAATTACGTAAACAAATAAATGAATGAATGAATGAAAGTTTATCATTCTACATTAAAAGCTCGTCTCTAATTCATCAAAAACTCATTGCACATGGCCTTTATATATCCCAACAAAGCCATTATGTATATTATGTATATCCATAAAAACTATCCTCAATTAAATTTTTTATTTTCTTTCTCTCTTTCTTTCTTCCTATTACTCTACATATCTTTATATCCACACATGAAAGTGTTGCGAACTGGAAGTTGTCGTTGTGGCGAAGCTATAAAATTAAAAAAAAAAGAAAGAAAGAAAAAAAAAACCTCCTAAAATAGTTCGCACGCAAAGGCTGCGTCATTCGTTTCTCTTCATTCATATATGTGTGTATATGTATATTTATATATACATGCCACCGATTAGAATCCCGTGCGGCTACTTTATAACGTTATATATCAATATGTATATATATACATGCGTGTGCGTATATGTGTATGCAAAGATATAAAGACGAGACTAGTTTAATTTTTGTATGTATAAGAAGACAGATATTCACGTATTGCTTAATAAAGTTGTGTCTGTTTACAGTTTGTATGGGTGTGTGATACAAGACTGAATATCAAACGAAGCTACTCAGCTTTTATAACTGCGAGCAAAATTATTGGAATTGCAGATGAACTTCGAGAAGGTTGGATATATAAAAAAAAATTTGATTATTGCCGTTTAAACACTGATCATTCTGAGGAATTTCATTATTAATCTGTATATTAATTTTGAAATAGTTTAATTAGCTAAATTCTAATTCTGATAACGTGTAGTTTTTTTAACACGGGTCATTTAATTATCTTAATCGAAATGTCACGATAATGAAAATTACACAATTTTAAACTGATATTTTTATTTTATTACTTACATGTCTAATCTTGACGTTATTCAATCATAGCAAAAAATAAAAAAATTAAGACTATATCATTCAACACCCGGGGATTTCATATCTGACGATAGACGAGAGACCTTCTAATCTCTACTTTTTTGCCAAAAAAAGTTTATATATATATACGTATGTATTTATATATTTTCTCTCCTTATATACCTTGTCGTTAAGAGAAGAAAAAAAGAACGACTTCGCTATCTATCATTTAAAATTCTATTTTATCACTTGAGCGTATGCAAACTCTTTTTTTTCTCTTATTCATGACGATTAGAAACTTGGTGTGAACCGAAAAAAGTTAAAGAAAACGAAAGAAGAGAAAATTATCCGTTATGTGTGTAAGAAAAGAAAAAAAAAAGAAACGAAGTATAATCTTTTGTACGAATGCATGAAACTTTCATGGAGAGAAACGGATTTAATCGATTATACATATACATATTGCGAACGACCGACTTATTCAGATTTTTTATTTCGCTTTTTTTTCAACAAGCCACATCAAGCTACACAGAAAAATTACGACGTAGGAAACGTTTGTGTGTATACATGCGTGTGCGTGTGCAACTACTTTGAAGAGAGTCTATAACACGATAACCTCGTGGGTTTTTGTATCTCATGATTATTTAGGATTAGTTAATGCGGCAAGCTAATTTGTGAAATTATATTTTTTAACGAACTTCATAATCAGGTTTTCAGACAATTTTTTAGGAATCTAATTAAAATTGATTAATTTTGAGTTTAATATAATTTAATATTATTCGATATTGTATTAATTTTAATGTATGCAGTAAAATAAATAATGAATTCTTTGAAATATTATATTAGATTGATTTTTATTTGTATCTTTGGCAAATTGTATCGAAAATAGCTCGTACATGACACATTTTTTTGCTACAAATATCGAGGTTAAAAGAAAGCATGGCTGAATACATAACCTAACTATGAAATCAGAAAAGCACGTGGCACCTGTATATAGTACTGTTATAGTCTTCTATTTATAAATTTAATAAACAAATTTTTTAAATATTCCACTCGTTTTTTTTTAAATTTACATTCAAGTATTCAAAATTTTAAATAAATAAAAAGTTGTTTTTCTGGAGTAAACAGAAAAAACGATGTTATCGTGTTCTATAAATAAGTAGTTTCTTGATAAAATTTGCAATAACTACAAAAGGATGAAAATAGTATGCGAGCTTATTCAAAAAATAAAACGAGTTCGAGAACACAATGAGACATTGTTATAAACTTTTGTCAATGAGATTCCTTGGGAATATCGTTGTATTTTTCGAATTATTATTTTTTTTATCAATGGATTTCATAAACGACACATTTTGACTATGCAATTTTTCAACATTATCATTGAATGAAAAATAAAAAGTATGTTACAATGTTGCAAAATCCTAATGAGTATGGATATGTCAAAGATTTGATGAACGATGACGTTTTTTTGGAGTTTATCCAATATTTTTTTAACGACATTATATACTGGTTACTATAAAAAAAGCTAATATGCTAAATGTTTTAAAGTATATAATTATCGCGTGAATTTTTGAGCTTGACTTGAGTTTTATTTAATCGAAAATTCAACAGGATTGATTTGAAAATTTTAAATTTAATCAAGCATGTTCTACATTTTTTGTCTATTTATAAAATTTGCCGAGTAAGCTTGATTAATTTTTTTTTTAGAATATATATTTCTAAAGCTTAAGAAAAAAATGTAGATAAATAACTTATACAAGTTCGTACAAGTTTAAGAATTTATAAAATACTCCTATTTTTCTCAGCGAAAATTCTCCGAAATAATATAAAAATATATAGGAAATAAGTAAAAATTTGAAACTTACCCAAAGATCATCGTGCGTGATTGAGTTGTCGGTATAAAAAACAAGTACATCAGCGGATAATGGCCTTGGTTCTCTTAACTTAGATGCAAGTAGTAAGCAAGCAGTACCAAGTAATTGTAGTTGAGACTTCCTTATTGGACAGATGCTAAGGAACCTGTCTACGTAGTTCATCGATAGCGGAAACACCTCCTCCTGGCACTTTTGTTCTTCGCATACCTGCACAACAAACACCAACAACATATACATCATCGTACCATCAAAAAAAGGAAGAACAAGAAGAAAGGAGCAACGCAGCAAACAGCAGCAGCGACAATAACAAAGAATGAATAAAAAAAAGGGAGGTCCATAAGCTTTTTTTTTGTCGACATATGGGTAACGAGTATATATACAAGACACGCAGGAAGTGCATTTTGCCACTGAGAAAAATCAGGCATATATATATATGTATACATAAACGCAATATGCCTCTTTCGTGAGAGGAAGGAAGGAAGGAACGAATGCATTGTGCTGTTTCTCTCTTTTTCCTCTCCTTTACCATCAGAGGAGAATAAATACTACTGTACACTACAACTGCTTTTTCGGCCTATTGTTTTTTCCTTGTATGCAATTTTTTTTTTATTCATTAAATTCTTTTTTAAAAGGCGAATTGAAATTTTTTTTCTTGCTTTTGTGCGAAAATTTAAAGAGAGAAGTTGGAGATATTTAAATAATTTTACTAAGACTTTATAATGTTAGCTAATAATGTTAATTAGAATCAATTATTTCTGTATGTAATCTTTGCTCGTTTCATTATATGGCTTAATTTATACGGAGAAATCGTTATTTCGTATAATACCAGTTTTTTGAAAATTATATTATATATACGTTTTATTAATTAAGCTTTCCGAAAGGAGGAGAATCATTTTAAAGCGTTTACATTGATAACGATATATAATAAAAATCAAGATTTACAATCATCTTAACTTAGAATTATAAAACTTTGCATTTTAAAACGTTGACTGAAAGAAGTTAAAATAAAAGAAATATAAGAGAAGAGGAAGAAGACGAGCGAAAAAGTAACGTATCGAACGTTAAGCAAGCGTCTTTTTTAAAATCCAAACCGTTTCGTATTTTAAAATTTAAATGCCAAAACCACCGGATGGTCAAAGCGGTAGTTTTTTTAAAAAAACAACATTTTTTATTTTTCGATTTAATTTTATATTTCTTTTTATTTTTTTATAAATTTTTTTCGATACAGCTAAAGAAGATATAAGAAATTTGCACTCTTAAAAATTTAGACCGGTCAATCAAGTCATGCAAATACATATACAAATGCGTGTATGTGTATTATACATGACAACGTGTTATCTTTTTTTTTTATTCTCTTGTACGCATCCTTCTTCATTCTATTCGTTGTATATATAGTCTTTCTATCTTTCTCGTGCGGCACGTCAAGGTCATTTTTACAAACAGCCTATGCCGGCACTGTAATTACTCTTTCGTTTTTTCTTTCTCTCTCTCTCTCTCTCTTATATACTCTTTTTCGTTTAGTTCATGTTGCGTAAACGTTGTGTTAACTTTTAGACAAATTTTATGTGTATACGGAAGAAAAAAGGAAAATATTAGTTAAAATAATATAAGTTTAAAAAAAAAAATTGAATTTCTGATATTTTTTTCTTCAAGTACGTTGCGGATTTTTCGAGGAATTTCGGGAAGCAAAAGAGACTGGTTTTAATTTTTATATTATATACGAAGGAGAATTTATGCGGTGCTCGTGTCACAACGTTTTTTTTTTTGGTATGTTTCGATTAATACACCGAAAGTTACTGATCGATTTAGAGATAAGGTATATAAATGTTGCTATAAATTTAAAGGACGCATAGGGGGAAAATTTGGTTATATTCATAGGATTTTTTGTAAGTTTCGAGTAACTATGATAAGCCATAATATTGATATTAATTTGAAAGTACTTGTTGATTTGAAATTTTCTTCTTTGAACATTGGAAAACGATTAAAATTAGATTAACGTAGCGAAGATATTGATAAAAACATGAGAATTTACTCAATGAAAATGACGGGTTTGATAAATATCACGTAATTTTCTGCTAAATATGTATATGTTAACTATATGTGTATAATCTCAAAGTGTGAGAAAAAAAAATCGAAACAGAGACATCAAAACGAAAAAAGAAAGAAGATAGAGAGAGAGTTAAAAAAAAGAAGTAAGTTGAAGAGCAAAAGAACACATATACAAGATAGAGATAGAGTGAGAAAGCTTTTTAAGGCGATAAAAAAGAGATAGAAAAGAGAGAGAGAAAGAGAAAGATTAAAGAGAGGAAAGAGGAAGAAAGAGAGACACATATACAGACAGACCGGCAACATATGTAATTTCCGCAAGAGCATATAACGCACATCCCCAGTTTTGTCTCCTTTGCCTTTCTCGCATATAATATGTATATAGATAACTTGCCATAAAAGCTCTTTCTCTCTTTCTTTTTTTTATTTTTTAACTTGAATTCATTTAAATTTTGCGAATCGAATTAATTCAACAAAGTCTTATAAAGCTTATGCATAAATACATTTGTACGATCGAGAATTTCTTTTTTTAACAGTCGGATTCGTGTGACATTTAAAAAATTTCAGGAACACGTGCTTTCCAAGATTTCTTTTTTTTTTTCGATCGAACCAGCAACATTTGTCATCAAACGTACAATTTTTAATCTAGTTCTCTATGTAAAAATTCTTTTCCAACGCATATTTTTCAATGACGAGCATAAAAAAACCGGATGGGACAGAAAAAAAAAGATTCGTTGCTTAACAAAATAGAAAGAAAAGAAAAAAGAGCCGAAGAGTTTGAAGAACGAATTTTGCGTATTTACACGTGCGATTCGCTTGTCTTTGGTGTACATGTACATGTGTATATGTATACATATACACACATTTATACAGCGTCGCTCGCGTAATCGGTGAAGAGAGAGAAGGCCTGGGGTATATATATACGAGTTCAATAGCCTTGGGGACATTACCCACGTTTACGTTTAGTAATCATCCTTTTACTTATTGCTCACAAAGATACTACCTTTTCGTAATGTCCTGAGAATGATAACATATGAAATAAATATTCAACTTGCTTAAGCATAAAATTATATATGTGTATATACACACACGTATGTATTATAACAAAATGTTAAAAGGTCAAAGTCAGGATTTTAATCGAAGGTTATATTATTCTTTTTTTTCAACAATATTGTCAGCGTTTCTTAAAGTTTAAAAGACTTGGAAATGTCGAAATTTAAATGTCCAATGCGGAGGAGAAATCAAATCTAGACTCTATATTTTTCATTTTTTTTATTATTAAAAAAGAACAAAAAGAAAAAAAAGAAGAAGAAGAGAGAAGTGGGAGGATATAAAAAGGAAGGCGAAAGTTTAAAAATAAAAATAACCATTGGAAGTGGAATTGAGATGGTGACGTAATTCGATAAGAAAAACCCACGCCCTTTCGCAAATTTTTATATATACATATACATATACATAAAGGCAGCCGGCATGTTTACCACGACTTTAGTTTCTTTTTTACTTTTACGTATGTATATAACGTTCGAGGAAAAAAATCCGTCCTTTATAGCACGTGTACCGAGAAAAATTCTCTCAACAGCCTATTGGTTTAAACTTAAAAAAGAAAGAAAAGACAGTCGAAACGGCCAATCTAATGTAACCTACACGTGATTCCTAGAGAATTTAAATCGTTCGTACAAAGTATATGTATAGTGTGCTATACCTTGAATTTAAAAAGATTAGATTTTTCTCTCTCTCTCTTTTTCTTTCTTCAAATTGTGCTCTCTTTTTTCAGAAAGATTATAATTTTTATCTGTTAAGTCTGAGTATTTATTTTTATGGTGTACTGATAAGGAGGCTGCTGCTCATTAAGAATCAAATTATATCGTTTAATCGAAAATTGCACTTTTTATTTGCTAATTAAATTTTATTACTTTTTTTTCATATGAATTTTTTATGTATATAAACGAGGAAAAAAAATGATTGCTCATATATTTATACTTTATACTTTGTATTAAATTTCAATGAATTTAACATGAAAGTTTAACTTTTGACGTTATTTCTTTTTTCTCTTCATTTACCAAAACAAAGTCGTATTCGTTCAAAAACAAGATAAAGAGAAAAAAAAAAGAAAAACAATGGTACATAAAAGGACATTCTTATTGTTCAAAAGCTATTAAATAAAGACAATCATTCGTCTATATTTTATAAGTTTTTTAATTTTTTAAACTTCTGTTACTTGGAATCTAAAATTAAAAAATTTTATCACAAATGACTCATGGTATGTAATCTTTAATAATTTTTTTTGTTCAGAAAATCAACCGAAAAAGCAGTATTAATAATAAAAAATAATAAATTAGCAAAATTTTAAAAAAATCTAATAATACACTATAGGCACAATGATCTCACCTCTAACATCCATTCAGCAACGACTTTACGCATAAGCGGCGATATGTCTCTTTGTACACATCCAAAATATGACGATGATGGTGCGTACCTTTCTTCGCTTCTTAATAAATTATGTAACATTCTGTCATCTGCAAGTAATGCTGGATCTGGATAAGCCGTACACTCGGCTGGTGATATAGTCTCGCTACATAGTAAATCCATTATTACAATTATTTAATGTTTAACTTTTATATTTTTCTTTCTATGTCCACACACCACGTGTTTCTTTCTTTTTTTTAAGCTAAATCTTTATTTGATTTCAGTCTCTATGCTTCTCTCTCTTTCTTTTTTTTAATCAACGGCCAAGTCCACGTGGCCTTCGAAACGAACACTTTTTTTAAATTACTTATTATGCTGAAGATAACACCAAAGCACTGTTTATTTTATTAATGTTCTCACAATAATGACTTTTTTTGTTAAATGTAAAGTTCCTTTTTTTTACTATGGTGAATATATATACTTTTTATATTTGACACTCGTGACACAACACTTTTTTTCGGGGGGACTTGAATTTCTCCTTTACTATAATGCGTTCTGTCTCTTTCTCCGCACGTATAAGTGTGGCAAGATTCTTCTTATATATTTCCTTCTTTGTATCGCAAAAAAAGAAACTCGGTGCGTTTATTAAGTTGAAAAAAAGAAAGAAATTTTAAATTTTAAATTCTCCAAAAGCAAAAAAAGAAACAAAGACACCGATGGCACGCAAGGACAGAGGATTAAAGGAGTTGAGAAATTAAAAGGTTTATTTGTTTATAATAAAAAGAGAGAGAAAAATATTAAAGGAACGAAGAAGAGAAGTATATTAACAAATAAATTCTCTTGACTTCAAAAAGGGAAATTTGTCCTGCTTAATTGCCTCTCGGTGCTGCGTGTACGTATTGTTAGGTTGTTGCACGTATATTTATTTACGTTATTTATATAATATGTAAATTTGTAAAAGTTTAATATTTCATTTACAGAAATAACTATAGAAACCGAGCGTCGACCCGACACTGGCGGCTTACCAGGTCAGAATGCCGGCCGGTCCTGATGATCACCAGTTCAACAGTTGTACCGAACGACGAAATATACGCGCAGAAAAACCGGCGGCTCGAGAATACAAAAAGAATTGAAAGAGCGAGAGAGAGTGGGTAAAAGTGGGGATAAGAGTTTATTGTATATAGTAGTACGTATAGTGGCCAGCACTACTATACTATATCTATATATAGGTTTTTTCGTTGTGCGGATTTTGCCGCTGTGCGGCGCGCTTTACATGGAAGCAGATTATGGTGTACGAGAGAGAAGGGTATATACGCTATATAGTTGGATTGTTACTTGGCTGCTTGCTTGTTGGCTTTATACTTTGATGTCTGCACATATACATTTTTTTCTTCTTTCTTTCTTTCTTTTTGCCCAACTCTTCGGCAATGGTGCATGATAGGTCCGCTGTGTGGCGCCTAAATGGTATGGATCAATGATTAATTTGCTTTTTATAATTCCGAATAATTTAAGGAAAACCTTTTTTTTTATTTCTATTAATTATCTTTTTACAGTTTTTCATCATGTTTAAAAGGTATAACGTCGTTATGGTAATTAGTTTTTTAAATTTCAAATAGTTCGGCATTGTTTTAAAGCAGAGTTTAACTTTATTTTCTGGCTAACACGTGGACATGTCGCTAAAAGCATAAAAAATTTTTTACAAAATTACAAAAGTTAACAGCTATTTAAAAAAACACTAAGCTCTTTATTTTTTAATAATTAAAAAGCATTAACTTATAATTTTATTTTTTTAATTCAATAAAGGCATGATAGTGTTTTATGTCAAGCTAACTTCAAAAATAAAAAACTAAATAATTTATTAGTTTTTTAAAAAATAACATAAATCTTTAAAATATTTTGCAAATAATACGTCAACTGTATTGTCTTTAATTGTTTACGTAAATTGCTATTGGGCAGAAAATGCCCGTTTATTATTAAAAAAAAAAAAAAAAAAAAAAAAAAATAAATTCGAAATAATCGACATTCGTACACCACGTGGCATTTAGCAAATAATTATACGGCACTGGGCTGCTGAGCACACTCTGGCACTATATAATATTCGGTTGAGTTCGGTTAAATTCGCCTTCATTCGCCTATATATAAGCATCAAGTGTTACATAGTTTCTTTTGGGTATATAGAAGAAAGAAAAATAAAAAAAAGGAATCCTCTCTCCACGTTATTAAGAAATTGGCATAGAAACATCATGCGATATAAAATATATATATAGATGCCATGTGCTCTCTCTTAATTCTACAAAATTAACGAATGATTTATGTTAACTCTGTTGATTAATAGATTTTATCATCCGTTATATTGAAAATTATGCACTTTTTCTTACGTTACTTAAAATTATTGAATTTTTTTAAATTATTCATTACATGTTGGGTATACACGCATTACGTATTTGTCTATTACGTAGTTGAGATGACAATGTGGGTAATACTATTTCCGTATTCAAGGTGATTTTTACGATAATTATTAAGTAGTTTTATTGGGAAATATGTGATTAATGACGATAACCAGGAAAATCTGAATCAATGTTGCGAAAGGCGCCGTGTAATTATTTCTAAGAAACTAATTTACCAATGATAATTATTTTGAATTTTTCTTTTTATTATTTTTTAGCTATATGCAATTATAATAAATTGTAAATTAAATTCATTTTACAGAATTTTATTTTCATTTAATGTTATTCATTAAAATTTCAGCCAAACAATTCAATATTATGCAATTATATCAAACAAAATTATTTTTTAAAAACCACAAAAAAAATTAAACTTAAATTAAAAATTATTCTAATGTCAACGAAATAAAAAATCTTTTGCAAATTAACATATTTCGCGTATGTCAAGTTACATAATTTTAATTACATAATTGACTGTAGACTAATAAATTAAAAATAAAACAAAAATTAGCTACTGATAAGATCACGTACTTCAAATAAGTAAATTTAACATTCAAATAAAAGAAACAGCAAATTAAAAAAAAAGAGATTTTACTCAATCGTCCCGCATCTCATGTAAGATTTTTAACGATTCAACTTGTTGCTCGCTTACTATATTATAAGTGTGGTATTATAATAAAAGGAAAAGGAGAGAGAAAGAATCTATCATATTTCATCAAGTGGAAGGAAGAGAGAATGAAATTGTACGTCGTTACTTATATATATACGTACCTGCACACGAGAGTAATGCATTTAATAATGTATTTACGTTATTAAGTGTACAAACGAGCCGATTTACCATGTAGTTTAACATTTGTAAATAATTATTTTTTAAATAAATTATAAATTGCGCGAATTAAGTACAAATTGCATTTATTATTATAGTTTAAGGTGAATTCGGTGTTTAAGGCAGTATCTAATCAGGGAATTGCAAAAAAGGACATTTTTTGCCTTTATTAAATAGGGTTTAGAAAAAAATTTTTTAATTAGCAACTGTATTTTAGTTTAATTTTTTAAATAAAAATAAATGTAATTTAATCTAACTAACGTCCTAATCGTAACAACTTTAATCAATTTTATAAATATCTTTTTTTGTTTTGGTCGTTGAAATTTCATCTTTCGGATTGATTTAAATTTGAAACAGTAAAATCTGTAATTTTACTTTTGATTTATAAAAAATTATGTTTGTATTACTAAGTTATAAGAACCTTTTCTTTGATTGATTATCTCATATTTTTAAAACTTCTATGGTAAATTTCGGTAGAGGTCGTCAGTAGTTCAAACAGTAAAGCGATAGATTCGTGATCTCGAGGTTCCGAGTTCGAATCCCGCTCTGGGCCGATTTATACAAGCACCTCTGTATAGCGATATATGTGCTTTGTTCAGAAACACACTGACACGACTTCCGTCGCTAATTAGCGTCGCAATGATAGCATAATTACAGCGACGTTAAATAAAAAAAATTAAGAAGGTGATCCAAAAGGTTAATAAATAGAAACTAAAATGAGAAAAATAATGCCTCTCCGTTCCAAATTCTCTTATGAGCCATCATCAGTATAACTAGGAGAATTCTATTGTAGACGCAAAATGTTTTTTTTTTTTTTTAAATTGTTGGTTTTTTTTATTGGAAGGAAGGTTATTGTTAAATTGAGATTATGGAATGGATATATTATGTTGTTTTTTTAAATAAATTTAAGTTTATTACTATATCTTATTGAATTAGATAATCTAAATGAAAATAACAAATTTCAGTGAACATATTGATACTTGTTTTAAAATTGTTTAGTTAAACAAAAATCAGCTTTATTCAATATTTATAAAAAAAAAATGAAAATGATTAAAAGTTTAAACGAACCGATTTTAATTGCCCTCATAAAGAAATGTATATATAGGAACGCATTTATTTGATTGTACATTTAATTTTTGTAAAATACTTTAATCTTACGTACAACATTATAGTAGCGTATATATAAAGATAGTAAAATAGTATTCAAGTGAGTGAACAGCAGACACGGCATGGTGGTCACTCATCCGATCATTACTTTTGCCTTTCAGTTTTCTTTATAAAACTCCAAGGGAGCTTCTATGTATATATATACTTAAAGGAAAGGGATAAGATATTCGGTTCCAGTTGGCCGAGAAGCTTTTATACAGACTCTGCGCGAAAAGATTTTTCAAGGACTTACTGATTTTCCGGACTGGATGACATAGCCAAGACTTAAGCGTATATATATATATATATATATATATATATATATACGTATAACTGAGAAACGAAGAGAAATAAAAAAAAATAAATAAAATGAACGGATGGTAAAAAAAAATTTTGATGAGAATGGAAGTGATGAGTTTTCTCGTAAAAGAAAAGAAAAACTTTTGATTGAGAAGAATCGAATTTTAAAGCTGGCTGTACCTGTCACGTGAAGCTTCATTGTTGAGTGGAGATTTTTTTCATTAAGCTGAATAAAAACAATAGTGAATTTTGTTTTGTAAAAGGAATTTTTTTAAATATTCTTTCAAGAATAAGCAAGAAAACGTTATCGAACTGACAGCTGGTGATTTGTAATAAAAGTTTAAATTTTAAAATATCCGGATCGATCTGACTTTTTTATTCAAGATATTTCAGCAAAAATGATGATGAGCTTTTTTTACCTTGCTAAACATTTTAAATTGATGTATTTATAATTGTAGCTTAAAAAGTTGGAAAGTATTTAGAAAAAATAATATTGATTAGTATAACGTTTTGATATTATTGCATAATCTTCTGAAAAAACAAATTAAATGGCTATATCGATTGAATAATTAATCAAGATCAAATTTTGAATCTTCGATTTCAACTTATTTATTATTTAAATACTTATATTTCATCAATAATCGAATGTCATCATTTTTGCAATTTTAATAAAATTTTAATATGTTTAAATTTAGATCATATATATCTTAAGACTACGGATTTCAATATTTAAAAAAATTCATCAAAAGAAAAATTCTAAATAGATGAAATTTTAAATTTGAACATCCTATATTAACAAAAATTATTAAACGTGATTATTATTTTCCGCAGCACTATTTATAACCAGCAATCGCAAAACGTATATACATTATTCGAAAAAGAGAAAAAACACATCAGTCTACAACTGTGCCATCAACATCTTGATCAATGACGTTTATTATATCCTCAGCTACTGTATAACATCATTGCTTTAAGCTTTTTAATATTTCAGGCTAAATCGTAATCTCGTTTTTTTTTCAGCGATAACAAAAAAAAGCACGTGGCGTGTTATTAACTGTTGAGCCTTAGCAACACGCGTATTTTTTAATCCTCGTCGTGTTTTCACCGAGAGACAACAGCTTAAAATAAAATATCCACATAATATTTGTATTATATACATATATAAGTGTCGTACAGAGCAAGTGCAGATTGTACATTAGCACGTGTAATTATGCGGGTGAGATACGTCGACCTCTAGAAAAAAAGCAGCGTTATAATAAATCTTTTCTTTTCCTTTTTTTTTGTGCAATCAAAGGCGTGAGATAAATTAAACGGTAGGTTAATCTTTTAGTTTCGTTTTTTTTTTCATACGGGATTTTTGTGGAATTTCCAGGAATGAGAATATGTTGAAGCGGGTATGAAGAAAAAAAAAAATTGCTGACGCTAAAACGGTCGATTATCGAATTTTAATTGGGTGGTGATGATATCCCATATGTGCAATCAAAATCAGTTGATAAAATGTTTTAACTTCGAATTCATTTTGGAAGAAGCAGAGTGAAGTAACATGTTTATAAAAAGCTTAGAAGAAAAAATTTTTTTTCTATTTAAATTAATAAATTTATAATGTTGTTAAATTCGTTTGTTAAAATATCATAATATATTTTAATCAGTATGTTTGAGATTGAATATTTTAAAAATAAAAAATTAAATATATTATTTCAATAAATTCAGTGAATATCTATTATTTAATTAATTTCAATTTTTTTTATTTAACATTGCTGTATACGCTATCATTACTATGCTAATTAGCAACGGAGGTTTTTCAGTGTGTTTGTGAACAAAGCACTTGTATTGTACAGTGGTGCTTGTATCAGTCGGCTGCCGAGAGCGGGAATCGAACTCGAGTCCTCGAGATTACGAATCAATCGCTCTACCAACTAAGCCACTGACGACCTCATAATTTCAATTCAATATTATTTATTTAAATTTGAAATTCGTAACATAAACTTTGAATATATTATGTGCTATAGTTTGGCCGAAATATATTTAAAATAATAAAACAAAACAGCTCTCAATAAATTGACACATGTAAATTTCTCAAATTAAGTTATACTTTCTAATTATCGTTTATTCAGTTAATCGTACACTGCATTTTTTAGTGTAATAATTTAATCTTTTATTTGCATTCAATAACAACGATCTATAATAAAGTTCATATAGAATTGAATTAATTCTTAATCGATGTAGCAACATCAACTTTAATACTAGTCACAAATTTTGAGAATGTTCTGCTTTACTTTTATGTTACGATTTTGCGACGACGTAATGGATATCTTCACTGTAAAATTTTTCGGCATTTAATATAATCTTATCTGTTATTTTAGAAATAAAAGCCAAGATGCTCTCGAGACTTTGAATTAGTAAAAGAATTATAAAAATCAATTTTAGAATTTTTACGCGTATTAACGAGGAAATTGTAAAAGCTTAGATTTTGTTCTAAATGAATAAAAATGATCTAGAAATTAAAAATATGTGCACCAAAAATTAGTATTGTATTTTAATTCTTTGAAAACTTTAGAATTATTATTTTTATGTTATTCTGAAATTAGAAGAATATCCGAGAGCCAAAACTCTTTAGACTCTCATTATACTTGAAAAAAATGTTTAATTACACATTAAATTAAAAAGTTTATAATGGGTATACTGAGAATCATTGTCGACACGGGCAAAAAAATCTTTTAAAAACTGACGTCACTGCGCGTGTACATAAATCCACGTTCACACGATATCAATGAATAATTAAGCGAATGTCATTACCAGCAGGGAGAGATTAAGAATCTCGAAATGCATGTAGCCCTCCCTGTGTGTTGAACAACGTATATGTAGAAGAAAAAAAGTTTTGTCATGCAGTAGCATCTTCATATACAAAAAAATACCGCGAATCGAGTGTCGTTGTCGTTGTCGTGGTCGTCGTTCGTCGTCTTGAAAATCAACGCATATCCATCCACGTTACTTAGGAATTTCGTCGATCGTCTACGTAGTAATCTTAAATAAAAAAGAAACTCCGAAATTTAAAGGAACAAGAATAAAAGAGAGAAAAATAAGAATAAAAGAAAAAAAAGGGGAATTAAAGAGATTCGCAAGAGAAGAGTGAATCCATTCCCTATATTTGGTCACAAGTTGTATATAAGGGGAGTGTCGCGTGGATCATCATCGTATGCTTTTCTCTATGGGAGAAGAGTTTTAGTAGTATATGGCGCACACATGAAGAGGAAAGAGAGAAAGAATGAGTTTAAGAGTTTTAAAAAAGACAGGAGGAAAGAAAGAGAGAGAAAGAGATAAATTTTTCTTTGTCACAATCTTACCATTCTTTCATGGCTTTCTCACGCTCTTTCGCACAGATCAACGCCAGTGCAAAGTATGATGAACGATTTACTCCTTTTAATTATTATATAAGTTATTAGTCAGATTCACTTTGCCGTATGTGATTACTAAATTTTTTTCATATTTTTATTCATCAATATTTATTAATTTAATATGTGCTTAAATTTTTTATTTTTTTATGTTGGAAATTAGATCAAAGTCGATAATCTTTTTATAAACTTATATTTAATTTAAAATTTACTTAATTTTATAGTGCTGATTTTTTTTCATTTAACATAACATAAATAGTTTATTATTTCTAATAATTTAAAAATGTATTAAGCTTATAAACTTTTGAGATTTTTATTTTTAATGTTATCTTTTTCTATTACAATTGAAATTGGAATGGGAATCGCAATTGAATTGAAACTAAAAATATTTTATAAAATTTAAATTTAAATAAATTTGTTGCATTTTATAGAAAAAATTTTTTTATATTGTGAAATTATGTATATATATATATATATATATAACAATAATAGTTTTCATTAAAAAATTACAACATTACTTAAAATTGCCCAAAAATATTTTTAAAAATACTGCTAAATATTACGTTCAATTGCATGCGCTTAATCTCGGCCAATCACACTTAACACATAAATCACCGACAATCAATAAAATCAGTACATTTTAAAACATTTCAAAATTTCGTTTACGAAAAAAAATACAGAAAAAAGGATTTATCCTTTTGAAAAAGAATCTCGTACTCTTGCCCTATAAAAAAAAAAAAAAAAAAAAATAACTCGAAAAACTTATCGTAAATTGTACGGATTACACACGCAAAGGCGTGCAGTTTGTTTTATACACACACCTGTGTATTACCATTCGTATAACTAAGTTAAATTTGCAACAGAGTATATAAAAACAACAAAATCTCGTATTCTTTTCTCACTTGAGTTAAGACGGAATTTCTAAAAAAACATGCGAGAAAGTTGTTTTTAAAAAAGAGCGAAAAAAATACGAGTTTAAACAGAGAGTTAAAAAATTAAAAATGTTTTGGATGCGCATGAATTTTACCAAGTGCTTATGGATACGTAGTAAACTCGAGTGCCTCTAGCGTATTAGCGTATGAGTCACTTTGCAATACATTATATTCGTTTTTAATATTCACTTGTACTGAGTCAGTTGCTACCTACCTAATCTTACTTTTGTTTTTGGAAGTTGAATATTCATTTTATTTGTGCTCATACACTGTAAAAAATTACGTTATTTGATGCTCAGTATGATTTAGCGTTTATGCATTGATTTATATCTATAGCTTGAGAATTCATCACTAGGCAACATTTAAAGTAATGGAGGTAAGTACATTTTGATTAACTGACTAATTAGCTTTGTTATGTACTGTTAAAAAATTTTACGTCATATTTTAAATACATCAAAGTAGCGTAAAGTTGGCGCATTAGTAGGATACAATTAAAAAACTTGGTAAAAAATAACCCAAAGTATGAAAAATTTATAGTTTACGATTATGCATGTAATCTAAATTAGTATTATCATTCCATCATAGCTTTATTAATGTCAACCAATCATATCGTAAGGAATTTAAGTTCCCTTCCAACCTCATAAATTTTCAAATGAAAAAGTGTTAAAAGTTGGATTTCCATAAATGATAAGCTTTATAAAGTTAAGGAAAAATAATTTATAACATTTTTCCGTCTAATTTATCACCTGTTGTTTGTCAAGCAAATGTGATAAATAAAAATAGAAGACTGACACAAAGTTGATTAATAATTCTAACAATTATTGCAAACGTTGATATATATTGTAAAGTCAACCTATCAGTAAACGAATGACCGTTCACGCCAACCAGTAAATGATTAAAATTTATAAATATTATTAGGCATTAGTTTTTTCTACATGTTAATATATTACTATTAAAAATATGAATAATTTTTTAATTATTATGATATTAATTAATTTTAAAAAACTTCATGCTACACGCTTCAGATGTTGAGGAGAATCATAAGATTGCAATCACAACGGTTTTCTCAAAATTTTCATGGATAGATTATTGATATATTTACATCCAATCCGAATGAACTCTGAATAATCAGCTTATAAAATTGATTTATTATCAATCTTGCGAATACACAATCCCATAATTTTAAACTGACAGATGCTTTAATTCATAATATTATTAATATATTCAATATATACAGAGAAAATAATTCATATAGAACAATTAAAATAAATTAATTTATGAGCTATTCATATTATTTTATATTTATTAGAAAAATATTTTTAAAAAATAGAAAGAAAGAAAAAGCATCCTAAGCATAACAAGCAACCTTTAACATTTCTCTACTATCTGGTACTGAATTTTGAAGCACAGTTTAGTTTAACCTGTTCGCAAATACATTCGCGGCTTGCCGATAATTAAAGACTCGAGGCTCCGCACAAACACGGCCGTACAGGTGAAACGAGATGAGCGTTTCGCACAGGGGAAAATTCGCGCCCGTATATAACACACATATACTTTGGCGAAGAAAAAAAAATGATAGCCCATTCGTTTTCTATTTAGTCGAGGCGGTACTTTACTTACTTTTTTTTTAGATCGTAAGAATGAAAATAACCAAGCCAAGTAGTTTTTAAGGAGCCTCGAAAAAGCTATTCTGAATTTGAAATGGTGCTATTATTTTTCGTTGTTTTGTTCTCTGTGCTAAACGGAATTTGAAGAATGATTTACGTTTTTAGTTTGTTACGCGAACTAAAATTAAAGTGTTAGTTAAATTTATTTTAAATCTTATAAAGTATATTTCAATTATAATCTTAATTTTTTAATAATTAATTAAAAAATCATCTTAAAAAATATCTTTTGCTTCAGCTAAATTTTTAGTATTTTTGTATCTGCCATATGTTTTTATATATTTTATTAGTTATCAGTTTAAGGGATTGTAGTAATTTATAGTTATAATGCTCTTTCAAGACATCAAAATATTTTCTACTAGTTTCTTCATATCTTTCTATTGTAGACATATATTATTCACAAATTTTTCTTCTTTAAAAATAAAGTTTTATTTTTCAGATGAATGTAGCATATAATAATTTATCTAAAAACCGTAGATTACAATAAATCTAACAATAAACCTCAATTGAGGAGCACACAACTGTAAAGTATGACAAAAGCAATACAACGCGAATCCAATAAACAAATTATAAAAAAAAATTTTTTTCTATGAATACCTGCCTATTCTTAGTTTAATATAATACCACTTGATATATTAAAACGATTCAAAGACATGTCGTAAAATTTTAAAGGACAACCTCCTTCAATACTTTTGTCTTCAACAAAAAAAAAGAACCAGTACAAAAGTAAACTACGCGCAGGATGTTTACAAAAAAAAATGAAGTTTCGACAAAAAAAAAAGGTGTACGCACAGATTGAAGCAAAGAGAGACGAAGTGAAAGCACATAACCTTCAAAATTTATAAGTATATATACTACGTACTTCAGCTTTGAAAATCATCAGGGGACAATATTTCATGCAGCCGAAGAAAAATTTTTCTCGGGGAAATATCTTACAGTAAACTTTTCTTAATCCACTCTGCTAACACTGTCCCTTAGTCCCAATTTGACAAAGTAAAGAAAGTCCCTTTTTACAATATACATCAGGTATATATATATACATAGGGTGGGCGGATGGCTTCCGGCGCTCCGCAAGAGACTTTTTCTCTCCTTATACCTAATTTCGAAAATTTTATGAGAATTAGGATTTAACATTCTACTTTTTCAACGCGTGGCAGGAGACTTGTAAGAAAATAATAAGGCAATGGGAAAACTAGTACCGTTTAGTTTTTAATATATTACATGTCGGTTTCAGTCGTAACATTATTTTTGGAATTATTTAAAATTATTTATTATAATTGTTTGTTTTTCTTTTAAAAATGATCAATTATATTATTATGAATCTCGTTTTCGACATTATCAAAAATTTCTATAAATTAATAATTTTAAGACAATATTAATCACTGATGCATTATAAAAATATCAATGATGCAGTCATATACTGAAAGATATTTAATATAAATAAACTAAAACCATATCCAATCGAATATAATAAAATTTAATTTTTGAAATAAATTATTAAAATATAATGTCAATGATCTGGACGAATAAATAAAGCAAAAGTAATCATCCTACCGTGACCTTTGATTGGCTATTTAGTTCTCTGCTCTAAACTATATGTAATTTAAGTTATCCTTATAACTATTATTTAAAATAAAAAACTAAATTAACTAAATATTTTCTCACATTTTTCAAAAATAAAGGGAAAAATTAATGGATCAATCAATCACGAAGTTAAACGAATGTTTTCGCGACTCGCTCTTAAATTGAATCACCTTCCGCTTAATTTGCCAAAGAACACTAAATCTTTTCTCTTTTAACCGAACCTCACAGCAGTGCAATTCACTTTGGTAATTGAAGAGGACCGCTTGAGTAGAGAAGTATATGGGTGTTAAAAAAAAGGGAAAAAGAAATTAAGAAGTCGAAACTTTCGTTTTCACGAGAAAAATCGAGAGTAAAGTATTACACGTACACGTCTTTGGTGTATAACCCAATGTATGAGGATATATGACAAGCAAGTGTTTATATACCATAATACCTTTTAAGAAAGAATTTAAGACAAAAATGTATAAGGTGCTGTTCTGCTCGTATATATTTAAGGATACTTTAGTCGTTGAACACTGAAAGAATAAATTTTTTTTAAAACGTGTTTTAATTTTCATGTTTATAATTAAAATTTAACAAAAGCTTTTCATAATCGAGGTGTTAAAATTTTAACGTTTTGTTAAATGCAAATATTTTAATATTCATTGTTTAGTAAAGTTTTTTACAAAATTAGTAAAATTTATTTTTCATATTTTGTTTCATACGACATTCTAATTAATTTTTAAAAAATAAGTATTTAACTGGCGAAATCACAATTTTGATTATTAATTAAAATTTTTTTTCAATTTCCCAGAACCCTTAAAATTTTTCTTTTGAAGGATCAACTTCAATTATTCTGAGTATCACCGAAAATTTTTTTGTTTTTTTTTATTGATTTTTCAAACTGCTAAATGTTAATTTAAAGCACTTTAATTAGTTTAATTAAAATTAGTACATCTTAATTGCTATATTTGGTAACACTGAATACTGAAGTTATCGATGCTAAAAAAATAATTATCATATAGCTTTATAATGAGGTTATTCCAAATACTTCAAATTAACAAACAGGTAGCTTCAGAATCGAATGTCACATATTGAAAAAAACATTAGCAAGATACTTTTTAATCAAATTTTTTCTTAATTACGAAGCAAAGAGATTTCATCGATCAATCTCATCTCCATTGCGATCATTTTGTTGTTTTTTTTATTAATTTCCTTTAATTATTTTCAATTTACAAGATTACGCATTAGGGTGCATTCACGAATTTAAATTACGCCTTGCCATAGTTATATTTAAGAGGCTACGCCCGAATACTGCGTTTCTCTTGAAAAACGAACAAAATAAAAAAAAAAGATAAAAACTACAAGCTATTTTGAACGCTCAACCTGTCGCTAACTAAGCTTGTATACCGCCTACAGCTAAAATGGAATGCTGGTATAAAGTACCTCTTTCCCTTATAATGATCGTGACGGAGGTTGACTTAAGTACTGAAGAGAATAACGCGATTTTTAAGGGTTTTCTTGGGATCTATATTTTGTATTTGACCTGGTGACCTGGCTTTTTTTTATAAATATAATAGGTAGTGTTCAGACAATATTTTATACTTGAATTTACATTTTTTTGATTTCAATATTTTTTTATTGTGATAAAATTTATTTAAGTCTATAACATTTTTAATTAAAAAAAATTGTATTTATACGTGAAAATTTATGTTATTTCCACCTCAAAAGAAAGCTATATCTTACGTCTAAAATTTTATAAATGACTGAAAATTTTCATTAATTATTGTAAAAATTTAATAAAAATGCTATATAATTAACTAGTACAAAAAATTAAAAAAAAAAACATTTTAATATTAACATTTTATTGAAAAAAAAAAAAATATATTTAATTTGATAAAAATTTATTTGTAAATTTTTAAATTGGGTTTAATAATATTTAATAATGAATATATTATTTATTTTTTAAATTTTATTAATAAAAATAATTATTTATTTAAAAATACTACATAATGCATAACAATTATTAATTATATTGAATCACAATAAATATTATAATTAGTTATACAAACTTAAAAAATATATAAAATTTAAGTACATAAAATTTAAATACATAAAATTTAAAAAAAAATATAATTTATGTAAACAGTAAATCTAATTTTCTAATTCAAATTTAATCTAATTTTTTTTAATTGGGACCGCTTTTTTTAAGTTAAAAAAGTGGCCACGGTTGTGGCGAGAATAAAGCACTATATGAAACTCGGGAGCAAAGTCTATTTCTCCCTAATTGCATAATGTATTATTAATTACTACTAATTTCGAATTCTTTTAAAAATTAATGTAGTAATATGAAAAAATTTACCCTATAGGGTTGTTATATTACGTTATGAAATTTAAAAACGAAATAGACAAATATATATAAATATTTAATCAAACATTACTATCATTTGAAATATTTTTTTTTAATTTTAATATTTTTATACACTTATGTTAAATGGATCGTCAAAAGAAATAAATAAATTATTGGTGATAAATATATTTCTGATAGAGGTTGAGAAAAAAAGTTTTAGGCCATAAACTGGTTATTTGTCAAGTTATAATACTCTTTTTTAGCCATAAATTAATGTTTTGCTCATTGAAAATGTTCCGATTTCTACCTTACCTAACCACCTGTAGAAATACTTTTATAAGTTGTCAAAAATAGATTTACTGTAGATTAACCATTATAAGAGAGGTCGTCAGTGGCTTATCCGGTAGAGCGATGGATTCGTAATCTCGAGGTTCCGAGTTCGAATCCCGCTCTCGGCAGCTTATTGATACAAGCACCACTGTATGTACGTTACACGTGCTTTGTTCACGAACACACTGCAGAACTTCTTCGCTAATTAGTATCACGATGATAACATAAATACAGAGACGTTAAATAAAAAAAAATAAATGTCGATAATATTCTGAATTAAATACATTTTTTTAATCTCACTCTCGTAATTAATTTTTCGAGATATCAATTAAACAATACAAATTTTTAAAACTTTGCAATGTAGTTGTATCAATTAAATTATATAATTTCATAAAGAATTAACGTTTAGATCATATTCTGTCAAACAAGTTTCAATAATCATTTATATGTTCAATTTATTTACAATATTTTAATATAAATTAATATTTTGTAATTCAAGAATAACCTTACAATTAAAAGAATTTTTTTTACAATATGAATTTTTGTTTTGTAAAAATTTATATCACAGATTCTTTCTTGAAAAGGACTTGAATTTTCAAGGTTACACCTGTTAAAGCTATACATGTATTTTCGATACTATTTTCATTATTAGCAGGTCAAATATTTTGTAATATATTAGAGGATGATGTTTTCTGTCTTTCTTTTTTTTCCTTTTTTAGCCTGAAGTTTAAGAGACCGGGTTCTCAAAGTTCGTGTGAGTAGTTAAAATTCCCACAGACCACCGTCGTGACCATTTGCTTGTACTTTTATTTTTCTTTTTTTTTCGAGGGTAACAAAATTCCTTTAGGAGATTGGATTGATTGACTTTCTTTACATTTAAATGTTACATATATACAGGTGAAATGATTTTTCTTAAACTTTTAATGTTGTTATAGTTGCAAAGATGATATATTATATGTGAAAAAAATTTATATTACGTATTGTGTCAAATGTTTTATTTATTTACTTTATTCAAATACAGTTTACGTTAAATGTTTTATTTATTTCAAAGAATATGGTAGTCGAACTATTTTGAATTCAGTTTAAAAAAAAGAAAAAAACATTGACCTAGATACAATTCAATCGACATTAAAATTTAACAAGATGAATGTGTCTAATACCATTGATTATTAAGGTGGGATCGACGGCTTTTAATAAAAATATATAACATTTTTTTTAAATATCAAAAAAGTATAACTTGCAAGCTTTTCATTGTCCAAATTAAAGAAAAAAATTAAAAATTTAACATGGGCTCTTATTAGAAAAATATCATTTACGCTTATAAGTAGATGCAGATTTTTAATTACAGATTTTTTTTTAAATATAGATTAAACAAAAGAAAAATGCTGTTTCATCGATAAAATAAAAAGAATATTTGAAAAATTGACTAAAATTTTTACTTTTAGAGCGTTACTAATAATAAATTACAAATTTAATCATAAATTATTTGAAATTGCAAATATAATAATAGATTATAATCATTTTTCATAAAAATTATCTTAAAAAAACAAAAAATATTTTACTCTTTCTTTATAATGCTATTTCTAAAAAATGTTTATATTTTTTATTTTATTCATTGGCACTGTATTTATATGCTACCATTGTGATGCTAATTACCAACAGAGGTAGTCAGTGAGTGTTACAATAATGCTTGTATCGATTGGCCGCTAAGAGCAGGATTCGAACTCGAATCCTTGATATTATGAATCCATTCATTTACCGAGTGAGCCACTGACTATCTCCGATTTTTTCATTATAAATACTATTAAAATCTTTTGTGATTATAAATATAAATAATTTAATAGTAAAAATATTGATTATGATGATCTTTATTATTATTATTATATTTGAAGAGATTTTTTCCCAATTTTATATTTTGCAAAATTTTCAAACGTAACAATTTTGGAAAATATAAGATTTTAGTTTTATACGCATTTATTTATTTTTTAAATAATCATATAATGTATTTTAAAAATTGTATATGACTACCATATAGCTAAAATATAATTTTTTCCATTTAAAATTGCAGACCACACATTTTTTAAGTTAAAAATCATAAAAAAACGGCACGAAAATTCCTCATATTTAAAAATCGTGGCAAAAATGTTTTAGTATTATAAGACGAGCGTAAAAAATTAACCAACTCGGCAAAAAAATTTCAAATAGTTGCATTTAAGAATTGGAAATATCATATGTAATAAAGTCCAAAATACCGAGTTTCTCACGCGACGTGTGGCCAATAGCAAGCAGCAATGAACTAAACAAAAAGAAAAAAATAAGTAAGAAAAGTAAAGCAAAAGAAAAATATGTACAAATGTGTTTGTACGTTCTTCAATTACATTTTATGAGATTCGCCGTAAACGTCAGGTGAAAAAGAGACAGACATTTATATACATATATAGGCAAAACGTTTGCTCAAAATGGTTTGAAGTATTGTTGCTGATTTTTTTTCTTGCCATAGGCGCTTAGAATGCATTGACTTCATTTTACATTTGTGGAACTGTTTTACAAGTATTTACGTATATGTTTTCAAATTTTTTTTCAAAATCTGAATACATAATGAATGGAATCTGTGTTTAAAAATTTTGTTTCTTTATATATAATAATGTTTTGTAAATTCCCACAGTTTGTCCAAATTTTAATAATAATAATAATAATATTTAAAATATTAAAACGTTCAATTTTAAAGTGACGCATCAAAAATTTTTACTAAATTTAAAAAAAAAAAACTTTATTTACAAATTAAATATTTTAACAGCTTAGAATTCAAAGGTTATTATTTTAGTACATCAACAATTCAAGGTAATCATTCTAATCGGTCTAATCGTATTTTCTATCACTCAACTTTTATTAAATATACAGCAGACGAATATCTTTATACTTCCGTCTTTGAGATAAAAATTTAAATTCAAAAAGCCAGACATTTAAAATGCGGTCCTAAAATATATTTTCTTTTTACATAATACAGATAGATTACTACATTTAAGTAATACATTCAGTAAATACATATGAATATTTAATAAATGAAATTTCTATAATTAAAAAAAAATAACATTGCAGTGTAATAAACGTCATATAAAATGAAATTAATCTCTTGCTAATGCTATTTATGTTTATGTAATATTCATTGAATTTTATAAAATGACATCTTTCATCCTTGTCGTTAATTCCTTTTTTCCTCAATAATAAGCATCGACAAATTCTCATCCACCCTCACTTTGTATATCATCACGAAACGTAATCCTTGAACCTTTTTTTTTACAACACCTAGGTGCGTCATTGTTCTTTTACCATTGCTATACAAGCGTCAAGTGCACTTTCAATTTGTTTCTCTCTTTCTCTCTTCCTTACTCGTTCGTTTGTCGTATTTTCTCATTCATTCCCTGTAGGACATTCTTCTTCTTCTCTTTCTTTTTTTCCACCTTACAAGTTCTCTTCTTTCGTTTTCACCTGTATTTAAAGGAATGTCTATATATACATGAAAGATCTACCGAGAAAAGCTTTATGTTCCAGCAAACTATGTACGTTTGTATATACGTATATATTTTAAGGATTATTCTTAAGGATTTTGTATATATACGTCTGTATGTGGGTTACCACGACCACCCGGTTAGCTTTTACAGTGTGCGAAAATTTAAACGTTTTTGTTAAACGTCACGACTAAGCTTTATTGCAAAATTGACGATAGATTTTTATACTTTTTTTCCCGATACATATATTTTCTTTTTCTTGTTTCTTAATTTTATGTTCGGTTACTTTTTTCAATGAGACGATGGAGATGTCTAGGATGAGATTTAGATTTTTTTGTCTGTATCTTCCAAATTTTTTATTTATTGAATTGAACATTGAATAATATTCAATTTTTATTGTATAACTCGAAGATTAACTTGAATTATACGAAGTATTTAAGTTGAACAGTAAGAACACTCAATTTTTTATAGTACCATATAAATATCTAATAAAAATTAAAATAATGAGAATTTAGATTATATGCAAATTTAATTTAGTTAATTCAAAGTGTATCAGAAAAAAACTATGATTTAAGGTATATTTATTGCAGTTGAAAAACATTACTGTCATAGCACACATTTACTACTTTTTGGTATTTAATAATTTAAAATATAGTATTTAAAAAATATTTTTATATTTAGTAAATGATATATTTTAAAAAGTCAGTTTCATGGTACGTAAATTTTAGAGATTAAAAAAAAAAACTGCTTTATAATCTTCACAACATTAATCCTAAATTTAAAGATATTCAATTTGTTGTTAATAAATAAAAGTTTTATTTTAAAAAAAAGAATGAAAAATACTATAAGCGAATAAAAAAAAACGTTACTCGGTATTACCAGAAATATGCAGCGCTACATAAAAATAAAACAATAATAAATAAAATAAACATTAAATCATAAAATAAAAGCTATTCTTTAACACGAAATGTTTTTCCTTTGCAATAATCTTCAAACCTACCGCAGCGTGAAGTGTATACATATAAAAGCGCATGGAATTGAAAAAAAAAAAAAAATTCGCTCGACTGCACACATGCACTTATTCTTTTTTTTTAATTTTATTTTTACTCTTTACTCACTCTTACTATACCTTTATGTTTACCTCTATACGATATCATATACGAGAGCCGTTTGTACGCAAGTTACGTATATATATACATATGTGTAACACGAAGAGACGGTATATGTAGGTTAAGCGCGTAAACGTAGTAAAAAAAAGTACACTACACCACTGTGAAGAGGATCGGCTTTTATTTATTTTTTTTTTTTTTTGTTGTACAACTTTTTTTTTCACTTTTACGAGTATGCGTAATACGTCGCGTGTACGTGTGTGTGTATTGTTTATGCAACGCCATTTATTAAAAAATCTTACGCACGCTTCGTATAACGTAAAAATCCCTCCCTATACAACACGCTCGTCATCGTCGTGTATAACCTTTACTCGAATGTACTATACTTTTTTTTTGCTTTATCAAAGAGGAGCGGAAGCAGTTATCGTAACGCAATGATAAGTTGTTCATGCTTTTTTTTTCTTCTTCATGTGTGTATGTGTGAATTGGGTATGTACGTGTTTGTATGAATTTTATTCTATGAAAAAAATAAATAAACTTATTGATTTTTTAAGCTACATTTTTTTTTGCAAATATGTAATAGATTGGGAATGAATTGATTACTTTTAGTTTGTTCAAACGCTACTTGAAATATACAATAATATTAAATTAAAAGTGTATGTAATATTGGGCATTTAAACATATTTGTAGATTATGCTAGATCATTGTTTGTACCTTTAAACATTAAAAATAAACCATAATTAATGATATGAAATAAATGATTCTTTTGTTTTATTGTTAGTGATTTTTATAATGAAAAAAATTTTCTTAAGATAATAACTAATTCTAGTATTTGATGATATAATAAAAATAATATCAATATTTATCATCAAAATAAAATAGAAGCGAGAGATGAAATTAAAAATTCTAATTAAAAGTTGGAAACAAATATTAATTAGGATCTAAAAATAACGTGACTACAAAAGTAAATAAAATTGCAAATTTTGACGATTATAATCTTGAGAAAAAGTATAAATGTAAAATATGTAAATATTAAAAAAAAAGGATACGATTCCTCGTGATTATTAAACTTGATAATAAAAAAATAAATAATCGAGACGAATGTTCATTAATTTTTAAAAGCTCATAATCAAAAACGACATACGTATAAATTTATTTTAAAACGCCAGCCAGAATACTTATGACTTACGTCATCGAAAAGCCTGATGGTGTTTCGCCTCTTTTTAATTCGAAATTATAATGTCCTCCCTCTCTCCCTTCGTCACGCAGTTACCGGAATATCTAAGTACAATTGGTATTATAAAATACAATCAGTATTACAAAAGTCTTTTGCGTATGGCCATAAAAGAAAAAAATTTAGTCATTGATCGTGGATCGTGGTATATAGAAAGCCTCGTGTAGCTATGGAATTCTATCAGAGCTTAAAAAGTTAAGTTTGTGTTATGTTGTTACCGCGATGGTTTGTTCATTCAAGATGAGCAATTATTAAGAAAGACGGATAGACATTGAATGAAAAAACAGCTAAGAAAGAAATGTGTATCCCGGTATAGTATACCTTATATTACATTTCGATCGAAAAAGAGAGGACGACATTCCAAAGACAAGCCAATATTCTCTCTTTTACTTCTCTTGAAAAAGGATGCTGCTCATCTGGCTTCTCTTTTCATTCCGATTAGTACTTTTAGGTTGCTGTTGTCGTTGTTGTTGCTATTGTGTGTGTGTGTGTTCTACCTTCAAATATTCAATACCAAGAATACTGACGGTGTATTTGACCAATACAACTTTTCCAAAGCGTATATAGAAGAAATATAAACGACGAATCGGCTGTCTTAGCTTTTTTCTTCCTTTTTTTTGTATACACATGTATATAAAGCTTCCGATTAATTGTTGTAAGAGAGACGCTGATTGATCGTTGTCAGCTTGATTTTCGGTGGTATAATAAACGTGGCACACTTTGTGATGCTGCGCCATAATCTTATACAGTGCGGACATTTAGTTTACGGAGAAATAAAGTTTGGGAGAGCATATTATTGTTTTGCTGTGCTTTTAAATTTACTAAATAATTGTAAATTGTACGTGTTGAATTTTATGAAAAAAATTTTAACTTTCTTAAAATATTCTTGAAAAAATTAAAATTAAATGTTTAAAAATTTTGTAATTTTTAAAATGATTTTCCATAAGTTGTTTTTAAGAAATTCATAAGATAGATGTTAGAAATTTAATTGATACACGATTTTTTAGAAATATTTGAAAATCTATTAATAAATAATTGATAAATAGATATATTATCGCACTTCCACATCATTTTTATGGAATGAAATAAGTCTTTTTTTCTAAAGTGTAAAAAAAATATTATTTTGCAAAAATTTTATTAACTGGAATTCAAACTGTTTATCAGATTAACGATATCACTTCAAAATTGAAGTAAACACATATCGACGAGATAGCGCCTTCTCTCATCCCCCGTTGATATGTATGATTTAATAAAAAGAAATATTTAAAAGTCCACTAACATATGGGGGGAATTGTCTTTTTTTCAATTGAAAAAGTTTTAATTTTTTTTTAAACAACCAACCAATATTATATTGGAATCTTGCATATCATTTAATTTACCAAAAAAATAATGTAAATCACTCAATTTATGATTCAACATTTAAGTAAAAAATATTTTAATTGAATGAATTTTAAAAATTTCATTTTTAATGAGTATTTTCTGATCCAAAATTTATTATTTGCTGATACATTCACGTAGCTGTGCGAACACATGCAAGTGAGAATATATGAAATTTAAATTCTCTCCTTTTTTAAACAAATTTTATTAATAAATATTTGTTGTTATTGCTATTTTCTATATATATATATTATAATTTTTTTTTAAATTGGCTTCTATATTTTTATATGATTATTAACATTTTAAATAGGTCGTCAGTGGCTCAGTCGGTAGAGCTCAGGATTTGTAATCTCGAGGATCCGAGTTCGAATCCCGCTCTCGGCTGATTTATACAAGCACCGCTGTACGTTACATGTGCATTGTTAACAAACACACTGATGATCTCCGTCGCTAATTAGCATCGTAATGATATAGCATAAATATAGCGACGTTAAATAAAAGAAAAAAAGAAAGATCATTGGTTATTGTTAAGATGATTGGGTATAAATTCATAAAATTTTTATTAACTTTTTTATTTTTAATAAAAAATTTTTGAAAAAAATAAATGACGAGTAAAAGAATGTTTGATTTCTCAAGTTGACTGTTAATATATTTTAAATAAAAATAATATTTCTTGATGATCCTAATATTTTGATATTCATATCATATATCGACAAAAAATTTAGCCAATAACATTTTCCTGTATATAATCTGTATGATACAAAATATTTTGAACAAATTAACATAAAATCGCTATAAGTACGAAGCAGTTAAGCTTCAGTGGTGGTCGTACATCATCCAATTACAAAATTTAAAATCGAAAAAATTTTTTTAAGCCATTTAAAAGCATAAATAAAGAGAAAAAAGAAGAAGAAGAGAAACTTTCAACTCTTACGAATTACATTGTAAGCGCTATGGTGAAATTTCAAAGGTAAAGAGTTGGCTGTCGGCAAGTTTTTCTAATAAATATTTCGCCGAAAATTTTGCTTGAGTTTTTGGGGGGGGGGCAAAAGAGGGGGATACTTTTGCTTTTTGGGTGTATATAAACCCCCATCGTATATACACAAGCATACACATCCAATTAGCGTACACAACGAGCTGTATCGCATGCATAATAAGCTCGTCAAACTAGATTCCATTAGCCGGCAGCCGTGCGCATCGAAAATAATATAAAAAAGGGTCCAAAACCATACTCAAACTTCAAAAGAGAGTCATATGTATGTATATGTATATAAAGATTTTTAGGAATTCTAATATGAGTACGTCATTCGCAAAAAGTGATGAGAAAATTTTAAAAATTTTGCAAATTTGCATGGTTAATGATTTTACGCAAAATAAAAAATATTTCATAAGAAGAAATTTTTATCTGTTTTGTTTGTTTATAAGTGATTGCATAGTATTAATGTTATGAGTATTGATTGTTTTACAGATACAATTTTAATAAGTATTAAAATTAAAAGATTGCAAGTTATTTTGATTAGACTTTCATATCCCAATTGATCTTCAAATATGAATCCAATGTCCTAATTATTCAAACACCTATAAATTTATATGAAAAATTAAAAAAAAGTCAAATCTATTATATATGAACTTGAAAATCGCTGAATACATTTAAAATTTTTTTTATAAAAACAGGAGGATACTGGAACAATTTGGTTACCGGATTCGCATTTTTCTTTTATGCCTGTATAAGCAATTATTATGTCAGCATCACAATAGGAATTTGCATAGATGAATCATTATCAAAGGTAAATTATTCAAAATTAGAAACAGTTACGAATACATTAGTATTCTTAAGTTTTTATGCATAAAGATCGTTCATATTTAACTTTTTAAGAAATAAGATTTCCATATTTTATTTGTTATAATGCCAATAATAAATAGCTCAAAATTTTGATGATAAAAAATTTAAAAAAAAAGAAAAAAAGAAAAAAGCGTATACTGGAAACATGAACCAATTTTAATCCGAGCCATAACTTATATTATATCAGAAAAACTTATGAGTCACTTGTTGCTCAAAATATTGGATTACTAAGATTGCTTATACGTAAAAAATAATAGTATTTTCAGCGAATTACATTTAATACGAGAAGAATTTAACAAAATAAAAAAAATTTGCCAGCGATTATCTCATTTTTTTCGTAAATTTCCATTGATTAAAAAAAATAATTCTTCATGATTAAAATTTCTCAATACTTACAATAATACAAATAATCAGTATACATACTAACTCGATACATCTTCATGACACACGTATATAAATAAAATAAAATGAAAAAAAAGAACTAGCACGTGTAAATGAATTTTTACGCATGACAGTATTATAGTGGCCGAGAATTGATAATGTGGCGCCGGTTTGTCCCGTTTTCTAATATACGCTGTACACACTATATACGCAAATCGTAGTACAGTTTTACTACTATTACACATCTTTATCACTTGCATGAGCCTTATGATTTATGTGTTATGAATTTCTTTTTTTTCCGCGTCGTTTCTTTAAGCACAAAAGCGATAAAATATTCCTGACTTATCGACTTTACCTTGCTGTATACTCTCTCTTCGTGTATACGTATATGAAGAATTGATGTGCTTGATGAGTGCTACGATTGATAAAAGGAAAAAAAAATTAACTTTCATAATGCGGAGAGTACAATAAGGTTTAGCTTGATTTTTAATAGAATTTAAAAAACTATATGTTTTATCTGTGACAATTACAATTACATTTTCTATGATATAACTTATGTCTTAATTTTTTAATCTATTTTAATTATACCCTTCTCTTCTTAATTATATTCTAATGGATACAGTTGTCTGTTCTCTTTAATTAGTCAGTATTTCAATTCTTCGTGGACTTTAAAAAAGTTATTATTCTTCTGACCAGTAAGATAAACATTTTGATACAAAGAATACATCATATTTATAAAAAAATATTTAGAATTTTAAAGTAAAAAAAAAGATGATTTTGGTCCAGTTGTACCGTAACCATTATTACTGATTCAAAAAAATTCCTTTTAATTCAACTTATTCATGTTTTGATTTAAATTATCTGTTTTGTTAGAATAGATTTTTTTCTGAGTATACATAAAGATTTTTAATAGGCTTAAAATAACCCAATAATTAATGTTATCGGATTTATACTAAAATTTACGTAATAGGAAAACTTACATTAATAATCAAATGATTAATTAACATGTTCTATATATAGTTTAGAATGAAAAAAAAGAAGATTTTCGAAGACAGATTTAATTATTATATCGTACTTATTTTTTAATTAACCGCATAAGTCGTTCTGAAATGGTAGTGGCTTTAAATTTTGTAACACGTGATTATGACGTAAATATACCAATAACGTAGAGACGGATATATTGACGTCATAATGTTCTCCTGTAAGAGACTACAAGAAAAGGGCTGCTAATTACATGTTTTAAACGTTATACAACATAAAGTAACGAATTTAATTACTAGAGCTTTGCAATGCTGAGGTGCTTTTGTATAATGCATTAAAATATTTCCTGTAAAATATGACTAACTTGAAGGTTTTAAATAAAAATTGATCGATTTTTTTTAATTTATAGTTTTATAGAATCGAAGTATTTACTTTATACTAATTAAATATTTATTGAAAAAATAATAGTCAAATACATATTTTACAAAACTTTGATCTAGTCTAATATATATAACAAACAATTTACGCCACTGTCTTTAGATTTTTGCATAGAGGGATATACGTAAAGGATATAGTGACGTCATAATCACGTATTATCAAATTTAAAACTACTTCAATTTCATGGCAATTTAAATAATTCCCTGATAGAAAATTAACCATTTTTTGGCCATTTTTGCTGGTTGACGCGTGTTAAAATATCATTAATCTAAAAATTCTGGAAACATTTTAAACGACATTTGTAGATAAGTGTCATTTTAACATGCATTAACTAACAAAAATGGCCAAAAAATGGTTAATTTTCTACCAGGGTTAATTCAAAATTAATTTCGCTCTTAACGACTTTTTTTAACATAAATCATATTTCATAAAAAAGTTTTCAAACTTAAATTAAAAAATTGTAAATTATTTTCAGTTAATTATCGTTAAGATTTACAAATAGTTACACGACTCATTCACATCTAATACCATTATTCCAAATTCACGCAGCAAATTTACGAAATTTTCTCACACTTTATTTGAAACTCATGTCAAAAACCAACAAAAAAAAGCTGACAACAAAACGTATTCTATCTTAAAAGTGCAAATTTCACTTATAAGATTGTGGTTCGAGCATTATATAGCTGGCGCCATTGGACGATTTCGATCATTATTATCGGTATCTTTTGTCGTAGCCTCGCGGGCCTTTTTCTTATTTTTTATTTTTATTCCTCATATATACATGCAGACTGTATATAAGAACCACGAGAGAGAGAGAGAGAGAGAGAGAGAATATTCTTGTGGTTTCGCGTATAATTCTAAAACTTACAGGGACGGAGTTAAAGGGCTGAAGAGGCGGTCGGAACCATTTGCCGCTTGGTGGCGCTGCGGTCAGGTGAGAGAAAAATATAAAATATTTTTTATATAGCAATTTAAAATTTACTGAAACAATAATATACTTTTAATCTTGTCATTTCCTCTAGCCATATATATGTAGAATAATTATTAATATTAATTTTGTTTGAAAAGTCTAAAATATTGTTATAAAGCGAAAAATGCGGCGCGAGGTAGAGCCGACGTAAACATTAGCATACATCATTCTTTAGTATTGCTCTCTCTGTCGCACTAAGGGAAGGTGCACGCATGTTTACATCGGTCCTACGTTGCATCGCATTTTTCGCTTTATAACAATATTTCAGACTTTTCAAACAAGATAAGTATTAATAATTATTCTACATATAGATGGCTAGAGGAAATGACAACATTAAAAGTATATTGTCGTCTCAGAAAATTGTAAATAGCTGTATAAAAAATATTTAATAGATTTCTCTCACCTGACCGCAGCGCCACCCTATATGTAGCGGCGAATAGACCCGACCGCCTCTGAAGGGACTTTGAAAAACCTCCTTTTAAACTTTGAAGTTTCGGCGTATCTTCTTTTCTCTCTCATCTTTTGGGCTCTTTGGCCTTGGGCTCTTGAATAATTCTCTATTTTAACGTGCGAAACGTGTATTAGCATTTTTTGTGATTGCTAATTTTTTTTTCTTCAAAATTTTTCTCATTCAAATTTTTAATGTACAATTTTTAAATGAATAATTTTAATCATTGTTTAAAAAATTTTTTTTTAACCATCTAAAAATTATATTTAAATATGTTTTTGGATTGTAAGAATAATTTTGTATGGCTGAATTGATAAGATTAAAAAAATAATGCAATAATTTTTTAAACTTTTAATTGATAAATTAAAGTATATTTTAAAAGTTCAACTTCTTACACAAACAATCCATTCCACGTATCATTTTCGTAACTTTTTTATTTTCAACATATAGGTGTATCTTTTACTTTCGAAAATTTCTACTGTTTCAAGCTTTTATCATTCTCCCAGCATTCATTCACTTCATCTCAGCCATTCTTTAAAACCTAACCTTATAATTTCTTTTTCTTTGTCATTTTCTCGCTTTCTCTCTCACTTTGTTTTCATTCATTCATTCTCTCGCACATTTTTTTTAATGCTTTTATCTTATTTTTTCTCCTTCCCCTTTTATTCTCTTTATCTCTATTACTCTTTCTCACTCTTGTTTCCCATTCCTAGTCGGCAAAGTTTCTTTTTCCTTCCTTTATTTAACTTTTTTCTTCTCTCTTCTCTTTACCTCTCGAATAACATTTTAAAAGTTTCTTCTCTCTTTCTCTTTGGTTGTCGGCAACAGAACTTCCTAGAAATAACCTTTTTCTCTTCCTCTATTTTTTTCACTTCTCTCTCTCTATTTCTTTCTCAGCTCCTTATACATCTTATGGAAGAGACGTTTAACAAAAACCATAAGACCGGCGCCGTGTATTAGGTCTTGCTTTCGCGAGTTACAGGTATATATGTACATATAAGCCAATGCAGGTAAAAAAAATTTTAATACGTTATTATACTCTTTTATCTTTTTATTTTTCTCTATATAGCTTCTTTTTTATAGATTCAAAGTTTATTTTTTTCGTTAGAAAGTGCTAATGCTCTTATGTAATTTAAACGTTACGCCTTTGAATTCTATTTGAAGTTATAAGGATATGAAAAATTTGATATGAAACAATGTTTCAGAAATTGCTACTATCTATATCTATGAGAGTAGAAAAAAAATTTGCTCAACTCGCTTTGCGGTGAGATAAAGTGCGCAATATTTTCATTAATTTATGTTTTCTTACTTAGGAAGTGGTTAGCTATTCTAAGCTTTGAAATTTCCGTTTTCTATTTTCGTTATTTTAATAATAGGAACGTTAATTATCAATATCAAACGGTTGTCATGAGTAAATCTTAAAAGAAAATTAATTAAATATATTCATAAATTTGATAAATTCATTAATTTTCAAAATAAAATAGAATAAATTTATTTTTTATCCATAATAACATTAAAGTTAAAAGAAGAAACATTGTAATCTATTAATTGAAAATGACGTATAGCTGGTCTTTTAAACATAAGAGAACAAGTGCCATAAGTATATATAGCCTTGAGGAGCCATTGGTTAAAAGAACAAAGTGCCAATAAAGTATCGCGTTACCTTCGCGGCTTAAACCGTTCCTTCTTGTACAGTAGGCAAAGAAAATAAAAAATAAAATAAAGGATAGCTTCTATTATCCCTGAGCGTAAGCACAAAAAGAAAAGATTGATCAAGCACGACGTTTGGGAAACGAGAAAAGATGTAATGAAAGTCCTTACTTTTAAACATTTATACTTTTTTCGTTTTCTAAGTCTATACTTCCTATATTCTTTTCTGTTCTTTTTATCATATTTTCTAAGTTTTTATTAGTTATTAGTATTTTATAGTTAAGAAAGTTTTATTAATTAGTTTTGAAGATTTTAATAATTTTTAATAAAATTAAGAATCTTACATAAACATGCGGTAGCCATTTTTTTCTTAAAACAGTTATCTAGATTAATACTATCAATCCAGTGTAAAAAATATACATTTTAAATTTAAAAGCTATAATTTTAAAAAACGCGAACAATTATATGCCTCCATTATAATCGTTGTTGCTCTATATTGAGATAAAAAGTATTTTTTATCAACTATTAACTTGTAAAAGAATATCTTCTCTCTTTTTTTTTACCTTAAGAAGAAAGAGAACATATTAAAAAATAATCAACTCGATAATTATCTTTAATAAAAAAATCAACACCAAATTTAAAATGAAATTAAAGCATGATTTAAAAAGCCTTTTTTTCTTCCTACTCTAAAATTCCAGTGTATATATTATGCATTAACATTGCATCCCAGCAAGTATACAACCAAAATTATTCATCGGCATTGCAAAGATATACATTCCTCTCTCTCTCTCTCTCTCTGTTTTTATTTCTTTTTCTACTTATCCTTCTGCACCTCCTTCTTTTCTCGTATACACGTTAAGGTATCGATTTACATCGGGTCGCGAAACGCACCGCTTTCTCGTTGTCGCGTATTCCTTTCTCACTCTCTTACTCTTTCTCTATATATATTTTTTTAAATGTATATAAGTCTGCTGCCGGCGGCTTTCTTCTCTCTTTTTTCCTGACTTATGGCTCTTGCTATCTTGGTTGTGTTTAGTGTTTGGGAGAGATACAGCGTTCGTCTGGCTATATACCCCATAAGCTTTTTATTTTCTTTTTTGACTCCCACACCCACGCAAAAGAAACTCCACACGCCAAAAGTGCAATACACAAGACGCATATTGGATGAGAACGGACCAACTCATGGGATATATTGGGCTTTTTTTTTTTAAGGGAATGCGTGAGCACGCTGCCCCCAGGATATAGTCTGTTCAGGATCTTAAGAGCAGAGAGAAAAAATAAAAAGTATCAGAGAAAATTAATCCTTTGATAATTGTTTATTATTGCATTAAGAGATTCTTATCAGTTCGCTCTCTGGGTTGTTTATGCTCGAGAGATAAGTTAATGTGCTTTTTAGTATTGTTTAAATATTCAAAGAAAAAAAAGTTATAATAATCATATAGTTTATCGTTTACTTGACAAATGTAAGTTCCACTTTTATGATTTAAGAATATTGGCTTGCGAGTTAAATATTTATTTGCTCAAACGAGGACGATGAGTGGATCCTTTTTTACATTTTTAAAGATTCGTACGTTTTCATGTGTCTACTTATCGAAATTAACTTTAGCTTTTTTTAATGATATTTCGAGCTTTTATCAAAATTAAAGTATGTAGAACAATTTGGTTTCCAAATTTTTGTTAAAAAACCCAGAATGGAGAATTGATTACAAAATTAAGTAACAGATAATTTTTTATGATAATGTATAAAATAAATGCATATGAATTTAAAAAAATTGAAAAAATCGATGGTATGAAAACTTATTATCAGCTTATTAATTATCATAAAATAACATTAATTTTCATGTTTGTCATTGCTACTGCGTCAATTAAAAATAATCTAAACATTTTAGCTACCAAATCTATATTAGTCACATTTTTAAAGCTTGTGTACATCAACAAATATTTACATATTTAAAGTTACTTCATGCATCATTAAGTAATATTGATTTATTTTATGCATATCATCATAATCTTTCATCGATTAAAAAAAAAGTCATTATTCAACATTAGCACGTGTATTTTAGTTTGGTTTGTATATTAAAAATAATCAATTTTAAAAGTCTCAGTAAGCTCGTTTAGAATTGTTATCGAATGAAAAGGTTAAATGATTTATAAATAAGGAAACTTTTAATTCTTAAATTTAAATTTATTAACAATGCCACCTCATTTATATGATAATAGAAATTTAAAAGTCATTTAAAAAGATTATAAGATAAAAAAATTTTTTCAAGTTTTATACATATATCTTGTTAAAAAATTTAAATTCAATTATTTCAATATACTAAATCATGTAAATATTTCATCGTTATAAAATATCCTCGTCACCAACTCAAAACTTATAAAAACTGTAACACACAATGTATGAAGAAATAAAAAAAATGACTTTGACTCGTACAAGTAAAAAGTAAGGCAGATGTTTGATTTACATGAGATAACACCTGTCTGATTTTTCCAAGAGCCTCAAGTGAAAATAAAGAATTGAATATGTGTGTTGGTCATATGTGTATTGCATGACTTTTATATGAACGTTTGACTTCCGATATATCAAGGCTTATGACTATAGGTCGTGAACAGTAATCGACGTATATCTTTGGCTACAAGCTTACTATGCACACACATGCATATAAACACACTGCTATACATATACACCTATGTGAATCGTATATAGGCGCCTTGGGTAAAGTACATTGCAGACAGTAATGTTAAAAACTTTTTTTGTTTCAATGAGTTTGCATTGCACTCAAAGTATGG
Organism: Anastatus disparis; assembly: GCA_017163975.1. NCBI lineage: Eukaryota > Metazoa > Arthropoda > Insecta > Hymenoptera > Eupelmidae > Anastatus > Anastatus disparis. Next base: position 3,456,647 of record JAFFSR010000381.1, read on the forward strand.
CTTATGCGTTGTTAAGCTCGATTAAGAGGGTAATAGGTATTTGGAGGGTAATATAGATATTGAATAGTGGATGGGCTGAAGATCTACAGGGAAAAGTTTTATTTAAGATTAGATTGATTCACGTGGGACTAAAATTATTAGTCTATTATTAAAGGGATTGAATAATTCAGTTATTAATTTTATTATTTAGGAAAATTTTTTATATTTTTCTTTGTAAATTATAAATTTTAATAAAACCAAAATCTATTTGGAAATTTCAATATTTTATAAATGTATTGAAGACAGTTCTTTTGTAATAATTATTCTTCATTACTATAGAAACAAAATTAAAAAAAAATTTTTAAATCATTTTTACACGTGTTTAATGTACGTATTACTGTAGAATAGTCCAAGTCAACATGAAGAAAAAAATGTATTATTTATCAGTTACTTCATACGTAAATTTTATCAAATGTAAAACAAACAAAATTGATATACTTAATTCCGAATCAGAAATGAAGAACCAAGTAAAAACGATAAACTTTATGATGTAATTTTTCTTGAAAATTAACCTTTACAGACGTTTTGCTAAATTTTTCAATAATTTATATTATTCGCTAAAAGAAATACTAGTAATAACAAACAACAACTACACTATATATTTTCTCAGCTGACATTTATCGACTTGTACAAAATATACGACACCATTTTCATTCTCTCTTTTTTTTCAAAATAATTTATCAATGATAAACAATGAACGTCTAAAATAAATTTATTTTTCACATCGATTAAAGTAAGAGGAAGAAAAAATATCATGATGAACAAAAGAAATTTTAAAGACAAACGTTCTCATCTCGAAGTGAAAATACATGACGGTATCCCGTATATATAAATGGGTGCAGTAGAAAATAAAAAAAAGAGACTATGTGTTTATGCTTGTGTTACCGGTACAATTGGTAATTTATCGTATTATATGCGTGAACGTTTCTACATATGCAGGGGAGGTCAAAAAGAGTTAGTATACGTATGAGCCCTATACGAAAATATTTAGCGCGCGCCTGTTGTGGAGCGTCACTGTACTACTTGTTGGCGGGAAGAAAAGAAAGATAAGCATGGAAAGAAAGTTTAAAGGAGTTACTGCTGATGATGATATTAACATATACTTTATTCAGAAACTTTTGTTTTTTTGAATTTCGAATTTTATTTAAACGTTTGAGATATTTGATTTCAGTATAAAGTTAAACATGAAAAAAATTTATCCTTTAAGTAGTTATTATCATCATTTATGTTTTGAACAAGAATACTGATGAAATAAATATAAGAAAGTAATTGACAATAAATTTTTTAATATAACGAAATTTTGAATTTTTTTTAAAATTTAAATATATTGAAGTTAATAGAAGGAAATGGCAATGTTTTTAAAATAAGAAATCTTTTGATTTTGGAGAAATTTTGTTTATTGAGAGTTATTTTATTCGTTTGTTATGATAAAAAATATGATAGTTTTTACTAATTATATATTTATCTTTCAATCGTTAATATTAAATTAACCGTTTAAAAGAAATGATAAAAGTTTAACAAAACATACGTATTATTTAAAGTGTATACCAAAAACACCAGAAAATATAAGCTTTCGAGGGAGGAAAGATAATGAGACAAATGAAGGGATAAACAGCGAGTTTGAATTGCCTCGGCACACGATAGCCTCAAAGCTTTTTTTTATCGCGAGAACTTACTTTAAGGAACAACACTTTCATTTTAATACGCTCGTTACCTTAAGCCAAATTGTGGTCGTCAGTGGCTCAGTCGATAGAGCGTTGGATTCGTAATCTCGGGGTCCCGAGTTCGATCTCGCTCCCGGCGGATGATAAATAAGTACCACTGTACATTACATGTGCTGAAGTTCAGAAACACGCTGACGATTTCCGTCGCTAATTAGCATCGCAATGATAGCATAAATATAGCGACGCTAAATAAAATTAAAAAAAACCTTAAACTAAATTCTAAATTGTTAATGTTTTTTCACTACAGTATTTCTTGAAGCATTATTTTAACGATTTTCAAAGTTTATCCTCGTGATTTTTTATTGACTTTTTCAACTTTTTTTAGTTATTCGTTTGTCTTTTATATAAATTAATCGAATAACGAATAATAAATAATTAATAAGAAATTAATATTTGATTGATGACGCAAATATCTAGTTATTTATATTATTAAGATATAATAATATCAAATCAAATATTTACTTCAATAATTTATTATTAAAAATACTTTATCTCCAGCCCAACAGTAATGGCCAGTTTATTAACTCTAAAAGCGGGCCGAAAGTAAGATATAACTAACTTCTAAAATATTAGCGGGAGTAAAGCACTTTATTCGCGCTAAATAAGAAGTTTATAAATTCGAATAATTTTCCTTAAAATTTTTTTAAAAATTATAAAACAAACTAAAAAAATATTTTTAAATACTAAATTTCTATAAAAATTAATATTTTGAAAAAATTTTATAATTAAATTTTTATAATAATTTAAATAAAAAAGAAATTTTTTCTTAAAATATATTTTTTTGGCATTTTAACAATTACAATATTTGATTATTGAATTATTGATGACATTTATTAAATTATATAGTAAAATATATATAACTTTAAAAATACAAATTTAAATTCATCACAGTTACTTTAAACTTAATGTTTTAAAGATTTTATTTATAAAAATAAATATACCTCGATTAAGCCTACTTTTTTGCAGTTAATAAAGTGGCCACGGTTGGGGTAAGAATAAAATAATAAATAAAAAGATAATAAATAAAATCTTAACGTTTAACTCTAATAAAATATTGTATAACAAATGGATATATTTCTTTCCTCAAAACTCCATATAGCGCGTACATTAACAGCTTATTATTTGTATAGTTTTAGCTTGCAGCACGTGTTACGATATAAAAGTGCAAGCGTTCTCGAAGCAGTGCGCGAAAAATGAGCCGCCGGATGTGTGACGTCATTAAGCAAAAACTTATATATGTATATTGGGATCGGAAATCTTTTAAACTTTTTCGGCTTGATTGTATTTACTCTTTTGTTATAATATCATTGGCAATATGTAGTCTCGGTGGTATTAGTTGATAGTTAAAGCTGTGAAAAGAAAAAAAATTGATCTTTTAATTATTATATATATTATTAAAGTGTGCTTGCAGCGAAAGTCATATATGGCAATATATGTGCAAGTATTTGATAAATTTTGGGTATAAAAGCTGAACAAATTTTTTTTAGAGTTTATTGTTTTACGAAAGATTGATATTTCTATTAGGAAATTTGGTAAGATATTCGATTTGCTGAAATTTGTAAAGTATTGAATGTTATAGTATATTCAATTTTAAAGTATAATTTTACTATAGTGATACGAGTTATGATAAAAATTAATGGATGTTTAAAATCGAAATCAAACACTGTGATCATAGATATTTTCGTGGTAAAATTATTAAAATTAAGTGAAAAATATTACTCCCTATAATTTTAAATTTTGTACAGAAATTAAATGATCTTAAAATATTTCAAAAATCAGAATTTAGTTTTCTATTTTTACAGTTACAAAATAGCCCAAAATAAATAGAATTTTCAGGTAAAAATTTTTAAATAGCCGGATGGTGAAAAGTTTAAAGGGCCAGTTCTAACGAAGAAAGTATCAAGACATTCCTTTTCTCAAAATTAACTTGAAATAGGAAAATCCGACATGGTACGAGAGTTTTCAAGAAAAGTAAAAAATAAAAAAACTCAAGATTTTTCCCAACTTAAGTACAATTTCCGCATGCTGTTTTCTTCGAAATTTTCGCGCCAAAGCTCCTCTTTTTTCTAGTGTTTTCCACTCGAATGAACAAATCTTCCTTGCGCTTAAAGAGAAAGAGAGAATTTCTTAAAGTTCTTTACGCACGATTAGGTGTCGATTTGGCTTCCTTTTTCTTTCTTCTTTTTCTTTGTTAATACACTCCAAAGGTGGTCTAGGTTTTACTTATCAATGAAGATAAGACCGACATTTATATGTTAAGAAGAAACAAATTGTGTTCTGTGTTCTTTTTTTTCTCCAATTTATTAGTTTTTAAATCAGTGGAAAAGTTCTACATTAAAAAGTCGTTAATGGTTTAACAAACCACGAGATTAATAAATCATTCATTAAATTATTCATTTAGCAAAATAGAAAATAAACAAATTCACTTATAAACTTTTCAAGATAGTTAAATTTAAAAATTTCTATTTGTCAAAACAAATTTTGTACTATTAAAATGAAAATTATTCTCTAACTCTTTTTTTCAAATATTTTTCCACTAAAAATAAAACGTTTGTTCGCATGTATTCTTTGGTAAAGTCTATGTAAATTTATGTTAATATCAAATGCCAACCGACTAAAAAGAAAATTACGTATTAGGCGTATAGTCATAACTTTTTTCCTTTTTTTAACAAAATTATAATATTCAAATCGGAAGTGTTCCTAAGTAAATATGAAATGAGTGGTTCTTATCTGGTTTAAAAAATTTTTTTATATACAAGTATTGTGTGACATATTCTTATACAATCTACTTGATTAATAGTAATAAAACAATGAATATTAATTTTTATAATTTTAAATGGATTTATTTATTTTTTCAAACTATAAAAATTTAATTTACACAATGTAAAAGTACAAACAAAAAAATTATCGTCTTATTATGATTATAAACAAATTATACGAGAACCAAATGAACCACTTGTAAATTCATCGAGCAAATCTCACAATATTTCTCTAGTACATTTTTAGTAAAAACAAAATCATTCGAACAAAGGAAAAAGAGTGATCATTCTCTCTTTCTCGCTTTTTAAAGAAGAAAAAAAGAAAAAATAGAAAAAAAAATATTCAAGCCTGGCAAAATGTTGGTGTCCCGAACAAAGAGCGCAAAAGGGGATCTTTCTTTCTTGAGATCAGTTCTCTCTTTCTCTCTGGCAAGAAAAGAGCGCTATGTATGCGTTATATAGAGTTTAGCCTTATAGCAGCAGAAGGAGAGCCCATAACAGCTTTTAACAGCAAAGCGTGTAGAGTGGAGTGTGTAACAGGCAGATTTAAAGGAAAGGAAATGGTCTTGGTACTTTTGCACCAGCAGAGAGCAGAAGCAATAGCAGCAGCAGCAGCAACATCAGCAGCAGCAGCCTATACCAAAGCAAAGAAGTAGCGAAGATGAAGAAAGAAGAAGCAGAAGAAGAAGTAGTAGTAGGAGAAGGACAAGGAAAAAAAGAGAAGAAGAAAGGCGCAGGTACCTTACATATATATACACACACCATGCAACCATTGGAATTCCCGCGGTCTCTCCGTTCATTCTTATATGTCTGCGCCAAGCTTATATTCCAGACAGAAAGTAGCGGGGGCGGACGTAAGAGAAAGAGAAAGAAATACCGGCGTGCATCCATTGACGCCTTGTTTCATGAATGAAACTTTACCCCCACCCTTTTTATGTATATTCTCTCTTTCTTCATTCTTCGTTTCTCTCTTTTTTTCCTTTCTCTTATATATCTATATAGTGTACGTATATACATATATACATACTTTTAAAGTGTTGAACAAGAGAGAAGAGAAAAAAGAGAGAGAAAAAGAGAGCTGATATAACGCGAATGTATATATGCACAGTTGTGCTCTCTCTGTGCCCCTGTTGCTGAGAGATGTGTTACTATGTCGCCAACATTTATGAGTTAACGAATGGGGATAGATATGAGAGGCTTGATATAGAAATTTGCGAACGAGGTCACGGTTTACGTTTTTTTTTTCTTTTTCAATATTCCATCCATAGGTATATATACATAATAAGACATTTTTAAAGATATATTTTAACATTTAATCAATATCTATACATATAAAGGGTATGTATGTGGAATGTAGGGGTGTGAATTTACGTGGGAAAAATATTTAGGTACGGTTGTCCGGATGGGAAAAATCTATGAAAATTTTGGTTTTTCTTTTAGTTTTTGATGATTTGCCGTTCCATTTAAATGGCCTTTAAAAGTTTAAATCTTGACCGTTCTAAATGGATCCTTCTTAACTAAAGTGATGGTTTGCGTTCAATACTTTTAATTAATTATATCGTTGTTTCTTACTTTTTAATTGATTATATAGTTGATTATAGTTATTGGATAATTTTATGATTACGTTAGCTGTATTTAAATCTGAATTAAGGATATCCTAACTTTAATATTAAATTAAATGGAATTTATAAAGTTTAATTTTAATATATTTTAATATATTTACGTTTTTGAAAGCTTCAATAATTTTTAAAACGAATGAAGGAATATTTCTTTCGAATCATTATTTATTTATTCTTTAATCAACATAAATATTATTTTTATTTTTAAAATATTTTATTACTTTAAAATTTATTTTAAATTTATTACTTGGTTGATAGTTCAACTATAAAAAGCCTCTTATATTATTTGTGATTAATTGGGATATATTTGAATAACATTGCAAACCATCTTATCACTCAATCCATAATAAATAACAATTAGTCTGTGTTGTAAAAATGAAGGATAAATCGAATTTTTAAACAATGATTTTTGAAAAAACATTGTAACATTAGAAATCCTTACAGGATTACACAGTTACAAAAATATTTGAAAATCGAAAAATTTAAACTTGTTATTTAAAAGTCGCAAACGTGAGTATCTCATAACAAGTAGAAAAATTCTCGAAAGAACCCATACTCAATCTATATTAAAGATATTCTTTGAAAAAAAGAAGCAAGGCGCCGCGCCGTTTAAGAAACTAAAACGCGTATACGTGGTATATCTATATATTAGTTTGCCCATTATAAACATTCAAGTAGTGAGAACCAATGTCCAGGTATTTATTACCTGTCTTTCTCATATTCACAATGGGAATGATTTCACAGATTTCGCTTGTCTACCTGACGTTGTCTTTAACGTTCCACTTGTAACTTATTTTTTTTCTTCTCTCTTTCTATATGTGTATCCTTGGTCCATCCTCCTTTTTTTTTGTTTTTTATTTCTTCGACGTGCTTTTCTTTAGTTAGGTTAGCTTAAAGATCCTTAACGTTACTGGCTATATGCTTGAATTTTTGAGAAACAAAACAAGGATTTATGTAAATAATAAAAAAATGCAGATGCCGAAGCTTTAAATATTAATTCATTCGATATTTATAACAAACTGAACTTTAAATTGTAGGTTGTACAAGAAATAAGTGAATTAGAATTAGAAATTTAAAGTTTTTGTATATACAGTTTGCAAAATAATGAAGTAATATCAAATTTTTAGGGAGTTTTTAATTTTTCAGCTTGAATTATCAAAGCACACTTAGGGAAGTATTATATTATTATTATTTTATTTAAAATAAATCATTATCAATTCAAAATTTCCTTTTTGATTTATGTAAATATGACATTTTATTTATGGTCGGTTAACCATTAACTTCAATTCTAGAACCAATAAGTTAAAAAATCGCAATAACTCTAACATATTTACCCCAGACGATATTAACAAACTTGAAATTTTGCATGACACCTACTTTTTTTCAACATCCACCATTGAGAAGAATCCTTAAAAAAAAAAGAAAGAATCTTCTCGCACATGTATTACCCAGGCCATTCTCTTTTCTCTCTCTCTCTCTCTCTCTCTCTCTCTCTTTTTCATCCTTATACACAAGTCGTAATGCGACGGTGGATGGTTAAGATGGTGTTGTGTATATGTGTGTCGGCGCGCCATGAGCATTTTAAAGCGCCTCTTTCCAAGAAGAACGTATAGGCCGTTTAACGTTCTTCTCTTTCTCTTTCTTTCTCAGCTCTCCTCTCTATACTACTCCGTGTTACTGCGAGAAAAAGAACTTTTTTTCTTTCTTTCTTCCTTCTTTCTTTCTTGGCTTTTTTTTTTGTTTTTTTTTTACAATCTGTGTGTATGTGTAGTGTATAGCACTTCTTTTGTGTTGCTTTTGCCGGCCTTCGAGAAAGCTTTTCCCTTTAATATGCATAATTGCGGCAGTAGAGTCGCACCAAGAAACTATATAAGATAACCTATACGTGTATAACAGGTGTATCGGCATATATATATTTTTTTCCTTTTTTTCCTCTTATTATTTCTTCTTTTTTTTCAATCTATACTGCTTTGCTTAATCATGCAAAAGAGTGAAAGAGATTCTGCTTCTGATCGGTTATAGGATGGACAATAGGGTATGAGATGTTGATTGTATGCTTTTCTTTTCAGTCTTTCTTTGGAGTTTGTTTATTTCTTTTTTTTTTAAGAAAAAAAGATATAGAGAGAAAAAAAAGGATTGTTTGAAGAGTGTTAAGGCGTTAAGAAGATGAACATTTAATATCTTGTTCTTTACCAATGGTAATTATTGTATGAAATTAATGATGCTGCGAGTTATTCCTAATTATTACTTTGTTGAATCTTTAATTTTAAGATTGATTAAGCAGTGAGTTTGATGAAAGGATTAATTTGGTATTATAACTTTATAAAAGTTTTATGATAAATATGAATAAAAATTTAGATTTTGATAAAAACGTTTTATTTTTTTGCAAATTTGGTTGGATTAAAGAATAATTATTGATAAAATATGTTTAAACTATTTTAATTATAAAAAGATCCTGGTAGAAAATTGACCATATTCTGGGCATGACTGTTGCCTAACGTATGTCAAAGTGACACTTATCTATAGAAATTCTATTACAATAGTTACAGAATTTCTAGACAAATTCTAAGACATGAATTAACCAGCAAGCATGCCCAGAATACGGTTAATTTTCTATGAGGGGAACATTATCATAATTATAATGATATTCTTTTAGTCAAATTCTATGTTTGATAAATATAAATTCATAAATTTTGATTTCTTTAAATAATGATATTAAAAAAAATATAAATGTTTCAATTGTGAAAGTTAAAAATTAATATTTTTTTTAAAACCATTACACCTGAATTTATTAGAAACATCAATAAATTGATTATTTTCGTAATTTTAAAAGCAGGATTAAATTGCTTATTTAATAAAAAAAATTATAGTAGCCAGTAAATTTCAGTTGAATTGAATTCTTAATGTATTTTGCAATCGGAATCATACTTCAAATACTCATATTTACCGAAAGTTTTGATTTCTAAAAATAAATCAACTGTGAATTTAAGGATTACAATAAAAAATGTTTACCCGTAAAGCGTTTTCGTGTATGTATACATTGTCTGATATGACCTTCATAAATTTAAACTTAATGAAATATTTTGATATATTATCATTTATTCGTTAAACTAATGGTCTTGATAGAAATTTCTTCTTTTTTTTTTCATTATTTCTTCAACAAGTCGCGAAAAAAAAATTTTTGTTAAATCGTAATGTTGATTTCTTTATTGTCGAATGATTAATGCGTGAGCGTGCAAAATTACAATTGACGGCCAAAGTAACACTTTCGATCTTGTTACGCTTTCATTTTATTTATTTTATTTTTTTCACCAACGAGTTCAACAATCAAATGAGAATCGAAGATATTTATTTGAATGAGTATGTAAGAATTATGATGATGTATTGAAATTCGGTTGTAAAAAAATGTCATTATTATAATTTTCGATAAAAACCTTGGAGAAAATAATAAAAATTGCGTGGAATGTGAAAAAATATATTGGCTGTACGCAAGTATACTTGTAAGTTAACAATGTCGATAAATATTTTTTTCTCGAATATATATTAATTTACAGGAAAAAAACGTATGACTAAATTAAATTTGGAAATTTTAGTTATATAATGTATGCAATCAATTTTAAATTGAAAATATGGGTTAAAAGGGTTAAAAAATTTAATACAGTTTTTATCCTTGTCTTAAGTTTTTTTTTCAATAAAAAAATAATTCTGATTTAAAAAGTTTTTAAAATTTAAATCTATAATAAAAATCATTAAAATAATAAGTCTTAAACTATAAGATAATTAGTAATTTTTAAGAAAATTAAACATGTTCTTCGAATAGCTATCTGTCATGTTAAAAATAATCACCGAAAGTTTAAGTTTGTCGCGGAGGGTGGTGAGATGATATGTTATTTTTTTAAAACATATATAGATATATAATGCGCTTCCTTAATTACGAACCAGTATAAAAACGATGTAGAATAGTTTCTATATACATTTTTGCAGTTCATATATATAGACACATTAGAACACATGTTAGCTTGTCTCTTGCGGAAATTGTCGTCATCCCAATAAAGCATAAGTATAACTATATATAACGTGTATTTTGTATTCGCAAGAAGGAAATGAATATGTTATAAGAAAAAAAAAAACATTTTTGTTTCTCAATGTCTGGACACATGGCTCGATCATTTTGACTCGAGCGCGCCAGGATATATTGTCGGCTGTGTCTGTTTGTTGCAATTGCTCTAGTTAGCTTATTAGTTCGTGAAAGTTAGTTGAAATACATTTTAATTGCGAAGGAATTCTTTGGATGGATTGGTTTAACAACATTTAGCTCCTTAATTCCCTAATATACTCAGAGAATTTTCTTATCAAATTAAAAATGAGATTCAGCTTAAAAATTACAAAAAAGTTTTCTTCTTAATTATTGTAATGGAATTTTATTAAATTTACAGAGAAGTAGAGCAAAAATTTCTGCTTTTTCAAAAAAACTTATAGAAAAAATGTAAAATGTTGTCTATGTATTCAATAATATTTAAAAACACGTATCTTCTACGATTGTAGTGGCGGTTACTCCTGCATTCTTTGCTAATGTGTTTAAACATCCATAAATACAAATAAAATATTTTTTTACCTGATGAGAATCGAAGGATGTGATTCACAAACTTAAGTTTGGGATCTGAATTTTGAGTACATCCTTCTAGATAAAGTTAACAGTTATACTTCAAAATTACATTTATACTTCATTTATTTACAGTTACTTTCGTTTTAATTGAATCCAATCAATGTATAAAGTAGGTCAAAAACTTCTTTCTAACTAATCTCATCAAAAAGAAAAGTAAAATTAATTTATAAATTGAAAGATATCGGGACTTAAAACTTCTTCCTCGCACGAATGCACTAGTGGAATCAATAAAGAAGTGCACATTTCTTCCTTATCAAAAAATATTCCTTTACCTTACTTTCAAGTGTATTATAAAATCGGGCAAATGGCTTTTTTTGATAAAAAGCACGTATTTTCATAAATATACATATTTTTTCTTTTCTCGTATAATCAATCTTTCCACTAATTTACGTATAGTTCAAGCTCATATACTCCTTTGCTCGTGCGAACTTTTGCAATCTGCGACACTCGTTACGCATTCAGACATTCGTTGCAAGCCAAAAAAGAAATATTAAAAAAACAGCTGTTATTCATTTTCTTCGTTTTCTTTTTTATCTTTTCTTGTTCTTCCTTTCGAACACTCCTGAGAATTTAACTTTACCCTAATCTTTTGGGTGCTTTAGCGTACTTCTTTTTTTTTTGTTTTTTTAATTATTGTATATTGCAAACGTGTTTTTTACTTTGTAATTTATGCATCAGTTTGATCTTCACGAAAATCTTCAGTAAAATTAATAAAGTATGATTAAGTGTTTTAAGAAAAATGTAAGTCGTTAATTAAAGAAAGTTTGAAGTTATTAAATTAATGGAATTAAATTACACGGATAGTGTCGTTTGTACAGCTTTAATTTAAAGAATTTTTAAATTCAAGTTTTTATCTTCAATCGATTCTTTTTCTTCTCTAATTTCCGTTTTAATTTAACAAAACCAAAGAGTTACAAATATATGAATTGTTATTTTTCAAAAAAGGAAAAAAATTAATGGATCAATGAAGTTAAACAATAATAAAAATATAAATTAGTTTCTCCAGGTAAAAAATGAACAAAAAATGATTTGAAATAATAACATTTTGTATTAACAGTGAATTAATTGGGATTGTCTTAATTACTATGAAACTGGCGCTTTAATTATTTTTTACATTAATAGAAAATAATTGTTAATACATGCAATGTTTTATCTTCTTCATTATACATATTTTGTACATTATTTAACTTTTAAATGTAAAGTATGTATATACATGAATTTTTCAAAATTTTTTTTTTCAATTTGAAAAAAAAGCTTATTAGAAAAATGTAATACAACGTAAAAAAAATGAAGATTTAATTCGGCGGGTTTTGTAAAAAGTTTATCTTCAAAATAACATGACTAATTATAATACAGAAAAGTGTACATATATACATTTATATATACATATAATGTATATATACGTAAGTATGTATGTGTACGGAGTGCGAGTAAGGCGCGCACGCATAATAAATATTGAGCTTCGCAAGAGGTATAAGCGATAAATCACTATACCGCAGTCTCGTCGAACGCTTTTTTTCTCTTTTTTTTTTAATTTTTTTTTATTTTTTTTATTTTTTTTTTGATTTTGAACTCCGCAAGCGAAAGTTTCAAGAGCCCATCAGCGGCGAGCTTTTTAAAAGACTAAAAAAGAAAAGAGAGAGAGAGAGAGAGAAAGAAAGAAATAAAGAGAAAGAGAATATTACATTCGAAGGGAAAATTTTTCGAGTTGACTTGTTGGATTGTAAATTCATGTCAATAATATACATTTGAAGATTTCTTACTTCTTTTGAGTTTAAGAATGGTTGCGTGGTTATTTAAAATTATTGTATCGTATAACAAGTTAAGTCAACGTTTTGAAAAACAACAGTTTACATTTTGAAGATGATCTATGACGTGTTTTAATAAACATAGAAGTAGAAAGATTTCTTAGAGATGAAAATAAAGATGTAAATACGTAGAGAAAAGAAAATCTTAGGGTATGAATAACATTTAATAGGTAATTTTAACTTCTATGCGATCGTTAAAAGTGACGTGATGAGCTATATTTCTTTAGGTTAGTATTATCTACATTTGTTGTTTCAAGATTGTTTACAAATTTATAATTGCAAAATATTTTCTTCGTCCAAAACATTAAATAAAATGAAAAAGTTTTTTTTATCGGAATCATTAAAATGGATGACTATTAATCGATATTCAAAGTTTCGTTACTTATCAAAGAAAAGCAATTGAATAAGTAAAAAAAACTTAACGAAAATTTTAAAAATTCTCACGAATATTAATAATTTCGTAAGAGCCCACTCAATATTCAAAATAAACTGCTATTGTCTCTTCAATTTTCAATTTTTTCTTTTTAAGTTGTATTCTCAAACTTTACATATTATCACTCGGCAGTATGTGTTTTATGAGTGGACAGTAAATATTTAAGGTAATGCATAAACATTAAGTGATGAGCTGATCATGAATGACCGACAAAGTTTACGTTTTAAAGGATAAGAAGTTTAATCAATCAATGGTTAACTTAATTTTTTGTAATATGTTAAAGTTTGTACTTTCTTTTTCTATTATTTTATAGTATCAAATTAATATTGTTTGCTGTAATATTTAATTGTTTAATTTTTCTTATTTTCAATTATTTTGATAAAAAATATTGAGGTAATTTAATATATTATAATATTAATTGTTCAGTAGTTAGAGATAATATAATTTTTCAAATATTTATGTAAAAAATGTCTTTATACAAATAATTACATAGAGAATATGAAATTTTTGCTGTGGAATTTAAAATAATTAGTATTATAATAATAATCTAGTGGAACAATGAGATAAACAAAATTTAAAAGAAAAAAAAACGTGGAATAGGATGAGAAATAAGAAAGATGAGGTCATAGTTGTATCGTATAAAGGAACTTGTTTTTTTGACCAGAGAAAAGGGAAGAAAATATTAGGAGGTTCTACTTGGCCAGTAATTTAGCTCTTCTATCAGGATGTCAAACTAAAAGAGAAAGAAAGATAGAGACAAGAGAAGAATTTTTTGCTTTTCGTACAGGACGATCCCTGCATAAAATAGCTAAAATTTTTTGGTTAATAGAGATTAGATTTTCTAATTATAAAATTACAATACTAGACAGATGAAAATTGTGATAAAAATCAATAAATTAAAGGAAACTACAAGGTAAAATGAAAATATAAAAAAATGTTCATGTAGCATATACGAAAGCGTAACTTAGCCTTTTTTTTTTCACTTTGGCCAGCGGCAATTCTTTGTCTCGGTCTTGTATAGGACTTCAGGGTTGTATTATAAATGTGTGTGTATATATGTGTTGTTACATATACAGTGAAAAAAGAAACCTCTCCTTCCCGCATTCCAAACCCTGGCGCGTAGGAGGTACCTTAAAGAATGAAGCAAAAGAGAAAGAGAGAAAGATATTGGGCGCGTCGAACGAAAAGGGCCCGCACACGCGAAATTTCGCGCGCGAATAAAACTCACACATTGCAAATCATTGCTTAGCTATATATAAGATTAATTTAAAAAATTTTTAAATATAAGATTATGTAGAAAAAATTTTAACTTTAAATGTTGATGATGCTGCTAATAATACATTTTTATCAAATATTTAGGATTTTTAATAATAAATTGATATTATTATTAATTTTGAACTTCATTGATGATTTCTTATAAGATTTACAGGAAAAGTATTGTTAAAATTACGGTCTTACTTATTTGATAAATTTTAAATATTGTTTATGTATTTAATAATATTCAAAAGCACATATTTATAAAATAATCTAATAGTACATTATGCAACTAGAGGTTAAAGTCGTATATTTCTCCCAAGGGGAAGTTTACGACCCGAGCGAAGCGAGGGTAGTAAATTTCCGAAGGAGAAATAGACTTTACTCTCGTGTTGCATATTTTACTTTATCGCTACCTCAACCGTGGTTATAGTCCCGATTAAAGAAATAAAAAAAAAATTTGATAATCATATTTTTTTGTCGCTATATTTATGCTATGCTATTTTTGTGATGCTAATCAGTGACGGAGCTCGTAAGTGTGCTTGTGAAAACAAAGCACATGTAACGTACAGTGGTTGCTTTTATGATTCAGCCACGAGCGGGATTCAAAACTCAGAACCTCGAGATTACGAATCCAACGCTCTACCGACTGAGCCACAGACCGGGTCAAAGATAATCACATATTGTTGGGAATCATAAACATAAATTGTCATAATAAATATGTATTGAGAAAAAATTTCTTTTTTATTTTAATTATATTAATAATTTTTTGTATTGAAATTTAGTATTTTTTAAAAATTTTATTAATTAATTTGATAATTTGCTACAAATTTTAAGAAAAATTATTCAAATTCACAAATTTCTCATTTAGCGAGAATAAAGTACTTTTTTACACTCTGCGCGAAAAGTGGGTACTTCTCTCCCTACCGGCAGAATAATAAGCACCCACTATTCGCGCCTCGTGTAAAAAAATCGTATATTCACCACGGGAGTTAATTAAAAATGCCTTAAATCGTATGTTTGTCACTATGACAATTAGATACGATTTAAGACATTTTTGAAATTAACTCCCTTGGTGAATAATATTCTATTATTCCCGCTTATTTGAGGGAATAAAATACTTTGTTCCCGTTAATGTTTTAGTTGTCAGTTATATTTTACTTTAGGCCCGCTTTTCGAGTTAATAAAGTGATCATTACTGATGGGATAGGAATAAAAATATATAATATCCCACGATTCTACTGACATTTATTGTAATTATTTTTTTAAAATATTCTTTGTGTGATATTAAAAATTAAAATATTAATACAAAAAAGTGAATTTTGAACTCTGAGCAACTTGTACGTTTATTAACATAAGTTAAAATCGAATAAAAAAAAGTAGTCATCAAATAAATTAAAGCACCAAAATAAAATCATTATTAAATGAATGAATCATTGTACTTTAAATGCTTTGTAACATCGCTAATTAAATCATCTACTATCCCATACAAACAGTTCTAAGATTTTCATAAGGTCAGAGAAAAACATGTATGTATTGTACTCGACGCGCGCGTCAATTAAACAATCACATAAATACAAATACAATAAATCATTAAATTTAAAAACAAAAAAACATATTTTTAAAAACAATTTAACATACCTCTTTATAACACATGACATATCAGAATAATTTATCTTTAAATAAACGCAACGATTTCCAAGCTACACATATACACATACATGAATAATCCTGATATTAAATAAATATGTACAGTCACCAATCATCATCGAACGAGAAGAAATAAAAGAATGAAGGAATGAAGGAGTTATAATATTGGATTGTTTTTATTTACTCGCTTATATTACGAGCGAATTTAATCGAAACGAACTCTCTTTCTCTTTCGCTTTGTATTGAGATGAAGGAGGAGGCATAAAAAAAATGAAACAATTGTCCATCAGTGAATAATTCGCGTGACTAAAAAAGTTTTTAAATCATTCATAACTACGAAATGTCTTTTATAATCATTGAAAACTTAACGATTAATGATATATTGTTTTATGAAAATATAGAAAAATTTGACTTTAAGATTATTTTTACTTTTTTTTTATATTGATAATTTGAATTTATTCTGTGATATAGTATGATAAAATTAACCAATTACATGATGAATATTTATTACTTAAGGCGACTTCGGATTTTAGGTTAGGTTTTATTTTCAAGTTTACAAATTACTCTTTCAATATGTAAAATTTTTCAGATTTTTTAATTTTCCACCATTCTACGGATTATAATAAATGGTGGAAAATTAAAAAATTCAAAAAATTTTAGAAACTGAAAGAGTAATTTGTAAACTACAAAATGAAATCGAACCGAACTTCCGTAGTCGTCTTAATATAACATAACCTTAGGGATTCTTTATGATGAATTCATTCTAATTTAAAACAATGTTGCATATTAACATCACAATTTTCAACACGTAAGAAATTTAAATAAATGACAATTTATAAAATATATTCCAATAATTTAATTTTTCTCAGCGGTCATTAGTAAACGAAAAAATTTTTTTGTAACCCAATTATAATGCACATTTGATTATATCAGTCTTTAAGATAAAATAATATGTACTTTTAAAAATGTACTTAATTGAGTTAGTTTAATGCAATATTTTTACAATGTTTCATTTGATTGTAATAAAATAAAACTTTTTTATAACATCGGAATTATTCAATTGAAATTTTAACAAGCAAACGTTTTAACAGATCGTTTATCCGAAATTTCATTCATTCAAAGCAACATATCATACGTTCTTTCTTTCTTTCTCTTATTTGTTTTCTTTTTCATTTAACATTCTTTTTCTTCTCTTTCTATCGTTACTATCATTTTGACATTGGCCTGAGTACATATATATACTTGACGCATATCTTTATCTCTCTCTCTTGTCTTGGCGGCCTTACATATATAGATACACTCTTGCGAACTGGAAGCTCCATGGGAAAAAGACCAAGCAGATTCATTGACTCCCTAAGTACTCTTTAACGCGAAGGTCTCCATTGTCCCATTAAAGTTTTATATATATACATACCTATATATCTCTATCTCTCTTCTTTTTCTTCTTCTTTTTTTGCGTGCAGTACGTTTGTTTTATAAGCCTTAAACAAATCGTTTTTCTCCTCCTACTACTTCTGCTTCTACTACTATTATATGTATACATATATGATGATTCGCTCTACCATTTCTCTCCCTCGTTTATAAACTTGCGTTCCTTTACTTTAACCCGTCCTTCACTCTCTTGTACGATGCACGGGATTATAAGGTGCAGCCAGTTCATTTTATATATATATATATAACCATCCATATGTGTGCTTATATACCAACTTTGCATCTTTCTTTTTCTATATATCGCTACATGTTGTCATTTCCGTTTTCTCGCGGCACATTTTTTTTTCTTTCTGTAGCGACTTTTATTGCTTGCTTTCTTTTCATTGCTTCTTATGTTTCGTTAACTTCTTTTTTTTGAGAATGAGATATGTGTGCATGTGATGCGATGAATACGTGCTGATGGGAGGATAATTTAATGAGGTATGTGATTACGTTTTTATTAGAATGTATATTTCTCTTCTTAGTTGACGAAAGTTATATGCGAAAGCTTATTAGATGTTAAAAAGTAAATTGTAACTCTACAGTGTTGCAATGGGACCCATGATTTTGGAATTAAAAATAAATTTATTACAAGTCTCAATGGCTCAGTCGTTAGAGCGCTGGAAATCTAACTACAAACATATTATATCTACGAACGCTTACTTGCGTCAGCCAACATGATAATTATAAATGTAAACTGCGTTTCAAGTCAAAATGTAATAATGTTAAGTTTTACTTGTTTTTGTAACAACAAAAAATTTTTCGTAAATTATAATTTTAATAAACAAAATATTTTTAAAAAAAGTAGAGCGGTGGATTCGTAATCTTGAGGACTCGAGTTCGAATCTCATTCTCGGCGGCCGATTGATACAAACACCACTGTACGTTATATGTGCTTTCTTCACAAACACATTGATGACCTCCGTCGCTAATTAGTATCGCAATGATAGCTGAAATACAGAGATGTTAAATAAAAAAAAAAAAATAAATAAATTTTACTTGAACAGATGTCGATAATATACTGAATTAAATAAATTTTTCTTTATTTCACTCTCGTAATTAATTTTTCGAGATAGCAATTAAACAATACAAATTTTTAAAACTTTGCAATGTAGTTGTATCAATTAAATTATGTAATTTCATAAAGAATTAACGTTTAGATAATATTTTGTCAAACAAGTTTCAATAATCATTTATATGTTCAATTTATTTACAATGTTTTAATAAAATCGTTAAAAATTCAGTAGAACAAGCCATGGTATGGTAAGACAAAGGTTTAGAAATATTTACATTAATGTATCATATGTTATTGAGATAAATTAACTTTGGTGGTTTTAAAAGTTGAAATAAAAATAAACTTGACATCAAATTTATTTATTATTTAACATTTTTAAAATTGATAAAAATTAGGTTGCTTAATGTAAAAGTATTGATATTATCAAACTTTTTCGATTATATTAACTATATTTAAATGTATGCTCATATTATTATGTGATTAATAATACTAATTAGTTACGAGTTATAATATAATAATTAAAATTGTACTTAATTCTATTGTTCTATAACTTTATTGAGTAAAAATTTTCGTGAATATGTAAAAAATATTAATAGTACAGGTAAATGTAGTTGTTATTGTAGCTTGTCTGACCAAAATACATTTCTGCTACTTACACATTCTTTCCCTAAGAATTTTATCATAATATAATTTATTCTGAAATAATAATAAAAATAAAAAATTTCTAATTTATGTACAAATGTTGAAATATATATTTTGATAAAAAATTAATGTCAGAATAGAAATCGTATCTCATTATTAAAAATTTGTAAATTATTTCAAAATTCTTTAATTAACTTATTTCATACTTAAATATTATAATAAAATATTAAAATGTTCTTATAAAATGGCTTATAAATAAAAATGATTTATTGCAAATTACTTAGAGGTATAAATTAAGTAATTGTTAATTTTAAATTAATAAATTTTGAAAATTTATGTAACTTCGAGTTGATAAAATTCTTTAACAAAAAAAGACAAAAGATTGTCATTATTAACTCAATTTAAATAAAATTTTATAATTTGGTTATCTTTAAAACAGTTTAATTTCTACTCATAATAATCCAACTAATAATAGCCATAAAAATAAATATTCAATATTTATTAAAGCATATAAAAATATTTTCTGAATAAGCACGCGAAGATTATTGTAATCATGAGTTTTTTTTTCGCACATACATAATCCAAAGTGTCTGGGGTACAAAAGTATATCGAAATTTTCGAACATCTAAAAACGTCGGCGATTTTAGTAGCTCATATATCGCATGCATCACTGTATACATGTACACACACGCATACATTGTAAGAGTTAGTGTTAAACAAGCCAAAGGAAGAAGGATCAAAAGGAGGTGAAAAAAAAGGAGAAAGAAAAGACAGAGGAGAGATTCGCGTCCCTGGGGCGCCGCTGTTCACGCAGGAATGTCCGTGCGAAGAAACTTTAAAAAAAAAGAGAAAAAGATTGAGTAAAGAGGAGCCTCCCTATATATGTGACATTAGCTTTGCTTTTTCTCTCTATTTTTTTTTTCTTCTTTCTTTCTTAATATTTCGGTATTATGGTTACACATGCTTCGTACACGTGAAATTGCGAGATGAGCTTTTTTTTGTAAAAAGAGATTAAAATGTTATGTAGAAAATACAATGAAAAAATTTCGTGAGAAGGAAAATTCGATGTTCTTAACGTGACGAAAATTTTAGCGTTTATAAACGGAATAAAGTTTCTAGATTAGGTCTTATTTTATCTGACCTTGAATTTTTAAATGCCAAATTAATTTTGAGATAATCAGAAAAATTTTGAATTTCGTTAAAAAATGTTATTTTTTAATAGTGAAAAAGTTTAAATCCTTGATACGTTACTACCTGATTTTTAACTTTATTGAAACATTAAAAATCAATTTTTTAAACTTATGATAAAAAGATTTGTTATCATTAAATATGTTTTTTTAATATTATAAATTATCCATTAAATTAAAAAGAGATTAATAAAAGATAAATGTTAATGAAGAATAAAAAAGAAAAGCCAAAAGTAAAATATTAAAAACATAAAGTTTAGAGGTAAAGAGATTTAAAAGCAAAAGAATGAATGAACGGCCAAGCTAACTGATATAAGAAGATAAAAAGCGAAGGAGAGAGGCAGGGGAGAGAAAATAAAATAGAGAGTGTTTGAAAGATAGCGAGAGAGAGAGAAAGAAAGAAGGTTTGAAGAAAAAGACAGAGTTAGAAAGAAAGGAAAAGAAAATAAATGTTGCAGAACATGAGAATGAGAAAGAGAGAGAGAGAGAGAGAGAAGGAGATAAAGTAAAAAGGATAAAGAGAGAGAGTTAGAAGGGGTCTCCAGACATTGGTGGTCCAAAAGGCGCGCCGCGTGATCCGAATTGCCACGGGCTCACACGCGATTCATTTTTTTTTATTTATTTTTTTTCTCTTTCTCTCTCTCACTCTAACTTTCTTTATAACTCTTTCTCTCTTTTCAGCAGCTTCGAGTTTCGAGGCAAAGAGAAAGAGAGAAAGAACGTAATCTTCTTTTTCTCTTGGTTTGCCGGCAGCTTCGTCCTCCCTTTTCGTTTCGTTGTTACTTACTATCTTACATATAACTTTTCTTTTCCTCTCTTTCTCATTCTTCTTCTACTTCTTCTTCTTCTTCTGGTTCTGTACTGTTGTTGTTAATCTTTTTTTTATTCTTCTTCTTATTCCTTCTGTATGTTCAGACAACGATTTGGATTGCGGATTTGCAAATAATGAGGACGAAACAAACTCGTTCGAAGGACGTTATAAACACGTTGAATTTGGCACCCTTATTGTCTAGCTTATTGTCTGCTGCTCTGGCTGGCTGGCTGCTTCACGTGTGTGTCTCGCACCATTCATTTCTTCTAAACTTTTTCATTTTTTTTAATTCTTCTTCTTTGACTTTTTTCTCAATTAGTTGTGTTTTATTCTTTTTTTATTTATTTATTTATGGTTTTTTTGAAATTTTAAGTCTCTTTATATAAGAAAGAGGAAGTTCATTGACGTTGTCTAAGAAGTAGAAGAGAATAGAAGCTTGTGGCTAAAAAGATTATTTTATTCTTTTTTTTTGCACTATCCCAATTTAATGTGTGAGAATCACCAGACGCCTGTTAAAGAGAGAAAGAAGCGTCAATTGACTCATTGGCTTGCTCTACTTAGAAGTGGCGCTTTATGAGAAATGAAATGCGCGTACATGTGTGCATGTGGGTTTGGCAGTGATGTGAAATTGGTAAAATATTAATGGGATTTTGATTAATTCAGAAGATATATGAATGTTTGTGAGAAATGGTATTTCAAGTTTAGTCATTAATTTAGTTTTATTTAAATTTTCGTCATACTTTTAGATAGGTTTATTTTTATTTTTCTCTGTTTATGGTATTAAAACTAATTTTTCAAACTCAATAATTCAGAAAAAAATATTCACTTATTAAAAAAAAATCTTAATTTTAAATAGTTTAGATTTAATTTACCAAAGAATTATTTGATTTTTAAGTGACATTATAAATTTTAATTATACGAACTAATATAGGTTTGTAGAAACAATTCAATATAGATCACGAATTCTGTAATATGAGACTATAAAAAATTTCTGCAAGTTATTTTAAAAATCAGCATTAATGGTAAGCACAAAACGAATACTGAAAAAAAATTTATATAATAAAAAAAGAGAGGTAAAAAAGAATAAATTTGAAAAAATAAAAATTTGATAGTCAAGCAGTAATAAGTAGGTGAAATATAAGGCCTGAGGAATGCAAGTAAAACGAGATGTGTGTAAAAAACGAGAATTAACTTTTTAACCATTGGGAATGTGAATTGCCTTGATTAAGAAAAGATCGATTGCATTTTGCCGAGCAAAAAAGAAATGCAATTGTTGATTCTAAATTGCAAACTAGCTTATGGGTGGATCATATATATACACATATGTTTTTTGAAAGTCGAAAGAGAAATTAATTCCTCCTACTAATATTAAAATTTTATTTTGCCTGGTTGCCAGAATAAATTCTTCTAGAATATTTACTAATGGTATGTATATATGATTTTCAATAATTTTATTTTTCATATTTAATTATTATTAAAGTTAATCTAAATTTATGAATTTTTAATCCAATTATTTCAGTCTGAAAACACGATTTAAATTTAGGTATTTAATTCATCATTTAAGTGAAAAAAACGTTAGTTCTGCTCTATTTATATTTTTCTATAATCTAATAAAATTGTCATTATATAAATTATTTGTATTACAAATTAACAAACTTTGAGCTCCAACATCCAGAAAAAACATTTAAAACCGCTTGAAAAATCTTCCAGCAAGTAATATTAGATCAGATGCAAAAGATCGAGCATAAATTTAACCACAATATATACACATATTTCAAGTAACAAAGCGTGCATAACTAAAACTAAAAAAAATGAAAAAAAAAAGAAAAATAATAAAAATAAATATAAAAGATCGAGGTGAGATAGCAAATATGTAGGTTCCAAAGTGCCGCTCTCTTCACCCTTCTTTTTTATATGGGTGACGCTCTTTTGCATGCATCGTTTCGTTACTTTTTTTTTCTTATTCTGTTTCTTTTTGCAATCGTTAGTCTTTCTTTTCTCTTATTCGTTTATAGCTCTCGCACGCAAACAATTTTTGGCATTATATAGCGTGTGTGTCTCATCGTGAGAATCTTCTTTTAGGTACTCTTTTATCTAAACGGGAAATTATTTTTTCTTTTTAGTTGACTTATCATATTATTTGAATTATTATCACTCATCGTATTTTCATTAAATATTTATTTAACTTTTTATTGCATAATTAACATTGTAAAGTTTCGAATTAAAAATCAAACTTTTTATTTATTTCCATAGAATTCTGCTCTTAATAGGAATATTTTTTTGTTAAAAAAAGAAAAGGATATTTTAATATAGACATCGATAAAATAAATTCACGAGTTGCGTAGTTTCATATTTCTGAATACTTAGCGTTTAAGCAATTTAACTTTTATAAACCCTAATAAACAACGATAATACTTAACATTCCTATATTATTAAATTGCCCTTTAATTTCAACTATACTTTCCCAACGAGGAGGTATCGAGGGATCGTTCGAAAAAATCATATCGTCTTAGTAAGGTATATATTTTACGCCCTTTGATGATATACATATAACGTTAAAGCAGAGATTTCAAGAGTTTAAAAAAAATGAGAAGCGCGTCAATAGGTATTTTAATGAATGCGATGAAAATTGGTATATGACGAGCCGAAGGATATGGGGAAGACAGAGAAAGCGAAAGTTAGTAGAAGGAGACGAGAAAACGGTGAAAAAGTTCATAAAAAATAAGCGAGGAGAAGGATAGAGAAAGAAAATGAAAGTATAGTGCATTAGAAGTAGCATACAAGAGAGAAAAAAAAGCAATAATGTAACCTTTGATATTATTGTATAAGGAAACACCCTTTTCGTTCTCTTTCTCTTTCTCCATCTATCCTATCTCTCATATTCTCCTTTAGGATTACATATTTTCTTTCTCTTTCTCTCACTTTCTTCTTTTCTTTTTTATTTAACTTCTCCCTCCATCTTTATTTCTTCCTTTACACTAAAGGACCTCCCTGGACCACTTCAAGGAGGTCTATATATTCATCTTTCCTTTTCTTTTTTATTTTCGTTTGCGCGCTCAAACTTCTTTCTCTCACTCTGTATTTCTTGAGTGTGCGCGGGAAAAAAAGAGTTAGATGTTTTGAGTTTGGGTTTATTGCAAGGTCTTCTATTTCCATATCGTTATATTTATTTATTCGGTGAATAATATTAGTTGGATAGTGATTTATTGTATCGTTTTGTCGAATATTTTCAAGTGATATTTATGCTTTATTTTTATGTTGGACTTTAAATGCGTATGGAATGTTATTTAATTTTTAAATGACAAAACACTATTTTACGTTTTTCATGACTGTTGAAATTTTAAAATAATTAATTTATACGTTTGCAAAAATTAAATGTATGGTTGAATAACTTTTTGGCCATACCTCTTTTAATGATTGATCTTTTCGAATTAACTTTTTAACCTTTTAAGGACGGGGATTTTGACGTTGAAATTCGACTTTTTTTTTAAACAATATTTGTGCATAAAATGAAAAAATATATCACGTGGAGTGCCTGATAAAATTGGTGGTCGATATATCGACCAGTCCCGTCCTTAAAAGGTTAAACTTTTTTCATGTTTTATATATTTTAACTTTAATAAATACTAGTTTTAGGATAAAAATTCTTTTTATTTTATATTAAATCTATAAAGTTGATGCAAGTATAAAATCTCCATGAAAAATAGTATTTTGTGTAACTAGTGCACGAAATAAGGGATTTGTGCACGAATGAGAGTTTGTCGCACGAGCGAAGTGAGGGCGCCAAACTCACACGAATGCCAAATCCCTTGAGCGCATGTGTTACACATACTATTTTTTGACTCTGCTGCGCGAAATTCGATGTGTACATCGATTATTTTGAACGTAAGAATTTGCATCAGTATTGTATATAATGTTTTGATATCGAGAGTCAACTATTTATAGTAATAATAATTTGTAGTGATTCGAGGGTGGATCTCGAACATTAGAATTTTTTTAATTTAATTAACATTTATTTAGAAGTTCATATAAATTATGTGGATATCAAGACTGTTCATTTATTCATTTTAGAATTTTCATTTTTTCAGCGACTGAAGTAACGAAAATAACTAATGCGAGTAAAGCATTTTAGAACATTCACTTTATCAAAATAAGAAGTAGCAAAATAAATGTATTTGTAAATTTAGAATAAACTATATCAAGATTTCGAAAGAATTCTAAATATTTTAATCGAATAATTTGAGATTATCACTACTGCTTTTTGAAATCATGAAAATTCATTATTAATTTATTCTAAATTATGGAATACGCTATTCGTAATTATGGCACTCTAAATAAATATTCATTAAATACAAAACATTCTAATGTTCGAGCCCCACCCTGATTCGGTTCGAGAAGGACGCGGGGAGGTTCGAGGGTTCGTGGGGCGGAGCTCCTCACCTAGAGCTGCACAATAATCGATAAAAATATCGATATTGTATCGATATCGTATTGATTTCAATACGATACCGATACAATACTCATCCTGACAATAACAATAACGATACGATAACTATATTTTGAGAATTTGACGATATTATTGTATTGACAATATATTTGCCCCAATATTATCGAAAATATTGATATCGAATAAAACAAATTGATATTGTACAGCAAATTCTAAAATGTATGTAGTAATTATTGAAGCTATGTTTCTTTTGTGTATAACTTTAAAGATATGGAACTATCTGCGTATTATGCGTGTATATTGAGGCGAGTGATAGACTTCCACGCCAGTTGAAAGACTTTTTTCAGATGCAGCTTTGGTAGCAACCAATAAAAGGTGTTCATTAAAAGATGAGAGTTTGAAAGAACTTATTTGCATCAATCAATTGATGAAGAGTTCTTATATGAAAAAAAATATATGTGAAGTGGTTTTATAATTTCACTTTCTGACTCAATTGGGTTTTAAGTATTTTTATTTTATCACCAAATTATTCTTTATCTATTTTCCAGTATTAAATTTTCATTTAATTTAATGTAGTTTTTTAAATTTATTTAATAAAGTTTATTAATATAGTGAACTAATAGTTGTTTGTATTGAATTTGAAAATTGACATTTTTATGTTTCTATAAAATTTTTATAAATTACACATTTACTTTTCACAAATAAATTTGCTTATGAAAAGTAAAAAATTATTACGTTTTAATGATCTGTCAATTCTTGATTTTGTATTTTTTAATTTCGATAATTTATTGATTATTGCATCAATATTGAATCAAAACCAATACAACACGATAATATTTCCTAAAAAATATTGTCGATATCGATACAATACAATAAATAATTTTTCGATTCGATTCGATATCAATAATTTATCAAAATATCGGTATCGTATCGTATTGTGCAGCTCTATCCTCACCTCCAAAAATAAATAATAATTCTTAAAATAAAAAAACACAACTTATAAAACAATTGAATTTATATTCCATGAAAATATATTAGATCTTATTAAATATTAAAAAATTATTCACATATATGAAACAAAGGTGAAAATTATTTTCAACTTCGCCTATCGAGCCATTGACCTATAGAAAATAAATTATCTTATTTTAAATTTTACCTTTATTAGTTCACACACTGTTTCTTATTTCGCGTTCGTTGAATTCATTTTGCGCATGGTCAACTCATAGCGTGTCCGAATACAGTATTTTGCATAGGCCACAGAGGCAAGAGAAATTGAATTTTGCACACAAACTGTCAAAATAGTACATTTCGTAACGGGTGTAAAAAGGCCCTATTCACGAAACGAGAAGTTTACGAGCCGAGCCGAAGGCGAGGGTCGTAACGAGTTTCGTAGAAAAGCCTTTTCATATCAGTTGCGAACCGTATTTTTTGTCATGAGAGCCAAGAAAGAGCAACGAAATTGCAATTTTGGGGTTAGAATGTCAAAAAATTATTTTAATTTTGAATTATAATCATTAAATTTTTAGTTTAGGTATTCATTAAAAAATAATCAATTATCTTCGTTAAAGTTAAGTTGTTTATATTAATTAAAAGAAATTCTAAAACTTAAAAAATGAAATTCCAATAGAAATTAAATAAGACTTTTAATCCTTTTAAATCAAAGTTTAAAGTTCTCTGAAAAATTTTTGCGCTGCCATACAGGAGATACCATCCGAAAAATTTTTCTATACCACCTGAGTAGTTTCGCAGTCTCTTTTCAGTAAGCACAAGTGTGGTCGAAAACCAAAGCCAAAGAAGAAATAAAAAAAAGCAAAATAAATAGAATAAAAAAATAAAATGAGGAATGAAGAAGAAAGAAGAAGTAAGAAGAACCCATAGAGAAAGAAAGCAAAAGAGAGAAAGAAAGAGAAAGAGAAGTGAACGAAGTGTATGGGTCCCAAAAGTCTGCAACCCCTTGCTGCCATGCTATAACATAAGGGAAGAGACGGGAAAGAGAAGAGAAGAGAAGAGAAGAGAAGAGGGAGGTAGAGAAGAGACCTTCTTCTCTCTGTCTCTCGTAGGACCACATTCCTTTAGTCCTTATATACACTGGAGAAGAGAAGAAGGTAGCGTTTTTGGCGGGGTCTCCCCCAATATAAAACGCGCGCGCGCGCTCGCGTGAACTGCCTGGCGCGCCCGGCAACAAGCTCTTCTCGCGCGCGAAAAGATAAAGTATAAGAAGGAAGTTAGTTCAGAAGAAATAAAAATAAAAGATAAATAAATAAATAAAAGAATAAAACAATGAAAGAGAGAGAAAGAGAAAGAAAGGTCTTTTTCTCGATAACGCCAACAGCCAAAAAGGGGCGATGAGACCTTCTAATTAAAACAGAGTTCCGGCCTTTATATGTATGTATATATACATGTGTGTATGTGTCAGTATTGCACGGAATATATTTGCCGGTGGCTTTCTTTCTCTCTCTCTCTCTCTCTTTATCTTTTTCTATATTTCTTTTTAAGTCTTCCTTTTTAGCGCCGCTGTTATTTTTCTTTTTCTTTTTTTTGATGGGATCATTTCAGTTTATTATGCGCGTGAGACTGGTTTTTGGGTTTACTGACGATGCTTTACGTGTATTCCTAGTTTTCATTCAAGGGTAGAAATTCTCTCGCTCTCTCTCTCTAGCTCTTTTTTTTTGGGTTTATATGTGTTTGTTGATGTTCAACACGGCATAAAAGTGGATATTGTTTGACGGTGCCTTAAGCGGTGTATACGGTCTGTTTTACTTTTTTTTATTCCGCTGCATATTTAAACGAGCTTTGTATTACTTTAACAGATGACTATTAAATGTTTTATGCGGTTCTTAATAGGATTCTAATATATTTCAACGATTAGGGCGATTATGATGGATTTTGATGAATTTTATGAAATGATCAGTTTTATTTCACAGATAAGTGTTTATTTAAATTTATGATATTATTCAAAACGCTATGTTACGGTAATTTGTATATTTACGAAAAAGATTATTGAAATTACAATCCTCATAATATTTTCTTCAAGTGGATAAGTAGAATATCAACACGATTCTAGTTATAAGTATCGCGTTTTTATTGAACATTTGAGAATAATGCCGTCTATAAAAGTGGTATATAATTAAGATTCTGTAAATATTTTTTGAATAACTTTTAAAGGATAAATTAATGCTTAAAATTTATGAATTTAAAATTTCTTTTGATTAATTTAAAAATAATTATATTAAAAAAAATTTTTGAAAAAATAGTGATTTATTATTCTTAGAATGTTGTAAAGAGATCGTAGTAGATTGATTATTAATAAATTCATTGCTTCATTTTGCAATATTTTATTTACTTATTGAGGATTTGTTTGCCAATAAATAACTTTTAGGGGGTGTAAAAGTTTTTTACCACTTCTTTACCGACCGGAAATGCATTTGATATCTTAATAAATTTATCAACAAAATTTTAAGTAAAATTTTTAGAGTCAGCAAAATAATATTAAAAATTTTTAATTATCATTACCTTTTTTTTTTTTATTTATTTAAAAAATTTTTTTTCATTTAAGTGTGTTTGTGAACAAAACACATGTAATGTACAGTGGTGTTTGTATCAATTGTCCGAGAGCGGGATTCGAACTCGAATCCTCGAGATTATGAATCCATCGCTCTACCGAGTGAGCCACTGATGACCTTAATTATTAGCATTTAATCCGCTAATAAAATAGAATTTCACAAATGATAAAAAAATGTATTTTTTTTCTTTTATTTAGAAAATAATTAATATTTATATACTAAATGCTTGAAAAAAATCAAATAGCTAATAAAAGCATCAGTAATGTTTAAAAATAGATAAATTTAAATGAAATTCCTTTTGCGGATAGCCATATTTCAGTCAGTTCTATATCAAGTTAAGAATCCTTAAATTTTCCCATGGCATAATTTAAAGTCTTTTATAACAAGTTTTTGAGTCTTCAACTATAAAAATTCTCAATCAAGCGTCACGTGCGGCACGTGCTACACAAACCGAATCAAATCGTTACTAAATAAAAAAAAATTAAAGAATAAAACAAAATGAAAAAAAAGAGGAGCGGCCTCTTTACTTGAAGCGAAAATTCAAATTCCTAGTTTGAATACACACGTATATACATACACAATATGTGTCACATAAAATACAATCGTTGGTATTCGCAGAATCTAACCACGCAATGAGAGAGAGAGAGAGAGAGAGAGAGAAGAGAGTTTCTTTCGTTGCATATAATCGAGTCTAATTGAAAATTCGTCTCGTACTCGGGTGGAGTCTGTGAACAAGTCTTGAAAAAAATTCGCGTCTATACATACATATATGTGTGTGGGGCCAAAAGAGAGGATAAAAAAATAAAAAAAAAGATAGAAAGAGAGTGGTTTAGCAGTTGCTGGGTGCTTTAAGTTTCGCCTTCTTCTCTTCTTCTGTTCCTTCTTATATGTACTCTCTTTCCCCTTTAGGCACGTGTACGTAAGTGTACGTATATGTGTGTCGCGTATATGTGTTCAATTGCATCTGTGTGTATTTCGTCTTTCTCTTTCTCCTAGCTTCGCGATATATACAGGGCTATCAATAATCCCGCAAGACGTTTTTCTCGGAATTCCGTACGCTCTTTCGTATAATTTTTATCTTTTTTTTCTCTCTTTTCTTTTCCTCGACCACTCTTTCTTTCTCTCTCTCGCTTTGTCTTTTGCTTTTCTGCATTTAGTGTGTATGTATACATACACATATGTGTGTGTGTTGAGCGAGATGGGCCTTTAACGAGGACCGCGGGAACTAGGCGATTTTTGGGAGTCGTTTTGTGCCCAGCGAATGATATTGATGTTATGCAATAAAACAAAAAAATTTTTTTTTATTTCTTTTTTATTTTTTCTTTTCGAAGGAAAGGTTTAAATGGCCATTGTGATGTCTCTAAGATGTCGCTATAGTTATATTGGATACATTTAAATTGCTTGACTATATGTTTAATTGGTTGATTATTCATTTTTTTAAAATCAAAATATGATTAATTTGTTTGATTTTAACTATTTTATAAATTGTCATTATGTTTGAAATTAAATTTTATTATTTATTTGTATTATTTACAATAAATAATTAAATTTTCTATAAAATCACATTTTTTATTAAAATTAATAATAATATTGTAAAACATGGACTCAAGCATTAACTCGTATACCTAACTAAAGCATAAATTTAAAGCCGAAAGTTGTCGAATAAAAATTGTATACAGCGATTCATTCTTTAACTTTTAAAGCTACAATTTCTTCGCGCCATTCATTCATTCAAGTTCCATGGTATGCAGCAGCAGCAGCAGCACTATAATCTTACTCGTTTCGTGAGATTCTTTAAGTTTCACGCGCAAAATTTAACGTTTTTAACTGAAACAGAAACTTAATTAAGTCCTTATTACTGTATAGCAAACGTTTTTTTCCTGCTTTATATAAACGATTCTTTCTTCATCTAAAGGCAAAAGAATACTGCTTTTGCTTCTCTATCGGACAATGCATCCGATTTAATGACATGATGCGTAAATCAAGCTCACCCCTTCTTTTTTATCGTATGTATATGTATATGTGTATGTGTCCTTTTTTGTGTTTTTTTTTCTTTTTCATTTCACGCGCTCTCTTTTCGCTTCTTTCTTCGTTTCGTCGCTATTTTTCCATCTCTCCGAAGCCTTTTTTGAAGTTTTGATTTCTTCTTTTTTTCTTGAGCTTTCGCCTTTCTACATTCTTCTTTCTTGTCTGTCTCGTTCTAAATTCTTCATTTTTTTTGTTTGCTTTTTTCGATTTCTTTTTTAAATCTCTTACTTTCATTCGATTTTCTCTTTTATACTCTTTACCTTGACTTTTTTTATTTACGTATCTCTTTCACACTTCTTTGGATTTTTTAAACCCTTTAAATTTTAAATTTGGGAATCCTTTAAATATTTTGGCTTTTTGAGATTAGATAAGTTAATTTTTAATTTGGTTTTCGAGTATAAATTTTTGGGAAATACTAAGTAAAATACATGGAGTATCTTTTTTTAATTAATCCATCTAAATCATATATATTTCTTTTTTATAAATTTATAAAAAAAATTTATTTTTTAAATTAACGAGATGGTAATAATTATTATATAAATACACTAGTGACCTACACTGATGAATCTTGAGAAAATGACTTTTCTAAACAGGATGCGCTTTAAAATTTTGCTAAAATCCGTAAAGGAGAGTAATACATTCTATAAAATAGAATAAAGAGCTTTTATTTAGATAGAAGGAAAAATTTCAAATTTTTCGATAAGATTAATTTTAATAAAATAGAAATGGTATTTTCATATACATAGTAAAATTTTCTAGTAAAAATAAGTTAAGACTATTGGTATTACTGATTTTGAAATTGTAATATCGAATATACGTAAATTAAAAACAATAATACTTTATAAAAATGTTAAAATATCTGGAGAAAAAAAATGAAAAATAAATACGTCATTTTATTTTCGAAGAAAAAGTTATTCGAAAAGTTGACATTCGTATATAGCCAGCGTCCGTATTCTCACGGCAGTAATTATCACTTTTGGTCGAGTAGTCGGTTGGAGGTCTGATAAAAGCTTTAGTTTGTAGGTGTATACGTATACCCTTGTTGTGTGTAAGGCACACGCACAATTGGCTCGTGGATCATTGGCAAAAGGCGGAATCGAAGCGTGTCGTCGCAGTTAATTAGGAAAGTCTCTCGAAGGTGTCTTTTACAATCGAGGACACCATACAAGTCAAGGCTTTTGCCTTAAGTATCTTTTCTCGTTTCATGGACTGTTGCATCCTGTGACTTGCTTATTCTTCTTCTTTTTATTCCCCCTTTTTTTATTTTCCTTTTTACTTCTTTTTTTTGACTTTTTTTTTCTTTCAAGAAAGAATGCGCTTGTTGACACCTTTTTATTAGCTCCTTTCATTTTTACTTCAAATTTTCAAATGTAATAGTTACGAGAAACAATTAAGCTTTTACTAATTGTTCATATTATTTACGACCAATTTTTTGAGTCTTTGCTTATCAATGCAAATTTCATTCATTCATTTAATTTTGTTTTTATTTTGAAAATTTCAAAAAATTTTTCTGTATTGTCTAAATTTTGTTTATTTTAAGTCATCTTTTGTCCTTTTAAATTTTTACGATTTCTATATTCAATTCTTACTGTAAGTGTAAAACTTTATTCTAAATTTAAATATTTTCCAAGTATAAATTTGAAAAATTATGCCTTACTATATCTCTTTCCTACTTCTTTATAAATTTTAAAGGTACAACAAAATAAAAATAAATTTAATTTTTAATAAATTAAAAAAATATCTATAATGAACAGAATTATGTTCATATCAAACATTGATCTTTTAAAATATGACCAATCAAGTATTTAACAAGACTTCTCTCTCTCTCTCATAAAAATCCCTTAGCAATAGTCAATTTAATCCGAATCACCACTCACGATTTAAATAGCAAGTTATATAGCAATTCGCATTCTCACTTTGAGCACCTTCCTATATACAGTATTATACCTTGATTTTTTTTAAATTTTTTAAAATTTTCTTTTTTTTTAATTTTAAACTTCATATACTTGTACAACATATACATTCAGATCGTTTCGGCATACTTGACCAAATCGACTCTCGCTTTCGATAGTCTTCTTGTCCGACACGCCCCAGGCGGTTCCCATTGCTTTCTTTTTCTCTCTTTCGTTTCTCTTTCTCTCTTCACACACGTATGTGTATATACGTATATACTTATACAGACATATGTTTATATATATATATTTGCCCAGCTCATCTTTCGTATATATGAGTTCATATAAGCTCCCTCGGGGGCGCGAGATGAGCCGGAACAATCACAACATAACCACTGACGCCCGCGCAAAAGTATATAAAGCTTCTTCTCCATTATTCTATCTCTCTCATTCTTTCTTTCTTTATTTCTTTCTCTCTCGACGAATTCCATGGATATATGCTTTTGGTATACGTGAGAGAAAGAGAGAGCCAGACGTTCATTGACTAGTTGCAGATTTATTTGCAAGAGAGAAGGAAAGATGTGCCGCGGTCTTGTTTTACGATCGACCTGTCGTTCTTCACTTATACATATACACAGCAAGCTGTGTGTATGTTCGAGTACAGGTAGTACAAAGTATAATACAATGTACGCGTGCGATGAAATCGCTTTTTTTCAAGATAAGAAACTTGTGTGTGCTGTTTGAACGAGGAGACTTCGTTAAAGTTTTTAATACTGTGACGTTTATTTTTTGAATATTGATTTGTTGTTTGCAACTCTGCAAAACTTTTGATCGCTAAATTCTTGATAAGTTTTATGCTGACAATTATTTCTTTTATTTTCATCAATTGCATGCTCGACTTTATTGTTTACAATACTTGAGAATTTTCAAAATTTTATTTAAAAAACTATTTTTGTCAATACGTAGTTTTCTTGCTGTTAAATTGTAACTTATTTATTTACTTTTAAACTACATAAAACATTCTGCAAGAATAATTTATGTCATTTGTATTGCAATAATGTTTACTGACAAATAAAAAGGTCACCTCTTTCGAAAACCGTTTTTTTGATATTCCTTTTTTTCAAATTGTTTTTTTTGTATTCCTATTTACAAATTGATTGAAGTATTATTAAATAATATTTATTTTTTATATAAGCTTAAAACTACGATTTCTATATTAAATTTTATTGGAGTATTACATCATTTTTTCTATTTTAAATATTAAACAGAGAGCGACAACAAATTGTGTTAAATCATGAAAATTTGAGTCGTTAACAAATCTTATAGATTGTATAAAGAATTCGATTTAAAATTATCACACTTTTGAAAAATTTCATTGATCGATTCCTGTTAATATAATTGAGTTTTCATGAAATCATTGTGTTTTTCAGTAAAATCATATTTTCAAAAAACTATTGCATGTAAAGGCTTTAACATTGAATAAAATAAAGAAATAATCGAGAGATTGATTTAAATTTCATTAAATTATTTGTTACAGTTTCTAAGTTATAACAATGCATTGAAAAAGATACTTATCCTTGTATGATAAGAGAATGACATGGAAAAAATAAAACAATATTATTCTTAAAGAATTTTTATTAAAAAAATTTTTTTTTGTCATTCTAATCCTAAAATCGCAACTTCGTTGCTTTTTTTGGCTCTCATGGCGAAAAATACACTACGCAACTTGTATAAGGCTTTTTTACAAAACTCGTTACGACCCTCACCTTCGGCTCAGGCCGTAAACTTCCCGTTTCGTAAATAAAGCCTTTCCATACCCGTTACGTAATGTACTATTTTCATACTAAAACGAAGCTCTCCTGTCTGAAATTTAAAAAAATAGTTTCTGTTGGAAAATAAGTAATTTTTTTTCTATAAAAAAATTAATTATTTTAAAAATAAGATACAACATGTAATTGATATAAAAGTCAATCTTTAAAAATCTTTAATTTGTTTCGTATGATTTAATTCAATCAATTTGTTTAACTTGGATGGTTATTCGTTTATTCATTCTACTTACAAGCTTTAGCATGAAATAAAGATGTGACATAAAAATATTTGAAAATTATAAATGTTTTTTTTGCAATATTTAAATAAAAATCATCACATTCTTTACAACTTCTCCTTTTAGCATTGAAGAAACAATTAAGTATTCTGTATATGCAAGTATACAATTAATTTCATACATTTTACTTAGTGCGTATTGTAAAAATCTGGTGCAAAATAATTTATAAAGTGGAATTTCTCTTGATCTTCCTCAAATCTTCAAAAGACAAATTGCATTCTCCATTGTCTCGTCGGCATCTCTCGACCCAATTTAATCAAAAATTTCACACGCCCGGATTCCAAACAACATCAAAAATCGAAAATTCAACTTTAAACAAAATGAAAAAAGTAATCAGACGGAAAAAGCTCCAATTACTAAAACGAATGGAAAGCCCAAAAGAGATCAGTAGAATAATTAACGTTGAAATTCTTAAATCACATATTCTTACTTTTTGAAAAAAAAGAATAAAATAAAAAAAAAAGACAAGAAATAAGGAGATCGATGAAAAATCTTTCCAATGTCTTTTCGTTTGCATGGGTTGTTTATCATTCGACCAATACTTATACACTCTCTCTCTCTCTCTCTCCCCCACTGTACTATAAAATAAGTGATAGGATCTTACGAGGCTCAGGCCAAAACATATATACGTGTACACATATATAAGCGTATTGTTTCAAATAAAGGTTGCCGCGCATTTTGCGCGCCCTGGCATAAAGTATAAAATTGAACCTCTACCGCCGTGAATCAACTTACGCTCACGCATATATGTATATGTATATACATGTGTATATGGTACACCAAAGGAGAGAAGAGAGTTTGGAACCGCATACCTTTACTTTTTCTCTTTCTTTCTTTTTGGGTTTCTTTCTTTCTCTCTCTCCGGCAGACCTTTAATCCAATCTGTGTACAAGTGCTATGGCCTTTTAAAAAAGCACCTCCAGAGCTCCTCTTTTCTCTCTCTTTCTCTCTCTCTTTTTCTTTTTCATATATCCATTCTGCTGTTATACTGCCTCTGTTCCTTTTCGGCTTCTCTCTTTCTCTCTCTCTGTCTCTCTCTTCCCCTCCTTGTGTTATTTTACCTCGTTTCTTTTCTGGCGCGCTTGGCTCCTTCGTCTTCGGCTTCTAGAGTGGATCGATACATACATATATGTGTACATGTGTGTATATGCTTCTACTAAGCTGTTTTTCATTTTTTTTTCTTTCCTTTTTTTTCATTATGCTGCCTTTTTTCCATCTTGCGTGTATATATGGTTTGCCTCCTTTTTTTCGGCACGTTTATGAGGTCCTTTTCTTTTCTTCGTCTTTTTTTTCTCTTTTATTTCTTTTTTCGAGTGGACTGCGAGAGACTTGCATGCGTTTAGTGTATACATGAAGTATAAAAAAAAAGAAGAAGTAAAGACGAAGTACTTTCGAAAATATTCACCACTTGTAATACGAAGATTACTTCGGAGAGCTTGCGAAATGTAATTATTTGTGTATTAGGATGTATTGGTATGTTGAAGTTATTCTTTTTTTCTTTTTCTTTTATTTTCGTTGTTAAAATGACATTCTTGTTCTTAAATTTAGGTTGTTAAAATTTTTTCAACTATAAATCAGTCTCAGAATTAAGAGCTTGTAAATCGGTTTTCATTGCATTTTTAATTCAATTCGACGATTTGCATATTCGATTTTTCAAACTTCGAGTTTTATTAAATATACATGATACCTTATAAACAAAAATTGAATTATCCATATCTCCATAATATATCAATATACTGATTTTTATTTTTCATTTTAATTCTTTTGATTAAGTAATCGATTAAAAATTCATTTAAAATTATTAAACATTATTAAATTCAATTTCATAACATATTTGATTTTTTAAAATTTTATATACCTCGTTAGTCATAATTCATCATTTTTTTTTGACGTAGTTATGTCTTAATCGTGACTATTCAAATTTGAAAAATTTTTATAAGTATTTTGATCATTAACTCTTTAAATTGAATTCTTTATAAAAATCAAAACTGGGACATATTTAAACACTTATCCGATCACACTTTCTGGTACCTCATTTTCTTAAGGGAATCATCCCTTAATTTTGAAAAAGCTATTCTTCAGCACATAACCACCCCCTTACGAATCACCTTCTGAAACAACGTAAATTACTCTAAATACGGTACTTTCGAATCCACAAAAAAAGAACAGCAGCAATTCAAGAACAAAAAAAAAGAAGAAGAGGAAGATAAAGAATGACAAGACTCTAAATAAAAAAAAAGAGAAAAAGAATAACGAGTACTCGAGACATTGCGAAGTTCTGAAACGGTGAGGCCTTTCTTGGAGGAGTTAGCCTATAGGGTACCATACCAAACTGGGTTGGACCTCAAATCATGTTCCAAGACCCACCGCGCTATAGGATGCCTTTTCTATCGCTTTCTCTCTCTTTCTCTCTTTTTTTCGTTTACCTTCGTCTTTTCTTTTCCTTCCTTCCTTTTCTCTCTTTCTCTCTTTTCGTCTTGTATTTCTTCACGTTTGGCGATTCCATTGTCTCTTTCCTTCTTTCTCTGATCTTCTTTCTCGTTGTAGAGCGGCTTCAGTATCCTTTAATATATCCTCTCCTCCCTACTTCTTCTTCTTAGACTGTATTTTCTTTTCTTATTTTTTTTTTATTTTATTTTAGGTTCTTCTCTTTCTCTCCGATAGCATCTTGATGGAATGTCTGTGCCCGATGGTTTTGGAGTTTAGTTAGTAAGTAGAAGAAGAAGAATAAGATGAAAAATAAAAAAATAAGAAGAAGAAGAAGAAGAGAGGGAAGGTCTGAATGGGGTGTACCTGTCGTTTTGTCGGCGATATTGTAGTTATAAGAGAACCCTGGCGCTTCTCTCACGCACTTTTCCCTTTTGCGCCAGGATATGTGTGCGTGTCTATATATATACGTGTGTTTGTTACTGCTCTTCTCTCTTTACTGATAGTGTTGCTAAACATCCTTCTTTCACTCTGTCTCGCCACTCTTTTTCTTTTCTTTATTTTTTTCTTCTTTTATTTTTTAAGCTTGTTTCGAAGATGCTG
Organism: Anastatus disparis; assembly: GCA_017163975.1. Lineage (NCBI taxonomy): Eukaryota > Metazoa > Arthropoda > Insecta > Hymenoptera > Eupelmidae > Anastatus > Anastatus disparis. The sequence goes on from JAFFSR010000381.1 coordinate 3,494,788, forward strand.
AATATAACTATAGAGTAATAGTTTTTGGAGGAGATATGTTGTTAGCTGGGGGTTTTGCATGGTTTTTGGGATGACTGTCATTTTGTCGTTTACGTCATTAGGATTGCTTGTTTCTAATTCCTTTTGCTTACCTTTTTTTTCCTCTCTTTCTTTCATTTGACTTCTTTCTTAGATTTCGTTTTGCGCGCGGTCAAGATAAAGGGAAATTCTTTATGGATTATGGCGCGTGATAAAGTGTAAAGGATCTTGGGGATGCGATGTTGCTATATGATGTCCAATAAAATCAACAATGCGATTGGCATTTTGATGGATTATTATTCCAGCGTTCTGGACTGGTCAAAAATAAAGAATATATTGGTTTTAATTAATGACCTACAAATATTTAACTAGATTTTAATGAAAAATCCTTAAAAATAGGAAAAAATTTGTTTAACATTAGGATTAAAATAAACAATGTTGAAAATATCGATTAAATATTCTTAAAATATCGTAGGAACTAACAGTAAAAGGACAAAAATCGAATAAATGTTATTTCTCATATTATATATGACACAATTAAAGAATAAAATTTTTAAAATCACAACATTTTTTACTATTCCCTATCAAGTCTTGCATATTTGAAAATTTAAATAATTATAAAAAATGTTGTGGTTATACAATTTCTTTTATTACCATCATTAATATGTTAAAAGAAAATGTTTTGATTTTTGTTTAAATATTTTTTTTACATCTTGTATTTATCTATTTGCAACCAATTCCTAATATATTTACGAACAAAATATAAAAATTTTGAGATCAATTTTTGTTTATCATAAATAATTTAATTTCGTTATTCTATAAGTTATGGACTTTCGTAGAAAAATTACGAAAAAAATATACTAAATAAAGAATAACTTGAATAAAAAAAAATTTATTTCAAAACAAATGGGCGTAAATATCATAAAAGAAAGCGTTAGTTCAGTGGAAGGCATTTCAAAAATTATTTACAACTTAATTAGGATCTCCTAATCTTCTTTTCTGGTAATAAGATTTTACCCGGGAGATAATATAAAAAAACAACATACTTTTAAAGCCAGTGTATGCGATTTTCATCTCTGTACTCGAAAATATCTCCCGCCTTTTAACTCTTATGTATATGCATGTATATACGCACACATGCATTATATTGCTGTGATGTTTAAGAACATCATTCCTATACTTAAAGGCCTTGGTATATCAGCTATGATTTTGAGCATCATCATATTATACGCTTGCCATTTCCGCCGGTTATTGCTTTTAACAACTTGCACATGTATGTTATACAGAGAAGTGTGAGTTAAGCTTTTAAAAATAAAAAAAAAGTTAAATATTTCTTCTTTTAAATGAGATAAAGCTCGTTATGGCATAGTTATTTATCTTATTGATTATAGTATTTTAATATCATTAGACCTTGTTTCTATATATATTTAATAATTTTGCAATTATTTACAAATAAACATTTTCTCATTTATTTTATATTATATAATATATTCGTGAAAATTGATTCTAAGTAAAAAAACTTTTTATTTGAATGATATTAACAAATGATTTAATCGTGATATTTTTAAATAAACTTATGAGAGATTTTATGAAAAGGATTTTTTTGCTTTGTCTAGGAGAATGTAAATAGTTTATGATCAAACAAAATCATCAAGAAATTATTTAGCATATAGCTAAGTATACTTAAAACTTGTTTAATGTATTTTAATTACGGTAAAAGAAATAGCTTTTCTACTTAATTATGTTGTATAAACTAAGCATATCAAGTGTATTTTATATTTATATATTATCTTTTATTATATATACTATATTTTTTTTCATTTTAAATTTTAAATACGTTGAATGCCGTACTTATTTTGCATATTTTCAATAATTTTTCATTTTCCTTTATTGATCATTAAATTAAAATTCATTCTTGATAAAATATCTCAAAAATACTCAATTATCCAACAACTTATGTATAATTAACGAAAAATAAATCGTAATTTCATAATAAAAAATAGTAAATTTAGGAGAATTTCGGAATCAAAAAAAAAGAATATCTTTCATAAGATAAGGAAAAAACCGTTGCAACTAAAATAATCATTCGACCTTGCTGTCATATCTGCTGACTGCGGATGGACCAGTGAATTCCCGTTTTCTCTTCCGATTCCCGGTGCACCACCCAAGCGATTAATGTATGTCATTATACACTTTGTACAGATTCGAGATTATGTTTTTAAATGCGGGCATTTAAATATGAGTAAGGGAAAAAAGAAGAGAAGAAAAAAACAAATAAATCGCCCGCGCAATCACGTTCCCATATCTTTCTTTTTATTTTCTGTATTGAAAGCTTCAATTGAAATTGACGTCTCGCATGCTTTTTGTATACACTTATTGAGTTATATACGGGTTATAGGCGATGTATTAGTGGGAATTTCATTTTCATATCGGGATCAAGAGTTTTGAGATTTTTGTTTAAATAATAATAATGAAGATAAGAAATGGTTTATTCAATTATTTATAAATTAAAATTTCTTAATTTATTATTAAGTGCTACTTATAAGTTGTGTTCTTAAATTTGGTAATTTTAAAATATGTGTATTTATCAGAAAAATCAATACATATTAATTGACTAAAAAGAAAATGACAAGTTTTTTATTTTTAATAAATTAAACATAAGATAATTAAAATGCTTGGTTATTAAATGATAAAGTCAAATTTTTGCAATAAATGAAAAAATTTATTTTATACAATATTATAACTTGTTAAATTTGAGTTTATAAACGAACAGTAAATCTTAAGTACTATATTTCTATAAATCCTAATCTTTTAATACACGTGCATTTAACCATCAAAGCAAATTTCTCAATTGTTTGCACGTTTTCATTCGTCTATATGTATACCCCATGTGGGCTATTCATACAATTTTAACTTATACTCATGAGAAACATGAGAAAGAACAAAGTCTACTAAAAGGCTTTGGCAAAAAGCCTTTTTGAATTAGTTATTTTTCTGAATTGGAATCAGCAGCCGATCTAATCAGTATTAGGGTGTGGGCTCATCTAACTTGATGAATGCATTTTATATACACGTCTACTAGATTAGTTAAAAGTCATTTTTCTTCTACTCATCTTTAACTTTTAGTTTTTTATTTTTATTTTTGCCGACACGGTCATCTTTAATCCCTTGAAACTCTATCTAATTTTCTGTACAATCGTCTTTTTTTTCTTTCAAGGTAGATGCATAGGATGCTTTCGTTTTCGTGAAAAGTTGATAAATTTAGTTGCATCCTTGAATGAAATATTTATTTTTAAAGCAATATTTTTTACGACAGTACGAGAGAAGCTATCTGTTTATTCAAGTTTATAATGATAAAATATATCTTGTTCTTGATAACTGTTACTTTGCTCATTATGCGAGCTAAAAAAATATTATTTTATCCCAAAAATTTTACCGTCTTCCTTTAGATTATTTTTACTAAACAAAAATTAATAGAAGTTAATTTATTTTTCAGGTACAATGGAAGTTTATTTTATGGCTTAGTTTTATATGATGCAGTTCTAAATAAAAAATCTACTTTTTTTGTTTGTTCTGAAACCAAATTTTATTAAAATAATAAATTTACAAAAGTATACATTAAAAAACTATTCTAAGAAAAGTTATAAAGAAATCAAGAAAAATAAAAAAAAAACCTTCAACCTCACGCCTATAAGCCAATTAAGCTATCTGAAAAATTCCAGAATCCACCTGTGCCATCTTCTCTTGATTATATACACACATGTATAAAATTTTTTTTTGTAAAGATTTTTAGAGATATGACTTATATCAAGATAAATACATTCCACAGGGGCCACATATTAAAAGTATACGAGTATTTGGCTCGCACGAATCTTGGATTAATAACTTTTGCATATATACACACACGCGAAGGACCGAAGACAAATAGTCACAAGGTGGTTGACGAATGACACTGCAAGGTATATATAAGCCTCTAGAGAGCATATAATACATCCTTGGCCTCGAAAGAGATGTTACATTCTTTTCTTAATAAAGTTTTTTTTTGGTCCTGGCTTCTTTTGATATCTTCATTTTATTAGGTGATCATTATTGAAATATGAGTTTAGATCGTAAAAGAACGAATAATTTTGAAACCTTTAATCTTTTTAATTCAATATATAGTTTGTTTATTAGGTTTTATTTATATAATTAATGTGAAATGTGTATCTTATTTTTTATTTAAACATTTTATTAATTTTTAATTTTGATAAATATTCCAAATACATTTATATATTACATGATAGTTTTTCAGGATATTCAGTACTGAAAATATTCATAATTTGATTCAAAATAGAATATTATCTCAAAATTATATAATTAAAAAAAGTTGATTTTCAAAATATCTTAATTACGTTTTTATGACGTATTTTAAAATTTTTTAATTTGTTTCTATGAATATTCAATTATTGTTTGGATTTTATTATAATATTTTTAAATTTTAAGATTTAATAATAATAATAATAATAATAAAAGTTTTTACAATTTAGTTATGAATTTGTAATAATTACAATTTGCAAGCTTTTTAATTACTAACCAAAGTTTCTAAGTTGGAGGTCGTCAGTGGCTCACTCGGTAAAGCGATGGATTCATAATCCCGAGGATCCGAGTTCGAATCCCGCTCTCAGCCGATTTATACAAGCATCGCCGTACGTTACATGTGCTTTCTTCACAAATACACTGATGATCTCCGTCGCTAATTAGCATTAAAAATGATAGCATAAATACAGCGACTTTAAATTAAAATAAAAAAAAATTTTCAAGTTGACACGTGGAATTATTGCGCATGAAGCATCGTTGTATGACACAAGCCTGTAAGTTTCCCATCTGACAAATTTTTAAATAATACCTCGCACTTGATAAAAAGATGATTGGGATTTTTTAAAAATTTAAAATACAATGCATGACACGTGTACCTTTTTACGAAAGCACAAGCAACTTCTATCACAGAAATAATTTTATTAGGTACACAAAATAACACTCGAAATGGTTGATTTTTATTTAACCAAAGGTAATTAACTTATAACGAATAAAATTAATTGCTCACGTGCCAGTTTTATAATACCTTTTTCAAATTAACACATGAAAGTTTTAAAACCGTATAGAGTTGCGAATTAATATTTTTCATTCGCGGCAGCGCCGCCGCAAACGATCGTTAAAAAGAAAGAGAATCTCTCTCGCATGTACCTTAAAGAAGCAAAGAACTCACAAAGAAAAAAAAACAAAAAGAAACAAAAAAAAAAAAAATAAGGGAAGGCAAATTTCACTGAGCAATATTTGATGGTGGACCCGCCATAGTGAAGTATATATATGGATGAGGTAAAGGCTCCGGTAAAACTTTGTGGCTCAGGTCGTACATTGCACCGAACGCGTATAACATTGATTTAAGTCTGAACCTTACGAAATACCTCGTCTGCTCGGAGGTAATGCGTAGCGGCTGATTATAGTGAACACAGCCGAGGCGACGAAAAAACGATCAACAAAATCAGAGAGAAAGAGAAAGTATTAAAAAAAAAATGAAAAATATGAGTAAGGGTTTGGAGTAGGCAAAGATTAAAAAGAGACAGAAGCTAAGATGGAAAGAAAAATTTAGCGAGGACAGACGTAGAAAAGAATAAATGATGAAAGAGAAAATTAAGATACTTATAATAGAATAATATATTTAATTAATTAAATAATTATATTAAAAAGTTAATTTTTAATTAACGATAAAAATCTTTGAAACTTTTGTTTAAGTATTAATAATTCATATTGAATAACTCAAAAAGACAAGAAAAATTAAGAGAATAAAATTAAAAATAATAAAATTACGTTACAATATTTAACATCCAAAAGCTCGAAAAGTTATTTTATAATTTTCATTATAACTCACTGAAATTCCAGTCTGAAAAAAGCCCGAAATTTCTCAATTTACATTAAAATAAACTATGTATAACTGGTTTTTTTTCAAGTCTGCAAATCCGTTCTTTAAACGAAACGAGCCCAAAAAAAGAAGAAAAGATCCAGACGAAGTACGAAGAGAAGAGGGACCTACTTGACTAAGAATCACAAAGCCGTTATTGCTGTACAGGTTATATTCATATATACCCCGAGCAGAAGAAGCAGAAAAGAGAAAGATAAAAAGAAAAATAAAGAAAAAAAAAATGAAGAAAAAAGAAAGAGGAGAAAGAAGTGAAAAGGTAAAGCTATTGATTCAACTCCTTGACGAAGCGCCGCGCGTTGTTTGAAAGGTATGGGTTGTAAATTTTCAACACTGATTAGAGGTCGGTGAAGAGTTATAAGAGGTATATATGTGTATAGATATATATACGCTTGTCTTGTTACCTACAGACAATATTACGAGGTAAAAGTAACGAGAAAAACGATTACTACTTTGTGCCACGCGCAAATTCATATATACAATGGGAAAAAGAATAAGCGAATGAGGAGGAGAGAGAGAGAGTAAAGAATATTTTTTTTATTTTTACTCTTGTTTTTTTTCTTTTTTTGTTACGTTTACGTTGTGCAAGAAAAGTACTTAGGCGCGGTTATTTAGACCTTATTAGCCAGAAAATTGATTGTTAAACGAGTGCGAAGGAATTTGCTTAAATTAACTCTCCAGGGGAATGTTCAAGAGGAAATGCCTTATTGCTTGCGTTGTTTTTCGTCAAGTTTTTTTCTTTTTTTTGCTAAAGGCGCGTAGTTAAAAGCCCTATTTCTCGTCAGTTTTATCGACGTTAAATTATTTTAATTATTAGTTGAAAATAATTTTTTTGTACATTGATTTTTTTTAACAAGTCAACTTATTATTTTGTTTGTTTATAAATTTATATTTTTTTTTGATTTAATAAATTCATAAGCGTAAGAATCATTGCAAATTATATCAACTAAAACTTCAAATAATATTCGATAAATGAGGTCTAAAGTGGCTCAGTCGGTAGATCGATGGATTGATAATCTCGAGGTCCCGAGTTTGAATCCCGCTCTCATCCAGTTTATACAAGCACCACTGTACGTTACATATGCTGCAGTTCACAAACACACTAAGAAACCTTCGTTGTTAATTAGCTTCGTAATGATAGCGTAAATACAGCGATGTTAAATAAAAAAAATAAAAAATTGATTACCTCAATGATGAATTTTTTTCTTTAAAAACTAATCAAGTATGAACGAGCATAATTTATCATATCATTTTAAGGTTTTGAATTGCCTAAGTAGTTTATTTTTTTTAATAATTACTGATATAATATTTGTGCAAAGTTTGACCAAAATTATTGATTGTAATTGAAAAATAGTGTAATACATTTGAGTTACAGGCATTTTATTACGAATAATACTGGTTTACAGTTATGGAAACATCTGCAAATCTATAAAGTAGAAATTCAAATGAAACTAAAAGAATTAATACATATACAAGAAATAATTTAATTATATTACACAATGTAAAATTGTGAACTTTTAAATGTCGTTTACAGTTTCACTAAAAAAATTTTTTACTCCCAAAGTATGTTCCTCATAAAAATTATGTTTGAATTTTTGTTAAAATTTTCTAATTTATTTGAAATTTATTGTAGTCTAGTACTGTTAAAAAAACTGAATTTGTTATAAATAATAATTGATTAGATTAGTAAAGTCGAATCCATGAGATCAATTTTTACAATCACATATAAACAACGTCAAAAAGTTCGACGTAATTGTTATTTCGCAAAACTTTCTTGGATGGCGACACTATAGTAAAGTAAAGAAAAAATGCCGCCAATGGCACATTCTCAGACACGATGCGCTTAGCTTTCAAGATCGCGTTACTACTACTAGATATATTTTTTTCAATTTTATCGTACTATTATTATACTACGTAGTACAACACGTGCATTAAATATTGTTTATGCAAACTTAGCAAATTACCTTGTGTGTGTGTAAAGTTAAGTGCAAAGTGAATTATTGTTTCTTTTTTATTGCGCCAATCATTTAAATTGCGTAATTTTAATTTGTGTCGATTTTCAGACATTTAAATTTTTAAAACATTACTATATCTTTAAGTTGTTTTTTTTACCGTACGTTTAAATACCAGTACTGGGCCATGCGTTTGTATGAATCGCTGTAATATGATACGAAAATTTATTGCAATGTTATTCGATTTTTACAAATCAAACAAGTAAAAGTTCAATGTACTGCATACAATGTTTACGTTTATATATTCGTTGTTTAGTTTGATGATTAATGCCTTCGAATTTTCGGTAAAAAGATTTAATAATCAAAAAAATTCTGTTTTATTGGAAAGAGCAAACTCTTTTTTTTCTCGTACATTTGTAATTCATTTATGTAAAGCTTATAACTATGATATATTAGTGTAATTTAATTTATTCTTTACTGTTGGATAGTATTACAGAATATCAGAACTACATGATAAAGTTTTTAATGAAATAGGATGCGAGATATTGACATAGCAGTTTTTCAAGTATTTTTGTTTTATCTCAAATTTTTAAAACATATTGATTCATTAGTCTTTTATTATATGAAAAAAAGTATCGCATTTTAACAATTTTTCAATAAGATTGAGCAATCTAAAAAAATGTATTTTAATAACTATATGTAAATGTATTCTGTAACATCCCTTAAAGATTATCTAACGGATGTTTTCATAATATCTTTAAAGCAATTATACACAGCTCGTTTAAAAATAAAATACAGGATTATTTTCATAAATTGTGATATACTTTAAATAAGAATTAGCATAGAAACGATTATTTAAGAAAGAGCATTTTTTCAAAGACTTCCTCTTTCTTATTCTCAACTATCCCATCTATTACCAATAATCCTTACAATTTATTCGTACTTTTACATTGTTCGAACATGTTTTGCTTAATGTTTTAACTACATTTTTAAATCTTAGAGAAAGAAAAAAATGAACTGTTTATATATTTTATTAGTCCTCACGTATATGCACATTCTTCAACGTGCTACCTATGTGTAACTTTTTTTTCCATCTTCTTCTAATGATCCCCATGAATTTTTTGAAGGTCTTCGCACGACCTTTTAAATCTCAAGACCTTCTTATGGATGCATCCGACGTAATATGGAAATAGATCCCGTTTTTTTTTCGGATGCATAATAACAATCTCTTCTTTTCTATAAGTTGTCGAGACGAACGACTTGCGCTCCTTTTTTTCTTTTTGTTCAGCTTTATTATTATTCAAAACCGAAGGGGGCTGCATATGCCGTTAAACTTCTTGATTGTGAGAAGATTTTTACTTTGGTTGTAGATTAGAGGAGTTTGGTATACCAGTTTTTCAATTATGTAATTTGCGAGAGTTGAAAATTATATAATTTTAAATTACAATAATCTAATTTTTTATTAATCTGATTAATAAAGATGTAACAATATAAAAATTTAAGGTCTTTATCTGCTTTTAATTGTAACAATGGTTTTAAATTATTATTGGTAATCAGTTAATTTACTGAAATAATTGTAAATTTTTAAATAAAAGGTCTTGTGAAATTTTATTTAAAAAATAAATTTATCTTTATACTTATTTTTATACTTTTATAATTAATTATATTGTTCCACTTTATTTATATTTTTATAAAAACGAAATAAATCTGCTATAAAAACTCTAGTATTAGAGATAAATGCTGAAAAATTCTATTTACTTTGAATCGTTATTTTTCTTCTCCAAAATTTAAAAGTAATTTTTTCCAAATAACCCAAATACACAAAACGTTCTGGTAAACTCTCTAATTTTATATAAGTAATATAAATTTTCTGTGTCAACACGGTCAGTTAAGTTCACACACTTAGAAATAGAATCTAAAAATTTTTACGATCAAGGCGGTATACTTGTAACCTTATAATAAAAGGGAAAAGTCCTTCCTATTATCCGATAATTTCCAGCAAATGACCCAAAAGCGCTTTTTGGTTGAAAATTAAAGTTATGATTGTATAGGATTTCTCTTTGGACATCGTAAATATTTGAGAGTTTAGAAAAAAAAGGGGATCCCTTGGGTTCTTAAACTTCTTTTTTATTTCAAAAGTTGCGTGCAAGGAAAAAGCCCACTGTATTTTCTATTATAAAACACATAAAAATTTTTCCGTAAGTTACTAATTTATCTATTATAATGTTATAATTCATAAATTTTATGAAAGATTTTTGAAATACAGTATATAAAATATATTTTATAGAGCTGCGTGAATTTTTATGATTATATTTAGGTACGTTGTTGAAGAAAATGGGAAACTAATTGATAGTAAATTTTATACTTTATGTACACTGATAGTTATTATTTTGACCGAATAAATCAAAATTTTATTATGCTTTAGAACGGTTTTCAGTAAAATAGGTTATAAAAATATTTCGTATAAACTATTAAAAAAACTTTTTTTTATAAAACAAATTCATGAATATGAATATATTTTTTTCTGTAACAACATTTACAGATACAAAATCCGTTAAATTTTATAAACGATTTTTGCCTCGCTTTCTATAACAGCAAATGAATCGTGAATAACGACATTTTACGCAATTTATTCTATCCGTCAACACCTTGATCAATACTACATTAGTAATAATTGTCAGCAATTTGAAAAAAAATAAAAAATTATAAATGTTATATTATAATATTTTATATGAAAATTGATCATTTACATTTTTTGCATTTAATTTTCTTTAAGTAGAAAATTAAGCTATCTCAAACGCAAAATAGTATTTTAAATAAAGTAAAATTGCTATTTCATCTCTATAACTGTCAATTTTTATACTATATTTTGATCGAAGACTTGCTCCCATAAATCACGATTTCACATAAAAAGCTTGTATTCTTAGCACAACATAAAGTTACAAACGACAAAATAAAAATGTCATGAAAATCTGATTTTTGGTGAAAAACTAAAAATCATCTATCTTAATAAATCTTCCAAAATTTATAATGATCTATAAAACTGCAAAAAAAAACAGAAAATCTACACAGCTCTAAGAAAATTCACTTAAAAAAAAGAAAAAAACAACTCACGCTTCATATAACCGTTTTATAAGGAAAAATTTTCTCTCAGCAGCTAATAAAAATAAATCTCCATTAAACCAACAACAAGTCTAACAATCCTCGCTATTCCCCTAACGCTTAAAAAAAATCCTACACCAAATTCAAAAAGAACTAGTTAAAAAAAATATCAATCGATCGTTTGGGCCATGAGTAGTAACACATACTATCTCCACGTATATTTTTAAAGATTTACCTTTTTTTCTACTTTTAATAACTATTAGACCAAGAGGAGTTTTGTGCAAGCCTGAGATCTGCGCTTGTTACATAGGAGAAGGGACAAGAAAACGACGTCAAGGCGAAGGGTGAGTATATATATTTTTTTAGTATACAGTACGTAATGTAACAGCAGATGTTTTTTTTTCTTATTGTCATGCTAAAGGCGCAAGCAGCTATATATGTCTCCAACGCATTTTTGCTACCCCTAAAAAAGATAGCCTGTTGCACCCAATATATATATATATATATAACGTCTCTTAAATCTCAAAACTATACTCGCTGCTATACTGGATTTCGCTGCTTTAAGTATGCTAGCACTAATCTTGTGTGAAAGATGTAACGTATATATATAATAATAATTTTTTATTTTTTTTGCATTATGGAAATTGATTGTATTAATATATAATAATCATAAATTCATTTTTAAACAATTATTAAACAACATTTTACTAATAAACATTATATGCATTTTAATACATATTTTGTCATAATTTTATCCTAAAAACTATAAAGATACAGTAGAAATTTGAAATTCATGATGATTATATTTTAAATACGGTCTTATACCGTAGTCCTTATTAATTATGATGTAGGTAAGTCTTATTCTTATAAGCAGCCGTCGTAAGTACCCAAAACATATGGCGTATAAATTAATACGTACTTTAACAAGTAAGCAATACCATGTTTCCCCCCTTCAACGTAATTCTCTTCTTACATTACAGACGAAAAGTCCGTATTTATTTCATCCTTTCAAACATTTTTATTATGTGAATGCGGAGAGAGATTTTTTTTTCTCTACAAAATGAGTATCGTCATTAAAATATTTTTTTTCAATTTTTGCGAAGTATTTTATAAATTGCTTTATTGTAAATTTATAGAATAATTTAACTAAAATATTCAAATAGTTAAAAAATAATATATTGCATTTATTATTGCAAAACAATATATTTATATATACCTTTTTCTCATTTATTTGTTCAATGTATAAGTGTACCAATGTACTTACTTTAAGCAACAAGTTATATGCAAGAAGTTTGAATATTGTATAAGTTTAAATTCATAAATTATATAAATTCGTTAAAAATATATGTTAAGATGGTTACAATTTCACAATAAATTTTAACAGAATATATAAAATACAAAAAAATACGATAGTTGTAATCGATTATTTACTATAAAAGTCAAAAAAATTACGTTTTCTATACATACCAAAAATATGTGGCAGAAAGATGTTGTTTTTATGCATTAAAAAAAAAGCTGTAATGTTTGTTACCCTACAAAAATTCGTCACACTAATAACTTTTTTTTATCTATACACGTATTGACAGATAGCTGTCATTCTCGGTTTTACTACGCGGTTGACTTTTTCCTGTTCAAAATGCCCTAAATTCAAACATTTTATCGAAAAAAAAAATTTTTGTTGTAATTTATAAAAAGTAGATCTGAAATCTAATACATACAATACATCATTTTCTCTAATGTATTTGTCAGATATTAGTGATCTGAACTAATGTTACTAATGTGTAACCACAATAACTTTCCGCATTCAATGATTGATTGGAAATTGACGAAACATACATTAGACAATTTTATCGAATTTTGGTTAAATAAAAAAAAAGCACGTGTAGTTCTGATTTATTTATATTGCAGTTACAAAAAATTAGAAAACAAAAATACCTAAAATACGTTATATACAAAAATATTTTAAGATTTTTTAAAGTCATTGATGGATAAATGTGAATATATTTAATTTAATAAAATACCGTAAAACGGGGTAAACCGGACGGTGTGGGGTAAAGCATGCATTTTTTCATATGTAATTTTCTAATTTTTTATGTACTCTTGTTTATATATAACAATAATTTTTTGTAAATTATTAATAGAAGTTCAAAAATTTTTTATTATGCTTACATAAAAGTACATAAAAAATTAAAAAATCATATATGAAAAAATGTTCGCTTTATCCCGTTTTACGGTAAGTAAAGTTTAAAATTTTATATTTATTACGAATATGGTTGCATTTTGATCATTTAAATATATATTCATCCCATTAGCTGCATTAAAATTTTACAGTCATTATTCTCCGAATTTATTTTTTAAATGTAAAATTTTCCAGTGAGAATAAAAAATTAATTCTCCATACATATTTACCAAGAAACTTTTGTGTTCATACAAAAAGAAAAAGAATTCAATGCAAAGTCTATATGAAAAATTAAAGTTAATTTTCTAACTGTCATAAAATCCAGTAATAAGCTCGGTCCCAACAATACAATAACTTTACAAAGTCAAGAAAGGAAGTAAACCGTTGTTCACGGTCCATATATTTGACCTTATAACAAAAAAAATATATAAGAAAAACGATAAACCTTATGTATTATATCAGCTTTAGCGGGTGGACAATAAATAAAGTACCAAACTAAAATCGATCTTCTTAAACTCTATAAAAACTCTTAATTTGCGTCAACGCTTTCTTTGCGCACGCGTGCATATGCGCGTATATGTAAGCATATTGCTATAGATTTTGAAAAAAAAAAAAGAATTTTTGAACCAATTTATAAAGCTTCGTCTTGAGAGGGGTTGCACTTGGGGTATAGAGATTTTCTACTTGAATAAAAATCACGCACAGCTGGCCCGTCTCGTTTCCTTCCTCTTTTACTTACACTGATGATATAGAAGCTAAGTGTATATATATACTGGCATAGGGTTCCTTTTTATTCTATTGTATTAAAAAGGCATGGTCCCAGACGTTTTTGTTCCTAAGACTTCTATTGTCCATGTATATACATATAACCCCCCTGGTTTGTACTAACGTCTGGTGCAGCGGGTGACTTTCTTACCTTTGGTTATTTTTTTTTCTTCTTTCTTTTTTTTTCTTTTAAACTTTTTAAAAAGAAAATATACGCATGAGGGAGGTTAAGATGAATTGATGAAGAAATGTATTATTATTGTATATATACACGTGCATGAAATTGGGTATGATTTTGAGGATTGAATAGAAACTCGCGACTCGACGCCTCGAATTAAAAGTCATCGAATTGAGAGGGCGAATTTCTTCTTCTTTTTTTTTCTCTTCTTTTCTTATAGGGGGTAAGTTTTCGAGACGACAATTGTATTAATCGCGGGGGGTTTCTTTTGCTACTTTTTTTTTCTTTTATGAATATTATTTTTTTTATGTTTAGTTAGTGACTTTTGAATGGCATAACGATTTGTTGAACGAGACACGAGTCTGCATATACGATGTGAATAATGTATTTTAAAGGGTATGATGGACTCTTTTTGTAACGGAAATGCAGAAAAAAGATGTTTTTTGTGTGCTTTCATGTGTAAAAAAAATTACTTTTTTAATATTATTGCGTTGAAGATTTTTTAGTTTCAATATATCAAATTTTTTTTCATATTTGATAATTTTAGTTATTTTATATTTTTCTACGAAATTCAGATTTTTATAATATAATATTAAGTTATGATATTTAAAAAAAAATAAATGATCTTAAAATTATATTTAAACAAACATTTTTATTTATTTATTCGTGGGTTTGATACTTTTACGTTATATAACAAAAAATATAAAATTATTTTTATTCTACTCCAAAATCCACTGCATTAAAAAGAAGTCAACTAGTGTCGCATAACCACATCACACCTACAGTAAAATCCCGAAAAAAATAAAAATAAAAAACAGAATATATAAAGATCTATAGAACCTAATGCTTATCTACATATCGCATAATCATGATCATCATCCGGGTAATAACAATATAACGCCACATCAAGCAAACCTATCCGTCCACCTTTTGAAACACACGTGTCCACATCGATAACTCAAGGCGGGTGGACAGCAAGAAGAAGAAGAAAAAAAAAGAAATACCTAAAAAAGGAAAACGCTGCACGCATATGTCACTTTATATACAAGAAAAAGAGAGAAAGAGAAAGGTAAAAACGTATGGTTATGTATATACGCGACGCGCGCGTACGACGCGTGCCATCGTCCTCGCGCGCGTTACATACTATATATACACACACCTGCATCTTACTCGAGGGGGTTGGATGAACGTATATACACGTCGCCTTCAAGAATCCCTCCTATATGTATATACTTTAAGAAGCTTCGAACACCAGGTGTTCTACTCGCTCTCTCTCTCCCTTAAGAGTAATAGAAAAGAAAAAGAAAGAGAAAACTTGTAATAATACTAAGTGTGCACAGAGCAAGAGAGAAGGAGAATAAGATAAAGATAGATGAAGTGTCCTTCATCATCGTGGGGTAGCTTCTGTATAAAATAATATAATGTGGAGAAATGAACGAAGAAAAGAGAAGAGAAACCTTGAAAGGAAGAAAAAATTCAATAGCTCAAGGAGGGAGAGAGAGAGAAATGAGAAATGATCGAAGGGTATATATATACACGTAAGTAGAAGTTCAAGGTGCGTTCGATCCCTTCTCCCTCTTAGGAGTCATTAAATCGTATATACCATCTCTTGTAGAATATACATATATAAGAAAACGTAACATTAACGCGACACCTGGCACACGCCACAAGTCCACTTCTTCTTCTTCTCCTCCTCTCCCCACTATATACGTATATACCTAACGGATATATATGTCTATTGAAATCTTGAAATATATTATACAAAAACAGGATCGAACACATATATAAAAGCTTACCAATCTTCTTACTAGCATTATAAACAATGTTTCTTCTCTTTTTTCTTTTTCACTTTCTCTTTCATATTTCTATGGGGTCAATTGTTAATTTCGAAAAATTTTCTTCTACATATACTGTGGATATAACATGTATGGCCGTTGGTCAGTTCTATAGTACAATTCAAAGTTTTTAAAGAGAAAATTTATGACTTGGAAATATATATATATATGCTTTGAGTTAAACCAATAGTAATGACGTTACGCCACCTTTTTAACGCTCAAACGCCTCAATTTAATGCTAACTTTTAAATGTTATTTATGTGCGGAGGACCGATTACGATTATTGTCCTTTGACTCTTGGCTTGACGCTATAGAAAATCTAGAAAATTTTAAAGAAAAACTTTTACTGCCTAACTATTATATAACAAGTCGCGGCTTTTCTTCGAACGATTATATGGAGAAATTTTCTTTCATTATTCAGCTTTTTAAAAATATACTTTGTTGGAAAATGCTTATACGATGCGGTGTAATTGGTAATTTTTACGATTTTACGGAAGACTTTTATTACTTGGCTCGTAAGGTGTAAGGTGTAAAAATTTTTATTACGCTAATGTTTTGTCAATAAAATGAGTAATAAAAGTTGTTTGCTTATACAAATAAGCAATTTGGAAATTTAAAGCACTCTAATTTAATAATGTGCTTTAAAAATTTTAAATATAACGTTTTTTTTTAAATAGATAATATTTAACGTTTTTTCTGTTGTAATTTTTTTTTTCAAGAAATATTTCCATTTATTTAAATTTATTGAATTTTTTATGCGTATTAATTTAGTGAAATTATTTCTTAACGGAAAATAAATTAAAGTAAATACCAATAAATGTACCAAAATTTGTTAGAATTATATCCTTAATACTCCATATCATAACTTTTCATAAATCCACCAAAAAAAGCTACTTTTTCTAAAAAAAAAGTGTAAAAATATCGATAACCATCTCAAGTAAAATATCACTGCAACCATACGCCTTGGATCAAACAATACGAAAATAAAAAAAAAATCTTATGCTCATCCTACAAACCTACCCTGTGCCAGACAAATAAATTATGTACTTTACATACATACATATCCCACCCTTGGATAATAACAAGGTGAGGGGTATTTAAAAGAAAAAAAGAGAGAAAAAAATTTTTTCACAAACTTCAAACAGAATTTAGTCCGTGTATAATGTTATAACGTACATTTTTAGCCGATGCAACAGGGTAGCAAAAGAAGACATGCATACACGTTAAGGTAAAGATCAGTGCTCCCTTATTCTATATAACGCTTTTATATAATATCTTTTTCTCTCTTGCTCTCTTCCCTTAATTTTCTATATTCTCTCTCTCTTCTTGATCTCCTTCCTTTTCTCTATCTTTTTTTGAATTTAACCGTTCCTTTTGACTTTCCGTTGAACGACGATATTACCAACCGTTGCACGTCTTCTGTACTAAAGCAACCCTCCTTTTTAAAAAGACCAGACATAAAGAAATAAAGAGAGAGAGAGAGAAAGACGTTTCGAGCTCGTACATATTAACCGTCTTGAGCATAAGGCGCTCTTACACACTCTCTCTCCTTCTCTTTTCTTATAGTAGGTATACATGCATCAGGTAAAATGTATATAGGTACTCTTTTTTTTTTAACCAGCAGGCGCGTGGCTAAGCACGCGTACAACTCGCGTATATATATAAGGAATACATATATATATATATATACATATATACGTGGCTCGTGTCCTTATACTCATTTCTCTCCCCCGCATTACGGTTTTTTTTGGTCGAATTTCATGAAGCGTGCATGAGCGCGTGCGTTTTCTTGAAGGAGGGTGGACGAAGAAAATGTTGATGTTAATTGAATAGGGAAAGAAAAAATTTGCATTTTTATACGTTGTATGTACACGAAATTGACGGTTTCTTTAGATATACGTTTTAGTTTGAATTTTGCATTTTTATTAGGCTATAAGGATGTCATTTGAAAAACCTGATGTTTTTCTTAACAGCAATAATGTAACGAATGGAAAAGCTAATTTATTCCTAGTTCGTATATGGTTTACAGTTACAGAAACGGTCAGTAAACTTTAATGATTTTTAATTTTTAATGATTTCTTTGATAAATTGATCATCTTCATAACGTTTTTCTGTAGGGTAGCGCTGTGAGGGACGAAATAACAGTTATTTTTGAATAATAAATAATTATTCTTATTCTAATGATTGGAACATAACGATTAGACAAAATTATAAAAAATAAAAAATTCTATAGGTTTTTGTAAAGAATTGAAAAACGAATTTTACATATTGGCAGTGCATACTTTCTCATAATACAGTTAATCCCACCAAATTGTAAGTAAGGCAAAGGGGATAGATACTTTCTTCCATAACAGTATTTAGACACGAACCGTAAAATTATATCAATGTAAAATTTTCAACTTATAATTAATTGATTAAGATACAATTAAAAAAGTTAAAGTAAATTTTGTGGTGGCATAATACTAAATGCAGAAAAGTTCGCGTGTACATTAGTCTTTGTAAGCGAATAAATATTTTGTCATTTTTTTCGATTTCAATAATCTAATAATTAAAATATGCACTCTTTAGTCATAAAGTTGGAGAAGACACTTAGGACCGTACATTCGATTTATGGAGAAAAAAAAAATTGAGAGGCCAAAAATTAAATTTCCCGCATGAAATGAGATATATTTCTTTTAGTGTTTAACGCCGCTGTATTTATACTATCATTGCGATGATAATTAGTGACGAAGATCGTTTCAGTGTGTTTGTAAACAAAGCACATGTATCGTGTACAGTGGTGCTTGCATCAATCGGACGCCGTGAGTGGGATTCGAACTCGGATCTTCGAGATTATGAATCCATCGCTCTACCGAGTGAGCCACAGTAGACCTCGCAAACTTTTCAATATATTAAATTTATTAATATATAACATTTAAATATATTAAAAATTTTTGAAGAATATAATTTTGATGTGGATCACAGTAAGATGGATATTCTCAATAATATCCATTTTCAACCTAATCTTCTGAGATAAATTATTCTTAATATGAAAAGTGTATTATATTTTAAGAAATTAAATTAAATATTTTATTAAAATTTACAGTTACAGAATAACAATTAAATTTTGTATCGCAGATAAATATCATAATTAACCGATATTTTGATAAAACTTTAAAATTTTTTTCGTAAATTAGCTTCAACAAAAGTTTAATATTTTAATTTTTTTAAATGTGATTAAATTTTAATTATATGGATTATTTAATTTACTAATATACCTTTTCTTAATCTATTACTTTTTATACAATGTTAAAAATTTGATAACTGTATCTTCTTATAATCAAACCCTACTCTTAAGGTTTAAATGTCTATTTAAAAAATATTATGTAGTTGTACTTTGCATTGTTAAATAATACATTGAACTTAATTTATGATAAGTAAAGTAAACGTAGATTAAACCTTTTTAAATACGAAAAAACTAACATTAAGTTTACATATTTTATGAATGATAATAGTATTGACTTACAAAGTTGTTAAATACTCAAAAGAACTTTATAATAAAATTTTGTAAATAAAAAAAAATTCGCAATTACCATAAAATGCGGTTAGAATACTAACCATCTCGTAACGATAAGCGAAAATTCCTATAAAACCACAAGTAAAAAAAAGGCCGAAGTAATACATTTGAAGTTCTCATCAAACATGCTTCAGCCATTCCAAATGAAAATAAAAAAAAAGAAAGTAGTATGTCAGAACTTACATCAGAACTTTAGTGCATAAGTTCTGACCACACACGCGCTTTTTTGTATAACATCTTTGCAAGTAAAAAGACAAATGATCTTCGTAATGCAATGCGTCTTTGTATGTGTACTGAAGTTGTTTTCAAGAGAAACCGAAAACTTTCATTGGGCTAAATTTTTCGTTGAGAGACAATTTTTGAGTTTAAAATGAGGCTAACAAAAATGTTTATTAGGTTCGCTTTAAATTTTTATGGTACGGGCAGTTAGGTGCGTAGTAAGTTTTTCATACCTTATTTGAGTAATAGAATTTTATTGGCTTGCTAAACCACAAGGCTCTTTCTTGTGAGGTTTTTGATGACTGCGAAGTTTTTGGCTACGAATATCTTTGATTTTTGTTTATCTCTCTTTGCATTGACGGTGGTTTTGAAGTTGTAATTATGGAGATTTTGCTAATTGTACTTTTTTTAAGTCTTAATCGATTCACGTTTATTTTATCAATCTACTTTTTTTTGCTTTGGAATGAGTATTGGCATTTTAAATGGAATTGTCCATGTTTATCAATATGTAAAAATTAGATGTAAATATTTTAAACTTTCATTTCAAATCAATTGTTGATACAAAGATTGGATAATTTACTGATTTATAATCTTTTTTTCTAGAAAATTGGAGGGTAGATTAAGATAAGTTATGCTAGTTAAAAATGAGTATCGTACTTTATATTTCTCATAAAATTTTATCATCTCTAAATTACTTAATCTTTAGAAAAAAGTTTTTTTTTTCTAGAAAATTAACGCTTTTTTTATTCATAAAGATGCATAATTTGTAATGAGGGATTAATTTTTTATGGGAAGATAACTTTTAATAGACACGTTTTGGGAAAACTTTAATTTTATTATTCTGAATGATTCTTTTGATAAAGGGAACCATTTCGACTCTATTAAAAAATAAATATTTTTTATATTAATTTTTAACTTATCAATAACAAACTTGTTTCATTAAAAATTAATCTTTTTCCAAGTTTTAATCCCTTAATATCTTTTTTATTATAAATAGAAAAATTAAATAACAGCCTCTCATCAATATAAAAACTTTTATCCATCAATAGTCATATTTTTTTAATAAAAAATAGAATATTAAATATTTCTTAAAATGTATCAATTTAAGTGAAAAAATTACTCGCGTTCAATATCTGAGCTTTATTCATACACGCATAAATCAATTTTGTTTTAACAACGCAACTTATCAAGAATACCAAATTGATATCTTTCTTTCTTTCTCAAAAGAAAAAATAGAATGTCATTTTTTTCTAAAGTTTAACGTATAGCTTTATTACATTCGAAGAAAATAATCGTTCTTCGCTATATTCGCTTATGTGTGTTCTCACGATTTTGAGTTGTTGTTATATATACACTTAATGTATAATAGAGCTATGTTACTGCTGCTGCTGCTGATGCTGAGACTGTAAGGTCTTATATTTAATGTCGATAAGGCGGAATAATGATAACGTCTCGTGGAAAATGTGCAACCGACCTCTCTTTTCTATTTTTTTTCTTCAGCGGTGCCTCAAAAATGTAAAAAAAAAACAAATATTATACATTGTACGCGCGTTGCGTGTATCGGGAAATATGTTGTTCGACAAGAAGAAAAAAAAAAGAAAATAAACGAGAGATGATTTTTCTCTTATATCTTACACATTTAATTTCTCATCTTTTTTCTCTCATATGACAAAGTTTTTTAAAAAGAAAAAAATATAGGATCAGCCATCTTTAAAGGTCTCACGAGCTCTTGTTGCTGTACCGAGAACTTTTTGAGTCTCTCTCTCTATTTTTTTAGAGAGATTTGAACTTTATCTTAGAGAGGCCAGTACGTGCTATACATCAAAACGATGCATTGCTTCCTGGCGACTGAATTCTTTTTTTTTGAGTTTTTTAAATGCCATTTCTTTTTTTAAAATAGGACCTACGTCGAAGTTAAAGTTTTCGTGAAGTTGAAGTTTAAATTTTCGTGTTTCATTATAATAAGGAAAGTTATCATTGTTATTTTTTACGCTCTATTAGATACAATTTATTAATGAGATTAAACTTTAAGCGTTAAATTAAAATTTTATTTTTACAGAATTAATTTTCAATGAAGAAAATATAAATAAAAATTTAACCCTTCCAGAACGGAATTTTTATTTCATCATGAAAAGTTCTGATAACCATTTAGCGATGATAAGTGTTTATTTATTAAGCAATTTTTGCGATGAAAAAAATTTTTTTTCACTTTTTTCTTTTCAAGTTTTCTCAGTTTCTATTAAAGATATAATAACTTAACCCTCAGTTTGAGATCGGAAATAGTCCACTTCAATCTAATACACATATTTTTTTTTACAAAATTTGAAGCCACTTTTGCACAATTTAAAAAAAACCAAAAAATGTCAATGTACATTGTAATGTACATTGGTTCTGAAAGGGTTAATAAGTCTATTTTAAATATTGGCACACATGATTTCACGTAATTAAAAAATTATTATTTTTTTAATTTTTCAATTAAAATTAAAGTCACCTTAAATTCATGACTAAATCCTAGAATTAATCGAATTTAAAAAGTTTCTAAAAATTAAAATTAATAATCGATTCTGGAAATCATAAAACGATAATAAATTATGCGACAGCGTAAGCTTACTTTTTTTCAATGAAATTCATTTCACGAAAGAACTAACGCATTCTTTGATACAAAATTGCATCATCGTGGGCGGTAGTAAAAAAGAAAAAAAATTTTTACGATTAAAAAAGTAAAAAGAAGAATTAAAAGAGCAAAAAAGCACGCATAACAGTAAGAGTTCTTTTTTTTTATTTTTCGGCATAAAACTTGAATGAACTTATCCTTATGAAACGAACGGACGTCGAACGTTCATGAGATCATGTTATATTTACAAGTTCCGCTCTTTCTTTGACTAAAACTTATGTATATGTCGTTTTACATTTTTTTTTCATTTTAATGTACACATACGATTGCAATGTACTAGTAAAAAAAGAAATATGTATTGGGATCTGACATAGACCAGACGCTCTCTGGTGGATAAAATCTGAACGAATAGTAGCATACAAGCAGAAAGCGTTCGTTGATGCGACTTGTATGTTCTTGTATGTCTTGCGTGAAAAGGTTATTATATCACCGATATTTTTGTTATTTTTAACGTATTTTATTATATGTCCTGCTCTGAAAACTTGTTCATCTTTTATAAAATAACGTTTGGTAGGATTAGTATCTGCCCAATAGTACAGAAATATTCATAATTAACAAAAACAGGTACTTGCTCCATATATGACAATGTAAATTGTATACTATGGTACGCCATCTTAGCTTAGACCACGCCCCCATGTCAGATCCCAATAGGAGGCCCTTATCATTTTAGACTCAGCTGTTTGCCGGGGCTTGCCGACACCATCACGCAATTCTCGGAAGGTCAATCATAAAAATATCGCAATGCAGGATGCAGACGCCACGCCACGCTCTTTTTTTTCTTTTATTTTTTATTTTAGATGAATATACATACTTATAATCTAAAAGACTTCATTTTATTTTTTTTTTGTGTGTTTTTGTTTTTTATTGTTATTGTTTTTTTTTTGGTATTTCATTAGAATATGTGACCAACTTGATATTTCTTTATTTTTTTAGATGAATATTATAAGGAATTTTTATAACATGATAAATTTTAATTAGTGATCTCGACTTTTTACGACTTTGTTTGCAGCAGCTTAACTCGTTAACTGCGAAAGATTGGATATAGATACTACTACTCTATATAAATGACCTGTTTTTTAGAGATCCTAGTGGTTTCGTAGTAAATTTTATTTTGAGAAATAGGCGCTATACAATATACGTGCATACAAAGTACACTCATAAATCATATTACCATGTTACTATTGTAAGTTTAGCCTGATGATTATAATATACATCTAAATAACAAGAATTTATTGATCTTCCAGAAAACTTATCAGTCATCGAACAACACAGTGTACAGTTATTCAAATAAATTTTACACGTGTACATGGACAATCAATCATCCTAAAAGTTCTAAATAACAAGTCTTTTGTAAAAAAAATTTTCGATTAAAATTTTCATTTTTTTTTGTCATTAAAAAGAATTAGGCTGATTCCATTCAGATTCATGCAGGCAGTCACTGATCGAATTTTTTTTTTTCTTCTAAGTAATAAAAATACCTTCTATTATGTATATGAAGATAAAATTTACCTCATAGAACGCTCAAAATTTTTTTTTTTTTTTACTACAGCAGTTTTAGTGTTGGATGTAAAAACGAAAATTCAAAAATTGAAAATGAACCTCTACTTTTAAATGACTATAGCTCCGTCAATTATTAACCTTTTCGGACGTTCTTCTAACGAAAGTGTGCAAAATTTGGTCTAGTTTTAAATGCGATCTCGATTTTTGTAATACAATTTGATTTTGCTGAGTTATTTACGAAAAACCGAAAAAAAGCGATTTTTTTCAAACACGATTTTCTCAAAAACTATATTTTTTTTTTTTAAATTTTTATATGATTTTATACATAAAAAATACTAACTTTTAGGGTAGGTGAGAATATGCGATTTTGCCTTATTTTTTTTAAACAGATTTTTAAACGTTTTTTTTATATTTTCGATTTTAAAACATTGATACCATGGCGCATCGTACTATTTTTCCAACTTTACGTGTTCTTACAACTATTTTTATGCTTTTATTTATTAATATATCAAAAATATCAACAATAATCTTTAAAATAAACCCCGGATCGAATATTTTGATCAATTAGAACAAAAGTTATGATGATTTAAAGTTTAAAAAAAATGCTGAAACTTTAAATAAATATGATATTTACAGATGCTTTGAATAATTATAAAAAAGAGAATAAACAAGACATTGCAGATTTTATTCAGAAAAATCAAATTTACTGAATAAAACTAGCACAATTGAAAATTTCTTAATAGAGTTAAGAGAGCGTGCTCTCACTGTAAGAGCTCATAAATTGGTCAAAGAAATTCAACGTATAGCAATTAAAGAGGTTAAACTTTTAGCGAAAAATAATGACTTCCAATTAGTTATTCATGTCGATTTTGCAGAAAATTGGACAGTTCTGCTTCAAAATGAAATTCAAAGCTATCATTAGAATAAAAACCAAATATCAATATTTACGTCAGTATGCTATTTTGAAAATGATAAGACAGTCAGTTATGTCACCGTCTCTGACGATATTAAACATGATTCGTCTCATGCCCTAATGACTATAAATTTAATTATCGACAACTTAAAACAAAAACATATTGTGCAAGATCTTGATGAAATCATAACCATTTCTGATGGAGCTGCCAGTCATTTTAAAAATAGATATCAATTCTATGAGTTTCAAAACTCAAAAGTAAACAGAAAATGGCTTTTTTCTGCAACAGTTCATGGCAAAGGCGCTTGTGATGGTATTGGTGGTTTAGTTATACATTATGCTACCACGCATAATCAGTCCAAGAAGAATGCAGATTTTATTAGAAACGCTGAAAATTTCGCCACTCACGTATCAAAATATACTCCGTCGATTAACATTCTTGTTATCCGTAAGGATGAGTTAGAAGTTTTTCGACAGACAAAAAAAATGGAATAGTTAGGAAATGCAAAAGAAATTAAAGGTATTCAAAAGATTCACTGTAGAAAAAGTAAACGAAACCAAATCCACACTGCCAAAACTTCAAGACATGAGTGGCAAGAAGTAAATTGAAAGGTTTTATTCAAATTCAGATTTTTTTATTCACATTAGTTCTCAATTCATTGTTTTTGTTCATTGGGAATGACCAAATAATATATTTTAGTATTTAAAAAATTCACCTTTTCAAAATTTGAAATTCAAATTCAAAATTCAAAATTCAAAGTAAATATATTTATTTAAAGTTTCAGCATTTTTTTTTTAAACTTTAAATCGTCATAACTTTTGTTCTAATTGATCAAAATATTCGATACGGGGTTTATTTTAAAGATTATTGTTGATATTTTCGATATATTAATAAATAAAAGCATAAAAATAGTTGTAAGAACACGCAAAGTTGGAAAAATAGTACGATGCGCCATGGTATCAATGTTTTAAAATCGAAAATATAAAAAAAACGTTTGAAAATCTGTTTAAAAAAAATAAGGCAAAATCGCATATTCTCACCTACCCTAAAAGTTAGTATTTTTTATGTATAAAATCATATAAAAATTTAAAAAAAATATATAGTTTTTGAGAAAATCGTGTTTGAAAAAAATCGCTTTTTTTCGGTTTTTCGTAAATAACTCAGCGAGATCAAATTGTATTACAAAAATCGAGATTGTATTTAAAACTAGACCAAATTTCGCACACTTTCGTTAAAAGAACGTCCAAAAAGGTTAAAAATTGACGGAGCTATAGTCATTTAAAAGTAGAGGTTCATTTTCAATTTTTGAATTTTCGTTTTTACATCCAACACTAAAATTGCTGTAGTAAAAAAAAAAAATTTTTTGAGCGTTCTATGAGGTAAATTTTATCTTCATATACATAATAGAAGGTATTTTTATTACTTAGAAGAAAAAAAAAAATTCGATCAGTGACGGCCTGCATGAATCTGAATGGAATCAGCCATTAATTATAATCAGGATTTATCTTCGTAGGTTTTAATTTCTTGTTATGAATACATTATGATTTGATGATAAAATATTTATTAAATTGTCTTAAATGTTGTTTCTACATTTGTCCTTTAAATACTTATTCAAAATAATAAAAAAAGCCACAGCTTTCTTCACTGGTTATCATCAATTTGTATTACCGACCCCCAAGTTAACTAACAGCACAATCACAAATTTCTTTGCAAAAATTTCTAACAAAGTCATACACTTTCCCTTTGTTTCCAAATAAAACAAAAAAAGGTACTTCTTAAAAATGTTCCTTATATTATCTTTCTCTCTGCTTGTTATAATTCGCTCGTTATGCGTCGAGCTCATCCGTATTAACGCGTTCTAATACCAGAGTTTTGTAAACAGGAAGCAACGACCATTCATCAAAAAAAAGAAGAAAAAAAAGCGAAGAATAAGAAATAAAGAAAAGAAACGAAATAAAATAAAAAAGAAAAAAAAACATACAAGCAAAGCGGCCAAGCACAACGAAGGATAAGGGATATCCGTACGTGTATACATAGAGAAGAAGAAGTAGAAGAAGACGAAGAAGAAGGTTCGTTTTTCTCAAGGACAAGATTTAAAATCGCGCGTTGGTGGGGTGCGGCATTAGTGCATACGTATATATAGATAGAGCTCTCTCTGTCTTTCTCTAGATCTTTGCAGGTTGTTGGGACCATTGACTCTAAAAAGGGGATTCCAGATCTCTTTTTCTTCTTCGTCTTCTTCTTATATTCTGGGTGCTGCTGCTGATGCTGCTCCACTCTCTGTTTGGAGTCGTTTTTCTTAGAAGAGATCTAAAAGGCCTACTACCCGTGTACAATTCATGTATGTATAGATATACATAAACGCACCACTAAACAATCTTAACCACTGTTGGCCTCAAAAAATCAAGAGGCTGCCATGGACCAAAAATTTCGAGTGTACAAGAGGAAAGACAAAGGGAAATAACAAAGAATTGTACATATACACAAAAAAATGAAGCTAAACTATTTGGTGAAAAGAGATGCGAGAGTAAGTTATAAAAATAATTGGAAGTAAACAATATTATTGTGTAACTAAAGGGTACTTTATACAATGACTCCACGAGCTTCGTAATTTAATTTATCAAATTCTCAGAATACGAACAGTCTAATGAAATTATTTGATACTTTTTAAATTGTATAGTACATTACGCAACGAGTGCGTAAAATATGTGATTATCGTACAAGTCAGGTTTGTCGCCCGAGCGAAGCGAAGGCGACAAATGAGACGAGTGCGATGATCACTTTACGCATTAGTTGCGTATATTATTTTTGCTAACAAGTGCGTAAAATTCCAAGAATGATACACTTACGTCCGCGATAGCACGTGTAATCTTGTTCGAAAGCTATCAAGGTTGTAAGAGGTAACCGGGGCCGGGGAGCAGGACGGGGTCCAGGGGCGGAGCCCCTGCCTGAGGGGTTCGGGGGGACGCCCCCCCTCTAAAAGAATAATTAATATTCCTAATATAAAAATACAATTAGTAAAACAATTTAGTCTAAATTCCAGGAATAGTACATTACGTTCCGTGGACAGATAGGCTTTTTTTACGAAACGAGAAGATTACAAGCCGAGCCGAAGGCGAGGTTTGTAACGAGTTTCGTTAAAAAGCCTTTTTGTCCAAGTAACGTAATGAATTTTACGTTCTGAGAGCCGAAAATGAGAAAAGAAGTTGCGATTTTGAGGTTAGAAGAACGTAAAATTTAATTTCACTGCTACTCAAAAATTTAAGCTCACCTAAGAAAAAATATTAAAATTTTAAAAGTTTTACATTAAATTTTATTAAATAAATTTTTTTTGGTGTTAAAAGTATTCTAGCTTGGTTCTTCATACAGAAAGGAAAATTTTTTTCCTCTGTCGTTTTTTTTTAGAATGCATAATATTCGAAGCATAATTTGTTTTAAAAAAATGGCATTATTTTACAAAAACAGCTATAACGTAGTGAAAAATCAGTTTTAAATAACGCATTTTAAAGTTTTGGCAATTTTCTTTTAAATTGCTTTAAGTTTAAGTTGTATTACAAATTTTTTAAAATTTTAAGATTCTAAGTATGTGTAGAAGAGAGTTCACGTATCGCAAAAAAATTTGTACATAGCAATTTGAAAGAGCACCATAAAAGCTTTCAAATGAAATGTATAAAAAAAATTATGTCTCGGTATATAATTTTAAATTTGAATTAATTTGTGAAACGATTTACGTAACAAACCATTAATTTAGAAATTGTGAGAAAACATGCAAGAGCAAAGAAAAATATTAGAAACCGCATGTGTCTTTATAAGCCTTCTAATGAATATTTAGGTTTTTATATGTTTTCTTACATTTTCGAATCCAGCATCAAACAGCTCAGGTTAAGATATATGTAGGGCCCAACCTAATACATAAATGTATTTGGCAACACAATCAATCATACTTGTTTTTTTAATTTTAACTTAAACATTAACCTGTTTCTTTTTTTTGCATTTTTTTACATCTCTTATGCATTTGCAATTTAAAATTTAAAATTTAAAGTACACGTTAAACAATATGTTACCTCATTATGATTTACTTTATAATATTTATGAAGTTTAAATGTTAAATGTTTCTCTGCATGAATTTACATCTAGCTTATAGTTAAATAATTAACATAAATACTTTAACCATATTTTTTTTAAATGCCACTTATTCCATTAAATGACTTTTTTACATTCTCAGAAAAGTTAAAAAGAAAGGTACATTCAGGCGTGAAGTATCTTATACAAAGTTGCAGGGTCTGTCTTTTTTATTGTCTAAATTAATTAGTCAAAATTTTTAAAAGCACGTTTATTGCACGCAATTAGCTAAAACGAAGTTTAAAGAGACTGTAGCGGGGTGGACACCATAAAGGGGGAGAGAAAAGAAAAGAATTAAGAAAAAAAAAGAGATAAAATAAAGAAAGAAAGATTATAATAGGCTCTGAGCCCATTACTCTTTCTGATGTCTGTATATAGACAATGCGAAAATAAGTTCCATTGAGACAATTGGTAATTTTCAACGCCGAATATCCGTCGGAAGCAAATACGGTGTATATATATTGTATAAAGCGCCCACAAAAAAATTTTTTTTTTTTCATTTGTCTCCCTTCTTAAACACTTATGTCATATCTCTTGTTTCTAAGCCGCGCCAATGGCTTTCTTACTAGTAACAAAATTGCTCTCATCCATTTTGCAATGAATTTTAAACGGAGTAGCACTGTTTAACGTACTGTATAATGCATGTATATCCATAGTCTTTTTTTTTTTATTCATTTTTATTATATCTAATAATACCTAATTGTACAAATGTCAACGCTATTCGTTCTTTTTTTTTCTTTTCATTTTTTAACGACAGATTTGGATTTATGCTCATGACAAGTACATTATTTTTTTATCTCGTTTGAATTTTATACCGCTGATAAGAAATTGTTATACAATCTACGAAGATATATTTTTTTTAATCATAATTTAAATAAATTTTTCGAAAAATAGTTGATATTATAAAATTAAGCTTGGCGTAATTTAAAAAAAAAAGTCTATTGACGTTATAGATTAATTATAACCAATGTTTAGAGAAAAATGATTAATCGTCAATAAATAACCCCTTTTCAACAAAAATTAACCGAAAAACTAAAGGAACACCAAAGTCATGCATAATTATATACATTCATAAGAACGCACTCGTGTGTCCTCGCTGCAATGCACATATAACAGCATATCTGCCTTATGACACGAGCAATTCTTTCTTTCATCCTTTTCTTTTTTTTTTTTAAATGCTCGACTGTTCGTATATAAAATGTGTATACATATGTGCTTGTATACACATATATATATATATAGAGACATATATATATATATATATATATATATATATATATATATATATATATATAAGTCGTGAAGGACCGCACGCAGTAATATTAGACTCGGTCGCCGCAGACAAATTCATTTGCTACTATAAAAATGAGAGAGAAAGAGTGAGCGAGAGCGAGAGAGAAGATAAAGTATAAGTGAGTAAAGTTTTGCCCACCAGCTGTCTTCCGTTCACAGGCAGAACACTTGTGACGATTTGGCGATTTGACCATCCTTATCTTTTTATATGAACCTTTCTTTCTCTCTTTTTTTTCACTTCTTCTAATACTGTCTGTTGGATCCGACTAATACATGTATAAATACAGGCTCTTATTCTTAACAAAGTTGTTCGGATGCTTTCCGTTCAGTTTTAATGCCTAAGGTCATTTTAGAGATTAAACGTATTTAATGTCAGCAGTAAAAGAGAGAAACGTTGTTTGTTTTTAATGATTCTTATCTTTTTTTTTGACAAATTTTGGTAGATCAGTGACTTCAATATATTTGCATCGTAAAGGATTTTTTAGTAGCTTCAAGGAAAATCAAATCTATACTTAATCATGAATTATGAATTACAAAAAAATAGTACGATATACGTGAAAAATTTTTAACGTAATAAATGTGGTTCAGTATCATCTAAACGGAATGTCTGACTTGCGTTCATTTTATTTTTTTTTGGAAAAACTTTTACAAATATAGTACAATAAAACTTTTTTTTCTATCCATCGATTTCTTATTTTTTTGTAAAGATATCTCATCAGCTATCTATGATTTTCCTAAATCTGTTACTTTGATAAAGATTTCTTATGATTAGTGAATTTAAAGTACGATTATATTGTTAAAAACAATAATGCACGAATGAGAATTTTAATAATTTCATCCAGTTAATAAATAAATATTAAAATAATTATTTTAAATTTATCTAATAAACTGTCAATTTCCTACTGAAAGAGAGAAGTTACTCTTTATATAAAAAGAAAAAATATTTGTTAATACGCAATTTTGACCCACATAAATTTCTAAGTCATTGCGTATTCAAATTGGAAATAAAGGATGCCGTGTCGTCCCTTTAAACCGTTAAAGTCAAAACAGTTTGAAAATTGCTCATTAAAACCGGATGTTAACATTAAATTCAAGAGTTCTCGATGACTATGACATTGTCAAAAAAAAAAAGAAAAAAAAACAGCTGATACCCCATACTCTTATGGGACACTCCCATATAACAACTTTCCCGTAACTTTCTTGATGAGCAAATAAACATATACCTACGATCGCACATCTTCTTTATAATATACATACAACTCGATGAATTTGGAATATTTCAAAGGGTTAATATAAGCAGTATGAGCTATGTAATGTAACATGTGACAGTATTTTGTGTATATACGTTTTTTTTATCAGAATAGTAATCATGTATAGGAATCGTTTCCCACGCAGAAATTTATTAGTGTAAAATATTTTATTTTTAGTGGTTAGACCACCTGGGACTAGGGACACTTTTATTTTATTAGTGAATATAAAGAATGCATATAGAGAAGTAGATAGTGGAGGAAAAATTTTGATTATTATTAGTCACAAATTGAAAAAAAATTGTCTTCATTGAATTTGTTATATAAAAAGAAAAAGTTTAATTTAATTTCTAAGTTTGATTCCAGTTCATTAAAATAAACGGAAAGATCATTTATTGAAATGCATATATATATTTAATATGAATACATGAGGTCGTCAGTGGCTCACTCGGTAGAATGATAGATTCGTAATCTCAAGAACCCGAGTTCGAATCCCGATCTCGGCCGATTTATACAAGCACCACTGTATGTTACATGTGCTTTCTTCACAAATACACTGAGAAAACCTCCGTCGTTAATTAGGATCACAATGATAACATAAATATAGCGACGCTAAATAAAATTTAAAATATAGTAAAAATTTGTTGGTTAAATAAAGTCTCTTTTTTTATTTTTCGTCACATAAAACAAATTTAATAAACGATATACAAAAATTATAGAAAAAAAAAATCAGGATATAACTATCTATGGTCCATTTCCTGCTGTTTCGATAATCTGATAGTCTCATTTGTCTAGCTTAAAATATATCTGAACGGTAACGGTTTTTTTAATCTTTATAAACGAAAAAAAACATTTGATTGATTAATAATAATTAATTTATTTTATTTTAAGTTAATGTTAAGAGATAAAGAGATACAGATTCAAAATTACTGATGATGAACTTATAGAACATGAAATAAATTTTTGCAATAGATAAAGTCTAGATATTTATAAATATAAAATTCAAAATATGACCATCATATTGTTTAGATTTATTATTATCTTCAAACAATAATATGATTATAAATTATTTAAAATTTAATTTTAAGCTATTAACGTTTATATAAAAATGAATATTTAAAACAAAATGTCAACAATGCCAAATCAATAATAATTACGAAGAAAAGTTTTCAACCATACTTCAAACGTAGGAAAAAAAACAAGATTCATCGATTAAAATTAAGCGACGCAAAAAAGTTAACATCTGCGTAATTACTGTCCTCAAACACGAGACGTAAAAAGTGTTCCCCAATGACTTACGGAAACGCATACAGAAAGTACCTTTGGAAAACTATACCTACAACTATACAACACGTATATGGTCAATGTCCCAATTGCTACTCACGAACCTATTACTAGCCGTTCATTGTTAAAAATTTTTTTTTGTATCTAAATAACATTGAGCGGTTAGTAATAGGTTCATTTCTAACAGCGAGTAGCAATTGGGACATTGACCATATACAGCATATATTTGAAAGTATAAGCATATCGTGGAATATACTACAAAGGCAGGTGCGAAGGCGCGAAACACACTCTTACCAATTGACTCATCGACACACGCTACGCTTTTAAATTCCATCATATATATTAGATATAGAAATTCTTCTTTTGGAAAAATGGATTCTCATGGTATATCTCCTAGCAGAACTACTTTGCTTATCTAGATTTTCTCATCTCTTAGCACGCACATGTATATATATAGTACCAGTACGTGTAATATGCAGCTTTTTCTAAGAGAAAGGAAAAAGGGAGGGGTATATCAAAAAGCATCTGCCCTACCGGCATGAGTCGATGCATATTATCCAAAAGGAGATAGATAGTTAAGAATTTAACTTACTTTTGCTCTCTTTTAGTTTTATTTACCTTATAGGGTAGCCATGGGATGTGTTGTCCAAAAAATAAAGGGGGCTTGATATGTGGGAAAGTTTTTTCGAGGGTTCGCGTATTTTTGCGCACCCTTAGAAATTTATATATATGTTACATGTATGTTGCATATATATATATAAATTCTCTGTGGGTCAATATGCAATAGCATCTGGATTTTTTGAGATTTGACTGATTGCGGACACTTGTTTGACCAATCGTTGTGGCCATTATGGACAATTTAAGTTTTGAAATTTTTAGTTGGTGGTTCTCGGGTTGGTTGGTACTATCATTTGTATTCTTTTCTTCGTTTGAAATATGGAGATCGAATGTTAGATTCTCAAATTCCAGTACTGAAAAGAATAATTATCAATCATTTTTCATATATTATTCATTTCCATTGTTATTTTTGATGAATTGTTAAACAATATTTAGAGCTTACAAAAAATGAGCTTAGGTGTTGAAAAAATTTTTTCAAACGTATTGACCATTATAGTAACTGAAACTAGCGTTTCTATAATTTAAATTTTCCACAAATATAAGAATAAGAAGTTATCATTTATAGTATTACTACAATCTTGCATAGTATTTTCAGATAAAAAAATTCGAGATTTAGTGGCAATATTACAGCAAGTAGCGCGATCGCGTCTTGAGGGCAAATAGGGGAAAATTCTATTTAGTACATCATCAATCTATTTGGAGATGTAATGTAATATTTTGCAGCTATTAAAAAATTAAAAATATTTAAGTTAGAGATACAAGAACTATAAGAAAAAAATTACTTTCTAAGACGTTTGATTTATGAGTCTTATTTTACCCAATTTTGTTATTTCGGTGTCGCAAATAAAAAATTTTCTTTCTTACAATGTAGAAGTACACATTGATAACCTTTTTTTGTATCTTTCGAAAAAATATTCTAAAAAATTTATATTTTTAAAGTTTAAAGTTTGATAATATTTAATAAACTTAAGTTTTGTTAAAAAAAACTAAAGTTACAATAAAACTAATGTGAATATGATATTGTTCTTTATGTCCCTATCATAAAACACTAATGTTGCAAATGACCCAATCTTTATTAAGTGATGGTATATTTATTGAACGGAAAAATAACCATAGCAAATTGTGATAATGATGTCTCTTATTTTTATTAGTAAATGAAATAGTACGTTTCAATAGTGCGAAAGGTCAGTTTCTCAACAAGCGTGACGTTTGTCGCCCGAGTGAATCGTGAATTATAGACTAGTGGAGAAATATCTTTCGGATGTGCATTAAACGCTGGTTTTTTAAATTTTACGTGCGTGAAGTGCAATTTCGCAACGCTAATAGTAAAAACATTTTCATCCGAGGCGAAGCCGAGAGTGGCAAGTCCATAGTACGAGTTTGCTACTCTCGGCTTCGCTTCGGGTGTCAATTCACTCGTGCTATGACCTGTTCTTTATTTTACCTCCTTAGGTGCATAATATACTATTCTTGATAAATTTCGTTGATTTATTAACTCAAGCTTTCTTAATCATAACTCGCAATTGAAAAAAAATTTTTTAATTTAACAAACTTCTCAACAAAATTGTATAATATTATTAAGATATCATAAATTATTTTTCAAGTGTATATTCATTGAATCTATTGTAAAATAATACTATAATCATGTAATGAAACTTATAATACAAAGAGTAAAATGATTTCGCAAAACATCGTTAATAATTTAATTACAAAGATTACCCGCAAGTTTTTAATGGTTATTCTTAAATTTACTTATATAAAAAAATTAAATTTATACTTTATTACCATTCACTCAAATTTAATTTTTTAAAATTTTTTTTAACGTCGCTGTAATTTATGCTGTCATTGCAGTGCTTATTAGCGACGAAGATCGTTTCAGTGTGTTTGAGAACAAAGCACATCATATACAGTGGTGCTTGTATCAATCAGCGACAGAGAGTGGGATTTGAACTCGAGTCCTCGAGAATACGAATCCAACGCTCTACCAAATGAGCCACTGAGATTTCTAAAATTTAATTTGATTCGTTAAATATTTTTAACTATTGAAAAAAATATTTTAAAATGTTTTTTAAAAGGCATTACCATTAGTGGCTTAACTCTATTATATTACGTAAAAGCTGAAAAATATACTGATGATTTTCGTAAATTAAAATTCGCTATCATTAAGTTTTAATAGAATGAAATAATCCTCGTGAAATATTTATGTATTGTGCACTTGTAAGACAATAAAAATATATTATGTTTATTAAATATTATTCTAGGATTTAACAATTAAAATTAAGAAAATCGAAAAAATTAATTTATCGATGATAAAATATTGATTTTCATCAAATTCAATCAATATCTTCTATATGAATCCAAATGACCGTTTCTTTTTCTAACCTCTCATATCTTCGTACACGTTTATATAAAAATTCTCCAACTTACTTCGATAATCTACCACTAACTCCTTTCCTTTAAATCACGAAGCAAACCATAACAATTTCCATCCATCCAATAACCGGATTAAATCACGTATATACCTAAAGACAAAATTGAATTCTCCCCTTTCCTTCCTCCCTATGTATACCTCCTTGTAAAGTTATGTTTCTCTTTAAAATTAAACGGTACGATATCATATATAACATAAACAGGGAAGGAAGCCAGATTCTCCCATAGGTTTCATAAGTAAGAAAAAGGGAAGTACGCCAAAAGTAAAAGGAAGCCCTTCTCTTTTTTTTACCTTTAGCATATACACATACCTATAAGGGATTCAGTAATCACGACTATATCGTCGATTCCCTCATCTTTTACTTTCTCCCTTATATTCATGCAAAAGGCACCCTATAAAAGGCGTGTGTTTTTCTCTCTTTTAACCTCATGTCTATGTCTTTTTGGTTATAAGCGTGAGAGCGATTTTTATAAAAGGCGCTATGTATATACACACTGAGAAAAATATTTTATTGAATCAATGAAAATTTAATTAAAACAATTAAATAATTTAATCATAATATCGCAATTAAATATTTTATGAATATTAATTAAAAATGTAATTGACTTTATGTAATATTTGAGTGGATTAAGCAAGGGCTTTGTATTGAAATAATCAAAAAAGTTATTAAATTAATTAAATATTCAATTGAAATCTGAAATCAAAATATTGGATCAAAAGAATTTTTCATTGAATCAATGCGATAATTTGTTCATTCAATTACATTTTTATTCATAGTAATGAAATAATTCATTGTTATTATTAAAAATTTGATTGATTCAATGAAACATTTCATTGAACATTAAAATAATCAGATAGAATTAATAAAATAAGTAATTAAATTAATAGAATATTTTATTAATTTCATAAAATGTTAAATAATATTAATTTCATATTTTATGACCATAATTAAATATTAGATTATTTCAATGAAATGTTTTATTAATTATTGAAGGGATTAATGGTATAAATAAAATAATTAATCGAATTAATTAAATATTTCGTTAGCTGAACAAAATGTTAGATGTTATTAATGAAATGAGCAACTGGCTTGATAAAAGATTTATTAATTTTAATTAAATATTTTATTAAATGTTCAGATTATAATATTTATTTAATTATATGAATGGAATATTTAATTAAATCAATTAAATATTTAATTAGACAAACAAAATTATATTTGTTGTAATTACTTTATTAGATTTTTTTATTAAACATTTCATTATATTAATATAATAATTTTTTATATTAATGAAATATTAAATTATCCCAATGAAATATTTAGTTGATAATAATTCAAAACTAAAAGTTTATTTCTATTTTTCTTTGATTGATTCATTTTAATATTACTGATACTCTTACTTACCATTTACGTTTTTTCATTCTTATAGACATTTTTTGGCACTTATACAACAATTTTTGTTCCTACGATATAATTATAGTGAAAGATGTTTTGATACACAACTAATTTTCCTATTTCTAACATCGTTACATAATACGCATGTATCCGCTTCCCTACTCGCTCGCATAAATTACAATTAATAAGTAATCTTTTCGTCGGCCTTATATACAAAATGATTTGAAGTCTCTGCACTTGCGGATAACGCCACTGAGGTAGTAGCCACCTCTTGAATAAAATATGAATTAGATGGCGCGGAAATTCAAAATATTTTAAAGATCTGATTCCAAATTTTATAATTCCAATTATTTTTTAAGGGGTATAAAAAAGCGTTTCATTGAATCAACAAAATATCATATTCGTTAAATTAAATCACTGCAACGTAAATTCAGATATTAAATTTTTTTAAAGAAATATTTATTAAACCGAATATATTTATTCTATTATTTCTATCAAGTTGTTATTTAAACAAGAATATATTTCACTGATTTAATTAAATATTGTATTAACACTTCTATTAAATTACTTTAATGTTTAATAATATATTTGATTATCTTGATGAAATATTTATTAAACCAGATATATTTATTCTATTATTTCTATCAAGTTGTTATTGAAACAAGAATATATTTCACTGATTTAATTAAATATTATATTAACACTTCCATTAAATTACTTTAATGTTTAATAATATATTTGATTATCTTAATGAAATATTTATTAAACCAAATATATTTATTTTATTATTTCTATCAAGTTATTATTGAAACAAGAATATATTTCACTGATTTAATTAAATATTGTATTAACACTTCTATTAAATTACTTTAATCTTTAATAATATATTTGATTATCTTCATGAAATATTTATTAAACCAAATATATTTATTTTATTATTTTTATCAAATTGTTATTGAATCAAGAATATATTTCACTGATTTAATTAAATATTGTATTAACACTTCTATTAAATTACTTTAATCTTTAATAATATATTTGATTATCTTAATGAAATATTTATTATTTTATTATTCCTATCAAATTGTTATTGAATCAAGAATATATTTCACTGATTTAATTAAATATTATATTACCACTTTCATTAAATTACTTTAATGTTTAATAATAAATTTGATTATCTTAATAAAATATTTATTAAACCAAATATATTTATTCTATTATTTCTATCAAGTTGTTATTGAAACAAGAATATATTTCACTGATTTAATTAAATATTATATTAACACTT
The DNA here is from genome assembly GCA_017163975.1 of Anastatus disparis. Lineage (NCBI taxonomy): Eukaryota > Metazoa > Arthropoda > Insecta > Hymenoptera > Eupelmidae > Anastatus > Anastatus disparis. The sequence goes on from JAFFSR010000381.1 coordinate 3,533,318, forward strand.
TCATAAAATTACTTTAATATTCAATAATATATTTGATTATCTCAATGAAATATTTATTAAACCGAATATATTTATTTTATTATTTCTATCAAGTTTTGATTGACATAAGAATATATTTCATTAATTCAATTAAATATTATAATACGTCTACTAAATTACTTTGATGTTTAATAATATATTTCATTATCTCAATGAAATATTTATTAAACCGAATATATTTATTCTATTATTTCTATCAAGTTTTGATTAAAAGAAGAATATATTACATTGATTCAATTAATTATTATATCACCTCTATTAAATTACTTTACTGTTCAATAATATATTTAATTACATTAATAAAATATTTAATAATGTCAAGATTATTGTTTTATTCTTTCAATAAATTTTGAATGGTAACAAAAAGATATTTTATTGTTTCAATTAAATATTGTATGACTTATATTAAATTATGTCACTGATCAATGAAATACCTAATCATTTTAATTCAATATTTAGTTGCTTTGATGAATGCGTTTTTTCTCTTTATGTAATATATGATTGATTCTATGAAATATCTCATTGTCTTTTAATTAAATAATTTCATTGCGATATTATAATTAATTGGATGCATTTGAATCAATTAAATTTTTAATTGATTTAAATATTTGATTTATTTTGTTCTATAAAATTATTTTATTACTTTGATTATTTAATTATATTGCGTCTATGAAATCAGTGATTAATTGAATTAATTATTATTTTTAACAATCAAATATTTTATTATTTATGTTCCAATTAAATATTTTGTTGTATTAATTAATTTCTTTATCAGATCGATTAAATAATTATTTGAATCAATTAAATTTTTTTTTAATTATATCATTTCATTGATTCAATGATTTTTTTTTCTCAGTGCATACATATATCCTCCCTTCTTTTTCTGGAGACGCTTGGATTCTTTTCTGAACTCTGCCATCTGAAGCGGTGTTTTGTGTATAGTTCAAATTCCCAGGACATACATACTTGCAATACTTTAATTTTCCTTCTTTCTTTTTTTTTTTTTTAAATATGGCCCACAATTTCATGGATGTTTTTTCGGTTACTTTTGATTTTAGAGGTTTCTTAGCTATTGAGGTTTAAGCTTGAGAGCTTTTCCTTACCCAATGAGACAGGAAAATTAATGTGATTCGAGCGAAATATTTTTGTGTGTGCAGATCATCGTTAAATGTATATTTTAAGTTTTTTTTTATAGTTTATGTTTATGATATGGTATGAAGGGATTGCTGATTTGTTTTGATTATTGTAAAAGGGTTTTTAACCTTTACAAAGATAGATCGTTAGGAGGGTTAAGGTATTTAACTATGTTATTTATTAAGGATTATTAAAGACGTTTGATAAACGTCGATCAAAATATATTCTTTTATATTAAGTATATACATTCATAATATTATTTGATTTACGATTCTTACAATTTTTCATAGAATCGAATAATATTGAATTTATATTATTTATTGCATCAAAGGTTATTCTTAATGTTTTTATCAATCCTTGTTTATGCTGATTAAATTAACCTACTCAACAATCATTTTTGCACAAACTTTAATATTTCAAGATTTTTAAACTTTAAATATTTAAATATTATTACAATCTAGTATACTTTTATAAATTATTGCATTTTGAGATATCAGTGGCTCATTCGGTAGGGCGATAGATTCGTAATCTCGAGGTTCCGAGTTCGAATCCCGCTCTCAGCCGAATGATACAAGCACGACTGTACGTTACATGTGCTGAAGTTCACCAACACACTGATGACCTCCATCACTAATTAGCATCTTAATAATAGCATAAATACTGCGACGTAAAAATAATAATAATAAAAAAATTATTACATTTATGTTTTAATAAGAAAGAATTTCAAATTTTCATCATTTTGAAAATTTTTTTTAAAATAAAGAATTAAAAATTTATTGAAAAATTTTATTGATATCTTATCAATTACAATAAAAATAAAACTGGATAATTCTAATTTGATGTTTCATAAATTTAAAATAATAGCCATTTATTATACAATTTTCGAAAATTCTTAATAATTCGGAATACCATAAATTTCATTAATGTATATCAAAACTATTAAAATAAAACTGTTAAAAATGAAATTTTTGCACGTTCTAACAAAAATTTTCACACGAATTAAAAATAAAGAATAAAAAAAAAGAAGACATAGATCTCATACCGCAAGTACTTAAATCTCAGTCACACACAAACGTTCGAAACGTACAAACGTATGTATATAGATATATAACTTATTACAGAGTGTGACGCGGTAGCAATCAATCGTCATTGATCTGTTGTATAAAGAAAAGTAAAGAGTTTAAAAGAAGAAACCGCGAGGAATGCGAAAAGAAAGAAGATACGCGTTAAGAAAAGTAAGAAGAGAACTCAATGCACATGTATATAAAATGCATAAGTGTGCAATACGTCTGTCATTGGACATATATATGTATAGATTTCTTCTAAAGGATTTCTTCTCCTTTTTATCCTATACAACTTGCAAGCCTTGATGGGAGCGCCACATCCGGTCTAATCAACTCCCTATGTGTGCTGTCATTATATGCAGATTCTATATAAGCAAGTCGCCCCATAAAAATTCATGCGTGCAGCCCCGAACTTTAGAGCTTATGCACGTAGAAGAAACATACATACATATTTTATTTTACTTTTATTTTTGCTTTTTTGCTTTTTTACATTTTTTTACTTTTTACCAATCCGTGGAATTTTAGAATAAAGCTTTTATGTTTTTTTTATATGCGAAGAATTTTTAGCTTTTACAAGTAAGATTACGCGGTCCTAATTTTCAATCTAGGTTTTTTCCAGAAATTCAAATTTTAAAAGATACTCTTGAAAATAAGGAGAATAGTGAGAAAATTTATCTGTACCACAAAATTTTTTCTCAATATAAAATAAGAAAAAAACTTCGAGTTTTGTGGTGGGACATTCTTTCACTTTCTTACGCATACATATGAAAAGATTCACGTATTTATTATGTATATGCACACACGAAATTCGTTGCTTATCTTACAGTGGCATTGACTGCATTCCTACATGCGATATGTATGTCAGTGGATACCTATATACGTATGAAAGATATATATTTACTTTGTAAGTATTAAGATTTCTGCGAGATCTTATATTCACATTAAATTATTTTATTAAATTTTTATTGTGGAAATTTGTCTTTTTTCTAGTGAGATTCATCAAAATTTCTTATAGTTCTTTCATCAAATAATTATAGTTTAAAAATACAATAGAACATTAAAATTTTCTATTTGATTGATGATATATTAAAAAATTTTAGAATAAATTTATATGAAATCAAATTTGTTCCTAGTGACATGTACTAATAAAAAATCGAATAATCAAATCATGGACAAATTTCTTAAAATATAAATTTTAATACTTCATACTTTACAATGTCCTTTTTATTATAAATAAATATAATATTTGATAAAAAGGAAGGCGTCAAATTAAAAATCACTTCAATAAAGAAAAGTATCTCAAGTTACTCCTGGGAAAGAAATTTTTCTGCTCTATCAAAGATGCACATTTGGTATCCTCCTATATGAAATTTCTATATTCCCACGCGCTTTTTGGTCTTCGCACGTTTTATATACACGAAAAATTTTTGTGCAAAATGCATATAAACACTGTTACTTGCTATCCTCGGATACACGTGCAGTCTTCGTTGTCATTTTTTTTTTCATAAAGACTGGCTAATATGTGAACGCATCTCTATAAAAGGCTTCACTTCAAGTATTTAAAGACAAAGAAGTTGAGGTATATATTTACATTTTTTTCATTTAATTTTTTATTTGCTAAATTTAAAGGTATTTGAGTTAAGCAATGTCCATGTGTGTATAGTTACAATGTATAAAGCATGCAAGGTTGTTTTAAAAAACCAGATTTTATGAAACTATTTATTTAGACCTAAAATTTATACTATTGGTCTGAAAATTATATAGAATATTAATTCACTTCATTTCAATTAGTGCGAAATCAATTTTATAGTAAAACGTTTTTACGTAAACATATAAAAAAATAATAGACAACTTCCTGCTCAACTTGATTCACAAATTAAAATTTTTAAACTCAATTTGCCAAATCGTAAAGATTACAAAGTACTTCATTGTCTTCCGGTAAACACTTAAACTCTTATAAAGTCTTCTATAAAATTTTATGTATAAAAAAGAAGAATTTGAAGCTCATATACTTCTATTTACAAAATCTACATGTGCAGCCGTCGTAAAAGTAAAATAAAAAATTTTTTTTTTTTCGTTTCTATGCATATATATAAACGGCTTTAAACTTCGTTCTCTTTACTTCGTTCTTTATTTTTTTTTCTTCTCCTCATTTCCAACGCGGTTTGTCCATTCATTCATTCGTTTGCTCATTCATGCACAAAGCTGTCCTTCAAGCAAAAGAGTAAAGTAGATGTTTGGTACGCGAAACGAAGTATTTTTTTTTTTTTAAATTTTTTTTTATTTAGATTTGCTTATTTAGCTGTTCCATTGTTGAACGAGTACGTTTTATGCAAACAATTGTCGTGTGTAAAGAAACTTTTTGCACAATTGATTGTTCCATTGCAGTTGAAGGTCATAAGAAAATAAAAAAAATGCCTGTGCTTAACTATAATAAGAAGTAAAATTTTGTATTCGCAAGAAAAAAAATTCGAAAATTTTTAATTATGGGTAATAGGAAACAAATTTCATTTAAAAATTTAATTATAGTATTTTAATTTGGTGAAAAGTTATTTTAGGTATTATATCAATTATATCAACTATATTTTTTATTTATGAATGACATTTCAAGAATTTGAGACTACAAATTGACACTACAAATGAAAGAATTTTCTTTTTCTCGTGTGAAAATTTCTCTAAATTTCACGAATGTTTCGGATATCCGATTAAGAAATTCCTAGCAAAAAAATACCTCTTTTATATTATTTGGTAAACAACGCTCGAATTATCTCGAAAACATTGCTTCATCTTTTCTATTTTTAAAAAACCGTGAAAACCGTGCAAACATCTATTCTCACGCATGATCCCTTTAAATTTTCTTCAACAAACCATGAAGCTCACCACCTTCTATAATAAAAAAAAGAAAAGATAAAAGGCCAAAAAAAAGAAACGCGGTCCCGCCAAGACAAATAAAAAAAAGGTCAAGATTTGAGTACACAGAGCTTTGATAATCGAGTGGCGCTTCGTAGAATTATACATTTTAGGGATGGAAAAATCACGCGTGGGAGTAGCTAGCAATTGGATTCACGCGCCTGGGAATAGTATAACTATACTTATTATGATGCTAGAATAGAGAGAAGAATTCCTTCCGGACCTTTGCAGGTATACCATATACACGTATATAGATGTATACAGTAGAAAGATCATGGAATCGTACAAAAGATTTGTGTCCTAGAAGATTTTCTACAAGTGGTACAATGAGAAATTAGTCCACCGTTATGTATTCTAATGTTGTGGGATCTAGAGTCTGTTTCTGCTCCCGCGAAGATAATTCTTTATTTCGATGTAAATGTTGCAGAAATGAATAAAGTTCTCATTGATAGAAGAGATTTTATTTTAAAGAAATTCACAATTTTTTTTTCGAGTTGACAACATGAGAAATATTTTTTTTTATTGTTTAATGAAATCGGTTGACTTTTTTAAACGGAAGTTGTAGCAAAAAATAATTTTGAATATTAGAATAATTAAGTGGATATAGGCTACATGAGTTATTTTTTATGAATGAAAAGGTTAGATCTTTTGAAAGATTATAGTATAGTTATAGTCAAATTAAGAAGATTGTAAAAAAATTTTGAAAAAAATCTAGAGTTACAAACTTTTTAAACTATTGATTATTTATTAAATTTTTACTGTTTTTCAAAGTTTTCGTAGTATTTAGTTTTTATCTTTTATTTTAATAATATTGAATAAAAAATTTGCATATTAAATTTCTTTAACATTCTAATCATCGTTTTTTCCCTATTTTAATTCTATTTACTTTATTAACAATATTTAATAAGCATATTACAAACTTATATATTCATATTCTTATAATAATGCATGTAAGTACGTTACATAAAATGCGGCTAGTCTAAACATAATTTGAAAAAGAAAAAATAAGCAATTTCATAATGCATCACGTCCGGTAAACACAAAATTAGGCTTATCCGTTTACCCCGTTCCTTTTGCGATTTTGAGTAATTTACGTTCATTCATGATACCCCATAACACAACTATCTATATACACACACGTATATATACGGTAAAACTGTTGAGAGTTTTACTCTTCTTTGCTTTCACTTTTCATCGTTCAAAGAAAGATAATAAGAATAAGAAGACTTTTGCTTATGCTTTTTTCGTGTGCCTTGAAACTTCTCTCAAACACTTGTGGGAACTTTTGCTTGCTTGTGGTTTCATTCATATATATAGGAGATATCTTTTACTCAATGGGGAATTGTGATTTTATTTTTATTTTATTTTTTTTCTGAATGGCGCTTGAATTCCAATTGTGGCTTTGATTCTTCAAAAATTTTCTTAGAAGTTTACCGGTACATCATATGTACGTTAAATAGTAATTATGCGAATGCTATCCTTTTTTAGAATGGAGGGAATGGATAAGAATGGAATGGTGTGAAATATTTAAACTTTTTTTTATAATTTTAACTATTGAGAAACCGTTTGGTGCAAAATAATGTAGTTTTAATGGTGCATTTCCTTAACCGCAACATTGAATGATTTTAACGTTAGTTTTTGGTAAATAATCGTTATTCATGCAAAAAAATTAAAGTGGATATATGTTTACTTTATTTCCATTTCACTGAAAAATGACCAGTAATTTTTCAATATAAATACAGGCTGTAAACCAAAAAAATAAAAAAACAAAATGTTTTATTAAAAAGAATTTAATGATAAGCAATAAAACAAAATTGTAGTGATGTGTATAAATGAAAGGTTATTTGATATAATTTTTTTTTCAAACACATTTTATCTAAATACATATGTTTCCTTCCATAGTTGGGGAAAAATAACCTGTCACGTAAATAGTAAAAAAAAGTTTTAAAAATCGATTCTTAATTTATCTGAAAAAATTACTATATGATAGAATTTTTTTTCCATTAAACGACTATTACAGCGATATAAATCTACAGTTAAACAAAAAAAAAAATACCCTTTTAAGGTTAAAACCACGTTTTCAATGTAAAAAAAGGATGTGCATTGTTTCTACATATAGTCATAAAAATTTTTCATCTAGTCTAACCATTTTCTAAGTGAGACCTCCAACACCTTTTACGACAGTTAAACAAGGACTTTACCCTTGTTGAAACAAAAAAAAAAGAAAAAAAAACGTAACGAAATTTCTAACTTTCCGCAAAACGATCATAAATAACTGCTTTCGAGGGTGTTAATTCAGGCGTCGATGGAGGTTAGGAATGGTATACAAGGGGGTTATAGGTACGGAACGCGACTTTTCTCGCTGCGTGAGATTTTAGAGAAAAAAACAGAAATTTTTTTTCAGTTTAACAGGTATAAGCATTTCTAACGTAACAGTTACCATAACCTATTTTGAGAAATTGTTTTAAAAAAAGGGGAAATAGTAAGTTTGACTTGTTAAAGATAAATATTTATAGTGAATATGTGTTACGATTATTTAATTAAAGTAATTTATTGAAAAAAAAATATTTTTTTTAAATCAATTTATTATCAAAAGCAATAGGATCATAATTATTGTTAAGAATAGCAAAGTATCGTTATTAGTACAGTGATATTTTCGTTACGTTTAAAATTTACAAAATTATTTTTATAATTATAAAATATTAAAATTTTCAACAAAAATAATTATTAAAATTTTTTTTAACATAGAATGCAATTGTTTTACAATATACTAATTATGATAAAAGTATGTCCTAAAAAATACTTTTCAAAATGGAAAAAAAATCAATAAAAATGTTATTATAAGAAATAAAAAATTTTTTGCATCGTTCGTTTTCAATGTAGGATAAGGTATAAGTCCTGGTTACTGTGCCTGAACCTTATTCTGTGCTTTACATGTATTTAAATGGAAAGCATAGAATAATGTCCATGCACAGTAACCGAGACTCATATCCTACATAATTCTGAACTAAATTAGGTTTCATAAATATTAAAGAAATGGAAAAAATTTTTTCCAAAAAATTAACGCAACATTTCGAATGAAAAATGATGTTACGAAAAAGTACGATGAAAATAAGCGTGACGAAATACAGGTAAAAATTATTATAACTCCCATAAATTTTATAATAACTCACGTCGATTTCACCGTACTGTCACGGTAATTTTGTTCTGATTTCTTGATGTTTTTGAATCAAACCGTGAACGTTGCGTTAAATATGTTACAGAATTTTTTTTTCGAAAAAATTTGTCATAACTGATATTATAAATGCAAAATCATTTAAAGTTATAAAAAAAAATTCTTTTGTAAATTGTGTATTTTGAAATAAACAGATTTTCAATTAAATAGTGTTTGTCAATATCGTAGAACACAGACAGTATTTCAGTGTTTAGGCACGATATTTGCATTTCTATGGACTTAATTCAATTTAGAATTTTGACCCTAATGCAAAGGATTAAATATTTAACACTAGAAATTTGTAAAATTCTAATAAATGAAAAAAATTTTCAAATTGCTTTTCTCATTCAAATTCATTTGTTTATCGATGATTTAAACTTTAAACTTTAGTAAACATTGATAATAAAATAGTCAGATCTCTTTTCATCGTCTACATAACATAATAGAAATTCAACTGAACGGAGAAGGCCACGCGAAGCATGTATACCTTCGACTTCCGTTTGTACGAACCGGAAAAACACCCGCAGGGGGAAGTAGTATGTGTAATTCGTGCAAAAAGGCTTCTATAGTATAAAGCTTTAGCCTGAATTAAATACCCATACTATACACATATACATATGTGTATGTGTAAGACGAAAACAGGAAGTACTCATACTCTTGAATTTTAAAGAGTATTTCTTCGTCTTTCTTTAACAAAATGGATGGATATTTAAAGTAAATATACCCAGAAATTGTTATTGCTGCATTTATTAGATCATTAAGTTTTTTTTTTATGGAATGTTGGTATTTTTTTCAAGTAAAGATTATTTACGAATGAAGAAACTACCTTGAAGATAGATAAATTTTTAGTGTTTTTATCATTTCGAAATCAATAATTGGCATTTTTTTCAATGGATACAAATCTCCAGAATATTTTCAAATTATGCTGTACTTGGAGTTTTATTTTGATGATAGAATGATTGATAATTAACATTGCTATTTTAGTTTTTTTAAAGTATGAAGCTTTTAAACATTAATTAGATTAAAAATTATTTAATGAAGCTAAATATTATATTTAGAAAAAATCTAGATTTAAAATTTTAAAAGTTCAGAAAAAAAATTACCACTACACCAAATGGCATTTAAATCATTACGAAAAAAAAATAACAATAGCTTCACATTTCATATATAAGACAGGCTCGCATCAATATAAAATGTGGCAAACAAGGTCGAGGTATTTCAACTCAATAATAAATGACGATTCGCGTACCATTACACGTATACCAGCGCACCGGTGTACGATGTACTTCCCTTTTTACCATAGTTGCGTGCCATATGCCTTTTTTTTTGTTGATGCGTCTGATGATTTTTCTCTCTTTCTCTTTTTCTTTTGGTATACACCTCAAGGAAATGGTATAAGAGGGTGCCTTATTTATTACGGAACTCTGGCTTATTGCACTCGCGCAAGGAATCTGGTAAGGCAATTGAAAGTATTGTCTCCCTTTGGATATGGAACACTGCGGCACATATATACACGCTTATACTAAAAAGACCTTTCGTTAACATTACCTTACCACGTCAAGGATAAAACGGAAAAACGATGCTTCAGTGACATTGCAACTTTTAAACTATTTTTCTTTTTCTCTCCTTTTTTCTTTCGTCAATCATATTTTTCGCAGTTGGATGCTTTGGTTTAGGATTGTTATTAAGTTTATTTTTAAAGGTAGCGAGATCGATTTCGAAGAAACTATCCTGAGAGTATACCTGAAATTTTAGAAGCTGTTTTTTTTTTAACGTTATTCTATAGCTTTTGCGGAGGTTTTTGAAGTGATCGGATTTTCGTTGTGAAATTTGCTTTTTATTATTTGATTTATGGATTTACATTTTTATTGGAGATTCAATTTACTAATGGATCAGTGTTATTTCATATTTTAAAGCTAACGAAAATATACTTGTAACTGTTTTTTTTGGGGGGGAATTTCATAAACTTAAGCTAATATTATTTTAGATTTCCTCAATTCTATTAATATTTAATATAACAATCTATTAGTTTTTATATATAATTATTTGAAAAAAATTATCTTATTTAAAATATTTGATATTTAGATGAAAATCTTGATAGTTTGTAAATAAATGTTCAGTAAATTTCAAATAAGTTAAAACAATTATGAGCCGGTCTGTGGCACAATCGGTAGAGCATTGGATTCGTAATCTCGAGGTTTCGAGTTCGAATCCCGCTCTCGGCCGAATCATGCAAGCACCACTGTACGTTACATGTGCTCTGTTCAGACACACTTACAAGCTCCGTCGTTGATTAGCATTTAAAAAAATTGCATAAATATAGCGATGATATAAAAAAAAGAAAAGTTAAACTAGACAAAAATATAATAGTTAACGTATACGACTAGCTGATTCTAGGAGCACTTCGCGCGCCTTAGTACGTTTTCCTATTAAATGAAATTTATAATATTTAAATTTTTGTTATGAAAATCAAAATAAATAAAAATAAATTTGACATACATTGATGCCATCATTAAAATCTTATTTTTAAAAAGGATATTATTCGTTTTTTTTATCAATAAATTTCAAGCTCGTGCATAATTAGGTTAAATGATTAATTTTATGGTAATAATTAATTAATTAATATATAAATAAAAACATTCTTATTATGATGACAGAATTTAGCCATCATATTTTTAAAAGAGGATTTTAAGTCACTTGTCTGTCTTATTTTTATAATTACTGTATTAAATTTGTAGAATGTATTTTAATAAAATTTGAAAAGTGATTGAATTAATTACCATCCTATAACATCAGATCAAATTAAAAAAAACCACATAAATTAAAAACAATATTTTCTTCTTATTGTTTGAAGAAGGTTAATAAACGTCTCCAAGAACAGGTGAAAATATTTCGATATTCTTTAAGAAAGAAAAAAATATGTCATTTCCTACTTCCTGTACATCATTGTCCCTATATGACAGGGTGAACGTGAAATTAGTCGTATCGTGTATGAATACGTGGCGGAAAAAGGGTGACCACAAGGTGTTGCATATCTTCCCTTTTTCTTTTTTTTTTAACTTTAAGGAAGCAATTAAAGATTAAGAGTAAGACGACGAAATGTTTAGGTTGTTTCAATACTGAACTTTATGATATGTCTTCCGTGATATTTCGTCAAAAAAAATGTCCACATCCTATAAAGTCTTCCTGGGTCAAAAGAATAAGACTACTTTAATCTTCGTTTGTTCATCTAGACATTTTGTTTCCTTAACGGAACTGTAATGCTTTTGGGTCATTTTAATGCTGCACTTCTTGATAAATTGGTTTTTATGAAAGAAAAATTATATTTTAGTTATAATGTCTCATAGGATTTCCTTTAAATAATTACTAACGCACAAAGTTTCGTTTTTTATATAATCTATTAAATACAAAAAGATTCATAACAGTCATTTCTTTTTTATGGACAGAATATATATATTTTGTATTTTATAAGTATCTTATCTATTTTATAAATTATTTAAATAATTCATTTTCGTTAGTATGAAAATAATCTTATGTTTTTCAATCATCAAACTTCTTCCAGTAAAATAAAACTAAAAGTTAATACAATACTTTGAATATTAAAATCAAAATAAGTAAGATACTACATTGTAATGAGTTGGAACGTTAATACAAATATATGACATTCAAAAAGTAATCCGTATTTGATTTTATATTCAGTTGTATAAATTTCCTCTTTTAACTTAATCAATTGACGATTTTGAATGTTATATATAATAAAAATTTATTTAAAGATAACCATTTTCTAAGAGAGTACTAGAATTCTGTATCATCAATTTTTTTGAAACTTTTCTACATGTTTTCTACCATATAAATATGGCAAAGATCCATAGTTATATGATTCAGATTATTTTTAACACAACATAGCTTTCATAATAGGTTGTTTTTTTAAGTTTGGATGTTTATATTAAATTACCTGAAACTCAAATGAGCTAACAAGGAGAGTGTTTCTCCTTTGGGTCGCCGATTTTGCTCTGATGTTGGGAAATGTTTCTAGATGTTGAAATATGAATAAAGCCAAAATTTTAGACCGCAATGCTTCATATTTTCCTAATTACAGGCAATAAATAAAGTCACTAAAAAGGTTACTAGACATTCAAACGTTTATAGTACTTCAGCCTTAATAGCTACTGGTTTAAAACTTTTTTTTAATGAAAGCTGAGCTCAAATCCTTTCGAAATATCACTTATAGGGTATCAAAATCTTATTCTTTCCTCAAGTTATAGCGTAATAAAAATTGGACTAAATTTAAGCCTCTATTTTTAATTGGTATTTAAAAAGGAATATTCAGATTCAATCTTTGTTACGCCATAACTTGAGGAAAAAATAAAATTTTGATACCTTGTAAGTGATATATCGAAAGGATTTGAGCTCAGCTTTCATTAAAAAAAAGTTTTAAACCAGTAGCTATTAAGGCCGAAGTACTATAAACGTTTGAATGTCTAGTAACCTTTTTAGTGACTTTATTCATTGCCTGTAACTAGGAAAATATGAAGCATTGGGGTCTAAAATTTTGGCTTTATTTATATTTTAACATCTAGAAACATTTCCTAAAATTTGAGCAAAATCGGCGACCCAAAAGAGAAACACTCTCCGTGTAAGTTGTGATAATTTGAAATAATGCCAAAATTCAATAAAAGCTATCGAACCTTTTACTAACAAAGAGTTCATTTCTGTAACTATGATTTTTTCTATATTTATATAAAAGAAAACGTTGCAAAGTTTTAAAATTTTTTATTCAGTATATGGTATTCTACCAGTGGATTTTTACGTTTATTTTAATATATTAACAACAGTATGATTATTTATATCAAAAATAGACTTGATCCTCTTTTGAAAAACGATAAATCAGAAGTAAAACCAGAAAAATATTCAATTAATGGATTTTGTTCTCTTTTGTAAGAATATGACTGGCTGATTTCATTGCTAGAATAAGATCAGTAATTTAAAATACAACTCTAAATAATTTATTTAAAACAATAACATTTGATTAAAAAAATTAAGTTTTGAATAATTTGAAATTATTCTATCGAAAGTTTACATCACATTAGTGTGTCATAAAAATAATTTTACTTGAAATTGTACAAACTCATATGAAATGGCATTTAAATGCTCATAAAGCATTATAGTAATCATCTGTTTATATTGAATAAATCATTTAGAGTCATTGAAACTTTTGGGTTAATTGCAATAAAAGTCACAACAGGTTCATTAATAAGACATTTAAAAAATAAAAAGAAAGCGGATGTCTATGTCGGTGTATTATATATGTCTCTGTTCTATCTGTTCCTTTTTTTTATAACATCACCAAAAAAAGTATTTTTCTTCTCTTTACTTCTTCTTCTCTTTCAAGTTCATTGAGTACGTCTGGTATGCGAGACTCGTTTATATATACAGCGTATACTAAACTTAAAGGAAAGAGACCCTCTCTCTCTTTCTCTTTTTCTTTCTCCAGACGCTCCAGAATTTGGGCATTTTTATTAAGTCAAACGGATTAAAAAAATGCGAAATATTTTCTCACAGTAATTGATATCTTTATGACTCTTTTACTCTGGCCAACGATTAATTTTCATATTTCGGTTTGCCAAGTTCATTCAACTATATTCTTCAATTGATGTTACTATAAATAGTTTTATTAAAAATTCATAAGTCAATGTTATTTTTTTTATTTAAACTCAAAATCCTTTAATTTAAAAATTAAAAAAATGTTGAGCAATCCCAAACTATAATTTTTTTAAAATTATTTTATTTAACGTCGCTGTACTTCAGCTATCATTACTATGCTAATTAGCTACGGAGGTCGTCAGTGTGTTTGTGAAAAAAGCAAGAGGTGCTTGCATGTACGGCCGTCGAGAACGGGATTCGAACTCGAATCCTCGAGATTATGAATTTGTCAACCTACCGAGTGAGCCACTGACGACCTCATGACTCACTGTTATAAGATGTAAACATATATATTGTATGATTATTCAATTTTATTTGAGAATTTTTTTATATTTCTTATTTTAAATAAAATCTTCAGTTTCATTAATTATTTTTATGAATGAGATTTTTCAACTGATATTACTTTTTAAATTTATTTTCTTAAATATACACTTTTATTCATGTTATGACTTAAAATTAGACTAAAACACACATTATTATCTATTTACATAAAAAAGTACTTTTAAACAAAAATAAAAATTTATTAAAAAACAATGATTATACTTATAATAGTTTTGTGTAAAAATTTTTTTGTAATTTCTTCTCTATTAACCTTCCTAAAACTCTTGTTCTTTGCAGCATCTTAAACGTATAGTTTTCTCCACACAAGCTAAACAATTCAAATATTATTATATCAGATATAAAAAAATGATAATATTGATCTTTACCCTTCAACAGTCATCTTTACATATTTACAAGTGTATCAAAATCCCTATTACTTAATTTCAAAGGACTTTTCCCTAAAGCGCTTATAATCGGTGTCAGTTGTTACAGTGCCTAAAAATCTATACAATTTTCGTAAAATCACAGTACTTCGTTATAGCACCATTATAATATCCCTCTCTCGGTACTTATGAAAACGAAACCACTAAGCATTCAACCTAAAAAATCAAGGGTTATGGAAAAAAGAATAAGAAAATAACTATTTATGCAGATTTCCGAGTCTCAGGAGAGAAAAGATATTGCTTTCTTGCTTTATAAAAAAATCTTAAAGTTTTGCATCGTGCATCAAAGGTTTTAGGAGGGTACTTTCTTAAAATGGCCTTCAAAAAGCTTAACAACAGCAGCCAAGGTTTCGTTTTTTTTTTTAATTTTTATTTCTTTCTTTTAAGTTGAGAAGCATGCGAAAATACGACTGGACCCTCTCCTTTCTTTTCTGTATATATTAGCATCACATGCACACATATATAAACTTTTACATACACACATGTATAGATTTACAGGATGAGCTTCGAAAGGAAGCGTTTATTTCACGCTAGCGCCAGATTATTACCCTGCAATAAAACATCATCGCTTGGCAATTTTCTTTTTTTTTTCATTTTGCTTTCTTATTCGGTAACTATTTTAACTTCGTAAAGTTGATCTTGACTGTCTGCGGGTTAAGTTTTAGTATCATGTTGACGAGTCATTGAAAAGTTGCATATTTACATTGCATAAAATATTCTGACACAGAATTGTTAGTTTTTTTTTATTCTTCAGGGTTGAGTTTATGTTCTTTATTTTGTTTTAAGGATGCAAATCATTTTTGATTTTATTCAAATATTTCATGTTTTGATTATAGAAATCAATATTAAATAAATATTTAATTTTATATAGTTTTGATATGAATTAAATAGGGACTTTTATTTTTAAAATTATCAATATATGATTGAAATTTCAGATATTTTTACCAAAAAAATATAATAAACATATCATATAAATTTTTTTTTTTTTAACGTCGCTATATTTATGCTATTTTGTAATGCTAATCAGCGACTGAGCTCGTAAGTGTGTTTGTGAACTGCAGCACATGTAATGTACAGTGGGTGCTTGCATCAATCGGCTGCCGAGAGTTGGATTCGAACTCAGAACCCCGAGATTACGAATCCAACGCTTTACCGAATGAGCCACAGACCGACTCTAAATTTTATATGAATAATTATAAATCAACTATTTTACTAGTCCTCTTATCCTTGTTTTCAAAATAATATACAAAATTTATGTATTTTTGGAATGAAGTATATTATTTAAAAAAGATATATGCATTATATATATATTCAAATATTTATTATATTGATACCATAAATTAATTAAAATTTCTTTGATTAGTGACATTATTAAGAAAGAAAAAGTAACACTACCAAGAAATTTTGAAAAAAAGAAAGTCTACATCAGAATTCCAGTCAAACAGCAACCACGTTAATAATCACGAAATACGCGAAAGGGCCCCATAATCAAATAGCTCAATAATCACCCTATATCGTTTCCGTGCACACTTTAACCCCTGGTATACCAAAAATTAAAAGAAAAAAAAGAAACAACCGAGGAAAAAAAAGTATATAATACGAAACTACCCGTTAATAATTGCTCGTTACAGATGCACTGTAACGATACGGGCTTTCTTGATCCCTCGTTTTTTTTTTCTGTTTTGAAAGTTTCCTCTCTTTCGCGGCGTACCTATAAATTAGAGTATAAGCCAAGTTTCGAAACGATAGTCATCAGGAGTGTATAGTCTGCATGTCACCTATATTATACTTCTTTTTACCTTCCGTGCGCGAGCGCGTGTTTCCGTCGTTGTACACCATATACACTCTCTTTTTCTTTCTTTTTCTTCATTCACTTTTTCTTAAAGAGACGACAACGACGACTTATACGAGGATGAAAGAGAAAGGAAGAGTAAAAGTATTTGTATGTATATAATCTGGCCAATTCCTTCACGATGTTACACACGAAAACATCCTGCGTGGCCCTCTTGTCTCTCGTTCTCTTTTCCAGGTATAAAGGAACTTCTTAGGAAGCCAAGAAAGAAAAAAGAGATGATTCCGTTGTAAAATGAGTAAGTCTTGTTTACTTGAATATTGCTGAATTGTTATGGATTGCTAAAAGTCTAGTACCCATTTAATACACTTCATTAAATTTATAAAATTTCTTTTATTAATATTGTGTAGAAATCAATTTCACGAAATGTTCAATGTCGGGAAAATTTTAATCAGTTATTTGAAAGTATTGGGTATCGATTTAAATATAGTCTTTCATGAAATTGATTTTCAGAAATTTAGCCTATCATATATTGAAAGTCTGAAATGTCGAATTTTTAAATACTGAGGTATCATAACTTGAAAATTAAAATACCGAAAATTAATTTCTTTCAAGATTAAAACTAAACCATTTCCCTGGTAGAAAATAAACCATTTTTTGGCCATTTTTGTTGGCCAATGCATGTTAAAATGGCACTTATCTAGAAATTTTGGAAACTCTTTGTACAGAATTTCTAGATAAGTGTCATTTTAACATGTGTTAACCAGCAAAAATGGCCAAAAAATGGTTTATTTTCTACCAGGGTTTTAAGAAAGACTAAATTATTCGACTTTGAATTTTCAACTTTCAGCATTTTGAGCTTTTAGGAGTAATAATTTTATAAATAATTAATAAAATAATACTGTAAATAATTGATAAAATATTTTCAACAGTTTGGCCTTTCGTGACAATGGTTTTCGGTATTCGGTATTTCCAGTTTCGGGATTTTATTTTTCGGTATTTAAGTTTTCGGTATTTTGGACTTTCTGTATATTGGGCTTTCGGTAAAACAGTCTCTTAAAAATTTGATTTTTAAAAATTTTTTTCGGTAAATTGTATAATTTTAAACCGTCTAAAGTGTTGAGTAAGAGGATTTTATAATTTTTTATTAAATTGAAGGTCTAACTTTGTAAAATAGTAAGAGAACTTTAATTTAAATAAATCGACCAAATTGACAGAAATATATTCTTAATTAGTACACAATATATTAAAGTAAAATTAACATATTCATAAATTCAAAGCCTATAATCTCAAAAACCCAAAAGTTTTCGAATTTCAAAATTATAGGTATCCGATATTGGGCCCATAGATTTTGGGTTTATGGACAGAGATTATGGCTCCGCTATTAAATTTTTATCAAATGACATTATTTTTTAAAAATAAAATCAAATTAATCCAATCACGTTCAAAATCTTCATGCGTGAACGCATAAAATATTTAGAAAAAAAAGTTTCTCAAAAGATTTCTCGAAAACTAGCGTGGCAAAATGCTTTTTTCAAATCTGTTTACTAAAAAATCCCTTCCACATATGTCTATTTAAAAAACTGGCGACGATACAGACATTCTTGATACAAAGTTTTTCGATGGTCTACAAATAAAAAAAAAATATATATATATATCCGAAATATCAGTAAAAATAAAGTTAGTATAAAAGAAAGGGATAAATAAAACTTGTCTCGTGTGTTGGCTTGGCCAGAAAAGAAGGAACGTATACAGAATATAGCATCACATACAAAAGTTTTCGTAGGCAGTAAACGTCGGTTGTATAAAAGCTACGCGTTGCAATCATTTCGTTTCGAAGAAGAAAGAAGAAAAGAGAAGAAATAAAAAAAAGAGAAAAGATACCCACATAACAAGAGAGAAAGAGAATGCAGAGAGTGTGTTGCACACTTGTATACACGCAAAAGTATCTATATACGATTAAAAGAAGTGCGTACTAGGCGCATACCGTTTTAAAGAGAAGAAGAATTTTTTCATTGGGATGGATCACGGCGAATATCAATATTTATTGTCAATAGATAATCAAATGATTATTTTATTTTTGATTATCGAAGAATAGGAAAACGTTAAACGGATTAAATTCATGTTTTCTTTAACATAGCAACATTTTATTTTACTCAAAATTTTGGAAATTAATTAAACTTTTTAATTACATTATTACCTATCAATTTTTTTTAATTCTTTTACTTTTGTTTTTTCAAATACTGATGTTCAATTTATTAAATAAATAATAAAATAAATTTTTCTCTTCCAGTTAACTAAAATCGATTAGTAACTAAACATTTAATTTTCGCTAGATATTACTGTTTGAATTTTCACTGAAATAATTGTACGTAAAATTTTAATTTAAGATAGCCTATTATGATTTACACATAATTAGCAACATTACAGTTTTCTGGAGTTTTTATTTTTATTAAAAATTATCTTGAAACATCTCTATATACCTTTTATTAGTTAATTTAGAAAGGTATGATATAGAGATATTTTTAAAACTTTTGGATTAAGAACCAAATATTTGTTTCAGTACTAATGCATTTGTTAAATTACAACTTTAAGATTAATTTTGGATTATTGTAAATAATTTTAGTTATTCCCTGGTAGAAAATTCAGCATTTTTGGGTCATAATTGTTGAGCTAAGCATGTTAAAATGACACTTATCTACAAATTCTGTTTAAAGTATTTCCAGAATTTCTAGATAAGTATGATTTTAATATGCTTAGCTCAGCAATTATGACAAAAAATAATTAATTTTCTACAAGGGTTTTAAATAAGTCGAAAAGTGGTTTTATATAATTCTTGAATAATTTCAGGATTGATTAATGGTCAACGATTTTGAAGTTTGGAAATGAAAAAATTAATAAAATAAATTTTTATTTTATTGAACATTATTCAGGTAAACAATTAAATAAAATGGAAATGATCACTTAATTCACAACATTCCAATAGATACGAAACTTCTTATTCAAAGAAATCAGCAATAAGCCAATATAAATATAATTTTAAGAAAAACGTGACAACATCAAGAAATCGTCAGCCCTATCACTCTCTATTATAACGGACTAAATTCACATCACGCATTCAGCTACTTTATAGTGTGCTTACGTGTCTTTACAACGTACGAATATTTTTCTTTTTTTATTTCAAACATTAAAAATTCATTCAGCGTGACTTGAAACAATTACAGAAAAACGATGTTTGATACAAAGTACCCGAAAACTCAAAGAATTTGATAATATTATTATACATAATAGACCATGACTAACATAATATATAACCTTAAACAAAAAAAAAGAAGTCTGTTATTTTATTAAAAACTTAGATTATAAATCTTTTTCTAAAACCTACAAATCTTCAATAACAAGCATTTACCTTTTTTCATCTAAAATGCCTTTTTTCTGTCTATATGTAGATACCTATATACCTGTGTATATATAAAGTTTCGCATTCAAAGAAATGCGCAACGCCGAATTCCATGCCCTCGAAACAATAGATGCGCACACGTAGCGTATACATATATCTCTTCCCATGAGGGTATATGCATGCATCTGTGTATGCAATACCATATATTTGATCCTCCATGATATTCTTTTGTAATATCAATGGGATACTCGACTCTATAGAGTTTAGTGCGTGTACTTACCGATTAGCTTATAAAGATTTACTATCGATCTCATATTATGCACATAGGTGAATATAAAGGTATATATAAGGCATATTCACAAATTTTATTCTTATTTATTGGTTAAATTATTTAAAATATTCAACTTTTATAAATTAATTACAATAAATTTACGCGTACACACGTACGTACACGCATACATTATTCGGAGTGCAATATTTTTATCATCCAAGACATAAAAGTCAACATTGTACAAAGATAGACATTTATTGAGATGGATATTTTAAGAAATTGAGAAGATTAAAAATTTTGATTTTTGCTTCAGTGCAATGCATTTATATATAAAATTTTTATCTGTTGGATGTGTGTGCATTTTAAAATATTTAAACTTAATCAATACTCAAATAATAACTTTATTTAATTTATTTCATTACATCGAATTTTGAAATATTGTCTATATAAGCTTTTAATAGTTTTCGTAAATTACCATTTTTAGCTGTCGACTTTTAGATCTTATTAATATTATCTTTGACAGGAAATTATTTCAGTTTATTATGAAGAATTAACTGTTTATTTTAATGTATTATTATGTTTAAAAATCTCTGGCTTATTTAGTTGTTGATTAAATTTTAATTCTTCAAATACTATATATACTTTGTAAAACGACATTAGTAAAACTTGTTCTTTTTTTCATGGACTAAAAATTGTTTTTTTCTAAGGTAGCTAAGTGTTCGTGTAGAATAAAGATAATCTTAAGTAATTCTAAGACAACGACCTTAAATGTATATATTTTTTTAAACAAACAAAAGATAATTTAGTAATAAGCATGGAGATAACTTATATTTATGGTTGGAAATAACGTTGTTAAATAAAATTTTGTATTACATATTTTTTTCGCATTGACAAAAATGAAGTTTTGCATGTTGAATATGTTATTTTCTTTAAATCATATTGTTATTTATTGATCAGGCTGTTTAAATCATTTATTTATTGTTAGATATTAATAGTTTTATAAAAATTAATATGAACATATCTCAAATTGTAACAAAATAAGTATACCTTAAACATTCCGTTGATTAGTATATCCATCTTCAATTGACCATAAATAAAAATAAAAAATAAATCCTCCCTTTTCTTCTCTTTTTTACAATAATTACCTCTTACGTATTCAAGTTAATCTTTCTTTCCCATAATAAATAGGTGCATTGTACGATAAAAAAAACCTAAATAAGAGAATGAAATTCTTCTACTCGATCCGTTGGTATGTAATCTGAAGTTTTCATCTAAAATACACAAAAAAGAGCATGGGCATTCACGTGACACAATATGAGCATTTTTATGTATGCATTCCGAGCTTAAGAAATTTTGCACTAAAACATTAAAACCAACACTTCTAATCTATATTACGTATCATTTGTTACGACTCATGACGTTTTATTTCAAGAATACAACATCTTTAATTCAAAACTTAAGTTTTTTATCGAATAATTTTTAATACAATAAATTTTTAGTTATTCATTTTATATATAAAATTTTATTATTTGAAAATTGGGCGTGGTAATAAAAAAAATTATATATTATCGTTGGATAAATATTATATTGGCAGGAGATTTAATTTTGGAGTTGATTTATTGAATCAATGTCAATGCTGATTGTTTGTTTTGATAAGATTTTTATTTAATTTTGGGATTATATGGTATAAGAAATGTTTTTCATATAATTCGAAGGTTTTATATAAATTGTTTCGTTATTTGATTAAGAATTAATTCATTTATAAGTTCTGTTAAATAGAATAAATTTATTTTTGTATCTTGTATATTATTAAAATTAACAAAAAAACATATAAAAAAATAAATATCATAATATTATTATAAAATAACATTATAATAACTTAATAAAATCTTAAACGGTTAAATAAGTTATTTATTTGCAAATAGGTTAGTTGTACATTGTACGACTAACCCAAGAACAATAACTCAAATCTTCAATAATTTAAAATGCTTTGCAGTTAAAAATGAGAAAATTTACAGTTCGTGTCTGACAAAAAATAAAAAAAATAATAAAATAACGTTATTTAAAAATGCAAAACTTTTTGAATTTCAAAGCTACTATCTTATCTTTAGAGAAAAAAGCTTTATTTCGAAAAATTAAAAATATAAGAGTATTGTATGCTTGCGGTAAAAATATTTTAAACATTACTAAGTTAACATTAAAAAGAGCTTTTGGTTTATAACAAAAGTATAATGCGTGGCTACTTATCCGTTTTATCCTTTATATACATAAAAATTCATTTGCGTGTATGTATACACACGAGATACGGAAGTATGCAAGTGTTTAAAAAGTTATGTCATATCGCTTTTCACAAGAAAGCAAATTTTGTCCGGAGTTTAATGTTAATATAAATGAGAGTCAGCTAGTCGTCAAATAATAGTTCTTAGAATGTTATCCAAGGTGTATGCCACTTGCTTTTTTAAAACTTAATATACAGCATGTTAGTAATGTAAGATCACGTATAATGACGATTTTAAGAGGTTACAATGTATAAACTACAGTTTTACAGTTTGTCATAAATAATGGCTTGGACATTCTTTTTTTATACATTATTTTTTAAGTGTGCTTCTGTGCTTTTGTAGAACAGGTGTTTATTGCTTGAAGTATTGTATTTTTTACGGGAGAAATAAAATTTTTTTAAAATTAAAATAATGATTTGACGAAGATGAATGAAATTCAATTAGATAGTTAATAGAATAATATAAAAAATTGTAGATTAAATTCAGAAAGAAGAATCCGCTTGGATTATGAAAATTTATCTTAGATATAAGGTCGCAAGAAAAGCTTGTTTTTTTTTAATTAAATGAGATTCGCCAGAGGTGAATATTGTTTTACTCTCTTTTTAAGGGAATTTCATTTAAATGAAGATATTTTAAAATTATTAATTATCATTGCGATTTAAATACGTTCTGCTTTTAACATATTTTTTCTTTTTTAATATGATACGTAAGATAATATATGTGACTGCCAATTCTCAGTTTTTAATTAAGGTAGAGTTTGATGGCTCAGTCAGCTAAGGCGCTGGGCTATCGTTGACTCGAGTTCGATTTCCGCTCTGGTTACTTTTTCATCGTCTCTATCGTCGATTGACAGTACATTAAATAATATGTCAAAAAAATCAGATAATCTCACGTACTAAGGGTTTCTTAAAAAATAAAATAAAAACTAAAAAAGTTAGCAAGTGTTGCCTAAATATTCCATATTTTTCATAAATCATTTTCAACAAGAAAAAATGAAAATATATTCGTGCAAACTTTTAGTCACATTTAATTTTAATAATTCAATTTTTCACTTTTATTATTTTCTATTCTAGGTTAAATTAAAACATTAGACTCTATGGCATATCGGTGTCGGTCGTTTAAACGTTTCTCGTAAAAAAAAACGTTACTGGTTGCACGCAATCTTTCTCAATAAAATTTCTTGGAAAGCCGAAAAAAAAAGAGAAATTTGAGATGGACCCGCGTATATATTAGGGGGACCTTGTGTAGGAATCTCTTTTTCTCTCTTTACACACAGTGGCGACGAAGATGACGACTACGAGGATGACGACGACCCCCCGGTTACATTTTGTTGTCGGCTTGTCTCTGACATTGGAGCTTCATCCTTTGCAAATTCTCAATCTTACTCTCTTGTTTTTTCACTTCTGTTATACCTAAATTTTGTGCTTTTTTTCTCTCTTTTCTTTTATTTTAAAATTAAACTTCGTTCTTCCTTTTGAAGATTTAAAAGGTTCTCTTCTTTTTTCTCCAGTTTGAGGGTGGCATTATAAAATTTTGGCTTTGAACAAAGATATTCGAATTTCGAAAATTTATTTCTCGTGTGGTCCACTTCAAAAGAATGAAGTTTAAAGATGTACATTTTTGCGACATGCTGAAACCTAAGTTTTATTTAAAATGTAATACAAGCTTATAACGATTTCTTCACGAATTTCAGTTTTTAAAATAAAACGTTTGCAATTTATTGTTCGATACAGATAAAATTTTAAAAGAATTTCTTAATTTTGTTGAGAAAAAAAGAATAATTTAACACGGAATATTGTAAAATATTTAAGAGATAAACATAGCATAAAGCAGACAGATACTCGTTTGAAAAATAAATCGTTCGAAAAATCAGTTAATCAAAGAAGAAATGTGTAGAAAACATGTCAGATTTGTAAACGAGATCGATAAATAGAGTATACAAGACGACTATACCACTCGTTAAAATTCGCCTCATGAGTCTACACCAGATTCGTGAGCCAACTCCAAGTAGTAAGATTCTGATCTTTAAAGAAAAAAAAAGTTAGAAATAAGAAAAAAAAATAAATAAAGAAAAGAAAGAATGCCGACCAAAGTAAAAAAAAAAAGAATACTGTGAACGGATCCGATCGAGCGCGACGTTATACACCGCAACCTCGTAAAAATTGGCAGTAGGGCGAAGTATATAAAACTGTTCTCTTTTTCGAACCCGATAGAATTTCAAACCCCCTCTTTCTTATAGAAGCAAGTAAAACGACTCAATCACCTCTTTGATGGAAAATACCATAGAGTGTAATGAATAATGCCGATGGGGTTAAAGTGATTGTTAAAATTGTTTCGTTTATAAGAAATTCTAATATAGAAAATAAACATTTTTTTTTTCTGTAAACTTTAAATTTAACGGTTAAAATTATTTTTTAAATAAATCTAAAAGTGATAAAGTCATTTGTTTAATTATATTTAAAATAATAAATTATCGCCTTAATTTTGAGAGGAAGTTTTTGTAGAAGAAAATAAATCTTCGATAGTCTTTTGATGATTTATATATCTAATTAAAAAAACTTTACGTTTGCGTTTTTTTGATTTATATTAAAATGGTACACTCATATAAAATTAATTTCTTATAAATCAAGCTTCAAATTTATGTGATATAGATTTCAGTTTTATGAACTAAATAGAATATACAATATGCGTAAGAATTGTATGAAACAATTTCTATTGCTAGAATCATCATTAAAAAGGAATAAAAAACTGTTGGTTGAATATTTAAAATTTCTGTTTGACCATCATCAGCATCATCATCGGCCGATTGATTTCCATCCGGTTGTGGTTTTGCGGCGGCATATTTCATCGGGCAAACATTGTCGTTGTCGATCAGCCACCGGACAAAATTTGTCCTGAGCGTAATGTTACGCTCCGATATGTAATATCATCTTTTCATTCTTAATTGGTAGCTAGTCTTCTCTCTTTTTTTTCTCTTATACCTGTGTTTTCTCCAAATTCCTTTGGTTTTAACGTTCTAATCATTAGTTTAAATTAAAGTTATTAGAAATTTTTTTTAATTTTTAGATTTTCAAGTACTTGTTTATTTAACTTAAAAATTGAATATTTATCTATTTATTTATATAATATAAGATAGTACTGAAAGATAATTTTTTAAACGAAAAAGGTTCGCAATTTAAAATAAATTAAAATTAGGTTCTAATTAATTTACATAAATTATTGGATTATTGGCCAGTCGGTAAATAAACACTTAAAAAATCAAAAAATAAATAAATAAAATAATAAAATAAATAAATAAATAAAATAAATAAAATAAATCAATAAATAAAATAAATAACACTTAAAAAACACTTAAACTATTCTTTTACTGTATTAATACTTTAAAAAATAAGTTTAGAAGCATGAGGTTTCAGTGGCTTAGTGAGTAGAGCAATGGATTCATAATCTCGAGGTTTCGAGTTCGAATCCCGCTCTCGGCTAATTTATGCAAGCACCACTTTACGTTTCATGTGCTTTATTCACAAACATACTGAAATTACCTCCGTCGCTAATTAGCATCGTAATGATAGCTGAAATACAGCGACGTTAAACAAAATAAAAAACAAAAAAGATCTCAGGGGAGTTTCCTTTCAAAAAAGGTGTAAAGTTTTTTTTTGAAAAGAACTTCCCCAAGTGAACTTTAAGTCTAATGGTTTTTTTTGAAAAAAATTAATTTCGCTTATTAAATAAAATAATAAAACAAAATTTAAATATACCACGCCTGCGTTTAACGTTGTTAAATAAAATTTTTAATTTTTAAATTAAAGAATTTTGAATTTATTTTTTTATGCTAAAAGAATAGATAAATATCATTTAAGTGCTGGAATTATAATTATTTGATTTACTAGTATAGAGTATATTCTTTCTTTAAAATTAATTTTATATTTTTCTGTATATTATAATATATAAATATATTTAATTTTTAAACTTACACGGTTTGTTCTTAAAAAAAAATAAAAAATGTATCTTAAAAAAAGTTTACAAGCATAAGTATGATTCTATAAATAAAAAATGAATAATCAAAAATAATTATTTAATTAGTTCATTTACTAGTTGACATCTTGGGTCGTTTTAGTATTGGAAAATAATTGTCCTTATATACTACTTACTTACGTTTTCGATTAAAAAAAGTAAAACGAAAAACAAGTTGATATATTTTCAACGAGTACATTCCAAAATTTATCAATGTGAATAGGAACCAGATGTTCCACTGATTAAATGATAACGTTTTCTTTTATAACGACTTATCTAGTTGGAAAAATTTTTTTTTTCATTTTCATTACTATTTATTAAAAATATGTAATTTATGCGTTATGTTATGGTTTAAATTAAAAATTAATTAAAAAGTAAACAATTTTAATTGCTTCGAAGATTTATAACGTTATTTAAGCTTAAATTTTCCATCTTTCTTTTTTCATTGTAACAAGCTTATAGGATTAAGAAGTGAAGTAAAAGCAAACTAAAAAGTTCAAACTATACAACAGTAAACAATGAAATTAAGTATATATGTGAGTTTCTGTATATTTGAAGATTGCAAGACTTCATTGTTATTTCAGGTTACTTTGTATAGACCCTTCTTTTTTTTCCTGTAAACTTGGTGAAAAATGTGCACGCCAGAAATTCCACTCTGTTGTAAAACCATAAACTCATCGATTGGCCTCATGTTTTTTCCAGATTTTTACTTCCTGACGTTGGTCTTGACAAAAATTTTTACTTCACATATTCATTTTATGTGTATAGTATACACTTTGAAAATAAACTTTACTATATTATTTTTAAATCACTGTGTATTTTGACATTATTTATTATTCATAAATTTATTTTATTAAATAGACTTTTTTTACTTATAGAATTAAATTTTTGCATTTTTGTGTCTGTATAATGTTAAAAATGAAGAATAAAATTGAATAAATTTTAAAATAATAATGTTACTTCCAAAGATAATTATAAATGTATTAGAGACACATATTTCCGTTCTCTATAAATTAAAGTAATTTCAGAGTCATATAGCATATAGAATAAAGCCGAACCGTATAAATGTCTGGAATAAAAGGTTTTATCAGAATATCAAGGTTATAGTTTTGGTATTCAGGACTTGGTTTTTAAAATAAGATTTATACAGTATATTAAATATTTAGAACTGTACTGAAAATTCAAAAACCGATTTAAGCAGCATATAATTTTTTATTCAAGTAAAAATAATAATAATAAATTATTTTTAAATAATAATATGTGCATACATACATAATGCAATTAAATTATTTAAAAAAAAAATTACAACTCTAATTTTTAATCTTTTTCAAGTTTTTTTTTATAACATAAATTCATATATATATATATATTTTTTGAACATATTTATGTGTATATGGCCATGAAAGTTTAGAAAAGACCTTGTGTCTTTGCTTTCGAACTAAAAAGCAATATATAGTTTTATATATAAGTTTAGCTTGAATAACCTTTTTAGAATAACGCGGGTCTCCTGCCTCTCGCGCTCGCTTATATGCCCCGAAATTCAATCGGCTTCCACGAATCGCGAGAGCGAGGACCGGCTTTTTGGTTTGTTCGTTCCTTTAGCGATGCTTTCTCATGGGTAATGATTTTGCTTCTTGTCTTTTTATTTTCGGTTTTTCTTTATCTCAAGCCTTTTATAATACTTGCGAGAGGACTATACGTTGCTCTATGTATTGTATTTCTATTTGGATTATATAGAATTTTTATTTTTTTAGATACTTTGTAAAATTTTTACATTTTATTGTTTGATAATTAATTGGAATTCTAAGATTATTCATTTAGAAATCAAAGTATAATGTTAAATGCAAAAATACTATTAAATTTCATACAGCCAAGAATTATTCTCATTTATTGAATTTAAAATTTTGAAAGAAACGATAAAAATTAATTTTATTAAAATTTTTTAAAATTAGAATTGACATATTATAACAATTAATTAATTCAAAACATGTAAATTTTTTTGTTCTATTATTATTAACATCTCAAAATATATTGCTAGTTAAAATATTTGTAAGTTTTTGAATTTTATGGAAAAAATATCTCATAATTATAAATAATCCTGTAATTATATTTTATCATTTTATCAAATCTAATATATACGATTAGATAAAACATTTTTAAGTATTAAATATAAAAAAAGGAATATATGTATTTTGGCGGCAATTATTTAATAGTCACGTTAGTGTCATCTGTATTGCACTGGATGCATTCAATAATCCATTTCAGTACAGTAGACAGTAGGTAACTTACCGTATGAAGAGCTTGTACAGAATTTCGCGTGGCATCAGTTTTTGATTGGTCGATTCCGTTAAAACCTAGATACACAAAATTTACTGATACGCATTTGACCAATTGGATGAATACATATAGAGCGGGGGTGATAATGAAGACTTTTTTATAAACTTTGTCAGTGCCGGCAACAATGATTTTCTATATTTAAAAACCAATATTTTAATATCTTTTAGATCATTACATAATACCGTTGAAAAATCATCGCAAAACCAAAATTATTTCTAGAAAACAAACATGTAAATTTAAAATTTAATTTTAATATGAGTACGAGGCAGCTATCAGTCAATGAAAATTTCTTATCATATAAAGATTAAAAATCGTATATCAAAATAAATTTTTTTTATCAACGTAGAAATATAAAATGAACAAATAGCTAAATGTTTATTATTGCCAAGTAGGAAAGTTTCTTCGAATGACGATAGTAGCGACACGTATCCGGCCACGTTATAAATTAAACAGCAGCGCAATGTCAACTTTTTCGACGTCGTGTCGTGCATAGTCGGCTTGGAATAAAATCGGAGCTTTCGTCGGCTTTAACGAACAAACTTTTCGACCCCTTTTTTTATTATAAACGTCATCATTATTTGTTAAAACCGCTAAAACAATATTCTTAATGTTGGGTATTTGATTAATCTTGTTTTTTTATTTGGATAAAATTTATAGTGAGAAAAAAAAAATAATCATGGATTATTGGACGCGGCTTCTGCTTTGGTTGTCGTTATTTGGGTTGGTGTTTCATGCGGGTGGTGTCGAGTTAACCTTCGAATTACCCGACAATGCTAAAGAATGCTTTTATCAAGAGATTGACAAAAATGTCACGTCAACTCTTGAATTTCAGGTGAAAATCCATTGATTAACATTTATTTATTATTTATTGTATTAAGAAATATCATTTCTAAGAGTATTATCTGGCTAATTAATGATATAACTTATGTGACAGATTTATAGTTATTAATGTTAATCTATGATGTTTATTTAGGTTGTCACTGGTGGACAATACGATGTTGATGTTACTTTAGAATCTCCAACTAAAGAGATTATATACAGACAAGTTAAAACACAATTTGATTCGCATACATTTATTCCAAGCGTTTCTGGAGTTTACAAAGCATGTTTTAGCAATGAGTTCTCAACTTTTTCACACAAATTAGTTTATATGGATTTCCAAGTTGGAGATGAATTACCTCTTCCAGGTCTTGGCGAACATGTTACAGTTATGACTCAGGTAAGATGTTTATTAAAATCATTATCAATAAGAATATACTTTATTCCAAGGACTATTGATTAAATGTATAATATTTGGTTTATAGATGGAATCATCTGCCCAAGAAATTCATAAGAATTTAAATAGTATTCTTGATTATCAAACGCATCATCGACTTAGGGAAGCTCAAGGTCGTAAGAGGGCAGAAGATTTAAATGAACGTGTACTGTGGTGGTCGGTTCAGGAAACTATTGCCATAGTTGTCATAAGTGTGGGTCAGGTTTTGATTCTTAAAAATTTCTTCACGGAAAGAAAACCCCCATATTAATAAGTAACTAATATGAACTGTGACTAAGAATGTCCAAGAATAAAACAGAATAATTTGCTTAAGGCATTTATTTCATCTCCTTCGATAAATAATCCAAGTTTCAATTGAAAATAAATGGCTTGGTTTTTGAAAGAGGGGAATTAAGAAAGACTCAGTTATTTGTGAAAATGTGAAATACATGCGTGAATATCTAAATAAAAAGAATGTTTATTTAATTTAGGAAAGAACATAATTTTTTCATAATAATTGCCAATGATTATAGTCAGTCTTTGTAACATTTGAAAGAGACGAATGTGAGACTGTTTGAGAGCTTGTGTGTTTTTTCATACAGTGCACATGTAATATAAATCAAATTAAAACACCTCTGTAAAACTTCAATTTTGATTATTTTATTTATTTTATTTATCCCTAAAATTGTTAATTAATATTATAAGTTATCATTAAAATTGCAATAATATTTAAAAACATCTGATCTTAATTGTCATTCATTTACAATTTTTAAATTTTATAAATGTTCATGAATAAAAGGAAAATTAAATACCCGCGCTATCAAAAGTGCGGCGTGTCACTTCTTTTCGGCGAACCTAACCTCTGATTTTAGAGCAGATTCAGGTGTGCACTGTAGTACAGTGTGGCGTTGAATGCATCAAAACAAAAAGCGTGACACGTTACTGCTACCAGCTGTGATAATTTAACAATATTTATGTTTATATCGAACAAGTTACTTTAATTTTTATTAAAAATAAACGAAAATGGAGGTAACATTTAAAAAAATTTTATATTTACTTAACGATTTTAATATTCTAATATGAACTTCTGTTATGAAAAATAATTAACATATTTTCTTAGGAACAAGATATTCCAATTGATATAAACAGTGGAAAATTATTAGAATGGCTTGTCAATCGAAGGCATTGCCAAAAAGACTGGCAGACTCACATTTTAAAAATAAGAGAAAAAATTAACAATGCTATTCAAGATATGCCTGCACATGAAGACATAGCAAAACTTTTATCCGGCACACGTATGTAAAATTAATTTGATTATATTAATAATTTTTATTATTGATAAATTATTAAATACCAATAAAATCCGCAGATATAAATTATTTTCACTGTAAAAAAATTGTGGAAATATTAAAAGAAACTGAAGCAGACACTAAAAATCTGTTTGGTCGTTATGGTTCACAAAGAATGAAAGACTGGCAAGAAATTGTTCGTATGTATGAAAAGGATAATGTTTATCTTGCTGAAGCAGCACAAATGCTCATACGAAATATTAATTATGAAGTCCCAGGCCTTAAAAAACAAATACAAAAATTGGAGCAATCTCAAACTGTAATATTATATTTTTTAACAGAATAACATTTTAAAAATGATATTATTGTAAAATTAAGTATAAATAATTTAAATAAATTTTTCATTATTTCAGGAATTAGAAAAAAAAGAAGCAGAATACAAAAAATCAGAGAATATAGCACATTCAGATTTTAATAATTTATGTAAACAATTAGGAATATCTGGAGTGAAAATAAAGAAAGAACTGGCAGAGCGAGTAATTGAATTGCCAGAAATATATGATAAACTTGCAAAAAAAGTTAAAACATTGGATAAAGTAGTAGAATTTTATACTGCTTTTGTTGAGTTTACTCTTGGGAAGGCATATGATGGAGGCTGTGTTCCAATGGTTAAACATCTTCTAGGTAAGAATTAATAATAGTCTTTATTGTGTGAATAAAACATTATTTAATATTATATGATTTTTAGATAAGGGAAATACTACTACTTATGAATGGATATACGGAGAAGTACCATTATCAGTAAATGAACCAAGTTTTAATTTTGATGTAGATGATGATGCAGATGATGAGCAGAATGATACAGTATGTACTTTCTTTTGACTGTTTATTATTTTAATTTTTATGATTATTTGTACAAGATACATCCTAATGATTTGTATTAAGATTTTGCCTTTTAAGAAATTTAATCTAAACTTTTAATTAAATTGATAATAAAATTAAATAAAATAAAAAAAATTCTATTTTAATAAAATTTAATTTATATTGTTCTAGATCGATTTTGGTGATGGAACTGCGGATGGAATAGATTTTAATAATTTAAATTTGGATGGTGAAATTGATTTTGGTGACATTCAGTTAGAGGATGTTGGTGGTGAAATAGATTGGGGTGGAGTTGCTGATGATTCAGCTGATGTAGTTCCAGCTGAAGCAATAGATTTTAATATTTCTTTAGAAGAGTCTGGTATAGTTGTTGAAGCAGTAGGAAATGATGGTGGAAATGCAAGTGGTTCGCAAGCATTAAAAATTCTAGATAATCCAGAGACAAGAAACGTTTTTATTGATCAATTGTTTGAAGTAAGTTTTTTTAAATTAGGAAAAAATTTTTTGTTCATATGTATTAAAATATTAAGAACTGTCTATTATTTTATAGTTAGAGGCGTTTTTAAAATTACGATTATATGAATTCAAAAGTGATAATAGTAAAAATCTATTAAGCATGAGTCAAATGCAAGAATCGCCAATACTTCAGCTTGCAACTTTAGATAGCACGCAAAATATGTTAGATAATGTTCAAGTTATAATTTCTGAAATCCTTGATAGCAAGGTACAGCATTTACATAATATTAAGCACTCTCCAAGGTAATTAGAAAAAAAAAATAATTAAAATTTTGATTCCAGAAAGGTATTAAAGAATATAAAATTAAAAATTTTGTTTGTTTTTCAGATACGTTGATGTATTATCATCAAGTTTGAAACAAAAACAAAAACTTATTAAAAAAATGGAATCATTGCAGCAAACAATGCAAGACAAGCAAGAAGAGACTAGACAACAAGCACTGTCTCTTAAACCAGTACTAAAGTTAATAATTCAAAAAACTAAAGAATTACAAAGTGAGGTAGGTTGAATTCTTTTTATTGTGTTTCCTTCATATTCTTTTTACAACTTTTGTTAAATGAATTTTTATTTCTTTCAGATCGAAAATGATATTTCTAAAAAGTATAAAAATCGCAAAGTAAAATTAACTGGTGGTATCAATACTCTGTAATTTAAGAACGTGATATAAATAAGTATTTTATAAGAGATTTTTAATACGTTAATTGTATATGTATATATATTCTATAATAATTGTAAATGATTAAAAAAAACTATGAAAAAACGTACTTTTTATCTCAACAATATACATAGTTAGATTTATATACATAAAAATTGTCTTTTTTTATTTTATTTGACGTCGCTTTGACGAAGGCCTTCAGTGTGCTTTTGAACATAGCACATTTTGCGTATACAAAGATGCTTGTATCAATCGATCGAGAGCGGGATTCGAACTCGGGAGCCCGAGATTACGAATCTATCGCTCTACTGATTGAGCCACTGACGACCTATGCATTATTAAACTAATGGTAACTTGTATAAAATGTTTAATCTTAAATTGGAAAAATGGTAAACAGTTGTTTTGATTAACGATGGCAACAAATTTTAATAACTGGAATTTTCTTTTATATAATCATAAAAATATTTTGTATCAAACGCCATGGTGAGGATGTGCAGACAGCTTTGTGCCTTGGACAACGGTATCTTCGAAGACATTCGGCAAGCATCCTATCGCATTCGCATAATCTTTGAGCGCATGATCCTGAACCACCCCATTCACCATGTTCAATAGCTAAAAAATAAACAAAAAATTTTTATTTCAGTAAAAATAAAGGAAATAGCAATTTTATATATTTTTTAATTTTTAATTTTATTTAACGTCGCTGTATTTATACTATCATTAAGATGCTAATAATTAGCGACGGAGATCGTCAGTAGACTATTCCATTATGGGTCAATGCATCAAGTGAGTAGTAAAAATATAAATGAGTTCAATTTAATAGAGAAAAGTATAAGTTTTTGTACATTTAAAATTGCATTGTAAATTTGTAAACATTTATTTACATTCTTATATTTATTTCATGCATTGACACAAGTTTGACTTTTTCGCATTTATTAAGCGCACAAAATTTATTAAAAAAGTTAACAAAAATATATATTTTATGTTCTTGTTACGAAAACTGAAATGGTCTTTAATATCTTATGAATTAATGCATTCATAAATAATTATATTCAGGTCTCATAAAAATTTTCGTCAAACGAATATTTCTGAAACTTTTTCAATTAAAAGTTTTGGAATGATATTTATAAATAAGTTAGTTAATTATTACGTAAAAAATATTCCCGTTCTAATAAAAAGTCATCTTTTTCCATGGATGAAAAGATGTCTAAAAATTTTATGAATATAATTTTTTTATTATCTTTTAGTACTTGTAAATTAGTAAATTAAATCTCGACTGAAAAGGGTTATAAGTTTATGAAAATATCATGGAAACAACTTTATCATTTGATGTATTTAATAAATTTAAAAAAGTATAATATAAATTTATCATAAAGAGAAAAAAAAGTTTCTTTTTAAAAAAAATATTTAAAAACTAACCACATATAGGCTTGTAACCGTGATAACATTTCCAATAATATGGTACAAAATATTCCACAAACATTGGACATTCCGTCGCGTCGTAACACCAGTCGTGCATTTTACAGCATCTTTTAAACAAACAATAAAATATTAATTAATGATAAAATTATAATAAAAATAAAATTTGAAAAAAATATACGTATAATGTAAAATAAAAAATTCAATAATACAAAATGATAATATTTTATTTACCGATCAATACCGTCCATTGGATAACCAGATCCCAAAAAGCCACAGTAACAACCGTATCCTTTGTAAGCTAACGGATTGCAGCCAGTAGCGCAAAGGATCATATTGTACAAATGTGTCACACCTCGTTTAGATCTTTGATGATTATTTGACTTCAACGTTCTAAAAAAAATTTATTTATTTATTTTGTTAAATTTGAAATTTTGAAAAATTAAATGTTGTGAAAATTTATAATAATGATGTTCCAAAACTAATTTTGAATGTAAAAAAAATTAATGTTGTTTTGATTTGTATTGTCTAATTTTTTTTTTAAATCTAGAATTTATTTGTTAAAACGTATATGCTTTGCAATTTTTAAATTTTCTGCAAATTAATAAATATATTTAAAATTACTAAATATACTCACTATACATAAAATAAAAATATTATCTATACTATATATTCTAACTGTTAATTCTTAGTTGTAAATTTAAAAAACTAAAAATTTTAAAAATTAATTTCAAAGGCCCCTTACTGAAATGAAGTTTTATTGTTTCTGAAGGCATTGTTGTCGCTAAAATTCTGGCGTTGCGCGTCAAATGCAAGTATTGATGAGTTGCTACGAAGATATCCACCATAACCGACATAAACGTTATCATCATCATTATTATTTGATATAATATCGTTTGAAAAAGAAATCGATTCCTTTTCAGTAATATTTTTATTTATAAATGTCTGTGATGCACTTTTTACACTTAATATATCCTTACCTGAAACACAGAAAAAAAAATTTATTAAGCATTAAAATGATATGTAAAATAATTATTTTATAAAAGAGTTTTTAAATTTATTAAATTTTCCTGGGTATAAATTTAATCTATTTTTAGACTAGTTTATGGTGATTTAAGGCGCACAATAGCCTTTTCAACTTGTCAGTTACTTTTTTTGTCATTTATTCAAAGCCTTTCTCTGGGAGTTCAGGGGCATAAAAATGTTATATGCTATTTTACGTTTATTTTGAATACAGCAAGTTTTTGAATCAAGTGCGTTTATCTTGTTTGGTCCATAAACTTGTAATATAATAATACTATTTTGAAAGTTAGAAATGATAATAAGCAAGGTGTACTTTAAAAGCAGTATCTTTATAATAAAACAAATATATTATGTATGTAACTTATTTAGAATATTTTTTATAGTATAAAGCTATTATAATTTTATTTTTTTTATAGCAATAAACCGGAGAAGTTTAAAAGTTAAATATATTGATATATTATAATGTACAAAAAAATATAAAATTAATTTTAAAGGGAGTATATGCTATATATTAATAAATAAACCAATTATATAATTCCAATACATGATATTTTTCCATTTTTTTGGTACAAAAAAATAAATACGAAATTCTTTAATTTCAAAACTTAAAATTTTAGTTAATAACATCAAACGCAGGCGTGGTGTATTTAAATTTTATTATTTTATTTAATAAGCGAAATAAATTTTAAAAAAAATCCATTAGACTTAAAGTTTACTTGAAAGTATCTTATTTCAAATATTTATTTATTTTTTTAAATTTTATTTAACGTCGCTATTTTATACTGTCATTACGATGCTAATTAGCGACGGAGGTAATTTCAGTATGCTTGTGAATATAAAGCACATGAAACGTACAGTGATGCTTGTATAAATTAGCCGAGAGCGGGATTCGAACTGGCAACCTCGAGATTATGAATCCATTGCTCTACCCACTAAGCCACTGAAACCTCATACTTGTATACGTATTATTTAGAAAGTATTAGTACAGTAAATTTATGCGTTATTGCAACAGAATTTAAAGAATTGGTTAAGTATTTATTTACCGACTGGCCGACCCAATAATTTATATAAATTAATTAAAATTCAATTTCTTCTTTATTTTTAACATTTATTTATTTATTTCTTTTAAATTACGAACCTTTTTCGTTTCAAAAATTATTTTTCATTACTATCTTACATTATATATTAAATATAAATACATAAAAAGATGAGTATACATTTTTTAAGTTAAATAAACAAGTATTTAAAAATTTCAAAATTTATAAACAATTCTAATAACTTTAATTTAAACTAATGATTAGAACGTTAAAACCAAAAGAATTTCGAGAAAACACAGGTATAAGAGAAAAAAAGAAAAAAAACTAGCTACCAATCAAAAATAAACGCGGCAGTGGTATATCTAAATTTTGTTTTATTATTTTATTTAATAAGTGAAATATGTTTTGAAAAAAAAGCAATTAGACTTAAAGCTTACTTGGGGAAGTTCTTTTAAAAAAAAATCTTTACGCTTTTTTTGAAAGTTAACTTCCCTGAGATCTTTTTTGTTTTTTATTTTGTTTAACGTCGCTGTATTTCAGCTATCATTACGATGCTAATTAGCGACGGAGGTAATTTCAGTATGTTTGTGAATAAAGCACATGTAATGTACACAGTGGTGCTATATAAATCGGCCGAGAGCGGGATTCGATCTCGGAACCTCGAGATTACGAATCCATTGCTCTACTTTTTTTTTTTTTTTTTTTAAATTGTTTTATTTATTAATCCATTGCTCTACCGACTGAGCCACTGACGACCTCTTATAAGTCATTAAAATTAATAGATAATTAATTTTCAAATAAGATCGCTTTTCAAATATTTACCTTAAAAGAAAATAAACATTTTAAATATTGCATTATTTTAAAAATAAAAAAATAAACAAATATAAAAGCGTATATGATGTATACTATGATATTTTACATTATAACTCTCGCTTATTATTCACTAGTGCATTATAAAAAAGTTATTTCATATGAAAAAGTAAAAAAAAAACTCAGTCGCGCGTATATATACTTTACATTAGAACGTCGTATTGTTAGCCGAGTTCTTTTAAAGTAAAAGAGAAATTTCTCTCGCGTTGGAAATTAATCAACGAAAAAAAAGATAAAAAAAGCAAGCAAATATAAAAGAAAATCAACAACAATTGTGGAAATATATGTTTATATTTAAACCAACAGGTCACACGGTTATTGTGTGTCTTAGATTTTGCTTTGAAGAAAAAAAGACTGTCATAACTATAAAATTGTATATGAAACAGACATGTGTTGTGCTCTTTCGCTGTAATTAATTTATGTATAATATTATTTAGCCGTCGGGAAAATTCAAGCGTTCAAATTAATCTGAATCTATTGTGTTGTTGAATAATAAAAAGGAATTTTCTATTTATTAATTGCGAAATTATTAGGTATAAGTCAAATTATAAAATAAGTGATTTTATGATTTAATAAATATATTCATGTATGTATATACTTGAAAAAATTTTTTTAAATGTACGTATACATGAATTTGAATGAAAGAAAAAGTTTTTGTATTGCTTATATACATAATGGTTTAAAATTTCTTTGGTAATTAATGTTCGTTTTATAATAAAATCAAAATTAAATACATACATTTTTATAAGAACATACAAGAAAGAAAAACTAAGTTTACGTACATCGTAAAATTAATTTCATCGTTATAACAACCTGATTATAGATAGTTATAAAGTTGCGTTTCAAACGTTTCTATATTTTTAATTGTATTTTTAAAAATTATTTAAACTTAATAATTGTGAAAATAAAAATATTTTAAAACTTAACTTCACATTATCTATATACTGTTTCGCTGTTGAATAAATAAAATGATTGAAATGAACCTAATAATAAGTTATGCGCAATTATACGTTGCAATCGTGATTTACTTTCGATCTGAAAACAATTCTTATATCAAACAACTATAGCGTATAAAATTTCATTTCGGCCTAATTAAAAGTAATCAAATAGAAAAATTTAATTGTTTATAAAATGTCAAAGCGTGCGTTAAAATAATAAACGAGATCTTCGATAACGAAATTGAGATACGTGAAATAACGTATAATATTTTGCACGTGGGAGAGAGAGCTTATTAATAATAAATTTCGATTTGAATTTAACCTTTCTGTATGAGCAAACGTATTTTTTAATATCCAGCAATGTTTCGTTTTAGAAATACTACGAAGTATAGCGAATTTATTTCCAATTTTGCTTTAATTATACATTAATATTTGAGCAGTCATTAATTGCATATTCGAGGAGAAAATAACTAACTCTGATCAGATTATAATTCTTTATATGTATATATAGGCATTAATGAAAAGCACATAACATACTTTTTTCAAATTAATTTTTTTTCCACATGTAAGAAATTACAGTTGGTGCAAATTTAAAGGCTGTTTTACAGAATATTACGTACATTAAAAAATTATATTATTTTTGTATATATTTAACAGTAATATGTAAAAGTTTAAAAAATAATTTATATAAATACATTTTGATTCTTTAACTATCGAAAATAATTCAGATAAAATATAAAATTAAAATAATTAATTTGATCTGGTGAATATAAAACCTCACACGATGAATATGTTTAATCAATCTCATCGACTTGAATCCAAAAACCGTTCCATTTTTTAAAAAATCTTGAAAACCATTCTATTTCAAAAGAATTTTAAAAACAATTCCATTTCTGTTTTATTTGAAGAATATATACCATTTGCGAAGTTTAAAGACACAAGTAAAATGGCATGTTTTTTAAACGAAATAGAAATGGATCGATTTCCAAGATTTTTTTGGTAACAAAACTTTTTTCAAGACTATTTTCAAGTGGAAGGATTTTGAACTACTCATTGTAAAATTAATGCAAGAGGTCAGCAGTGACTCACTCGGTAGAGCGATAGATTCGTAATCTCAAGGTTCCGAGTTCAAATCCCGCTCTCAACCGATTGAGATAAGTACCACTGTATATTATGATATATGTGCTTTGTTCACAAACACTCTGCAAACTTCCGTCACTAATTAGCATCGCAACTATAGCATAAATACAGTGATATTAAGTATAAACAAAAAAAATTAATGCAGCCACTATAAAGCCAACTTATCGTCGAAATTCTTTATTAGTATAAAGTTAATTTTTTCTCTAAAAAATAATAAGAAAATTGAAATTTTTTTATAATTATAATACAAAATTCTACACTTTATATAATTTCATGTTCATCATAATAAATTTCTTATTATTGATTTTCGATGCATTTTTTACAAAACCGTATATAAAAATGTATATAAAAATATAAGATATTCTAAATATATTTTAACATCCTACTCAAAATCCAGTTAAAAACGGAATTGTTGTTCGTAAACATAATACACTTTGATTAAAAACGTGGGCGCATGAGTCCTTAAAGGAACTGGCAGAGTTAAAGTTCACGTTGATTGTATTTCGTTAAGCGAACTTATTTTTAACTTATTAGATTGTGTAGGTTTTGCGATGCAAAAAAAATTCTATAGCATATACTTTATTCAAATTTAAGTAAGCTAATCGTTTAAATAATCCTTTCAGCAATCGTTTCAATAAAATTCTAAATATTATTTAATATCGAGCATGCAAATACAAATAAGGTATTTAAATATATAAGAATATGTATAAAAAAGATATATATTTTTAAAATTAATTTCGTTAATGTTATATTATTTAAAATAATTTATATTTTACGTATTTTTATTCTTTACAACATAAAATTCGGCAAGAAGATCGTTTACCTACTTGTCAAATAAGACACTATTCATTACTTATAAATATTATTTTATATATTAAATAATAACAAATACATATTTTTTGTTGAATTTTATTACAAATATTTTCTTTTACAAAATATAATAATTTAAGTTTAATATTAAAATTATTTTTTAGGAATATTTGTAACGAGTTTTTTTCCATTTCTTTCAATATCTACAATACTTGTTGAAAGCTCACTTATTTACAGTAATATAATTCTATGTTTTTTTTAAATTTATGATACAAATATAATAATTCCTGCAAAAAGATTTAAATTAATTTTTATAATTTTTCAATATTTTTAGGTAATTTATGTTTTTCTTCTTAAGCTGTCTTTTTTTACAATTATCAGTAATTTCCTACGCAATTATTCCACGTTATTTTCGAGTGCTTCAACGCAATATTAGTATGTCAAGTGCAGCGAGTAATTTATTAAAATATGTGCGATTCATCACTTAGCCATATGTTTGTATAAATAAAAGAAAACTTTCAAGTAGAATCTCTTTGTCCAAATATTTATTATGTTATATTCTATTATTATATTTTATAAATATGACAATCTTTAGATTTATATCACGGGATATTTACTATCTAAAAACAATAAGCGTATTTTTATTCTTAAAAATATTATCAATCATTTTAATTTTGCTCATCTGAAATCCCAACATATATTTATATGATGGATAAAATAAAAAGATAGAAATGCACTACGGTACGCATTCGCAAATATTTAAATGACGCGATGTTGTCATATTAAACGCTTCATAGAAATGGATGTTGCATATAGCAAGAAAAGTCACTTTAGAAAAATTTTATATTAATTTAAAAAGCATTAGCAATCGTGTTTCTTTTTTATTTGAAACGACGAAGAAAGATTTTTTTCAGAGTTATAAGTTATTAACCATTGTTTAATCATTGCATTTTTCTAAAACTCAAAAGATTGCTTGCTCATGTTACGTAAAATGAACTAAGTATTACATAAGAATAAAGTCTAATATTAATAATTTATAATAACATCACGTGCAGTATAATTAATTATACTTATTATTTAATGCAACCATAGTATTAATGCAATTGGTAGGTATAATATTCTTGTCCTAATTTCAATTGCCTGCAAGTACAAAAAAAATTTTGCATAATAAACAAAATTTTTCAAAATTAAAGAAATCCGTGATTTAAAATTTGTAAACGCTAAAAAAGTTTATTGAGAATTATCGAAAATGAGACAATATTCGTTTTTTGATGAAGTAAGAAAATAATACTATGCATAATATATTATAAAATTATACATAATTATTGCATCCGATGCAAAATTACCTAATTGATAATATTTTTTACCGAGGTGTCTTTGAGCATAAATAAAATAGTATCTTTTTACAATGTCAAACAAAATACCACCTTGAAATAATTGAATATCAATTCCTGGACATTGAGCTACTGAATATTTATTTAGTCGTCGATATTGCAAACTCTTTGAAATATTGGCAACTAAATAAATATTCATTAACTCACAATCCAGGAATTGGTCTTCAATTATTTCACTTTATTACCAATCACTTTGAGCATTAAAAAAACATCAATAACCTAAATATACTATCTTCTACCCGAGGTTCAGATTTATAAACAA
Organism: Anastatus disparis; assembly: GCA_017163975.1. Taxonomy (NCBI): domain Eukaryota; kingdom Metazoa; phylum Arthropoda; class Insecta; order Hymenoptera; family Eupelmidae; genus Anastatus; species Anastatus disparis. The sequence continues at coordinate 3,575,727 of JAFFSR010000381.1, forward strand.
ATTCTTCGCAATACTCAATAATTTACCATTTTTTTAATTAATCAGTAAAATATTGTATTTATTGAAGAAAAAACTGATATCGACTGTAACAGTAATGATTAGAACTTAATTTTTAAAAGTAGGTATAATTTAAAAGTTATTTATTTGGAATATATACAAAAATTTAAACGAATCAACTCATAACTTTAAAAGAGGCAAAACTATTTTTAACAATTAGTAAGTAATTTAGAAGTTTTAAAAAATAAATATATATTGTGTATCTGCGTGCGCGTAAGCGTGTTTTTCATTTTGAATTTCAAAATTTATTTTTATTAATATAGTTGTAATTGATATTTTTTATTACAAAGATTAATGGATATGCTGTTGATAAATAGCTAAAAATTAAAAATTGATATTGACAAAGTAATACAACATGTAATGAAAATGGAATGTCAAATAATTAGTACCGTCGGTATTTCATTGAGAGTTTTTTAACATAGTGAGTTGTACCAGCGAAAGTAACATCCAACGACCTACATTTTTTCACTTTACCTTTTAAACAGAATTTTTTAATTATTTCATTTTTTTAATGAATGTTTATTAATGTTTGCTCATAAAATAATTTACCATGAAACTAGTTGGTATATGCCATATGTAGGTTAAACATTTTTATTTATATCATAGTTGAGGTCCTCAGTAGCTCATTCTGTAGAGCCATGGATTTGTAATCTCGAGGTCTCAAGTTCGAATCCCGCTCTCAGCCGATTTATACTATATAGCACCAATGTATGTTACTACATGTGTTTTGTTCACAAACTGAAACGACCATCATCGCTAATTAACATCGTAATTATAGCTAAAATACAACAACGTTAAATAAAATTAAAAAAAGTAGTTGGTGATGTTGATTAGTAAAATAGAGACATACTATGAGAGCAGCATATTCGTAATGAAATGAAAATTATATTGTACACTTATGTTTTTTTTGCATATTTACAATATAAAAGCACGTATATTTCAATTTTTTTTCTGATAATAAAAGTAAAAGCGTAAAAGTGAATTACTTTTTTAAGTTACAATCAGAAAGATGGAAACTTTTTTATTAAAAAAGTAGTGTGATTCTTACATCAAAAGTAAAAATATGATTCATCATTTAGGTCAATAGACAATCATTAAACTTTTGAAGTATGTATAATTGCATTTTAAAATTTAATCATAAATCAAAATAAATTTTAAAAATAATATTTCTGCAAAATTATATAATAAACAAAGATAAGAAAGTATACAATACACTGTGATTTTATACTCAACTCTCGCGTATTAAGTACTGTATATTATAAGAAGTTGTTTCATATATGCAGAAAAAAATTCGCCATACGTCATATATACTTTACATTTAAGCGTTGCATTTTCATGAAATTTTCATGCAGGACGATTAACTAAAGTATTCTTATTTAAAATTAATAATCTTATAATTATTTTACATAATACGTACTTCCGTGAAAGGTGTAATTATAAAATCAATTAGTTTTTATGCTCCTATTGCAACAAATACCGTTAAGTTTTTAATGTAAAATTTGTGCCACTTTAATCGAGGTAAACAATTATTGTTATGCTATCATTACAAAAGAAATATATAGTTAAATCTTTCATAAATTTTTACTAAAAACAAAATGTTTGATTAGGCGTATTTAAAAAGTTATAGCATGAAAGTAATAATATTTAGTAAAAACTAATTGAAGGAATTAAAAGAAGAAAAATTCAATGAATGAAAGGAATCTCTAATTTTTGTGCATTCAACAAGCATCGATTACATTATGACGTATTGCGTAAATAGTAAGCAACTATTACATTATACTCGAGCCTGACTTTGTAACGTATTAAAAAACAATAAAAGAAATAAATTCTTAATATGTTATTAATTGCATAAATATTTGAATGTGAAATAAAAAATGTAATTACACGTTTTCAAATGGCAATTAAAGCCCATACAAAATAAATCTTCTAAAAGATTTTTAAATACCATTTTAAATCTTGACTTTAAGATTCTTTGCTCTAATAAGATGTCAGCAACAGATCGTTATTATTATATCACTGAGTTTTAGTTGTTAATTATCCTCTACATCGTTTTGTCTTACTCGTAAATGTCAACTTTCAAATTTTTTTTATTATTTTCATCAAGATTTCAAACTTTATCTGATTATCAAATGTGGCATTGAAAAAGTTTAAATTTATGTATTATATTGTATATTGTAAAAATGGTTAATTAATTATAGAACAAGTGTGAAGATAAACAGTAAATAATAAATAATTATTCGTGTTAAAAGTTATGCTTAAAGTAGAATAGATCAAACGATGTACAATTTTCCAATCATTTATTGTAACTTTCTTATTATAATATCATACACTATATAAAAATATAAAACTTCGCCTTATAATATAACACTGCTGTTCACGAAAATTTGGCCATCTAAGAAAGAATCATAGAAAATTAAAAGTTTTATACCTTAGCAAAAAATATATGAATCTGAAAAATTTCAACAGAAGTTCAAAGTTTACACTAAAAACCATCAGAAAAAGCGAGTTCCGATCTAAAAAAGTTGAAACATCAATCTTTAATACATAAAAAATTAAACTATTGAAAAAATTTTTTTTTCGTCCATTTTAAAATTTGTGCCATTTTGTCAAAAATTGTCGGAGATTAAAAATTTAAAAAAGAGGTGAAATACTCTACTAAAAATGAGAGGTTAAAAGCTACCGTACGTCTATTTTTAAAAGAGTTATGCTCATTTATGTAAAAAAATGCATTTTTTTTCAACAGCTGATATCTCGAAAAGAATACTTTAGAAAAAAAAATTTCAGAGACAAAAAAGTTGTGTTTTTTAGTTAGAAATCCAATTTTCAAGTCAAAAGATAAAGATTTAAGCTTACGCGGTCTACTTAAGTTTAACTTAATATTTTATTCGTATAGTGTTAAGAATAAAATTCTTAAATCCATACTTTGGCGCCTTCGTACGACTTTTTTCCTATAGGTAGCGATATCGAGTTTCTCGGATTTGGTCACCCTCGCGATTGGAGTAACATTTACTCAGCGTGCACAGATAATCGGAGCAAGCACAGTTAATTTTCAGTACATTGTTTGTCATTTTTCGGTACACCTTCTCGCCAAACGCGTAGCAGTAGCGTAGCGAAAGAGAAGGGCAATCAGCAAGCGAAAAGTTTTTCAGTGCAAATTGTTCTATCAAATCACACTTACGACATACACGATTTGTTTATTTGTTTCATGATCGTTGAATTTGGTATACATCGTTAATATATAGTGTAAACTTAATTAAAATTTTAGAAAGTATATATCAGCTACTGATTGTCTTTGATTTATAAAATTTTTATCTTCCTTTTTGTACATAATGAAATTAAAAATTTTCGTTCTTTTATTACTTGTAGTCGTTGCTGAATCGTATGGTAAGTTTTATTAAAATTTATTAATTTTTTAAATTCATGTTACCTTTATTTAACGAATTTTTTTTTTAATAACATTTGAACTTTTAAACGTGCATTATAGTAGTGCTATAAAGGGAGTGCAAAACGGACTCTACACTTTTACTCATGAATTTGGCCTTTTTTGCAAGAATCTTTTCATTTTCTTGCAAAACTTGAGGAAAATAAATGCTTTAGCTTGTAGTATTAACCATGAAGATTATTCAATTAAATTTTCAAATTAATTAATTCATTAGTTTTTCAGAATTTTGAGTTCCAATATTATATATTAAAATTTTTCGATTTTGTAAAAGAAATTTAAAATTTTGAAAAACTAATGAATGAATTTATTTAAAAATGTAACTGAATAACTTCATGGTACATACTAGAAACAAATGCATTTCTTTTCTTAAAATTTTACAACAAAATAAAAATACAGTCAAAATTTCTGAGTACAGGTGTAGTATTACATCTCCTTAATTTATTATTTTTAAAATTAAAAGAAAAATTATCATTTTTGTGAGACTAAAAAATTTTGGAAATTAAATATTTTTATAGATTTATACAAATTTTGGATTAAATTTGATATTAAGATTGTAAAATTTTCTTTATTGCATTTCAGTGAGTCCGATTTTTAACTTTATGAAGATTCCTTGCCGTGCATCAGATATATGCAGAGACATTTTAATCAATCCATCAAAAATAAGCGTCTGCATTAATGAACTTTGCAATTGCTTTATGGTCGAGAGCAATTCGTACAGACTTTGCACTCTATACGATTTGCGTTCAAACCATATTGGAAAGAAGAAAATTATGTATTAAATAAATCATTAGCTCAAGTTAAATTATTAAATATCATTTAAATAAAAATAATTCTTAGTGTTATAACTGTTATGTATCTTTAATATAATTATTTCAATCAAGTAATTAAATGAACATTCAATACATGATATTATAAGCAAAACTTGTTCACATTTAAGTCAGATATTTTATAAACACCTATTGTTGTGACACTTCAATAAGTTATACAAATTTTAATATAAATATTTACTTATAATAAAAGCAGGTTTCGAGTAGAACAAATTAAACAATGTAAAATTTCTTTATCATTCATCGTAATTATTCTTAATATTAAGATGGTAATATCGCATAATTTACAACAATATCGAATTCCACCTTCTTATAAATTAAAATATTTAAATAGAAAATCTTCATTCGTAATCTTAATTCGTAAAAATCATATAAAACTTATATAGAAGAAAAATACATCAAATAAAAATCTAGATATAAATGAGCTTGAATAAGAAAAACATGAAATGTAATTATACGTATATACAGTGTAATTATCCATTATATAATAGTAATGATGGCAATAAATACCAAGTAATAAAAATTAAATATTTTTCCTTCTTATAAGGCCTACACTTTAAACAGCTAAGGTGTTTTTATGCGTTCACATAAGAGTTTTGAAGAAAAGAAAAGGTTAATTCCTTTTTTTTATATTAACTTGGAAAATGACATTACTCTTGACGTAACTTTGAAGAAATGCAAGTTAAAATCGTAAAAGGATATAATATTATTTTTACGATGCACTGTCAGCTTTCTCAAACTCGTTGAATAAAAAAAAAATTTTAAGCTTAAGATAATCGTTTGGATTAGCCATGATTGAATGAAATTCTTCAAGATTTGCAGAAAAAAATAAGAAAATATATGCATTCGATGAATAAAATTATAAAGGATTATATAACTGTTATTTCACTTTAGAAAATTATTAGGTAATATTAAAATATTAGAAGAAAATGTGCATACTTCAAAATATAAAAATAAAATTAATGAAATGATTTTTTGGACTGACCTATTAATATATTGAATTCCTGGTTTATAAAATGCGTTTTGTTCAGAGTTTATTTTTATTAATTTTTACAAATATTTTTATTGTAAAATAAACAAATTATTAAATTTACTTAAAAATAATTTTTAAATATAATAATATAATAAAAAAAATTGAATTTTTCTTTCTTTTAAAACAACCTGTGAAAAAACATCTTTGAATTATCTATCTCACGCTTAACCGGCAATTATATCACTCAATTAACTCAACGACACGTTTCCTTCTTTCCATTAAAAAAAAAAAAAAATCACTACATTTTCTAAACCATGAGACAACCAGATGAAAAAAGGAAAAAAAATATCGCACACTTTATATACATCATAGTCTGTAGAAGCAATTAATCGCCAAGACGTTTTCCTTTTTCCGTGTGAGTAGAAAACTCGAACTTTTAAGTGTGTATATATACCGAGATGCAATCAATTACGCGTTTAAACAGAAAAAAAGGAAAGAAAAAGTAAAAAATAAAAAATAAAATGAAAAAGAAAAATGAGATTACAAGAGTTGACGACGTGTCCAGCGATCCATTGACCGTATAATAACATTACCGTGAAGAGAGATGGAGAAAGAGAAAGATGGAAAAAAAAGAGAGTAGAAAGTAACATTAAAAGGGACAATGGAATGATGATAATGACATGGTCGGACAATAAAAGGAACTTTATATAGCTCTGTGCTCGACTTAAATCGTGCATGCGTTTGTTAGGAAAAATAAAAATCAAAAGTATCTTTATTTTCATGTTGATTTCATGCTTTATTACTCAACTACATCGTTTTACTTTTTTCTTTCTTGTTGATCCAAAATATTATTCTTATTAAGATTATCAGAAATTTAAATAAATATTAATGTATATAGTTAATACCTGTTTACTAATAGCTAATTTATTGTATTATTATTATGTATTGTTAAATTTCTAATTGTTTTATTAGATTCGATGTTACTTTCTTAAATTTACATATCATGTACTGTTAATCCGATAAACTTCACGCTTCATAATTATTGCAATATGTAATATCAATGGGTAATTCATTACATATTTAGAAAGAAAAAATATAACTCCTAACGATTATCTAATATTTCTCATAGATGATTAGGTTTAAATAGATCAATATTGTTGATCAAGAATGAAGACGTCAAGATTGTTTTCATTAAATGAAGATTATCAAACAATTCTAATTGGATGGGAGTTTTAAGTAATAATGCTTACAGAATTGTTATATTAGCTCTAAATCACCATGATAAATTTCAATTTTAAATTCCTAAATTTAATTGTGTATTTATATAGAATAAAATTTGAACACTATCGTAAATATCTTTTATTGCTACGCTAAATACTCTATTTGATTATAATTATCTATAAAAAAAACAAACGTTTTTTAAAGATTATAAACAAAAACTATCCCATTTATCGTATTGCAATCTGATAATTAATAATTTCTTATACACGGCATTCTATTAAGATTTTGTACATTCTTGTTAATAATTTGGAGAAAGAAAAAACATTAGGCCTGAGTAACCATACGCGTGATTTTGCATATAACGGTATTATCTTAAATGCAACAACTTGCTGCCAGTCAGTTATAGAGCGAAACAATAAAAAAGGAAGACGGATACATTAAATCCGAAAGGGAAAACGGTCAAACAATTTAAATATAATAACGAGACGTATAATATGTGCTTGATAAATGAAACTTAATGATTAACGATGAGAGTACATGTGTACTTGGTTTTTGTAAAAAGAGAGAAATTTTCGTAACCCGTGATGATATGTAATTCAGCAATAGTCTTTAAGAAGAAAGAAGAAAAAAAGGAGTCGTGAGACTGTATAATTTATTGAATGATTGTTTTTTATTTCACGAAATTAATGCATTTTTATTTAATGAAAGATGACATATAATTTTTTTATGGCTTGAAAAAATTTATAATTCAGTGTTTAGCTGATAACTTAATTACCAACGTTAAATGTTAGCGTAAAAGATATTATTCGTGCCAGGGAGATGAAAATTAATTAGTTTGAAAAATAATATTTTAAAAGTGACAAATTGGCTATTAATTTGAAATTAATAAATAAATAAGGTAATAAAAAATTAAAGTAATTACGGCTCTTTTCAAATTTAACATGTATTTCATTAATGATTGTATATCTGTAACTACTTATTCAATTATGGTTTATTATTTCTAATTAAAATTTCTCTGAATCATATATAACATCTACATCGGTCACATATTTATGATTAAAAAATATACAAATTTTATTATTCCTATATTAAAGATTTTTTAAAATTTTATTTAACGTCGCTGTATTTATGATATTCTTGCGATAGCTAATTAGCAACGAAGGTTTTCAATGTGTTTGTAAACAAAGTACATGTGATGTGCTTGTATCAATCGGTCAAGAGCGGGAATCTAACTCGGACCCTTCGGTTTATGAGTAGATCGCTCTACCGAGTGAGCCATTGACGACTTCAATGAATAAAATATAATCATATGGGATTAATTTCTTTTTTTATCTTATTATACACTTTTTTTAAATAAAATAAATATACAAATAAATTAATAAAAATTAAAGAAAAAATTCTTTGTTTGTATATAGTTTTTAATAAATAAATGTTATAGATTGCATTTTAATAAAAATACACAAATTGTACACCTTAATAAGTATATAATACGGAGCTAAGAAAAATTGACTCCTTTATTAGGTCTTTGGGTTAGCTGTATCACAACATAATTATACAAAAAGAGAAGAAAAAACTATATTTTACACGCTCTGCTGGATTTAATGTATATAGGACAATTATAAAAGTGAGTGCGAAAGTAGCTAATTAAAATTAGTCAAGAGATTTTAATTCGTTGTTACATTAGAATTTGTTTTGTAGACTATATATAAAAAAGAATAAGATTTCGGTTATACTTATAAACTATATGGCGATGTCACTTTTTCTTTCTTTCACTTGTCGCCGCGCACGCGGGTAAGGAAAGCGTGTTAATTTTTATAGCTTAGTTTGTTCGTAAGTTAGTTCGTTTTTTTTTAAAGTTTTTTTTGGGAGAAATGCGTCACCGTGACGAATGAATGCGGCTGTTTGAATGAAAGTTTGATTGCCCACTGATTTAAAGTATTAAGACGAAAAAATTTATTTTTGGAACTTTTTTTTTAATTGTCTTTTCTATTTTTAATTTTATTTTTCTGCTTCTCGTAGTTTGAATTATTGTTCGTCATGATATTTTTGACATTTATATAACGTGAATTTTAGTCTTGATTCATATCTTTTAAATACTGTGCGATTTATTCATCAAAAGATTTAGGAAAAATTTATCCTTTTCTTTTGTTTTTGTAATTATCACAAATTAGTTCTATAAATAACAACAACCTATTTTTTTGCCCTGAAGCCTCATTTAATTCATTCAAAACAGGTTTGAGATTATTTAATGACCGTTACTTTTTTAATATACATTGATGAAATTATTGAATAATATTTTTATTTTATTCTTATGTAAACTTAACTAATTAAATATTCAAACCTGATACCAATCTATTCTATTGTACGGTTAATTATTCTCTTTTTTATTAGCATAATAAAAATGAAAAACAATTAAATGCAAAAACAATCATTTTAAAATGGTTATTAAATGTAATAGCGAAAATTAAACGTAAAGATTAAGTAAAAATGAAAATTTTTCGCAACAAAGTATTGGAAGATTTTCTAACAGTTGTTCAATGATAATTAGCATTACATTAACATGAAGCTTATAAAAGACAACAAAATTTTAGGATTATTCAAAATATTTGACTCTATTATTAAATATAATTAAAATTAATATTATAGATTAACAATTATTATCAGCAATTAAGATCAGAGATGTACGTAAATTATATTCACTATTTAAAAATAATGTAAATTGGTAAAATATTCTTTTTAATCGCCGTTTAACAACTACTACAGAATTACATAAGATACATTGTTATTAAATTGACCCTTATCTTTATTTTATTACAGAACATAATTATTTAAAGATACAATTATGCAATAGAATATTTTTTAAAAAATGTTACAATCAATAAAACTGTATTAAAATTTCATATTTAAAGTAAATATTTAAATTTAAGCATTTTATATAATTACCTTAGTAGAACTATCAATTTGTAACTATTATGTATTTTTAAATACCATAATTTAATACTACTTTCGAAGGAGGTCGTCAGCAGCTTAGTGGGTAGAGCGATGGATTCGTAATCTCGAGGTCTCGAGTTCGAATCCCGCTCTCAGTCGATTGATACAAGCACCACTGTACGTTACATGTGCTTTGTTCACCAACACACTGATGACCTCCGTCGCTAATTAGTATCACAATGATAGCTGAAATACAGCGACGTTAAATAATAATAAGGATGGAAAAAGAAAATATTTGTTTTGAATTTAATTTAAGTTATAGTAAAAAAGTGGAAAATGTTTATTTTATTTTTTAAATAAATTTTGAATAATGGATATTCCAAGCTTGTTGGCATTTGATGAGTGAGATTGATAATAATTACAAAAATATGTTTGGTAAATTTAATGTATTTAAAAAATTTGTGACCTAAATATCCATTAGTATTTATGATGCATTGATAATTGGATGACAGAAGGAGTTATTTTATTAAAATAGCACCTTTTACAAAATTTTATAAAAAGAATATCTTCTGTCACCAATATGTCAACACCTCATTTTATTTCAGGTTTTCAAATTTTAATTCAAATTTACAACAATATAATTTTCTATTCAATAATAATTATTCCGTTGAATTTCAACGTTAATACCTAAACAATTAAAAATAACTTATTAAAATGTTACCTACATTCAGTCTGCTGAATAGCAGCAATAAAAGCAACCAATATAAGTAAACAATTGCTCGTTGAATCCCATATAAGTCGGGTCTGTCGATTGGTTATAATTGACCACATCGGATATCATAAATCGTCACATTGGTCGTGACACCAGTATATTTTCGTTATACAATCCCATTTGCTTATTGTCACCGCATTTTATTATAAATTATCATTATATTCAATAAGTTTTTAATTTAACTGCACTATATTGATAATTCATCATTTTCTAAACACCCGTTAACCAACACTTTAAATAACACATATTTTATTAAACTCAATATTTTAACACAAATACAATGTTTATTATGTACTTAAATAATTACTGTTACTATAATCCATAGTTTCAAGAGAAATAAAAAAAACTTTAACGCGCGCAATTTGAAATGATTAAAGTATACACAGGCGCGCGTGCTGTAAGCGCTTTAAAACTCAACTATTCAAAACTTTACAAGCATTTTGTTATGTTGTTTTAAAAGTAAGAAGACACGCACAGCACTCTCGTTGGGGATCCTAGTTTTTCGCATAAGCTAGAGAATTTTCCCCCTCTTCTCATAATAAAAATTATACCAGTTTTCTATGCAAGTCTTGATACACTTTCACCATCCTCACCCTTTCCCCTCCCATTCGTCTATGTTTCGCTTGGATCTTTTTAGATTTTTTTGATTTTTTTTCCTAGTAACTTGATGATTACGTATCCCCTCTCTAAAATTATTATTTTTCTCATGAATACCTTTCTTTTATTTCTCCTTTTTTTCGTCAATCCTACTCTATTTTTGTGGATTTTTATTTATTAGAGTAATGAAGAAATTATAAAATATCTTACCTTTTTAATCTTTTGATGGGCATTCTAGATTTTTATGTGAAATTAAATTGTTACGAAATAAGATTAATTGTTCAGTTTATTCAATTACGCATTTAATAGCTCCTTCTATAAGAATTTTTTGTTGATATGTTTTTATTTATAAAGCAACTTAAATCCAAGTAATTTTCAAATGATTACGTTTTCAAGTACTCCCATGAAAATAATTTACAAGAAAAATTATATTTTTAAATAATATATGAAACATTTCATGATATTTATAAAAAAAAAAGAAATACAATTCTTTTTTTATTTAAAAAGATTAGCGGGCAAAGAAGATTTATTATAATTCTAATTTTATTTCATTAAACTAATATGCTCTATTTTTTATCGTTGAAGAATTAATCTTCACAATAATAAATTTCTATTAACTATTAAGATTTTTTAGAGCAATATTTATTCAATTGGTGTAAAATGACGCTTCTTTTTTAGAAGATGCCCGACTTTAATTCAATGAAATCCATGCTTACTTTTATTCAAAATCGTTTGCAATACTTAAACTTTTAATTTTAAAATTGAAAAAAAAGTATTTATTACCCACGCTGTATCTTAACTATTAATGATAATTGTTTTTTTTCTTTCCATCTCTATAAAGAAGCTACTTAATTTAATAGGATTATCCTCTCAATGAGCGAGGCGTTAAAATAATAGCTTTTCCATTTCCATTTCCCATCTTCGTGAGACACTTTAACGCGGAAAAAAAAGAAAGGTGTTAAGAAAACGTTAAAAGAATATTGCACAATGTACCGCATATATATGTACATTAATTGATGAGATGTTAAATTATTTTGGTAATATTTAAACGATTTACAAGCAATGGCATATTAATTATGCAATCAGAAAAGTTGAGATTTATCTGTCGAAACTTTAAGTGCTCGACTTTCTTCTCTTTCAAGTATTAGAATGAGACTAATTGTGAAATCTTTCTTTGTTCTTTTTGACTATTGTTTTTTTTTATTTTTGTTATTCAATGCCTCAAGTGTTAGATAATTTATTTTAAAAAAAAGTGTTACTATTTTTTCGTTATTTGTTTTTTTTTTATTCAACGTTGCTGTATTTATGCTATCAGTAAGATGCTAATTAGCGACGGAAGTCGTCAATATTTTTATGAACAAAACAGATGTAAAGTACAGATCAATCGCCCGAGAGCGGGATTCACTGACGACTTTACGTTATTTGGTTTGAATGAGATAAATATGAATTTATTTATGTAATGTATACAGAATTAATAAAATATAAATCTAACTAAATATACTTATGTAGGATTAAAATTTTTTGAATGATGATAAAAAATAGTTTTTTTCTTAATTTTAGTTTTAAAAATCAATAAAAAATTTATTGATATGAATAAAGTTACGTAAAGATATAATAAATAAACTATAATAATTCAATCCTTAATTAATAAAGAGAAAAAATAAAATTAGTAATATGAAATATAACAGTATTAATCCGTTAAATATACGTAATTATAATCATGTTCTCATAATAAATTATTACGTGTACAATATTTACGATGTATAAGTTACATACTTGTATAATTTTAAAACATCGTGTTCAATCGTTGTCTTGTTCTTTCAATTTCATGTATTAACTAATTTACGCAACTTTCATCGTAAGCTTTAAAGACATTATATTGCATGTATCTCTTGAAAATCATTTAAGGAAAACAGTAATTTTCTTTCATTTTAAGAATTTTTTCTTCTGTTCTTTTATTTTTTTTTTGGTTTGAACCCACTCATTTTAATAATCGACTAGCGTATAACTCTTAGAAAATGGGCTCTGGGTGAAAAGTTTCACAATCTTGTCATTATATGGAGAGCGAATTTCAGTCCAAACGTCGATTTGAAGACGCGGAAACCTGTTCTTTTTTTATAGGCTTTTATAACTTGTAGCATAATTTTACGTAAGCATATGCGGTTTCGTTTCTTTTCAAAAAGATATCCGCGTGTATTTTGCATGCATTAAGATGATCAAATTTTTTAAGAATTTTATTATTATGATTTTGTTTTTTTACCTTTTTTCTTATGGAATTTTGACGAAATTGGATGCTGCGCTGTTACGTCAGTGGACCCAATAATAAAAGATTTTAATGAATGCTTTAATTTTTACGTCATTCGTCTTAAAAGTTTATGAATTGCAAACTGATTACATTTTTTAATGTGTATGTTTCTAAAGGAGAAATTTTTCCGTATCTAGTTGATTAGTTTCCGTTAAATAACTTCGGTTAATCACACTTTTTCATACAATTATATCAGTTTGATTATCCTGAGCATTAATTTATTCTAGATTTAACTTAATGTAATGAAAATATTTTCATTTCTGAATTTGAAGTAATTCAATCTATCGAATGATATTGTTTAAAATGACATAAAATTTAAAAAAATTCATATTTCGTAAAGAAAAATATTCTAGTAAAAATTACAATAATTCATAGTCTGTAATATATTTATTTATAAATCATTGTAATTTTCACTAGAATATTTTTTCTGTATAGGAAATTTAATTAATTTTAGTTAAGTGAGCAAACGCAATTTAAGTTAATATAATCATTAGACATGAAGACTCACAAGTTAGATACAATAGTAGATATACGTACCTCATAATCAAATTTTTGTAATTGCTGAACAAAATTCAATCTCTATAAGATATTATAAAAAACATACAAAACTTTTAAGTGAAATTAAACATTTGGAGCATCTGAAAAATATTACAGTTCCGTTAATCAACATGTGATCGAATAATTAAGAAATTAGTAACAAATTATAAACAATTTAATAAAAGTAATATTGATTCAAAAATAAAATACTAATTTATTTCATACTTTAAAAAATTCTAAATATAATTTATTGAAATTAATTTTTCTCAAAGATCAAATAAAATTGAACAATTTGACTGTCGAAATTATTATAACTAAAATTCTATGCTTATAAATTTTATCATGAGGTATTTATGTTTCACATATTTTTCATTCGGTAAAATTTTCCAGGATTCTTGTAGAAAACGAAGTATTATTCAGTTAAGTTTATTTGAATTCCCCAATTAACCTTCTAAGATAACTAATTAAATCCAGAAGGATACCGTCTTACTTATTAACGTATTCAGGTGTTCGAGGACCACTAGATGAAACAATAAACTTAAATTAAAACTATTAAATTATATGTTATTTTCATGACTGCAATTTTCGTTGAGATATTTTCTCGGTTAATCAAAACTATTTTTAGTTAGACTTTACACTTCGTATAACCATCGAAATTATTAAAATATCACTGTAATATAAAAATTAAATATAAAGACTAAAAATTCTATATAATCTTGGAATATAAGATAAAAATAAAATCTGCATCACTCAATTTGGCAATGCTCGATTGCGCTTTAAATTTCTTAATGTCCATTGCAAACGATTTTCTAAAACAATATCAAGAGATATGGTCTAATACTGCGCATTGTAGGTGATAATAAAACGAAAATCCAATGTATAGTTTACAAGTGTTTTTACAATTGTATGCATGTTAATTTAAAACAGTTCTACGGGAGAAAGTGTTTTTCATTATTATGCTTGGCTGAAGAAATGCTAATTTTTGAAAATTTTACAAAGTACTAAAGTCATTTGAATATAATCTTATAAAAATTAGTTTTAAATTACAGAAAAAATTTCATCAAAATTTAGATACAAGAAGCCTATAGTTAAATTTGAGAGTTAATGATTTAATGTTACCCATGTATTGTATAATAGGATAAAGAGGAATATTACTGGAAATGCCTACTGCTGAGTTTTTCATAAAAATTGTATCGTTTCAAAAATTTCCATATTTATAAACGAGTCAGTGCTTTTATAATAATGTTACGTTTTAAAATTTATGATTTGTTTTTATCCGTGTTCAAGGCTTCGCAGCCTACTAGTATTTAGTCCATACTACCTCAAGTGTGTGTTCTTGCGACGTTATGCTTTTCTAGCTTCATAATTAATTGTGTTGAATTCATGCAGATTAATATAAATTAAGGTACTATATTCATTCGGTTTCAATGAAATAATATATTTACAATTTGCTGAAAGACAGTCAATAATGTTAAAAATTTCAAGGGCGCTATATTATGGGAGCGCCGGTAGTCCAGTGGTTCAGGTACTTAACGCACTCTGTAATGGACCAAAATTTGATTTCCCGGGAAAATTTTTGGAAAAATTTTTCTGAATTTTCTGGAGAATAGGATATGGAGAGCATAAAAATCATTTACAAATAATCACACTAAGCAAAAATTTAGATAGTAAAAAATAGATATCATTAAAATACCTTTCTGATATTATTGAATAAACATGTTTTCTTTTTAATGTCGCTGTATTTACGCTATAATTATGATGTTAATTAGCGACGGAGGTCTTCAATGTGTTTGTAAGCAAAGCACATGTAAAGTTTAGCGGTGCTTGTATCAATAGGCCGATATTTAAATCCGAGCCATCGAATAACGAATCCAAAATTCCACGAAATGAACTACGAAGCTCTACAAAGAAAATATTCATAAATGACTAACTGTTAGTATTCATTATTATTTAGCTTGCATAACTGCAGAGTAAGATTATGTTTAAAATTCAGAATATAAATTTTTAAAAATTGAAGTTTAAAATTAAAGAGTTATAATTTTTTTTTAACATTTTTGTATTAAACAAAAATTTTCTTAAGTTTTTTTAAAGAATTCCTTAATAATCAATAAAATTATATGAAAATGAAATATATTTCGAAGTAAAGTTTAAATTAATGGAAAAAAGAGATTCGTTTAAAAATTTGAGAAATAAATCATTGCTTTGTACATGTTTGATGCGTTAAATCGTTTTATAAGTGTAATACCATAATAGAAAGAGAGAAAAAAAATATATCGTTATTACATGCTAGTCATAAAAGCGAAAAAACGTGAACTTTTTTTTTATACTATATACGACATTCAAATGGAAAGCGCATCGCACTAATTACCATTGCGTGATACGTTTGATAATAAGCTTTATCATTGCTTAATCAAAAATAATGAAATTTTCATGTTGTGCAACCAGAAAAGCAGGAACAAAAACAGCTGCTATTGGATGATGAATATATCTCTTTTTTTCGCTTATTTTACAGATTTCGCTTAGCCTTTTATAAATTCATGAAAAAAAAAACGGAGAAGAAAGGAAAAAAGAACGAGAAGACCGGCGATATGCGTCGGCAAATCCATTTGAATTTCCGTGATCTTTATTTTCTATTTTGAATATGTATAACATCTTCATGGTCCAATAAACCGGTTAGCTTTGGATAAAAAGATATTGGAAAGTGCACTTTTATATTTGTGGGGGTGGAATTATTTCGATTATGGTAATTTTCTGTTACAATTAAATTTCAAAAAATTGTTTTATTTCTTTATATTATTTACGTAAAATTTAATTTTAATATTTTGTTGATTGATCTTTTAATTGTACGCGTTGAACGTTTAAAAAGAAATATTTGAAGAAAAATAGTTTCCGTGATTCTCGTTCTGAATTATGACAATGCAATTTAAAAATAGATTAAAAAATTAAAATTCAGAAATTTTATTTGCTATATTATTTATTTTTATTTTTATTTAACGTCGCTGTATTTATGCTATTGTTGCGATACTAATTAGCGACGGAGGTCTTCAGTGTGTTTGTAAATAAAGCACATTTAATGTACAGTGGTGCTTCTATCAATCGACCGCCGGGAGCAGGATTCGAACTCGATACCTCGAGATTACGAATCCATTGCTTTACCAAATGAGCCACTGACAACCTCTATATTATTTTTCTAAGCGTAATATATAATATAAAAGAATTTTTAAGAAATTTTTTATATAAAAAAGCTTGGGCAGGTATGGCGCATGAAACTTTTTGGAAATTATAATAGACAGAAAAATAGTAATCGATTTGTATTGTTTATGAATACATTTTTTGTAACTTTAAAAATAAAAAAAAATTCAATTTTTAGCATTAGAATGGAAAGTCTATAAAATTTTTTGTTTATATGTCGATAGTGTCGATAAATCAGACGTTTATGAATAACTCTTTTCCTATTTTGAAATTTTTTTGAAAATCTTTAATTTATTTTAAGAAAATATATTACTACGCAGTTTCTTTATAATCACAAGCTATTGTAATAACTAGTAAAATTAATTTATTCAATGCCAAAAAAATCGAAATCTGTTTACTTTAATAATTTTAAGTATTAATTTCACAAAATTGCAAAATAGGAATCAATATCTAACTGTGTATAAAGCAATCATCAAAAACATTTATTTCATTGAAATGTTTCAATTCATCTTATTTTTTTCAATTACGCGTGGGAAATTCAACAAGAAAACTAGTCAGTGCATGAGAAACAAAAACTTTTCTTTTATACAATAAATAGCAATTTTAACATTCCACTACGTGTAAGGCTTCAAATAAAAAATCAAATCTACAATAACAATTGTACAGTTGAAATAGATTTAAAAAAATCATTGTTATTCTGTCTTCAATCGTCCTATTCCTTTGGGATTTAAGTTGAGGAGAAAAAAAATTTTACCAAAGCTCAACATATAGGGATAGAATCAAGTATACGAAAGATGGATTTTCTTTCTTTTTTTTTTACTAAAAGACACGCATACACACATATACAAGTAAATATATATTCCAAACTAGAAACGATTATCGGCTAAACACGTCGGCAACTTTTAACTTGAGGGGCTTTAACTTATAACTATACGTGTTATCCGAGCTTTCTGTATAAGCTTTATTTACGTAATACTTCTATAAACGTGAGCTTCTTAAATGTATATACAAAAAAGCATTTTCATTCTTTTTTTTCCTCTCTCTTTTTCTTCTTGAACTTTCGATTTTATTTTTGTGAAATAAATAACCACCATCTATATAATATGAGGTTTCGTTTTCGAAATCGATGAACCGTGTATACCTGTATTTATAAAAGTTTTGTAAATCCTTACTTTGTTTCTTGCGATTAGACAGTTTTGTTTACAAAAAAAAAAGAAGTCTTGCGGTGTCGAGGCCAAAAAAAAATATTTATAGTATGCTCTTTTTTTACGGAATCTTTTCACCTGTTATATGGACTTAAAATGAAATAAAAAGAAAATTATTCTATTGTAACTCATATACGCAAAACTTCTTCTTTTATTATTTGATAATCTAATTATAGAATTAATAAAAAAAGCTGATCTTTCCACACACTGTTACAAATAAGATTAGCAATAATAAAGTGAGGATTGGTAACACACGTGTTAATTCATTTATACAGCGTTGCGCACAGATAACAACTCATGCGTAGTTTAGCTCATCACTTCGCGTGATATAATTTTTCGTAAAAAAATCCATAAACATTAATTAATCCATTTCATAATATTATATTTCAGTGAGAAAATAGGAATACTACAAAATCCTTGTATTTTGGTTCCTTTTAAATTAACTCGTCGATCCTTATTACGCAAGTGTTTGGCGTTATGCAATTATAATGAGGAAAATAATAAATTATTATTCACGGACTAAAATTTAAATAAGTATATACGAATTTCTTTATAAAATTTCGTATCTCACAAAAAACAGCGAAATATTATGAATAAAGTATCGCGTAATAAATAGACTATGTTAAATAATCTACAGATTTTTGGAGCTATTACCTTTACTTGAAAATTTATTGCTATTTAATTTAGCAATGCAAATTTTTAAGACGCTATATGTATGCATACAACTATAAAATTACGGAAGACATTTATTGAAAAATTTCCAGCCTGCAAAAAAGTTGGTGTGTGTATGCGTTTTGTATTTATAAAAAAAAAGGCAAAATTGAACTCACGTATAAGCTATAAACATAAAAACTTGTGCTGCTGCGTTGGCGAAGTAAATTTTCATTTAAAAAGCAAAGACTAACGGCCAATTTCATGTTTATCCTTACGCGCTACTAACACGCACGCATGCATAGTGCAAAGAAAAGAAAAAAAATGAACGAAAAAATCCAACATTTCACGAGTTTAGATGTATAAATCCTTATTCGTGAGATTTCAGTCTCGTTAGTTGTACGATACAAACTGGATTTTTAAAGAAACGAAAAACTTCCGTTTTGTATCGAGATTCCTTATTTATTTGTTTTTTTGTAAGAAGTATATAGTAGACAGCAAAAGAGCAAGTTTTCAATCGATTGAGTTGAGCTAAAACGTTTGCGACAAGTTTCTAAGAGAGGAAAGTTGGTCAGTTTTAGTTTGAAGAAATTGTTCAAAGTGACCCTAAAATATGTTATATATATATTATCCTTGTAGCGTTCTATTGAGTATTGTATAATCGTTGGAAAATCACGTTGCTATTCGATACGAACTTAAAAGGAACGAAGTTTCATGGTTCGAGGAAGTACTTTAGTTTAAATTATCTAAGTAAATATTATAAAATTACATTAATTATAATAGTTTTTATTCGATAAATTATTTTTTACGTTAACGAATTGCGATGTAATTTTTCATCGAAATATTATATTGTTTAACATAAACGATTCTGTTATGAGGTCTCCATGGCTTATTTGGCCGAGCGATGGATTCGTAATCTCGAGGTTCTGAGTTCGAATCCCGTTCTTGGCTAATTTTATACAAGCACCACTATACGTTATTTGTGCTTTGTTCACAAACACATTGCAGACCTCCGTCGCTGATTTGCATCGCAATGATAGCATAAATACAGCGATGTTAAATAAAATAATTAAAAAAAATAAATGATTCTTTAACCTTGGTAATTTTTTTTAAAGAAGTTTATAATAATTTAAACGAATATCTTTATAATTTATCAAATGCAATAGTAAATTTTGTTATAGAAGTATAGGATTCTGCTTGATTCAGAATTCTATTTTGTCAGTGTTACAGGGAGAGCAAACAATTTTGAAGTTACAGATTTTTTATTAACTTTAGAGTATTTTTTACTATAAACGAAGTTAGATATTTTCGTAATGAGTTATTTTGTCAATACTGAAGATTTTTTAATAAAGATTTATAAAATTTATCTATTCTAAAGAATTTTTTTAGGTAAGATATAGTTATAATAAATAAATTATAATTTCATTTGCCTGTCATCAATAACAAATAATTAATTATGAATATGCTATTTAAGATGATAATAATAAACATCAAATATTATTGTATAATATCACATTTTGTTCATAAAATAATCAAATTTTTTCACGCGATTCACTTTCACTTACACTTATTAAAGAGAATCGATTGCTTATATCGGAGAATGTAAAAACATATTCTTTAACACGTACCCGATAAGTTAAATTAACGTGTGATAAATAAATCTATCTATTTTAGAAAAATTATGTGCGTTTACGTGCGATATGAAGAATCGACGATTGCATTAAAATTATTATTCATCTTTTTGTAATTAATATATCTATCTTTCCAATTTAACGTAAATATTAGTTATTTTAACCCCCCCCCCCTCCCACACACACACGTCACATCTACTTAATCCACAAGATTAATCATTTTAAGATTTGTTAAATTCAGTACAATCAGCGAGTGTCAAAAATGAAGGGCACGAAGAGCATTTAAATGCAAGCATTGTTTTAGTATTAAGGCATTCAAGTATAGTACAAAAGGATCAAAGGATTAATATACTACGGCCTTCATAGTTGCAACTACAGACTGGTTAAAATGCCATGTCTTTGTTACTTTCATATAGACTTCGATAGAAATTTTCATCAACTGAACTAAAAGCATTGTAACGATATTGGCTTGGCATAACTTAGACAAAGTAAATATCTTAATTAGATTAGGTTCAACGATCGTGAAATTTAAGAAAAAAAAAATGTTATGTTATAATTGATTCACATAATCTTTAAAAGGCTTTTGAATGCCATAATTTTCATTCAATATGCATTAAAACATCAATTCTTAAATAACGTTATCACCTTTCAATATTTCTTCTTAAAAAATTTTATTAAATTTATTTATCTAGAAACTTGGTTTTCATTCCAATAATTACTTATAAGTTTAAAATTTTTTGAAGATTTATTAATTATTATCGAAATAAATATCAAAAATTCTAAATAAATATATTAAATAAAATTATTCAATTAAAAATCAAATGATTTTATAAGGAATAAGTATTAAAAGACGGTACCATTATTTGAAATTATTGATACACCAACGTATATTGTTGATTAAAATTTTGATATTTTAAAAGCCTTTTAATGATTATGTATTTTTATAATAAATTTGATGATGATTACATGTGATGCTTACATTACATAAGGCATTTAGATTCGTAAATTTAATATTATTTGTAAAGTCATAAAAAGATTTTTAAATTTTTCTATAATTTTCTCATTAAAAATAATATATCAAATTTTATTATTATTTATATGTAACGTTGATATTATATTGAAAAATTGCGATAATCATTAAATAGTTAATTGTTACTGTACATTGTTCTAAGAAAGATTATCAAATAAAGTAATCATAATCACCAACCATTAAACAAAAATAATATTTGCCAAATGACATTATCGCTCTCAAATGCCTTCCTTTTGAGTAATTTTTACATTAACCAAAATTAATCTTTATATTTAATAATTACACTTTGTCAAATTCAGTGCGGTATATTGAAGTTCTTACGCTTGCATGTATATATTTGTATACATGCACACGTAAGAATATTGAAAATGAAAATTTGTTTTATAAAATTTACTTAAATTACATATTTTATACATCATAAAAAGTTAATAATACGCAAATAATAACGGTATATCATAATTAACTTTAATTTGACAAAAGAATTAATTCAGGTATATATAAGTATCAACTTCATTCATAAATTCAAACCTACGGCTTCTTATATTTATTTACATTTATATAAAAATCCATAATCTCTAGTACGTACATACACTCATGAATTCGTTGATTTCCTGAAAACGCCACTTCACTACGAAAGTACAACTGTAAATTCAAACTCCACGTGTAGAGTATTGGAAGTTTTTTTTTGGATACCATGTAACACTCGAGACTGCTTTTACGTCAATCGCTTGTGCGTGAAATCGTACTTCAAACACTCGTTACATGATACTATCCAAAAAACTCTACTTACTTTCGTGCTATTACAAAATTACAGAGCCTGGGCGTTAAAAAGAAAATTTTCAGAAAAATCGGATTTTAGCGAAACTTAATTTTGAAAATATTTTTATAAGATGTGATAAAAAAGGAAAATTATCCATATAATTTAAGTAAACACAATTAAAAGAAATCGTATTGAAAATTGCAACGATTTTTAAAATTTGTTGATGTATTATCAATCAATAATTGAAAACAAGAAAGAAATACTGCAACATATAAATTTAAAATCTTATATCGATCTTTTTTTCCTTCTGCAACCTTCTTACGTACTTTTCAAATTCAACATCGACAAACTTTCCAATCAATGGGTAATGATTTTCTTGAATAAAAGTCTTTTACGATGTATAACAAGAAACAAAACTTTTTCATACGTGTCAAATTAGACAGCGAAGAACAATTCATCACGATATATAATACAAGCTTGTATCAATTTAAAAGGAGGCGAAAGAGAAATTCAAAGGCATAAACTACGTTCATTTATATCTGCTGTAGAACTTGCCAAGTTATTGACAAGTTTAAAACGACTGAAAATACATTGATAGCCGTTGTAGATGACGCATAGATTCCTTCTCTTATTGTTTGTGATTTATAAATTATTTTAAGCTTTCGATTAATAACCAATGTGACAATCCTAAGTTTTTTCACAATTTCATAGTATTACTACATTTTACGGGTAGATTAAAAATAAAAATATGATAATATTTTTTCAAGTAATGTTGAATCACTAATAAATTTATTTTAAAAAAAATAAATAAACATTTAATTTTTATTTATTTACTTCGTTCCATAATAAGAATGAAAATTTTATTTCTTTCTTTCATAAAAAGGAACAATATTTTAAAGAGAGATCTTGACATTTACTCCTTAAGAGGCGGTCGGGTCTATTCGCCGCTACATATAGGGTGGCGCTGCGGTCAGGTGAGAGAAATCTATTAAATATTTTTTATACAGCTATTTACAATTTTCTGAGACGACAATATACTTTTAATGTTGTCATTTCCTCTAGCCATCTATATGTAGAATAATTATTAATACTTATCTTGTTTGAAAAGTCTGAAATATTGTTATAAAGCGAAAAATGCGATGCAACGTAGGACCGATGTAAACATGCGTGCACCTTCCCTTAGTGCGACAGAGAGAGCAATACTAAAGAATGATGTATGCTAATGTTTACGTCGGCTCTACCTCGCGCCGCATTTTTCGCTTTATAACAATATTTTAGACTTTTCAAACAAAATTAATATTAATAATTATTCTACATATATATGGCTAGAGGAAATGACAAGATTAAAAGTATATTATTGTTTCAGTAAATTTTAAATTGCTATATAAAAAATATTTTATATTTTTCTCTCACCTGACCGCAGCGCCACCAAGCGGCAAATGGTTCCGACCGCCTCTTAAGGAAGACGAATGAAACGTGTTCTATTATTTTAAACGCAGGAAAACATAAACTTTACAAATGATAAAATATGTAAATGTAGTTGAACTTTAATAGTAAAATATTATGTTATTCAATTTAAAAAAAAAAACATTCGCACAGGCGAAAAAATTTCTTGAAAATTAAAATAATATTTTAACATTATAAACAACTTTAATGATTTCAGTTTTGCAGGATTGAAAAACTTTATAAAAATCATTAACTAATGTATTATATGTAAAAATACAATATCTTATAAAACTGATAAAGAAATAGAGAATGCTATTTATCAAATCTGAGATTTCTTTTAAATTTGTGGCAGCTGTCAGCTATTGTAAAATTTAAATTATTTTAACATTGTTGTTACCTATATTTACTTACATTGCATCTAAATTATTAAGTCTTTTTAGACTTCAAATATTTTTTATAATAAATATTTCAGTAATTCTATATACATTGAGTGTTAATATTTACCCCTGTTACTTTTAGCCCCGGTCTATCCTATATAAAAAAATTAAAATAAAATAAATTCAAGTACAGTATAAAAGACAATATGGAGCGTGAGCTCTGAGGTCCTAAAAAGTAACTAACGAGAAAAAAAAATCAAATGCATTATCATATAGATTTAGTAATTACTTTTAAAAGTAACTGTATTTTTTATATGGATTAAGAATGAAAAAATAAGAAAAGAATTTATGAAGTTAAATTTTAAATTTTGACTAAGGCGTGAAATCCCTTATCATTACACGGTTAGAAATATTGACAGACACGTCTGTTAAAAACTGTTTACAGACAAAAATGTCTGTTACTTTAACAGACAAATTATCCGTGAAAAATGTAATATACATTTTAAATTGACATACTTGTGTCTGTTGATTTAACAGACATTAAGTAACAGACGAAAAAAGTTAACAGATTACACAAATGTTTTTAACCGTGTAACGCTGAAAAAAAAAGTTCATTTACGTATATGTGTACATGAAAATATGTTTTAATAAATATAAAAT
The DNA here is from genome assembly GCA_017163975.1 of Anastatus disparis. NCBI lineage: Eukaryota > Metazoa > Arthropoda > Insecta > Hymenoptera > Eupelmidae > Anastatus > Anastatus disparis. Next base: position 3,600,341 of record JAFFSR010000381.1, read on the forward strand.
TATTCATAGTAAAAATCAGATTACACTTCTAAATATATACCTCTAGTCTTCGTAGAAACATATACAGATGAAGAAACATAGGTAAACCACAATGTTTCTTCGTCTATAACGAAAATCTGACAAGCCATGTTGTAAAGTTACATATGCATGATACACTGGCACTATAATTTCATAGTGTATTTATGACCTTATTTGAGTTAAAATTCAACGAGCATTGATCTATAAAAATTAAATAATAAAATTTATAAATAATAATGAAATTTAGATTTTTTTTCGTTATATAATAATTCGTGACTGAAAAATTATATAAATTCTTATTTATATTTAATATTCTTTAAATATTTATATTCTTTTACTTTCATTTCGAGTCTTGTAATTAATGTATAGCAGATTTTAACGAAATAAATTTGTTGAGTCAACCAGGCGTTAATATCTTTAATAAGTACTTAAAACCAGAAAGTAATACATCTTTTTTTTAAAGAACTTTTTTGTTAAAAAAATTACAAAAAATTCATTGCATTAAAATATTATAAAAGTAACCTATTCATAAATAAATAAATGTAATGACTCTGGTAGAAATGTGAACATAAAAAATGGCGTATATAACAATTTATGGCAATTAGTGATAGTAATGTCAAAGAAATGGCCATAAAACGGTAAAAAAATCGTTTCCATTTCTACTGGTCATAAAATGGTAAAAAAACAATTTCTACTAGGGGAGTTTTATAAATTTTACAATCATATAATGATCAAAATTTAAAAATTAAATAAATAAATAAATATATATCAAAATTAAAAAATCTATCTTTTCAGTAAAATTAAGGATTAATATTTAAATAGCTGTTGTATTGTATCATTCTACAATAAACAATATAATTGGATTTATTAAAGAAAAAATTCTTATCAAACTAAATTTTAAATACCATATATTGATCATTATAAATGATTTTAAAAAATTTTCAGAAGAATTCTTTGACAAAATAATTTGATTTCTTAATTGCAATTTTTCTTAGCTTTTATTCATATTCAGCATTAATATAGACTATTTCCGCATTACTTACTAAGATTAATTATATCTTATTCTACTAAAATTAATCTTAAGAATTATTTTTATCATCAAGAATTATTTTTCGCTTTTCCTATTTAGTGTCATAAAAGAAAAAAAAATATACTAGTCATATAAATAATGAAGTTGACATACCCCTTTTCAAGAGCCTTTTATTCTTGAAGACATATTCTATGACGATATGTCAATGACAAAATCACAATGAATTAATGTGTTACGGTTTATGCAATAGTTAAGTTTACGCGATCAATTAAAAAGAAAATCTAGAATAGTATGATGTGCCTTAATATTTCTACTTAATATCTCAAGTATTACCTAACATTTTTTTAAAATATCTGTTCAAGTATTATTAAAAGTTAATTTTAAATATCTTCTTTTTAAATTTGATTTTTTTTACAATTTTTCATTCAACTGAATTTAGTTATTTTTAAATTATTTACAAGTTTATTTATACTATGTAGAAAATATGATTACTTTCATTTTCGTTTAATAAAATTTTTTTAGTGCCTCCATCAATTTTCTCTTCATGTTGTTTGAAGTTTTAGTTATCGAACGCGATTGTATTTAATTACATTACATTTAACTGTAACTATCAAAGGGCAGCACATATACAATATGCGATTTCTTTATAGAAATTTTTTTATAGAATTATTTTTACTCTTGAGCACTTAAATAACATTTTGTTATATTATTTATGAAATTATAAATATATATAAAAAAACGTAAAGTCAATAAATAATATTACTATTATTAAATATTAAAAAATAGTAAACTGTATCATAAGATTATTTTATTCTGACTCCATAATAATAAGGTTTTCAGTGGTTCAGTCGGTAGAGCGATGGACTCGTAACCAGTCGATTTATACAAGCACCACTGTACGTTATATGTGCTTTGTACACCTACGCACTGGAAACCTCGTCGCTAAATAATAGCATAAATGCAGTGACGGCAAATAAAAAAAAAGTTTATTAATTATGACGAAGGGGTTTATGAATATTGATATTTGAAACATTTTTTTTACCATTTTATGGCCATTTCTTTGACATTATTATTACTAATTGCCATAAATTGTTATATACACCATTTTTTATGTTCATATTTCTACCAGGGTTATTCTATATTTTTTATCTATTAATTGTTAAAAATCATAATAATATTTCCTTTATTAACTCAAATTGTAAGAAAAATTCATTGTACACGTGATTTTCTTTTATTTTTATTTGAATTCACAAAAATAGGTACACGTAGAAAAATTAAGCTTACTATTTTTAAATATTCTTATGTATATAAATCTCACGTTAGTACAATGAAATTTGTTTTTAATTCATTTGTTACCTACGCGAATTGAAATAACGCTGTGGTAATTGGAATAATGTGCTATGTAAATATAATTTTCTAGTGCACGAGTATTATTTTATGTGCTTTTTTTTTTTTTTTTTTTTAAATAACATGATTTTAATTCTAGCGTACAAGAAATTTTCTTGGTATAAAAATTTTTATAAATAAATTATTTTGTTTAAATTAGATAGAAAAAAATAGTATGAACAGAGTACGTAACATATGAGCATCGGTGTTTTCTTTTTCCTTTCTGTCATTTTTGCTCCACGCAGGTGAAATGACCTATTTTGTTACTATTTACTAACATAGTATAAATAGAAATATATTTAAATTTGCGTAGAAAATCTTTTTTATTATTTAGTGCAATGAAAATTTTGAAATATTAATAAAAATTTCTGTTTTAAGTATTCCTATCAATAAATGTATTATTTACATTGCTTGTCTATTTGAGTATTTCATTTTATAAAGTGACAAATATTTCAAAATATTCTTTTTTATCTATTCAATTGACATTTTTAATTCGAATAAAATCTTTGTTAAACTGTATTAAAATAATTTTTTTCTACAAATTAAAAAAAATATCGTTAATCATTGGCGATTTTAGTAAAGCGAGAAAATAAAATCAATAACTGAAGAGGCAATACAAATTAGAAATGAACGGTTGATGGTTCTCGAAATATTATGTACCAATTGCCTTAAATATGAATTATATAAAAATATAATTTATCGGCAAATATGTGTAATTTGTTTCATTATATACTTACACGTGGATTTTATTAAATAACACCAAAAGTACAGGTGGACAAAGGTCGGTCAATGACTTTTAAATCAAAGTAAAAAATTGTTTCCCAGCTACGTCACATATAAGTATGATTTTATTTAAAAATTATTTGGGTAATCTAGTTAATTATAATAAAAAGTCAATTTTGAATCAAATGAAAATATGATTAATTTTTCTTTTCTTATTATTGCAAAGTATTTCGTGCTTTATCTTCTTTATAAATGTCATTCAGTACTTGTTCTAATAGTTTTCTTGGCACTTTAATTTCATTATTTTCTATGGGTTTGCGAAGCGATCTTTTATCACATTTTATATCTTCATCAGAAGGAATAACGTCACTTAAAATAGTCTTAAATGCATCGAGAGTACAGTTATCTTTATCGCAGCCTGGGATTTCCACTTCGTCATATGAGCCGTAAATGTCAGGTATTCCTTTATAATGTTTAATCTGAAAAAATATAAATAATAATATTGAAATATTATAATTAAAAATATAATTTGAGCTTAGTCAGAATATTATACATACCTTAACATAATATTCATTCTTTACTTCATGTAATTCAACAAATATACCACTGGTATATTTAGGTATATTAGGTTTATAAATCTCCAAGGTTTGTAAAACAGCAATCACATTCTCGTCACCGCTATACAAAAAGATTTTACGATTTGGATCTAGATTTCCGTTTTTATGGGCTTCCATGTCGTCAATGAATTTACGCACAAGCATACCCCCGTTTAATCTTTTCAATTCTTTGTTGTAACTTAAAAGTTCATACTCAAGATTAGCGCCATCAAGTAATTTACCACGTGGGAAGATATTTTCAGTCCATTCTGGAAGTTGAAGTTTGAGAGATCTTTGAGCCATCAAACCGTGATACAAAAAGTACATATCGCTTGAACACGTGATATTCTGTCCTGTTTTTTCTGATAAAAATTGCATGAAATCTCTAAAAGTATCTAATTTAGCTTGGAACTCTGGTGATGTTTCTACTCGTTCACGTGCCAATAAATATCTTGTAACAAAATTGTTCAGATGAAGTATGGAATTTGTTTTAGAAAATGTTTATTTATTCAATGAAGTTCATTAAAATTAAATGATCTAAATTTAATTTGAATGGAGCATTTTTTAGTAAGGAACTGTGCCTAACGTGAGACAGATTTAGATAATTTTCAACCTCCGTACCCCCCAAGTAAGAGTACGTAGGATGATTTTACAGTTTTTAATACCTCCCCCGACCTTACGTAATAATAATTTTACGTTACTTGGACAAAAAAGCTTGTTAACGAAACTCGTTACAAACCTCGCCTTTGGCTTGGCTTGTAATCTTCTCGTTTCTTAAAAAAGGCCTATCTGTCCACGGAACGTAATGTACTATTTTTTTATATCTACTGCTGAAAAATAACTAAATTTTTTTATTGAATTAATAAATGTATTTATTAATTTAATTACTATTTAATATATAATTCTTTGGATATTTAAAAGTTATATTAAATTAGCAATTTAAATTTTATAATGCATTCTAGTTTCTCTGCGATCCAAAGATTTATTAATAGCTATCGCTAATAGTCAAAATTCAAACATACTAACCTTACGTAATTTATGCACAGACCCTAATTTTGAAATAGATCTTGAAGTGAACGTTCAAGGTTGTTCTAAAGGTCAAGTTATTTAAAAAATGAAATATAAAATGTAATTAAAAGAAAACTTACTTCGGGCAATCAGTAGGTAGCATAAGAGTATCATCTAAAAATCTAACATAATTGGTAGGTATTGGTTGCCAATCAAGATTTTTATTCCATTTTTGAAAAAAATTTGGCTTAAAAAGACCAGCTAATACTAGCTGTAGACTCATTTTTGATTTAGCACATTCAGTGCTCCGAGCGCTAACCAATTCAGGGTAATAAGTATCACCCAAAAAATCATTATACAGTTTACGAAGAAGCTTGCCCAATTTATATTCTCTTATTTTTCCATTCTGCAAAACGAAAAAATTTCATAGTAAGTACATTTTATTAATTATTTATACATTAAGTTATGAATAATTAAATAAACTTACGTTTGTTAGACCACCTGATCCCATTGGAAAATATTCATGATTTGCATGAGGATCTTTTGCATAATTTTCTAAACCTTTTATAGGTGCACGATCACCATATCTGAATACCTAAAAATAAGATGTATAGGTAATAACAAAATTTTAAAAATTAAATTTAAAATTTATTATAAAAATTATTCATGATTGTAAAACTAATTACCACACTTATTAATTTAAGTTCAGCTTTAGTAATAGCACAAAAATAAATTATAAAAATGACTGTTAAAAGTATTGGTTTAAAAAATTCAAACATTTTTTGAAAATTTGAATTTATTTTCCAAATGTTGAACTGGAAGAACGCTATATATACTAAGTATTTGACAATGAACGTTTTATGTTACAAAGAAATATCTTTATCTATTAAACGTGTTCACGAAAAATACATGAATATAAGCATAAAAAATAGGATATTAGTTCAATGCTGAACTAAAAGCTAAAAATAGTATAAATATCATCTGCACAAATTTTAATCATTAAATATAGTCATTTTTATGACGAAATATTTTGTAATTATAGAAGTAGATTATTGACAAATAAATTCGGCAGACCGTACATGTTCATTAAATTTTTTAAATACAATACGAAGTCAACAGGTGAAACCTATTTTAGTAATTAAATATTATTTTTCTATTAGAAATAAAAATCTTTTTCTTACATGAAAAACTATTTTCTGCTTATAATTGAAAAACTTGGAATATTTTACAAACTATTGTTTTTAAACTATATACTGAAATTGTTTGAAATTAAAGTGAAGAAAATTGAGTAAAGTAAAAATTTCTTGGGATGTGCTTTTAAGAATGAAATTTCAAAACTTTAAGTAGAGAAAAATGAAAATAGATTGTTATAATATCACACAATGTCTATCTTACAATATTGAAGAATTTTAAAAACTTAAATATTACTTTTATGAATTAACTCAACTTTATTTAAATTTTTGTCAAGTTTTATAATTTTTAAAGGTCTCGGTCATTATAATATTTAAAAAAAAATTCAAGGTTGTAAAATGATTTTTTATTGTAGTTGTTAATATGTTTTTTATATCCACATAGATTTCACATTAAAACAATAAAACTAGGTCATTTTTTACATCATAAATTCTTTACTATTTGATAAAAAATTTACAACTTTTACTTTTTTACTCTCATTTGAAAATTAGCAAAGTAGTTCTAATCAATTTGGTTTACCATTGAACATAATTTTTATAATTTAAAAAAAAATACTTTTTTTATTAAAAGAGAATCATATTTATGTTTTGAAAAATTATTGAAAGAACTTTTTTCAACTGTTATAGTAGAAACGGAGATTAAAATATCTAATAAAAATTATTGAAGATTTCAAAAGAAAATAAATATGCTGAAAAAGAATTTCTCTTATGCCAATATAAAGATATTTTAAAAAATTTTTAAATAAGATCATGTGGTTTATTATTAGGATATTTTATTTTGAGGTATTTTCTCTATAACTTTGGAATTTAAATATTTTGCATATTACTTCAATATAATGTAATGTAATAAACTAATTTTATCAGTATCATATTTTTCAAAATTCTTTCTTTTCTTGAATGCCCATCGATTATATAGTTAAATCAATCTTTACATTGATTTTTACATATATTCATCTTTTTTGTTGTATAGATATTTACATAGGTACCCTATAATAAAATTATAATCTAAATTTAATAAAAACGTTTCTCTATTCATTTTAAAACTACCAAAATATCTAAAAAATCTATAGACTTTTATGAGCTATAATTTAAAAGATATTTTCTTAAGAAAATTATGAAAGCAATTTTGATTATATATACGTAAAATTTTGTACTTAAAGCAAAAGTAGTATATAACTTTGCAAAGTATTAAAAAAGAAATTCCAGTTTTAAATTGAATTTAATATTCTTAGCCAAATGGAAAAATTTGCGGAAATATAAGCATTGAAGTTGTAACACCTAACGAAAGGTTATCGTGTTCGTAGAGTTTTCCAACAAATTAGTTTGTAAATTCGTTACAGATAATATTATGTATTGAAATGAAGTTGTAATCATAACTTTCTACAAGTTTAATATAAAATATTTGCAGTATTACATTATTAGTTGAAAATATTATAAGAAATGAAAGCAATTCATTATAATGAATGCATACTCATCATTACAACTAAAATATTATGGATTTCAATAAAAGCAATTAGTATACAAAGAAAAATTTTATAAAAAAATTTTTTAATATATAAATGTTTAATTAAATGTATCATAATAGCCAAGCGTTCATTGTATCATTAACTCATGCACAAAATGTACTAAAATTGTAATTCCATAAGCAATATCGATCACGAAAATAAAAAAATCGACAGAGAATTTTTCTAAAATGATAAATTTTCAAGGTAAATAATTAACAATAGATCCAAAGTGAGAAGGAAAGTATAAGTACGGAGACACAAACTTATGAAAATTAAATTAAGAATATGCAGAAAGTGAGAGGGTTGAGCGATGAAGAATACACGACACACGGAGTGACATATATCCTTTACAAAGTCAATTTACTTAACTTAGCATAAAATTATTTAAGCATTTCTTTCCCACAAAACATATGATCGAATCTACTCTTTATTTAAATATTACATTTATTTAATTATCAGTTCACTTTTACAAAAATTTCATTTGGTCTGCCATGAGCGAAACTAAAAGTACTCGCGTAACAGTCATATCTATCAAAATATGGCATCAAATAATAAAATGATTCATTGCAAGTAATTTTAATAATTTTTTGTTGCAATATATTCTTTTAATGATTTCATCTAAAATAAATTGAATTCATCTTTTTGTGCTTAAAAAGTATGCATCGAAGTAAAAAAATTAAACTTTTTTATTGTTAATTAAATGTCATTTACTAAACATTATTTTGTTTTTGTGTGCATGATTTATTATTAAATACAAAAATATAATACCACCAAAGACTTCTCCTCATTTTCCTTACTTTATAGAGTAATATTTCACAACTTACGTACATTGTATTATGTAGAACAAATAAACAAGTATTTTAGATTTAATATTTACAAATTTCAAAACTCAAAGACAATTTTCATTTACTTATCAATTCGTCGTAAATTCAACAAATGTAAAACATAATTAAATAACGTAATATCGAGAACATTATGATAAACGAAAAGTCTTAAAATCTTAGCAATATGATGAATTCAAGTATCCTTAACAATCTAAAATCTTACCTTCTCTTAAATATTCTATACGAAATCCTTCATAAATGTAAAGCTTTAAGGAGATAACATTTAAAAGTTTTTTTTCGAAAAAAGAATAAATAAACGAGAAACGATATCATTGTCATTCATAACACGTTGGCTTTCTTTGTATATGATTTTCATTTAGTTACACCCCGTCGTTTTATTATCACTATTAAGTACCTTAACGTTTGCATTCTTCATCCTACAAGCAAAATTTCCCGTTGCTTTCACGGATGAATATATGTTTACTTTGGTTTGCTGATTTTTTTTAAGGAAGATTTAATAAAATGGCCGATATGGTTTATTCATTTAGGCTTTTTTTTTTCTTTTTGATATTTTTTTAGCACAAAAATAGGATTTTCATGGCTTGTTTTTGAGCTATTTCTGACGATTGTATGTAATATAAAATGAAAGATGTTTTGTTATAGAATATAATTAAACGTATATTATTTTATATTATTACGCTATTAATGGTAATGCTTGTACTTTGCAATTCGAAAATGTTTATGCTGAATTACATTTTGAATAATATTTAATAAATGAATTAAAATTATGAGTAAAATGTAAATATTCAATCTTAATAATAAATATTAATTGTAAATATTAATTTATGATTTCATTACTTATTTATCAAATGATAAATTATAAGATTCAGAAACAATATTCATTTTCTTTTAAAAAGTAACTATTATTAACTATATGATTAATATGAAATTAATAATGAAAGAAATATCATGTCATGCTTGTTACATTAACACTGTACGATATATTGATCTTTCGAAATTTTCTTCGCACACTATCTTTATTTAGGGATTTATAAATATTTTTCTGGAAATTGTGTGATAAGAAAATTATTAATATTTTTTATTTAATTTTTATTTAACTCGTTTTAATGCAATTCAAAATATTTTAATAATATTTTATGGTCAAGAGATGGTTTATTCTTAAAATATTATAATCTATTGCATAATTATAAAGCTCTGCTTCAACTATTTTCTTCAGCAATCCAGCTAATGTTAACAAGATTTATACAAAGCTGAGAAAAGTAATTAAGCTTGTTTTCTGAAATATAAGTACAAATAGTTGTTCTGTAAAAATGTTTCTAGTTTTGTCCATAAATTAATTTTGACAATAACACGCATGTCCTGTAGTAGCTGTCAATTACAAAAGAGATTGTGGGAATTAATTATAAAATTATTTCTACAACGTTTAAATTATTTATGATTTTATCAAAAAAATATGAAACGGTGATTATTTATGTTTCATCAAACAATTATTACTGTTATTTATTTTTTTTACAAAGAAAAAAATTTTGTTCATATTTGTAAATGAATAATAAAATTTAGTTTTTAATAAATTTTAATATAAGAAGTCGTCAGTGGCTCATTTGATAGAGCGATGGATTCGTAACCTCGAGGGCCCGAGTTTAAATCCCGCCCTCAGCCGATTTATACAAGCACCGCTGTATTTCGATACATGTGCTTTGTTCACAAACAGATTGACGACCTCTGTCGCTAATTATCATTTCAATAATAGCATAAATACAAGACGTTAATAAAAAAAGAAAAAAAATTTTAATGATTTCTACAAAACAAGAATAAAACCTGAAGAAAATAATGAAGAACTCTGTGTACAGCAAACCTAGACATAGAACCATCTTATCATTTTTTTCAAATTAAAATCGAAACAATAAAAACCCTTGAAAAATTAATGAAAAAAAAAGAAATTGAAGAAAAGTCATCATCGTTTCACATGTAAAGCATTACGCACAAAAGCATCGGAGGCGTCATCAACGTCGATGAATCTCCAAAAAGAAATATATATATATAAACTAAAATGGAAGGAAAAGAAAAAAAAATCATGTCCGTTAACTTCCCACACTTAATATATATATATATATATATGTATATATGTGTCGCGCACCTGCGCTGTTTTTAGTTTCCCCTACCTCATTTCTCTAACCATTGGCAAGAGAGGGTAGCATATAAATATATATACAAAAGGAGATCACCTAAACTGTCTCGCAAACTCTCGATCCATTCACAACCACCTGCTCGCGAAGTATACATCGATAGAAAGGAAAAGAGAAAGAGAGAAAAATTTTATTATCTTTTTCTCTTGTCAGTCATCTATCTTCGCACGTGTGAATCGTATATTAACGAATATTTTTTGTGAAGATAAAGGAATATCATTTTACAGAAGTTTGATAAAGGATTAAATTTTTTTCTTTTATTTTTTTATCAACCCACTACTCATCTAAATTGTAAATTTTTAATTTATCTATTTATTGTGTTACATGTGTTTCAAGTTTATAAGTGTGAATATTGATAATTTATGTGTTGATTTTTAAAATCGTGTAATTTTAGATTTTTTTATTGCAAAAATTTTCATTAATTGATCGGCAAATATTCTTATTTTTTTAAAGAATTTTTTATTAATGGAAAGAAAAATTACAAAAAATTTTATTACATAAATTTTTAGAAGTTTGTATTTCATATAATTTTAATAGACTTCGTTAATTTAAGAGATTCTCATTCAAAGTTTTTTATTTCTTGCTCTAAGTGTAATATTTTATGAACGAAATAATGAAGTTTTAATTACGATGGACTTAATATTTTCAAGAACCAAATGGGCTCGCACTGATGAGCTGCTCAATTTAATATTTGTACAAGATAAACTTTTTTAAAATTCGTTTAAAAAAAATTAATTACATTTTTTAATAACTTAAAATATAAATCGTAATTAGCTGTTATTTAATAAATTTTCCATCATATTTTTAACTTAATTATTCATAAAGTTTTTTAAATATCAAAAATTTTTAAATGTTATGCATGTCGTTTTATGTACTTTTATTTATATATTGTATTAAATTGTTTTGTATTATAAATTTATTTGCAATAAAAAATGAATATTATATGAGGAACATATATATAACTTAAACAATACCGATTTTTCATAAATTTTTACTGTGAAATCAAATTGCATGTAAATATATAAATTTCTATTTTTAAATAGTATGAATAAATTTATTTTCTCATTCATAAAATAATTATATGATTACGTTATTTTTTTATATAAAGTTCCTACAACATAATTATTATAAATAAGTGTATCTTTTCGAATCAATAGAAATTTTCTTTAAATTTAACTATTTTCAACAAACTTCCTAATATTAATAAAATTTTTGATAATATTAAATTCATTTAATTTAATATGACCATAATGGTCAATTTAAATATTAATGTAATTCTCCATTTTAATAGCCATTGTATTTAATAAACTTTTTAAACACGTTACCCATGTCAAATAGTCCATTAAAATTTTTTTGAAATTTCAATTTAAACTTGTAAAAATATGAGAATAATTAAGAATATTTTGTAGCGAACAATTTTTTAAAATATAATTGTATTTAGATTAGAATGGAAATTTGCAGAAGTATCAAATTTTCTTACTGAAAATTTTTAATACTTTTCGTATTACAAATTCTTAATTATTTTAACTTTTTATTCAGATTAAGCTGATAAAATTTTATAATTGATTATTAATATTTATACATAATTTTTATATGATAATTGTTGATATTATAAAAATCTAAAATATTAATGTAAAAAGTATTTTATGTTATAATTATTGATACTATGAAAAATTTAATATATTAATGTAAAAGGTATATAATTTATACATCGTTAGCTATATTGCAAATTTCTAATTTCTTTTTTATTTAAAAAATTTTTAAAATCTCGATTTGATAATTTTAGTTCAGTTAGAATGAACGAAAATGCATTCATATTTTTACAGCACTTTAAAAAAAAATATTAAAACATTTGGAATATTGTTATATCGGTATTTTATATCTAGTTAAATACATTTTGCTTTCAATCTTAAATCTATATTCATATTTTTTTCATTAAGAGTTTATTAATATTGCTTATTTAAAATTTTATCTTGAAAAAGCTCATAAATTCGACTGAAGTGCATATCACTTTGATATTTCTAATTTTGTAAGTACTTGAAAAAAAATCAAATTTTTTATGATACACTTGATATTAAAAATATATATTTACTCGAGATAAAGTTAGATATTTACTAATGATAAGGAATACATACGTGATAGAAAAGACTAAATTAATTTTAGAATGCATTATTAATTTTTTTTTCATTTGAACGTACATGTTTTCGAACCAAACTTTCTTTATTTTACAGTTTATCATCAATTTAAAGAAAAACCCAGAAAAAAGAAAAAATCTTAGTACTTGCTGAGCGGATTTTTGGCAGTGCATTCTTTGAATTAAAAAAAAAAGATAAGATCAAAAAGAAAATGAAAGTCATAATGCGGGGCTCATCATCGATTTCAACGGCGATATTTTTGACAGTACTACTTGTCGCCTCCTTCGGCGTCGAAATTTCCGCGAAGCGTAAGTTCCGTGATGTGATTTAAATGTTGTGTTTATACAATTTATCTTAATAATTCTTGCTTTTTAATTTTATATTTCTTTTTTCTTAAATGTCTTTTTATTTTTAATTTGCTTTCATTACAAATCAAAAAAATTTAATTTATCATTCATCGTTTTTTATTTAATCATCGCATTCAATTTGTATAATATATGTGTAATTTTTAATGAATAAATAATAAAATATTCATATTTATCATCATTACATCTTGCTTATTTAAGCTTTTTATTTATCATCACCCTTCAATTGTACTTTCAAAAATTTTTCTATTATCTTTATGTAATTTATATGAAAAACTGAAAAAAATGTTTGTGCATCTGTTAAATTTTTTATTTTAAGTAGATTTTAAGAGGGGAACACTCGCATATATGCGGGCAATGTTGCTTTTACATTTCGCGTAACGAAATCGAAAAGAAACGGTTTGCCCTTGTCAAAACATTTGAATTTGCTTGAAAGAATAAAAAGCAAGAGAGAGGGCGAAGTTTTTTTTTATTTTTTTAAAAAAGAAGGATATGCGCGTGTTATTTTTATTTTTTAACACACATTCACTCTGTCACAAATTGCGTTTGTCGATGGAATAAAAATCGCTTTTGCTTCATCGAATTCTATCCCTCTCTAATACTTTCTTGTCACTTCAAGTGACACATCGTGTGAAAGAACTTTTTATCAATGTATTTTTTTTCTAAAAAAATTATCAATTTTTAAGGTAAAAGGAATATGATTCGATCTGACACAAGTTAATCATGTATCCTAACTTCAAATTTTTTTTTTTCGAAAAATTTTTCAATTTATTTTTTTGTAATACTGAAAAAATTTTTATTTTAGCAATGTGTGTGATTTCTAATTTATTGTATAATAATTTTGAAGGTGATTTGTAAATCATAAATTACTTGATTAGATTCAGTAATTAAAAGTTTACTTTTAATTACCAAAGTAAAAGTTTGCTTTTAATTAATTTTTTCTCTTTTGATTTGTATTTAAACTTTTATCTCATTATTTGGAAAAAAATCTCACAAAATTTTATAATTGTATTATTGTTTAGATAAATTTTAAAAAATAGATTGAATTTCTATAGCTATCAAAAAAAAATTTCAGAAAAAAATACCCTGTAGGAATAATAACACGTCATAAATAAAAGGTTTTTATCATCGAAAATTGTCCGTCCAGTGAAAACTGTAGTTATGGTTTTATATTAACAAAAAACTTTATCGAATCAAAACGAGTTATCTTAACCGAAAAAAGTTTGTTAGATATAAAAGTGATATTTTGGAATCAACAGTAATCGTTACAACTAAGATAGATTAAAATTTTTTTCTTGGTGTATCAAAAAATTTGTGAATAACCAATTTTTTTTTAATTTCTTTATTTCGTTTTGATTCAAGGATTGAACTTTTTTGCATTTAATTTTGCAATGTCAATTAAAATTAAGAGAAAAATAATTTTTTTTTTTTTTTAACTTTGGATAAAGCCATTATTTTTAATTATAGTTTTCATACCTTCAGAATTTCCATTTATTATACTCATTTCATGAAATAATCTTTTAAATCTATCATAAAGAAATAGACTGAACATATTTTATTAAATGCATTTGTTTATTCTTTTAAGATAGTTTGAAAATCTATTTTTATCGCTTTGAAAAAAATTAAAAATAATTTTAATAGAAAATCGTGCCATTAAATAAATTACTTTTGACTATAACAATTCAAAAGATACTTTAAAAAATTCTTCTTTATTATTCAATCGTTTTTAGTTACAGAAAAGATTTTACAAAAAATCAATCACTTTTCCCCATCGTTAACCTTTTTTCTCATAAAGACGAGGTCTATCTTTGAGAAAGAAAAAAATAAAAGTTGTATCTAAAGTAACTTTATTTTCTAGTCTTTCGATTTAAGCTTCGTCAACACTCCAGTAAAGCAAGTATAAAAAAAAGTTTAAAAACTTTTTTTCAAATTTTCAAGCCTTTAAGCTGAGCATAGGATTTGATTTTTTTCGTGACGCATAAACCAAACTACGCAGTATAAAATATTAAAAAAGAAAGAAAAAAAAAAGAAAACAAGAAAAGCCAAAATAAAAAGGTGCGCACAAAAGCGCATGTTACTATCCGACGTTGCAATGGTTAGTGTTGTTACGCACAAGGTGGAGTTAGAGAAAAAAAATATTTCAAGTTGGACATATATCTCCGCTGACAAGCGTATGAAAAATTTTCATTTTAGTTTGTATTTTTTTTTCTCTTCCTTCTTTTGTGCTTGCCCAACGCACGACATGTTTTTTTCAGTATAAAAAGATAATAGTGGTGAAAAATTAGTGCAGTCCTAATGATGACGTTCTTATTTTTTTTCTTCTCTTAACTTTGACATTTAGAATATCTGAGCAATGAAATACTATAGTGCAGTTAATTTCAGTAAGTGAAAGTAACATGCGCATACGTTAGTTGAACTGTTGGGAATAATTTATTTAAGTTAGCTCGAGTGTAAAAAAAAGGAAGGAAAGGCTTTGTAAAAATTAGAATTTTAATTCAATTTTATTTTAATTTAGTGCACTATTTTCAAAATTATCGTGTCTGTTGGGAAAATATGCATTATAAACATATACTTAACCAAATAAATTTTTTTTTTTTCAATTACAATTTTGTATGTTGATTATTGCAAATAAATGTGCAATTTGATTTTGAATTCAATAATTTTCTTTAAGGCCCAAGCTGATTTAAAATAAATTTATTTATATTTTAAATTATCAACATTGCGATGACAAAAATTTTAAATTTATTTAATAATCATAATTAGGCCAATCATTAATAAATTTAACTTTTAAAAACGTTCAGTTTAATTTTCAATTAATGAATTTCAATTCTTTTTAGCATACTATACAATAAGGAGTTGAGAGAAGCTTATTGAATATGAAACTTAAAGCGCACAAGTTTCTAAATTACTTGTGATTTTTTTTCATTTTCCATGTCATAATTTATTTATTAACAAAATTTATAAATTATTTTTCAAAAAATCATTGTCTATTTGTTAAAAAATAAAATATATTTATTCTTTTTATTAAGAAAAATTATTTAAAAATAGTACAGTAAAATTAGCCTTGCTATTATTATTTTAAAAATATTCATTGTACTATCTTCTACATGTGGTTTTTACGAAACTGAATTAAAACTTACAGTTGTACATTAATATTAAGCAATTGAAGACGCCCTCGAGAAATAAGTGTGCTATTCTTTCAGTTAAATTAAAATTAGAGTTGAATAGTTATACATTTACAGAATTCAAAGAAAAAAATTTTTTTTTCCAAGTATTCAAAGATTTATTAAACCGCTCCTTTATCAAGACAATTCATAATAGAATATTAGTGAAATCAAATAACATATTTTTATATAATAATAATTTTGAAATTAATATTTTTTTTCAATAATAATGGTTTCACATAATATTTTTTATTAACTCGACATTGTTGATGATGACTATTTTTTTATGTAGTTTCTGCTAAAACACATTACTTTCAATTACATGTTACATTTTTATGTACCATAAGAAAAAAAAAATTGATGATATCAGTGACTTTACAATAATTAATTCAATGTCGTTTCGCTGAATCATACGATGTACATGTTATCCACAAGTTTTTGTATCAAATTAATATAACATTTTATATTTTGTTTATCACTTTTGTTATCTATTATTCATATGAAGATTGGCGATCGTAACAAAAAATAAAGAATTGCTTTGGTTACTTAATTTAATAATTATTTCTCATGCGTAAAATAAAAAATATTATTAAGGTATATTCTGATAAATGAATTACGCATGTATGTTAAAAAGAAAAATGTAATATTGGTATTTCATTAAATGGTTTTTTTTCAAGAACCATCTTAATAATTTTTTTCTGTTCATGGATATTCCTTGTTTTATTATCTAACAAACATAATTAAAAAAAGTACAAGAAAAATAGAGAATATGTAGCCTATTTCAGATAAAAAAGCAGCTAAAAAACATATTAAAATTATTTCATACTTTTTTTTTAATATCTAAGATAAAATATTGATATTTATGATAAAAAAATGTACGTATGTTAATATATATAAATCAAATACTAATTCATCTGAAATATTCAACTTTTATATTAACCGCGAAAAGTATTTTTTTTTCAAAGTATTAAATAACTCGAGAATTCAGTTAATTATGAACTTTTTCCTTAACTCGAAAGCTTCCTTATACATTTGACGTCTAACTTATTCGCAAATCCTTTATCTAAAGGTAAATAAAAAAAAGATTAAGTGTAATGTATATATAAGTAGATAAGTTGAGCTGGTGAGTGGCTCAGACGGTAGAGCGTTGGATTTGTAATCTCGGGGCTCTGAGTTCGAATCCCGCTCTCGACAGCCGATTGATACAAGCACCACTTTACATTACATGTGCTGAAGTTCACGAACACACTTTCGAGCTCCGTCGCTGATTAGCATTACAAAATGGCATAAATATAGCGACGTTAAAGAAGAAGAATAAAAAAAAGATATTTTTAAGATTGATTTTTCTTTTAATCGTTTTGGGTCTTATATCGATTCTATAAATTGGTATGTGTATTGGTATTTTTATTTTTTCTGTTTCTGTTTTCAAGATCGTTTCGGAAATAAAAAAAGAAGAAAAAACAATTTCGGATTATATGTCAAAAGATAGAATTGGACTTGTCCTTTTTTTATTCATTTTAAATTTCTGTTTTTTCTTACAGACAAGAAATATGCAATGATCAAAGTTTTTTTTTTTAAGTTTGAAAAATGAGAATTATTTTATAAATTTTTGTACTACAGAGATATGCGTGACTTTATCTTTTACCACCTGTGGATCGATAACAACCAACCGTTCCTTTTTATTTTCACGAAAAGATGTTAATTAAATTTATACCCTACTCAAAAACTGAGTTACATCAATAAAAAGATAATAAAATAATGTTTGCAAATATTTTATTTATTAAAATTGTAATAATTGAAAAAATAATTTTTTTAATTTACTTTTATAAATTAATATATTCTCTTTAAAAAATTTCCCTGTATAAATTTTATGTGCTAATCGTTTTTTAAAACTATTTTATTGATAATTGGGGAAATTCATTCATTAATTTATTATCCCATTGATTAATTCTGTAAATAAAATTCGAACTTATTAACCTTTTAGAATTAAGTACATAATAAGCATATTTTGTAAAATCAAAACTTTTAAATTAACAATTTACAAGAATGTGCTATTCTTTAAAATTTAAAATCTTATCAAAAGTTGAGAAAATTTGAAGTTTTATATTTTCAAGAAAAGCTATTGAATAAAACTTCAAATTGTAAAAGACTTTAAGTTTTACTACATATATAAAGAATCTTCATAGCAACATTGCTAATAAAAATTAATGCGCTTTTTTGAATGGTTCTATATACAACAGCTTGAATCGGATATATTTCACTGTAGATTTGAGTTTTTTTTATAGATTTCATGAGACTTCAAACTTCATGTTGTATGATGAAAAAATCAAATTTCTTGACTAATTAAAAAAGAAAGAATAACTCCAATACAGTAGCTAAGATATTCGCATATCTTTATACATGATGTGAAATGAGTATTTAAGTACTTTCTAAACTACCTCGGAAATGAAGATTTATTAGAATAAATCTGAAAATACAGATATCTTATAATTTTCGTTATAAAACATT
Organism: Anastatus disparis; assembly: GCA_017163975.1. Lineage (NCBI taxonomy): Eukaryota > Metazoa > Arthropoda > Insecta > Hymenoptera > Eupelmidae > Anastatus > Anastatus disparis. Next base: position 3,619,000 of record JAFFSR010000381.1, read on the forward strand.
ATCTGCTCTTTATGAGATCGGCTTTATTCTTTTCAGTCTTTACATTCTCCTTATATTTGTTTATTTACGTATTGATTACATGCTTCGACAATTTTCTATGCTTATTATCTTTCTAATAATAGGATTTAAATACATAATTTAAGGAGATGTGAAATGGACACTACACCTGCACTCGTAAATCTTGACTATCTTTTTATTTTATTGCAAAATTTTCTGTAAAGAAACGCATTAGTTTGTAGTACGTACCATAAAGATTATTCAGTTAAATTTTTAAATAAATTCATTCATTAGTTATTGAGAATTTTAGGTTCAAATATTATTGATTAAAATTTTTCAATTTTGTATCAGAAATTCAAATATCTTAAGAATTAATAAATTAATTTATTTAAAAATTTAACTAAATAATCATCATGGTTCATATTACAAACTAATGCATTTCTTTTGTGGAAATTCAGCAATGAAAAGAAAGATAATATTTATGAGTTCAGGTGTAGTGTCCGGTTTACATCTCCTCAAAGCTTAATCTAAGCAATGAATTCAAGTTACCAAGTTTGAATCCCGCTCTTGGCCAATCGATACCGCTATACGTTATATGTGCTCCGTTGAAAAACACACTGAAACGACCTCCATCGCTAATCATCATCGCACTGATAGCTGAAATACAGCCACGTTAAGTAAAATTAAAAAAATTCATTTCATGCTTTGCAAGATTTGAGAAATTTTTGTTTCAAAGTAAATGTATTGTAATCGATTTATAAATATTATACTTTAAATTTCATCAATGTTATTCCAAAGCTGTTTACAATAAGCTTTTATCCAGCTTATCCATTTTTCTATATACACTTTTAGAAGCTTTTTTCCTTTCTTTTTTCCTCTCACATTATCTTGTTATTTTTCTATAAAATTCAGTTCTTCGAAACATCTTTGTCGTTGTTTTCATATCGTTGCCCTTAAAAAAGACTATAGCGAATTTCATTTGGCGTCCTGAAAAAATAGCACATTTCAAGACCTTCTAACGAAGAGTAACACATTTCAAAAGTTTCCACCAAAATTGGCATATTTTATCATATATCCATCGTAGGATGAAGTTGAAATGTGTTATTGTTTAGAGATCAGCGTTGAATTGTGCAAGTCTTTATAGGAAACTTTAAATGTGTTATTCTTCGTGACAAAAGATACTGAACATGCTAATCTTGATCGCAAGTTTGAATTGTCCTAGTTTTCGCCTGAAAATAAAAAATGTGATATTCTTCGTTAGCAGCGACAATATAATCTCAATGTATAAAGGTTTTATATACAAAACGTTCTCACGTTAGCTGAAAGCTAACTTTATTAAAAAATTTATATAACATGTCGGTTCCTACACCCAGCTTGATATAAGCTACTTTTTGTTTAGCAGTTATTTTGTGGTCGCTATAAGGTGTACTATACATTGGATTATATATTTTTTTTTGTACTCACGCTCACTTTTTTCATTGTATTATTTTGCATGATTCAATTTGAGGATAAAATTGAATCTCAACTTTTTTTTACGATTATTTTACGAGCAACGAACAATCTCGTCATTTGATTTTTATCATTTTTACTCACGGATAATTCGCTTTAAAGTTTATGTCCAATTAAATATTAAAACGGTGATGGAAAAATTTAACAAATATTTTTCATCGTATTTAACGTATGAATAATTATTTTTTTTTTTAATCAATAATAAATTTAGTTATCAATATATAATAAATTTACAAATAGTCACAGTTTTTCTGAAGGTTTAACATACTTGTTGCGTTGCAAAAATTAGAAGAGTGCAGCACTTATACGCGTTGGGTAAAGTACTCAGACGGAAATGAACTATAGCGGTTTTCCGTAGAAAATGCATTATTCGCAAAACTAATTTACTTCAAAATTTAAAAAGACGGTGAAATTTTTTTTTAATTTAGTGAGAAAAACTTATGCAGTAACATACACATTTTAAATTAGATTTTCTGTAATTTTAAAGTTTTTTTATATAATCTTTTAAATTTGAAAAGTTGAACTATATACATTTTTTCTCTTATAAAATAATTGAATGATTTTGCAAAATTCTTTAAAAAATTCACTTGGTTATCAATGGATTATTTTTACTTACTTTTCCTTTATATCAGCTAATTGGAAGTGGTCCTCTTCAAATAAATTCAATTTGCTTCTAACCGATAGATTGAAATTGGAAAAATTTTCTGATCTGTGATAAATCGAACTTTTGTCTTTGACTCTTATAAATTTATTTAAAAACATTTGTAATACAAATTTTGATTATTTTTGCACAAAACAAAATAATAATTATATATAGGTTCCAAATAACGATAAATGTTATATAATTGATTTTAAAAATTTTAAAAATAAAACAGAAAGCCAATCTTATAATTATATTAGATCAATTTCATTTAGGACTGCTTTTTTTTATTTTTTTTTCAATTTATAAGCATTAAAATACACCTTCAATAAATTTATGCGTTAATTTTTTAATTTTAAACTCGGAGAATTAAACTACATGACAATGACGTTTCTACGATTTATCTTATTTGAAAACTGGGCCATAAGCGGCACAACAGGTTCTTGGTCATTGTCATAAATATATAATGCTATAAATTAAATCAGAAATTATTATCATAAGTCAGTTTAACTTCTGTATGCGTAAACTATTCAAACGAGCACATGTTATGTTTTATTAGAAAGTTTAAACTAACTTTACTTTTGATAAACATTCTAAATAACGACATGATAATTGTTTAAATTCAATGATGATCCATCGAAAGCTTGACGAATTCAAACTAACGAATCTATTGTATCAGTATTAAAATAGGGAACTTGGAATATATTTAAAAAATGCTTTAATTAATGGATAATAAATAAGTAAATTTATGAAAATAATTTTTTTGCATAATGCTTATTTTTAAAATAATTATCTAGTTTTTAATAGAATGTTAATTGTTTTGAATTTATTTGATTCACGTGATTGCGATCTTAAAAAAATCTCATCAGCAGATTTGCCTATCTATGAAAAACACTGACAGTTGCACTCTATTTCACAATATTAGTTACGTATTATCTGTGCACCCCCTTTTTATAACTGACAACAAAAAGCACTGCTTTACGGATCTTCCGATGTTACAACCATGTAATCTCAAGTTTAAAGCTATTAATATTGTGTAATGATTACGATAAACAATTATTAAATAAATAAAAACCGATTTTTAAATAATCTAATTCGCTATTTTAAGGATATACACCAATTTTCTATTTTTAATATAAACGTAAAATCGGAAGCTCGTAACACGTATATTTCTGTACCATTGAAATCCATAAAGGAAAATTCTAATTATTCATACTTGGCTTTTCAGATTATTTGTAGGGGCTCTATTGATTATAATGATAACCTTGAAGTATAAATATAAATTACTAAAATTCTATAAACTTTGGAAGAATAAAATAAGAAATGAAGACAGAAACCTTATAAGCAATGAGCATGATTATATCCGGCTTATCGATCGTTAACAGAAGTCACACTTTTAATTAATCTCAATTATTTACTTGTGTTTATTAGATTATTCAAAAATATAATAAATTAACAAAGAATTTAATAAAAATGAATAAGTAATTACACTATTTATTTTAAAACTGTGAATATAATCATTTTATTAGTAAAATCAACTCTTTTATTAAAAATGAATGAAAAGGTAGTCATGATATAAATTAAACATTTTTCAAATCAAATGATCATAACGCATAAATTTGACACGAAAATGTTTTTCGTGACCAGAGTTAGACAATATATCCGAAGTATCTAACAAACGAATAGCTTGATCCAGTTTTCATTGTCTAGTTATATGACTCTATGGGGAGTGATTATTGATATTGTGAGTTAGATAAATATCTAATTAACAATAAGCTTAGGCTATTTAAAAAATTAAAATATAATTACTTGCGGTCTTAAAAAAATTATTCTAGTTATACAAAAATCGATTTTTTTATTTCCTTTTCGTACTTTTAAATTTTACAAAACACTCTTTGAAATTGCATTTATTATGAGTGAAATTTAGTAAAGGTACAGTCATTGTTTTACTTAAAGGTAATTGAATATTACTGAAGTATTATTAATTGGAATTATATATTAAGTTATTTTTTTATCAATTTAACACATGATACGGAAGATTAAATAAAACAATAACGTTTCGTTATATTTATTTATACTAAGAGTATTTTTATATTTCATTTAACACACATACATTTTTTATTGTAAAAATTACTTCTAAGAAAATACGGTGCTATAATTTTTAGACACGTGCTTATTCTCAATAAAATAGCTTTTAGCGAGTAGTTGTTTTTTCTCATTTAAAATTAATGCTCATTCAATACTTTAAGTATAACTTCGTTATTTTAGGATGAGTCTCTTAATAGTAATCCAGATATCGATTGTTTCATTTCATAATTAAAATGAAAAATTAAATACATTGATAACGAAATAATAAAATTTTTTAAATATTAAAAAGTAAAAAGTAAAAGTTAAAAAAGAACGGTTTCATTGAGATGGACTGGTGTAAATAAAAACATTTTTAAAGTATCACAAAATATTCAACGAAAAGAAATTTCAATTTAAATGACATGAACAAACAGAAGCCGCAATAAACAGTAAAAAAAAGTTGATTTGCTTTATTCTTTTAACAAACGCTTTTTCATCCAAAGTGAGCGCTAAAAGGGAGCTTGCATCAATGATACTTCAGAAAAAAAATAATTGATAAACAAAGTGATAAAAGAAAGTTAACTCTTAATGAACCTCTGAAAAAAGATCCATAGAAAAGAGAGCTTAAAAAACGAGAATAAAAAAAATCAACGTATCTCGGACATCCAGTCGCCATCCTAAATCCCACGTTTTCTATACTAGTTAACTAAAGTTTTTATTTTTTATTTTTTTTTCTTTCTTTACTTACTTCATATATATATAAAATAAAACTCTGTGGTATCTCTCTTTCAATGTTCCTAGAAAAGAAAACGAAGACCATGTGTATACGGAGAAAGTGAAAAATAAAAATAAGAACACGCACTACAGTAGAAAGGAAAGAATAGTTTTTTTATTTTTCTTCCTTTTTTTTTATTTTCTCAAGATCTCGCGTACGCTTGCGCATCGTTCGTTCTTTTGTACATAACTAGTTTAATTACACGAATGACTTCGTTGGTCCGACGTTTGTCTTAGTTTTTCAATGTAAGAAGTTTTTTTTCTTCTTAATGGCTCACTTTACAGTTTGACACTATACAGTCGTATTATTTTTTTTGTTGAATGTGGGTAAATTTTTCGGCTATTATCATTAGCGAATGATTTTAATTACAATAATGTTATTTTAGAAATTAAAAATGCGAAAATAAAGAACAATTATTACTATTAATTGGTATGGTTATATAAATTCTATTGTATTATTGCGATATATTTTTAATTACATTTGTTCACACTGGGGAAACATTTTTTACGCCTGTTAAAAATCTATTGCAAGTCTAGATGCAATTAAGCTCATTTTATTGGTTTTAATCATTAAAAATAATAAAATTAAATAAATAAATGAAATTCCATGTAATTAAAATTGTAATTAAAAATTAAGTAGCATAGTAATCACACATAATTTTCGTGCTTTAATAAAAAATTTAAATATGACGTAATACCTTAAAATATTAATGAAAATTTTAAGTGTCTTTGAGGTTATTTAAATAATTTTCAAACTTTAGGTGTAAATTTACGTTTGAAGTTACGCGCACTATGAAATTTACTTTTCTGATTGAAGTAAAAAAGAGCGAAATTAGTCAGCCTTTGAAGAGATTTTGCGTTAAAGGTTTTCGCTTTTAGTATTAAATTGTTTGTATACTAAATTAGCACCAGCTTAGTATTTTGCGTGGTATTATAGGTAGAGAAATATATGTATAACGATATTCACGGAATTCAATTATAAATTATTATGCTTGCAAAATCAATTAATAAATACTCGATAGAATTTAATTTTATCTTTGGAATTCAGAATTTTTTTTATAAAAAAATATAGTAAAAATAACGCAATTTATTGGTATTTTTAACACAATTATATTGAATTGATGTTAAAAGATTAAAATATATTTATTAAAGAGAGGACTACAATGGTTCACTCGATAAAAGATAAGCTCCTAATCTCAAGGATCCGAGTTCGAATCCCGATCTTGACCGATAGATACAAGCATTACTGTACGTTATAGTGCTTTGTTCACAAACATACTAAAGGACCTCCGTCGCTAATTAGCATTGCAATGATAGCATAAATTCAATGACGTTAAATGAAAAATAAAAAATAATATTCGAATCTTTCAGAACCTACAATATATTTTATTATATCGCTTTTTATTCTATTATCTTCTATTCTTGAAGAAGCATAATATAAAGAGAAATTGTAGGAAAGGTTTTTTTGTATTATTTTTGATTAACGAATTGTTTCAGACAATATTTATTACTCGAAAACATTCATTAATAGACGTTTGAATTAACATTACAATTTCTATATTAATATTTCTAAACTGTAATATATCTTAAATTTTTAATTATTTTTCTCAATAATTACTGAAAAATACAGAAAAAAGTTACATTCTACAAAGTTTTACGTGTACGCAATAAACTATAGAAAACTTGTAATACGATTTCTGTTCTTTTCTTACTGCTGTAATTTAAAAATTTTTATAAAAGTCGTAACGATCAAAACATTTTGCGAAACTAAGTTTACGTATAGCAGTTCGTTGTAAACTTTTTTTTAACTCCACATTTGAATTTTATTGCAAAATGTTGTACTGTTTAGAGCGACACAAAATTTATTTTTTACTTGTAAACTGAAGTATATGTATAGTGAGAAATTCTTAATATTACGATATTCTCGTAACGACCTTCATTTGAAGATATACTGATTCACATATTGAAAAATTTTACTGTAAATAATTTTCAATATGTAATATAAAATTTTTACAGAATTATATTTTGCAAGTACTTTTTATAGTTAAAAATAAACTTAGATTTTTATTCTTTAAAAAGCGGCTGAAAATTGTATCTACCATAAGAAACTGTTTTCACGAATTTCAATCCAAATCATACCTACTGAATTTTACTTGTATACATTCATTAGACTTAAAGAAAAAAAAATAAATAAAAATAGTTACCATCCTACACATTAAGGTACATTTTAAATTGTATTCTATGTATAAATCTATAACATAAAATGGAAATTACAATTGCAATTAGGTATACAACACACTTGAGGTATCAGGTGAATGTTCGCGTTTTATTAGCTAACGATCGATTAAACCAAACTGTTGCTTATTCCATTCGCTCAATACACTTTCTTCGCTTTGTTGAATTGATTTTCTAATTTATAGATTATGATCATGTGTTACTCTTCAATATTGTATTATATTAATATTTAGAAATTTTTAAAATGGCTTTGTAATTAAACATATTTTGTTAATGAAGTAAAGCGAGGAAATGTGATAGCGTGGATAAATATTACAAAATAACATTTTTATTCAAGACTAGATAAATAAATAGTCGTATAAGTTCGATTTCAATTTTTAGCATGCAGCAAAAAAATAATTTTTTTGTGTTAATTTTTTAAAAATAATTTGATTTTAATAATCATTTATTAAATAACAATTTAATAATTATTTTAATGATTTATGTTATTTCATCAACCATCAGCAATATATGAGAAAAATATTAGATTTTTTTTGGCCACATATTGACAATGGTAACATCCTTACATTGATAATATATTTCCCCTAGTTTCGATTTTTACCCGAGAATAACCAATTAAATTTTCTAGTAATAACTTTTTTCCTACAATTTTAACCATGTGTTGGATAAAACAGAGCGTGAAAAAATAAAGGTGAAATTCCATTAGCATCTTACTTCCATAAGTTATGATGTAACTTTGAAAATAAGTGTAACACGATAATTTAAAAGGCAACATCGTACTATCAGTTACCATCGTGATGATAGTGCACGAAGACTATTGTAAAAGTAGAATTTTTCTAGTGCACACGAGTTGGAACTTGCTTCTTTAATTATGATAATTTTTTATAAATGATAAATATTTAGTTTTGTTTAAAATTAATATGAAATCATAAATTACTTTTCACATTTTTTTAAAGTTTTGTAGACATCGAAAATATATGTAGTATAGATTTAGTGAAATGCTACTTTTACGTTATTTTGTTTAATATTTATTAACTTTAAACTAGATAAAATTTAATGAAAATTTTTTAAAATATTTTGTACGATTAAAGCAAATTTGTGCTACTTATTTTTTATAATTTTTCTCTCAAGCACAATATCACCCCTTCGTTTATCTTAAAGCTTCCAACATTTATTTAAGAAATCATTTAAATTTAAATTCTATTAGACATTCATTCAAAATCTATTACCACACATTGTCATAGACATAAAGGAAGTAGATTAAAATTTAAACTCGAAACTTTTAATTGTCGTAAAATAATAATTTGATTTATTCACGAAGAAAGGAAGAAGAAGAAAAAAGAAATTTAAATTATTCATGTCATTGTATAAACTTTTTAATTTACTTTAACGGATAATGTTTTAATCCTCAGATTTCACGTAATAATATACTGGCCATCATAATCGTTTCATTAAGATTTATAATGTGCCGTTATAAAACACAGCAGTTTTAAATAAAAAAAAGGAAAGCTTTGTACTCGGACAGGTGTAATTAAAAAGTTGAATATTGATTTTCATCAATGAATTATTAATTTCTTTGCATATCCCTTTTTTCACGTGAATTAAACCCACGTAATTTTTTTATGCAAGTTATTATTTTAATAAAAATAAAATAATCGTCTTTCAAATCATATCGTTTGAAAGATAAAAGTAAAAGAGTTACATTAATAATCTGGTTCGCCATATTATTTCGTTTACAAATTAATTATCATCGTTTTGTCAGAATACGTTCGAGCGATAATTAGTACGGTAATTGATTTTGTTAAAACAAAATGAGATGTCCAAGTAAATTCATACACGCGATCGTCAAAAATTTTCACATAAGCACAATTGAATATGCCCTTTGAAGATTGCGTGATCGACAAAATTGAATTCAACAATACGTGCGTGTACAATGTTACGGACAGAATCAAAATTTGAATGGCATGTTCAAAAAATAGTATAAAGTTTGTATTTCTTAATCTTTCTTTTAGCATTTATTAATTTTTTTTCAAATCTTTGTATCGTAGATAGAAATAATTTTTACTTTTTGATATGGGTCGAAAAAATTTCTAATGTTTGACGTTATTTAAGTCATATCAATTATTTTCTATAATTATTTGTTTAACGAATTTTATAAATAAATTGTGTCATTTCAAAATTTAAAGATTGAAACAACAAATACTGTTGCATAATTTTTATTCAATTTAAAAAATTTTATTTTATTTTAAATATATTTTCTATATAAATTTCAAATCTGCTGAAAATTTGTTAAAACGAATTACTTATAACACTAAAAATAAAAAATAAGTCTATTTTTTTTATTGATTGGAGCCAGTAAAATTAACTTCCGTACGCGTGTATTAAATGCGTATATTGGTTTTAGCACATATTTTTTTTAGCTATTTTTTATCAAAACATTCTCTAACATTTTTTAGCTTACGCTATCGACCTTACCTTAAAAAACTTCTATCAGTTTAAATTTAGTTTAGCGCTTAAAAAAATTAAACGTTAAATCAATTTAAACAAATAAAAAGCTTAAATTTTAGAATCCCTTATTTATTTGAACTTTTTACCATTTTAATCTTACTATTTTAACATCCAAGATTTTGTATATTTAAAATTCAGGAAAAAAGCACATTTTAGAGTATTATTATTTTAGTTTTTTAATTAATACAAAATATTCGTAAAATACGAAATAAATCTATTTAAAAAAAATAATTGATGTTCTACTGATCATTTAGCCTTTACATCGTGTCACTTAATCACATTCGAACAGATCCTTTTTGACTAAAATTTTTAATAAATCTAATTAAAAAGAGATGAGAATGTAAACATCAAAAGGATATAAGTTAATTTATTGAATGACCGAATATGTAATCGAACGCGTGAGTATTGACAATCGAGGTTCCGCGTGACTTTTGTATTTTAATTAAAGAGATTTAATGACTCTGTTACTCTGCCATTTTGCTGAAAATTTTTATGAACTCGCAACCGTTGCCAAGATTGAATAAACCGATTCTGCACGTTTTTCTCATTGTAAGCGTAATGTGTTCATAGAATTCTATTGGATTTCGTTTTTTTTATGTTAAATCAACTGAATTCAATATGTGATAAATTCTTTGATTTTTTGTTTCTTTCCGATTTTTTATTCGCTTTATTTTTATATTTTTATTTGTATTATGAGCTTATAATTGTCTATGCCATTCATTGCTAACTAAACCGCTGTTAACTGATTATGGAAACGATGAAATTATTATTTATCATCATTAAGATTTGTAAAATTAAAAATAAAATAAAGCACAAACAATAGCATGCAGCTCTCTCGGTCAATAAATAAACATCTGTACAGCCAATAACAACAAGTTAAAATTAAGATAAAAAAATTATTAAAACATGTATTCCATATTTGATTATTATTATTATTAGATTCATACGCATTCTTTTTAAATTATTACAATTTTGTTAAATATTAAAATAAATGATATTCAAAATTTAAAGATATCTGAAATATCTTGACAACTTAATGTTTAAATCATTAAAAAAAAAATATTTTAAACATAAATCTCTAGTTCACTACCCGAAGCATTTGCTCAATTATGCAAATGGGTTGTTCAACCTGAGATCCATTTCTCATCATTCAAAATTTTTCTTCGTGATAAAAAATAAAAGGATTCAACGAACAAATGGATTTAAATTTTTTTATTTTATTTGACGTCGCTGTAATTATGCTATCATTGCGATGCTAATTAGCAACGAAGGTCGTCAGTGTGTTTTCGAACAAAGCACATGTAACGTACAGTGGTGCTTGTATAAATTGACCGAGAGCGGGATTCGAACTCGAGACCTCGAGATTACGAATCCATCGCTCTACCGAATGAACCATTGACGATCACTAATTTTATTTAAAAATATAATCATGTTAAGTTTAGATTAAAGAATAGTAATAGTCAAAAAAATTTTTTAAATATTTTAAATAACATTTAAAAACTTCGTAATTATTAATTGGATGTTTTACACGTATATTACATTACACATCCAGTGTAAATGAAGATAATTTCGTTATGCGTCAAGCAAACACGTGCAAGTGGCAGTAAGATATTCCGTACTTTATTGAAGGAAAGACAAGAGTCCTCTAAACCAACAGAAATTATCAATTTTAGAAATTAACATTATTATTTTAATAAAATTTAATTGCTTATAATTTAAACTTGGTAAAGTCGTTTATTTTCTTTATTTTTTTTCTCTGATGAACTTTCAAAATAAATTTTACGCTGGACTATATAGCGAGGATAATTTACTTAAAAATCTTAAAAAAAAAAACTTTGCTTTCAAGATACCTGTAAAAATCAAATTTTAAATTGAAAAGTTTCTAAAGAAAACGCTCATAAAAGTTAAAATAGTTCATTAAAAATTTCTTTATATAAACGGGTATTCTAATAAAATTTTAATTTTAACAGCTCATAAAATGCAAAGTACATCAAAAAGTAAATATTATTAAAATTAATAAATAAAGTAAAAATTGAGTTTTAAATCATAAAATTGTTTATTAAAAATTAAATAGTAATGTTGTTCAAGTAAATTAAAAAAAATTTAATTGATTAAACAAAACTAAGTGCCCAATAGAATAACAAAAATATTCATTACTTTTGTTTTTAATGGAAATAAAAGAAGAAAAGAAATATAAAACGCATAGCTTAAAAATACACGAAAATTTAACGCGCCTATAGAACACATTTCAATCAACGCAGTGATATGTGAAGCTCAAAAAAGAAATATTTACTTTTTTATACGGACGATTAAAATTTGATTTTTCAACTAACTACTCATCTCAATTTACAGAGTGATCAATAACTTTTAAAGTGTAACAAGGTACTAAAACTATTGTTATATCATAAAAAAAACTAAAAAAAATCTTTGTTCATTTGAGGGGTTAAAATAAATAAATACATAAGTTAATACAGAATAAGCAAAAAATTTTAAAAAATACAATCTTAATTTTGTAAATGTATTGAAATAAAACATTAATATTTATTTTGCAAGAACGTCGAGTCTGTTATCTTTATTCATCAAAGAGATCTAATGAATGTATGCCTACAGGTTATATAAATATATATATAAACGGTTAACGAAGTAAAACGGATATATAACGGCAAAGCGACATTTATGGTGATGCTTGCTAGGTTTATATTAGTTTGATGAAGTTTTGCTTTCTGTTTATTTCTCATAGGTCTCAAAAGTTAAAAGATCTTTGGCGTGCGAGTTTCATATCAAAACTATTATTTGGATTCTTGAATTCAGACGTTCGTTTATATGAGTTTAATTTAATGGATATTTTAATGTCGAAGAAATTTTTTTTTCTGATGTACAATAAATTTTTTTACTTTTTGTAAAGATACCTTTGCTTTGAAGATATTATTTCTTATACTTAATGAATTAACAAATCCTGACTAAATTAGATAGTTGGTTGTAGAGTTTATTATTTTTTGTGCTTTAGTAAGTTTTTAAAATCATTTTTACAATTATGAATTCCTTTATAATAAATAAAATATCTCTTATTTTATATAAGAAAAAGTTAGTACATACTGTTCTTATTTTTTCTAAAAAGATAAGTTATACTATTATTCTATTAGGGTATATTGCTGTTTTCTTATAGAATTTTGAAAATTACTTTAAGATTATCATTAAAATTGATTAACAATAAAGAAAATATTATTCTTCAGGTATTTTCCGTGTAATCATTACCATAGTATACAACAGCTATTATTGCGTGATTCAGTAAAAAAATTCAATATGTTTCAACTTTCAGTATCTGTGCGTTAAAATATTTTCATAGCAATCATACTTTTACCAATCTAAATAATTATAATGAATTATATACACCGTTAATAAATGTAACCAACTTCATATCATAAAAAAGTGTTTTAGTAAATACATTAAATTCTTAATATCATTTTGTAATAAATCATATCATACGTTGCTGTAAAGATAGTTATAAAAAATTTAATGCTTACCAGCTTCGATGTAATGGTTGCATTTGTCGTGAGCAGAAATCAAAGGTTGATTGTTCTTTGAGGACAAGTTATCATCCAAACATATACGTGAAACCATTTGAAATTCGACAGTATTGTAACTTACACATCAGATACCAAACGTATTTAATTTCTAAATCAATATTTCAAACTATTGAGGTTTTTGGACATTGAAAATATCGTTTAACAAAATACCGTTTAACAAAATTCAGAACTGAATAAATTTTGCAGAAATTTCTATTACAAAGCAATTATTATTTATAGTTTTTTTTGTTAATAAATTAAATATAATTTACATAAAAACAATTACATTATATTTCAAAAAAGAAAGAAAAATTATTAACATGCATAATTATTTATCGGTAACGATATTTAAGTTACACATAATAACGAAAACAATATTAGCATTATATTGAAACATTATCACGTTTAACGGCGTATTATTGAAAATTTTCCTGTATTCTGTAATTTATTGTATCACGTGAATTCGAAAATTCCTTGTAAATTGTATAACTAAGATTATCAGAAAAGGGATAACGGTTATGCGTAGCGTATAACGAATCTTCGAATGTATTATGGAGGGATATAGGGGGTATTACGATCGAAGTTCGATTAGTGTCTAATGCGTTATCGTATAGTCTTTCATTATCGCAGGTAATAGACACCTTTTGGTATGTTCATAGTTGATACAAATAACAAAAAAATTTTCATCATTAAATATATTTTAGTCATGAACTTTTGGAATTATTTGATGAATTTTTAAACATTAAATATTTTTTTATTTTAAGAAAAATTATATATAAAGAAGGTAGCTCAGGAAGTAACTTAAAAAATCTTAATATAAAAATATTTTTTCTTTTCATTATCAGAATATTAATGAAGTTATATAAAACTTAAATTAAATTGGTTAAGTTTAATACATTAAAAGAAAAAAAAAACATAATTTTTGTATTATTTGTTCCAAACATCCGAAGAAACTTGATTATTTTATTTATCTTTGCAATTTCATTCTTTTATCTATTTCTGTTCCCCTCCATTTAATCACATTAATTTTCTTTAAATTTTCATACTTCTACTAAATATAAGCATTAAAAATAGTTTTGTTGCCTTATTCGGTAGGTGCTCATAGAAATACCCTTTTATTCTATTTGGTCGATCATCTTATTAACAAAAAATTAATCTTTTGATGTGATTCCTATAATATTTTTACAAGTAGATTAACAAAATTAAATTTAATATAAGTAACCTCTAAACAGTAGCAAAATAACTTTAATCTATACAAAATGTCAGCAGGTGAAAATTTGTAAAACCACGTGACAACATATCTGTCAATCGAATGTCTATATACGTTTTTGGCCCCTAAGGACACATGTCATACCATTCTAAATTTGTTGAAAATTAACATTTGACACAAGTCCAATGCATCACGTCTATTGCATCCTTTGTCCCATGTGTAATATAACAACGTAATAACGTTTACAAACATTATTTTACGTCATATTGATTTCCTTAACAAATTTAACAGATTTGATTTTGTATTAGTTTTATGTAAGGGAAGGTGGGGTGGTATGAGTTGTAGGGTAATATAGATTTTCATTATAACTTTAGAAGAATAATTCCAAAAATGATGAAAATTTTTTATAAACATCTAATAGCAGTATAATGATAATTATAAATAAAAAAATTTTTAATATTTAACCAAATAGTTAATAAAACTGTATAAAATTTTACTAAAATAAAAGTTGTATTTAACATTTTTTTCATGTGAAAAAAAACGTTTTAATCATATAATATTGAATTTTAAATCATAGCATTTGATTCTATGACTCTTTAGCTTTTATTTTCATTTATATACTCTTTATTTATATTTAAAGATTGTTATTTAATTTTTAATTAAAAATTATTTTACAATTGGGACGAAATAAGCGCTGGTTCAAAGAGTGCAATAAGCATTTATTTATGAAAAATGTTAATAAAAAAGATTAAATGCTTATTAACTAATTTTGTAACTGAAGAATTTAATACAAATTTATACTTAATTTAACAAAAATTACGGAAAATTTTTATAAAAATGGAATTTTTTTAAACTAACCATTAAATAAAATATTAAAATATTAACAACTATTCATTATATATAATTTCGTTTCTAATTATTAAAACAGAAATAAAAAGACGCACCTATAGCGTCCCATATTCAAACTCATATCACCCCACTAGTGGGGCTATATAGGTTTTTTACAGTTGTTACATTAAAGTTAAATATTAATAATTTATATTAAATTTTAGGACTGGATATTTATTTCACATTAAAATTGAGTAGTAAAGCTAACATTATATTTTTGAATTATTCAACTGAGTTATTTTAAGCAAATATATACAAGTTAACATAAAAAAGTGCCTGTTCCGCCCCACTTGCTCCTATAATATATACACGATACCGTGAACACGTGTAATGGTACACGTGCAAAGCCCCCGTTGAGATGTAAATATATGTGTGTTGAGACGCGATGTGTTTAATAGAATTTATCGGTTACTTATTTTATGTGACCTAAAGAATACTGCACGAAGCTTAACTGACATATGACCAAGTGATATTTGTTTGATAAAAATATGCATACGCGTTTAATGATTAAATTGAGATCTTGATGGTCCTTTAATCGTTGGTTAAATTTATTTAGTTTTGATTGAGGACTATAAACATTTCATTTTCATTTGATGACTGGACTAGTTTGCATAAAATTTAATATTTGCGATTCATCGGCACTAAAAGAGACTAACGTTTTGTATTCGATAGTAGAAATAATGATTTTATAAAATTTATTCAAACGATATTAGTTTATTAGTAAATGGAATAACTTGATTCCAGGTGATTCGAAAAAAATTATAAATTTAAATAAAATTAATGAAATCTATGATTTTTTTATCGTTTTTAGGCTACATTATATGACTTTTTTGTTTCTTTTTCGCGGCTAAGTTAACTAGTATTAGAAATCGTATTTATTAAAATTAAAAAAAAAATAAACAAAATATATATTCATTAACTAATAATGATTTTAATAAGATATGATAATAATGAAATCAGAAATTTTTAATTCAGAAATAAGTTTACATTGAGAACGCGATAATTAAAAACTATTTATGATGATTTTTCTAAATTTTTCAAAAATACGCTGTTAAACATTTTGTGTTATTCGCCAAAATTTGTTCTCATCGAAAATTATTGTGTTAAAATTTTATGCATGGGTACTATAGGGGTGTGCGAGGGTTCGCCAAAATTTGTTCTCATCGAAAATCATTGTGTTAAAATTTTATGCATGGGTACTATAGGGGTGTGCGAGTAGCTTGAACTACGAGTAACTCAAACAAATTACTCGACTCAACGAGCTTAAGTCAAGTCGAGTATTAACTCGAACTTTCCGAGTTACTCGAAAAAATATGAACTACTCGAATAACTCGAGTTACTCGAATAACTCGAGTTACTCGAATAACTCGAGTTACTCGAATATATCGAATTACTCAAAAAAATATGAACTACACGAATGACTCGAGCTACTCGAACAACTAGATTATATTATTCTGTGGTAATTATTTATTTTTTATACGAAAAAAATTATTTTTTTACTCTTTTGATTCATTTGCTGTGAGTTCTGTCTATCCGTCTATTGAGAAGGAATATTGGAATAACTTTTAAACTAACTTCAAGTCGAGTCAAGTATTAAACTCGAACTTTTTGAGTTACTCAAATTTACCGAGTAACTCGAGCCATCCGAGTAACTCGAATTACTGGAGTAATTCAATTTTTCCAAGTAGTTTGTATTTGTTCGAATACTTAAGGGACTCAAGTACTCGACTCGAACTCGAAGAAAAAATTCGACTCGACTCAAACTCGACTATTCGAGTATTTGCACATTCCTAATGATACATAAAACTGATATAAATTTTTTTGTAAAGCTAAAATTTTTGTGTTCTTTGAAATAACAACCATTTTCTTGAAATTTGCAGACATAATGTATACTTGTTTATTCAAATTGTCCCATAACTTAAAATTTAAAATTTTGTATTATTCAAAAATTTCTTTTTTATTTTTATTTGAAAATTTACACAAAAATTATTCATAAACTTTAACACAAAAAATTTTTTATCGCATCTGAAACACTTATAAGTGTTAATATACCAAATATTTCTCAGTGTATCTATCATTGTAATGGCAAATACTATTATTATTTAATAAGTGTGAAAATACTTAAAAAAAAGTTGAAAGTGAAACTTCTAAGCGTTTTGATTTTACAGTGACAAAATTTTAAATTTGGATGCACGTGCAGCACGACTTCCTCTAATTTATATAAAAGATAAAAAAACTTTTTGGCCAATGTTGCAATATTAAAAATTAAAAAAAAAAACTAAAAAGTGGTTAAAAAATAAAGTTATATAAAATGAAGCATTTTTTTATGCTAGTAGTATGTTATGTTGCATGTCAGTAGTATATATTATATCTACTTTTACTACAGTGGCACAACTAACCATAATCTAAAAGGTCTTCAGTGGCCAGTCGGTAGAGCGATGGACTCGTAACCCGAGAGCCCGAGTTCTAATCCCGCTCACGGCTGATTTATACGATTGGCTGATTTGTACAGGCACCACTAAATGTTACATGTGCTTTGTTCATAAACGCACTGGCAACCTCCGTCGTTAATTAGCATCTCAATTAGATCTTAATTTTTCCATTGCATTATGTATTTTATATTATATCAAACTTGTAATTTTATAAATGAAAACCTAAAATTCTAAGTAAATAAATAAAATCAAACGTTAAGCAACAACGTCGTCATTCCTTTTTTTTTATTCAGATCTAATCAAATATATTTTTCCAATCTCTTCTCCGTTTTGAAAATTTTCTGAAATAAAATTTGCAAATTTCAATTTGAACAAATTTTTTCTCATCGTCAAACGTCAATATACTTTTGATCAGAAATGTATCTATATATACCTGAGAAGTCGGCGGCATTATTGCAATAGTGAGAGGTATGAAAAGCGAGAGCTAAACTGTAAAAGTCATTTATATGGAATCGTATGTATATATGTGCTTTTATGTATTAGAGAGAATTAAATAGCACCTCATTGATAGAATAAATACAGCCAAGTAAAATAAAAAAAATTAGTTTATCCCTTTCAAACATGCAAAACGTAGCGTTAAATCTTATTTTTTAAAAACAAAATAATATTGCATTATTAATAAATAATTAAATAAATAGTTTCATCTTATCTATCCTATTATCATAATAGCGAGTACAATAAAATCAAACGAAAAGCACGCGTTTTCTACATACCTATAGAAAACAACGATGATTAAGCGACGCGTCAAAACATATCGGTCAAGGATTCATTAATTTGAAAATCGTGCTTTCTATTTATATATTATCGTCAAATAATTTACATATATTTATAGACATTATAACAATTATAATACAATTGCAGATTTTTAACTTAATTATCACAAACACAAAAATTATTTCTTTATATTGTCCAGATTATTTTGTATTCGTAAACATTGATTTTACACGTAAAAAAAAATATTACAGTAATGAAACAAAGAGGTACTACAAACAATTACGTTTATTTTAAAATTAGGTTATTGAATAGCAATGCTAATAATATTTATGGGATAGTATAACATTATAAATAACAATAGTCAATTATTTAAACGCAACTGTTATTTTTTTCTTAAATTAAAAAAAAAAAACAGTTTATTATAGCGAACAAATTTTTTAACGAATTTATTAAAAAATTTGTTAAAAAATGTATGTGAATTAGACAAATAAACAATGCATTGATTAAAAACAACAATGGTTTTTTTCAACTTGTTTGTATAAAAAGAATACAATAGAAACAAAACCTTCATGTGTATCAGTATCAATAAAATAATGAGTTTTGTAAAAAGTTATAGATAAAATTAAATTTAGTAATTATTTTTATTGAGTTAAATTGAAACGATTACTCTGATAATTTAATCTGGCAATTATTATGTTTTTATTAAGTATAATGAATTTGCGTAGGAAAAAAAGAAATTAATAAAATTTTTATGTTGTGCTATTGAAATAAGAGCATTAAAATAATAATGAAAAAAAAATATTCTTATTTAAGAAAACTGCCACTGCATTGATTACACCGTATACTCAACCCATTAACAGTTTCAGTGATGCGTATCTACGATTGATCAGTCGGATAAGTTGAAGAGAAAAAGTGATAATGATTAACATAGTAGTTTCAATCAAGCTTCATGCGATCTTTCTCATATAATCCGTAATCTATTATAACAATCGTATGATTTTAATCTATAAGGGAACAATTAAGCAAACTAATTATTTATTATTTACATATTTTCATTATTATTGAATTTAATTTAATGATAAAGGTTAATTTGGCTTGTTTTCTAATAATATGATATTATTACATAATTGATTGTTAATTATTTATTAATTTAGAAATAAAGTTAATTAATATTAAATTTAATTAGCGTTTCACATTTAATTATTTTTCGTTTTATATTTTAACCGTAATTAAGTGAATTACTATCAATTTCATCTATATACGGAGATAATTTTTTAATGAAAATTATAGTAACCGTTGCTATAATCACAAAATGTTAAAGGTTATATTGCTTGGTATTTTTATAGGTTTTATAGACAAGCGGCTAAATTGAAACATGCAGAGAATTTCAAATATGTCCAATAATTTTTATCATGTCGTTTTTGTAATTTTTATCATGATATTTTATAAAATTTGCGGAGCATCATCGTAGTACAAAAGAAAGACAAAATGAAGTCTTCTTATTATAGTACGTTGCTATAATTTTTGTGCAAAATTTTCTTAACAAATTTCATTGAAAAATTCCTTTTGTATATAAATTGAAAAATTATAAAACGAAAATATCTTCATGAAGTATATTTCTATAATCTTATGCATAAAAATGATAAAAATTAAACTTTTCATTATCTGATTTCACCTCATGGTCTCATTTCGGTATCAACTACTTAATTATTCCAAGGTGTTGTTTATATTACAATGTATGTTAGAATTTCCTTAATTGTAAAATCAAGTTTATATTATTAATTAATTTCTAATCATAATTAGTTATTTCTATAAAACAAAATGTATTATATTAATTTACATTGACTACGTTTAATTTTGATCATTTTTGAATACTGTTACAAATGAGATGAATATTTAATGCAATAATTAACTAAGCGATCAAATAAGTTTTTCATTTAAATAATAATATTAGTATTATGACGTTATTAAATTTTAAAATTAACTCTTGACATCACAACTAATAAATCTATTGCTCGTACACATAAATAATTTCAATAAAAGGGAATACGTTGATTCAACGTGAGCCGATCTTAATAACAATTTAAATGTATGCATTGAATAAGCCCACGTTTTAGAGAGCAATCAAAACTACTCTCTTTAAAGGCGGGCAGATAAGCAATCTAATGATTTTAAATCCTCATTAACATTATGATTATAATTCACGTTTGATACTTATTCAAAATGTCAATTATAATCATGATATTAATGAGGATTTAAAATCATTGAATTGCTTATCCGTTGCTTTTAATGCGAGGGAGTTTGATTTTAACTGAAACATTGGTTTGCAAAAAAAAAAAAAAATAAATGGTCATGGAATTGGCTTGTATTGGATCAGTATATTCCTTTTCATTGAAGTTTAGATTCAAATATTACTTTGAGACAAAAAAATTAGTTGGTTGTATGATAATTTTCAGTGATCATTTTTATATAAATGGTTGCATGTAAGAAATTACCTTTAAAGGAAATAAATTGATGTTTTTAAATCTTGAATAGGATTCTATTCGATTTCGCATCAGATGTCCAATGTGATTACGTAAATTTGTCAATTTTTGATAGTCAATTCCTGTATGACATATTTTTATTTTATTAAAGTCCACGCTGTTTAAAACTTTCATTAATCTCCATAATAAAAAAACTTTGACCATAAAATATTTGAAAAATTTTGCGGTCAAATACTTCCTTAACTTTCTATTTAATAATGAATAATCGATACATTTAAAATTTTTTTTTCAGAAGTTGCATAATATAAATTGATAATATTAATACAAAAAACATAGTTTGACGTTATCCCCATTATCCTTTAAATATTTTATATGGTTATACTGACACAAGGTATTTAATAGGTTTAACTTAAACTCCACTAAACAACTATAAAATATAGTAATCTTCATTATATGAATTATAGTACATGTATAAGTTTAAACCTTATAAAAAAAATTGTTTCTCGAAAAAGAAATTTTTGAACTTCAATTTGGTAATTACATGTAAAGTATATTCATTGTTTAAGCGATAATATTAAAATTCATAACAATTAAGCCCTTTCTTGTTATCGAGTTTAATAACTTTAGTTTTATGCTGTTAACAACTTCCTTGGACTTTGAAACATAGCTTGACCGCCTAAATTATATACGCCTTTGTTAATTTCAACAAATAAGTTCATTATACCTTATTAACAATTCCTCATTCTATTGAAAATAATAGAATATTTCATTATACGTATACGAAAATTGTTGTACCCCATTGTTCGATGATTACTTACTTAATTCAAGGGCGTCTGTTTTCTTGGGATTTTATAATCGAATATACATTGTTTTCAATGCTTACGTAAACTTTGCTTTTTCTTTTTTTGGTATTTTTTATTTTGGGTTACGCGAGGTGGATAAAAATGTAAATATTATTTTTTATCACAGGAACTAGAATAAGAAGTATAAACATATAATTGCGCACTGCAAACAACTACATAATTGAATCAAAACATTAACTGAAACACGGAGTAAAATATCTGTTCTCGCTTATTTTTTTTTTTTTAAATTAGTGCTTTAAAAAAAGAATTTTTATTATTGCAAATTTTATTTAATTAAACGGGAAGTATAATTAATTTATAAAGAGGGTAGGAAAACATTTATAGTGAAAGTGAAATCCCGGACCTATCGCACCAAAGACAAACGCTCGACTAAGTAAATTCTTTTCACCAATAATACAATTTCATTTTTTTTTTGCCGCTACACATTCTATAACGTGCACTTTTACATTTTTCTTTTTCAATCGCTATGAAGCGACACACGTAACATTCATAATTCAAATATTAGAAGTATTCGATGCAAAAGTTATTAGATAAAAAAATAATATATTTTTAACTAATTTTTATACCTGAAATTTACGTAAAATTGGTCAGTAAACAATGCATCTATTAAAATAAACATCGAAACTAGTTTTAACGAGAAAATGTAATTTGAAATTCGAAAACAAGTTTGCCGCCCTATTTTAAGTACAAAACTTTAAAAACGAGAAAATAGCAGAAAGTTAATTAATCACATTAAGCTACTATGCTGCAAATCTGCGATCGATCAATGAATTCGTCATTTTATAATCGAATAAGTGAACCAAACAATTTCCTCATTTTCTTTAGCTTTCCACCTGACTACTTAAAATTCATCTTCTATCAGTTTAAAGTCTGTTATAGTACAAAATTACATTAGCTGCTTCGTATTGCTTAACCAATCGTAAAAAAGAAGATTTTATTTTTTAATTTTAGCTTTGAAAATGAAAATAAAAAGAAAATACGCTGACAGCGAAAGAAGGAAAACAAAGTTTTTCAAAATATCGTATTTATTTTAAAATTACATATTATTGTTTTCTCTTTTCATATGACGTTTACAAGAAGATAAGAATTGATAGATATGTAATGAAGATATTTTTTTAAGATTTTATATTTCTATTATTATTATTTTTTATTTTATTTATAAACAATAAGCTGTATATTCTCTACATTATTAGACATTTTTTATTTTATTCTATTTTAAATCAGGGTATTAATTACACGATCCACGAAAGATTAATTCTTATCATTAAAGCCATCAAGTTTATTAATTAGGAATGAAAAAATTTTTTATGTTACAATACTTTAACAATAAATAAAAAAAAAGTAAAAGTCTTAGTGGAGTTTTTGCTCTTGAGATGGATTATAAAATTACATTTTAATCGTCAAGATATTCAAGTATCAGCTTACCCAACGTTAAAGTTATTAAACTTTCAGTGGTGAAATTGCACGTTCTTTTTTTTAAAGCATCTTAAATAATATGCTCCGAAGCACCTGAGCTCCTAAAAAAAACTTTAACTTTAAACTTGCATCACGTACTTTAACCTCGACGAAATAAGTACAATAAACTTAGATTGTTTGTAAAATTTTTATTATACTGTAGTAAACAATACTTTTTTTCTCTTATCAATCAATTTTTTTTCAGTAACAAAAAAAAAATGAAATTAGTCAAATAAATATTGAGGAGGTATTAAAAAATAATATTAATAATTGTAATGTAAGCATAATTGCAATGTAAAGCATTTTTTAATTTTATGACTTAATAATTCCTATTGTTATTTTACTTAATTGATTAAATAACGTTGCTTAAAATTTACGCTTGAAAAGGGTTGTACTTAGACAATTAAAACGTTGTCATGGGAAATTGATAATAAATTGTTTACAATTAGTATATCATTAGATGTAAATTTATTTTATACTAAAAATTCTAGAAAAAAAATAAAACTTAAATATTTTTGAATTAAAGGTGGCTGTTCAGCATTTGGACACGCTTGTTATGGTGGCCATGGTAAACGCTCTTATCCCGAAACATCAGAAATTGATGATATAAGAAGCAAGGATGACGTACAAGTTGATTATGAGTTAGCAAGGCCAAATACTGAAAATGTTGTGCTTGTACCGTCACAAGGTTATAATCGACAAGAGCAACGTGTGGCAAATTCATTGCATGAACGACCAAGTTCTAACTCTTGGTCGCTATTCATTAGGAAATTGGTAAGCTTTAGTTTGTCTATTGTTTCGCTAATATGTTAAGGATTGTTAAATTTTGAAATATTTTTTATTTTTAATAATAATTATAGTGTTCTTTAAAACTTTTATTTTTTTCAAAGTGCAATTTCTTTTACTCGTAGGTCAAAGTTCTCATAGTTCTATTCATATTCGATAAAAATTTCTTGAAAGAAATCTGTATATTGTTTTAAAAGACTTTTATATGGCAATGTACATTTTATTTTTTTTATTATTAAAATTTTCAATTATATACATGATTTCAAATTCTAATTAATCTTAAATTTTTTAACAGTTGGTTCCATTTCGCCGCCCATATGCATCTTACTCCGAGATACAGAAGTGAATTGCTTATATAAATTTGTGTAAATCCTTCTTCGTATGAGGTAACTAGACGAGGGAGAATCCGAATGATTAATGAATAAATTAACAAAGAAAAATAAATAAAATAACTATCTCTTTTTCTTCTATTTTTGAGTGTCATTAAAAGTTAAAATATCATACGACAGAGCGAAAGATTTGAATATATATAAAGTTCTTAAAGTAAATTTTTTCGTCTTAAAAATTTGTATTTCTTGTGTCGAAATCATTTTATGAACATAAAAATAATAATCTTTAATACCAAACTTATATTATTTACATAGAAAAATTAATCTTGATTAAAAATGTTACTTTTTAAAAAGGAAGTAATCTAGAATATTGTGTTTCAATGAAACTTTAAATAATACGAAATGAAACTATAACTTTTTTAAAATTTTATATTTATGTATAATGGTTTACTACTTGAATAATTTTTTACGTAAAACGTTGGCATAGAACTAATGTAAAGTAATAAATTCAACAGATTTGCTAAACAAAAATATTATAACAATAAAGTTTTACTATAATAATTAGTTACTTTTTTTAAAATTCTATAATCTATACATATTTTAAATTTCTCTCGGTTTTATAATGTCGACTTATTTTCCAAATCATAAAATTAATTTATTTTTTAACCGACTTCCAAAAGGAGGAGGTTCTCAATTCGACTGAATTTTTTTTTTTTTTTTTTTCAGTTGCATTGCTCTGTTGTATGGTGTATATTAAAGTGTCTTATAATTTAGAATTAGTGCTATTTATGTTTCTTTATAAACATTTCATAAATACTATAAATATTAATTTTAACTACAGCAAAAATGTTTAAGAAATTTCATAAAAGTGTTATGTTTATTAATAAAACAAAATTACGTAGTTACGCGCAAAATTATGTGTATTATCATATATTTTCTTTAAAGCTGAGCTACTAGAAGATGAATTTGCTCAGATAGTTGATGCGATACAATTGCCAATTCCGTTTTCGTTTTAAAAATTTAGTTTTTTTTTATATTGATAACCGATAGCAATAAGATTTGTGTAAACAATAGATTTGTTGATTAAGTTATTATTTTTTTGCAAACTTTACATTTCTTCGATTTAATGAAAATATTCTTCAAACAAATACACAAAACGAATTTGTAAATGTAATTAATTTATTTATAATGTTTAAACTCATAATACATAAATGTAACTATTGAAGAAAAAAATTAAAAAGCAAAGGTACTTATTCAACTCTCGAAGATTAATATTGTAAGAAAAAATCTTATTGTCAATATGAATTTATCAAATAAAAACAATTTAAATAACCAAAATTCTTTATATTTTTATTGTAGAATTTAGGATTTTATTTTAGTAATGTAAAATCAAATACAAGATAACAGTGACATTTCTCACAAATATTATTGAAATTTAGAAAATAGTTAAATATTGTGTAGAAATGTATGTATACATGATTAATGAATAAAACAAAACGTTTAAACCATACTTTTATCGTGTGCAACAATTGTAACGATTTATTAACAGTTGCAGTAGTTTATGAAATTATATGGCTATGCACTATTTGCTATATATTCTATCAAACCTCTAATATTTTCATTGATTCTTAATGTTTACTTTTCGATTATCACATAAATTCTTTAAATGGGTGGAGTTTGATTTTTCCTTTTTTTTTCGACATAGAATTTTAAATTTTATAGACATTCCTTTCATAATGTTTATTTAAATCATGTAGGAATTCGTTTTTAATTCATGTTTTTAATAGAAATGCATTTATTCAAATAAATTACAATTGATGCTTAGAATTGCAACAAGTATTTGGAATATCATACACTGATGAAATAGTTCGAAATTTTTAATGCTATTTATGAAAAGAATTTTCTTTTCAAAATTTTTTTTAGGAATTTTGAAACATTTCAGTATTACATAATTTTATGCGTACTAGTAATATATGCATTTCAATCATAAACATAAATAGAAAATGGAATTTCTATACAATTTGAAGAAATATTATAAAAGTACCATCTGAAACTTTAAGCTCAAAAAAATGTCGTTAATGGTGTTTTATATGTTTTATATTTTGTTTCTAATAATTATAATTTCGTTCTATAAATGAAAATTTTCTTATTATATAAAAATTAATTCTTTTGTATTAAAAAATAATTCCCAATTTTACTTCCTCAAACAAAGGAAATGCCGAATTTGTTTCATAAAAATTTATAATTTGTCTTTTATGATTTAATCGCTTAACAATTTGGAAAGATTGTAATATTTTAGAAAAGTTTTAAGTTTAGAGATTTAGTTCAAAGATTAGAATGCATCAATAAGGCTTGTAAATATAAAAAAAGAAACCTATCACGTAAACAAAGAAATTCATAAGATTTATTTATTGAATTAATTTATTTGAAAATTATTAGTTTTTGAAAGAATAATTATAATTTATAAACAATTCACTTCACACACGGATATCTTTTGGAATTATAAATTGTAAAGATTTGTGTAAAAAGTTATGTTGTTCTTTCCAACATTGTTTTCGGTTGAGAAACGAACTAGCTTAACCGCGTTTGGGCGAAAACAAAAGGCATTAGTGATAATCTAGGCTTTTTTGGTGGATTCTACTTGAACGGCAAAAATTATGAGGGTGACTCTATTAACAAGATGATTTATGATTACCCAGTATGTATCGTGGCTCTTCAGCATCGGCTTGATTTCATTAAATCTATTGAATTTTTAGGATAAATGCTGCTATTAGGAAAAGTTATGAGGAAGGAAAAGTTCATAAATATGATTTGAATAGAGGAAGTGAAGATAGAAAAGTCGTTTAATTATAAGGAAAAAAAATATAAAGATTTTTCACGTTTAAAATTTGACAGATAATAGGCGGAAATGTGTGAAAAAATATGAAGTAGGTAAAGAAGGTATTTCTAAGAAATTAATTGATCCTACGTAATTTAATAAGGGAAGAATTGTAATGATTGATCGTAAATTATGTAGTGTTACATAATTTAACAGCAGAAATTAAATATTATTTATCATTTAAAAAAAAGAGTTAATTTTATATTTACAAATGAAATTTAAGTTTTCACTTTCATTGATATAATGATTGCTAGAATTTCTTACCGTTAGTTTATGAAAAAGTTTTTATGGAATATGAATTTGAATATATAAAATCCATTTTATTAGTACAAAATAATTAAAATAATTTATTGTAAATATTAAATAAAATAACAAATTTCAAAGTAAACGGCATCAGAATTATCACTTTTCAAAACTACAATACCGCTCACCACTTTCTTATATCATCCACTCTGTTATCGACTGTACGGTATCAATGTCGGTAAGCTAGAAATTTTTTTTCTTGTTATCATTTTTGTTATAATACCTATGTACGGTAAAACTTACATTTTAAAATTATTATGAAAAATCGATAATGGAGCGCTTTTGTTAACGTAGTATACAAAAATATTATTAACAATGTTACAACATTTAATAATAAACATTTATTATCACATCAAAATAAATAATTTCTTTTTTTTTAATTTCTGATGTTTTATAGATTTCATTTTTATTATCTATTAAAGAAAAAGAACAATCTATTGCAATAATTTAATGAATTATGTAACTGAAAAATTACAGAACATCATAGATCATTTTTATTGAATGTATTGTTGAGACGAAGTTTAAGTACATTTCAGGTTTTATTTTGCACAGAGAAAAATACTATAAATAATTATTTTTAAGAAAGTTTATCATAAATTATTTATTAGTAAAATTATAATTTTAATAAAAATTAATACAATCAATACCTCTAAATTTATTATAAAATAAAAATATAAATGAACTGTTATTAATGTTGTAATAAAAATATATTATATTTTCAAATTGAAGTTTCTGAAAAAATTAAGTTATTCTAATTCAAACAAAAGTTTAATTTAATTAAAACCTTATACTTTTCATACAAGCAAAAAATTTAATTGAATTTATTCCAATATTTCGAATTCTTCATATAATTATTTTTTATCAAATGTTACGAATGAGGTCGTCAGTGTCTCAGTCGGTAGAGTGATGGATTCATAATCTCGAGAACTCGAGTTCGAATCTCGCTCTCAGCGACCGATTGATACAAGCATCACTGTATACAATACAAATGCTTTGTTCACAAACACACTGGAGACCTCCGTCACTAATGAGTATCGTAATTATAGCATAAATATAGCGAAGTTAAATAAAAAAAAAAAATTTTCCAATTTTGATCAGAATTGCTCATTGAATATTTGATCGAGTTAACAAAAAATTGTTTTTTTTTCATTTTAATTAAAATATTTTCCAATTTCAAAATACTAGAGAGTCTTAATATATATTTATTTTGAGTCTTATCCTTTTTTTATCATTTATTTACGACTAACTTTTGATAAGCCATTGGCAGAGCTGTAATACTTTACATGTTATATATATATTTTTTTCTTTTTTTTCATGTTAAAATTTCTAAATTCAACATTCAGTTTTCGTATTTATGTTTGCTTGCCAGTCTTAAATAGCAAATACTGATCTTGCATTTTTTTTGACAAATTCATATACGTAACTATTAGTTTAGAGTACATGCAGATCTTTTCTATTCGTGTATATTTTTTCTAAAGAAATTTGATTAAAATTTTTTTTAATATCTATATATTTTAATTTTATTCATAAGAAGATTTGAGATGGAAAATTCCAGCCTTAATATTTTCCATCTTAAACCTCGTTAAGTAACTGTACATAAATAAAAATAATATAACGTGATATTTTTTTTACTTGTGTTACAAAAGAGAAATAAACATGTCAATGAATATAAAAAGACAGAGTTGTTACATAGAGAATAATATCCTAAACATTGATAAACTTTCGATTATGTCATTGTGTTTTTTAAAATTAGGTGCTCAAAATAAATGAGTTTTAGTGATAAAAATACAATAATAAATCTTGATTATCAGGCGTAGGAAAGATTGATGGATCCAAGATTCTTCTTTTTTTTCTTTATTTCATCTTTTCGTCAATGTTTTTCTGTAAAAATTATATAATCATTATTAGAAATATATAAGTGATGTATAAGCGAAAGGAGTACCGATATAAAAAAATTTTTAAATTGTTCAAATAAAATCTCATTTTTATGTTATGTCGGTACTCCTTTAGGAAAATTCATGTTAAATATAATCTTAAAATTACCAATATTTTGTAAAGACTCATTTTCATTTCTTGATTGTCATCGTTATTGAAACTTTTGCGTTCTGGAATCGAAATTATATCCGACGGCTCGCCTTCTATAAATTTCTGTTCTTCTCTCGACAATTCTCTTGTGTCCATATCTCCAGAAAATTTTTCAAATTTTGCACTGTTTAAAAACATATTTTTTTATAGTATTTTCAAATTTTTTTCAAGATTTTTATTACTTTAGAAAAATCAATAATGTCATAAAAAATTTTCATTTTTCATAGAAATTTTTTAATAAAAAAACGTAAAATGATTTTCATTTTATCTATTAAACCACATAAATAATAGAACAACCTCATATGAAAAATCTAATTTACGCTAAGTAACAAAAAAGAAAAAAAAATATCAAAGCTACACGCACCTGTGTTTAATAGGTGAAGCATCTTCGCTAAGTGATAATACGGGCAAAGGCTGCTGCTCGAGCATTCTAGCTCGTAATTTAACTGGTAAAGGTCCTTGTATTAGTTGTCGATTAACAAGTCGCGATAACATCCAGAGTTGATCACCAGCGTATGTTGGCGATGGTAAAATCATTTTTTTATCACCGATGTTATCCAGCTGTCTTAAACTTCCGGCATTACGTTTGCCGTGAGCTGAAATATTTTTCTTGTTACTTTAGGTTTTTATTATTATAATTTCAATGAATTTTTTAATAAAGTATTTTTTTACCGTGGAGGAAATTTTTTTTGTATTTTAACATAATTGATTTTTTTCTAGAAAATATGATAATTTTAAGATGATTTGTTTTATTTTTAGAACAATTTTTGTAACAAGAAATTTTTTTTTCGAGTTGAAGAGAAACAAAAGTTATTAATGTATATCACAAAATTTAAATTTCAATAACAATAGAACAAGATTTTTCTATTTTAAAAATTGATTGCTATTTGAAAATTCATTAGTTTTTCCAATCAAATATTTATGCAAAAAAAGGCATACATCATTCATAGATTGAAAAAAAAATATCTAAAATAAAGTAAAATCGAAAATATAATACAATTTATTATGATTGATTTTCATAAAAAAAAGAGAGAACAAAAAGGATTTTCATATAACCATAATAAATAACAGGTAAATATAAATGAACTTTGTTTTAAAGTCTCATAAGTTTGGTTTTCACGCGCATTATATATACTCACCACCCCAACACGAGTGCCCGTAGCTCAAGCAGGAACCTGAAACTCAAATTAAAATTTATCATTGCTAAGGTTTTAAAATTAAGCAATTATTTTAAAAGGCTTATTTAAATATTATTTTGTGCAGAAAAGATAATTTTAATAGCCCATGGAAAAATTAGAAAGTGACAAAAATTTTTATATTCATTACACCAAAAGCCTATTGTTGTATTTTATTAATAAAGTTTTCTGTAAAGCTTTTGTCTTGAAATGGCTTTACAAAACATTTTACGTAATATAAATCATTCCAACGTTTTTGTATTAATTTAAGAATCTAAAATAAATTTTTTTTTTAATCTTTAAATAAAGTATTCTTTTATAAAGTAAAAATTTGATTTATTTTCTGTTAAAATATAAGAAGTATTAAATTACAAAGAAAGATACTCTAAATATCATCTGCAATCGACATTAAACTAAACTAAAATTTCACGAATAATTAAAACCAAGTATGTTAATTAAAGATCTAAGCATTGCATACAACCTCAACACTCGTCATTAACATTATCATTATACTTAAAAACGTTTCGATTGCATTCACTAATCTGCAAGTTTTAAGGTGAAAAAGAAAATGTCACAACTTAAATGTTAAGCTTTCCGACGCATTATACCATCGCAAAAATCGTTAGACTTTAAAAGCCATTACAATATTTATACGCAAGAATGAAAAAAAAAGAAGAAGAAAGTTAAGTTTAAAAAAGCAGAAAAAATTTAAAGAAAAAAAAGAAAGAAACTTTAATACTTCTTGGATATTTTTAAAATAACATTGAGAGGTAATTCGAGTATATTATATTGTTTTTATTCCTCCCAAAATAGGAATATAAAAGCTTTACGCGTTGGCGCGAGTTTTCCTTTTTTTTTGTTCGATATTATCGGAGCTTTATAAACTTGGTATGATCGTTTCAGTTGTGAAGCTTATGCGGCGTAAATCAACAGGTGCGCCTTCTTCCTTGAAGATATATATATGTGTGTGTGTGTGTGTGTTATGCTATATAAGGTGATACTACGACAATGAAAAAGTCTCTTGACTTTTTTTTCAAACAACGAGTCTTCTTTTTTTCCTCTTCTCTTTAAATTGTTGTGTACGTGACACGGGGTGGATTTTAATTTGAATTTTGTTTTTTTTATTATACAAAATATAAAAGTTTTCACGCAATTATGGAAAGTTTTTCTTTAATCTAGATTAAGGGTACTTTAAAAATTATATTCAATACGTTTATGAATTTTCTTCATGTTAATCGTGTTATGTGTTTCGCAAGTTTATTAAATTATATTACTAAGAATATGTATGAATATATTATAAAGTTTCTTCTTTTTCTAACATTGTCGTATTTATGCTAAGTAACGATGGAGGTTTTGCTCGTCTTTGTAAGCAATCGGGTTTTGAACTCAGGTTCTTGAATTATAACTCCATCGCTCTATAAAGTAAACCACTGAAAATTTAATATTAAAATGTTAACTATATAAAAATTGAAAAATTAATCTAAAAAATCGAAGTGGGATTAGTATCTTTAAATTTAACAATTTTTCACACTACTAAGATTTTAAGTGATTTTTAAGCCTTTAATTTTTGTAAAAATAATTTTATGGTACAACTTATTCATGTTTATGATAATTTAAAAAAAAAATCTTATTTTATATTTCAAATAATGGTAAATTCTAAACCATTCATTTTTTCGTCCAATATAAAGCCTGTAATATATTAGTATTAACGCCGTGTTAATACATATGTTATAGCCGCCGTGGCTATTAGAAAGGATTTTTATTAATAAACAAAGGATATCTACAAACCACACATAATTGTATTATGTTAATTATTTATTAAGATAACCGATACATGCACAACGCGACCTGTCTTCTTGACTATTCCTTTCTGACTCTGCTCACGCTAGTTACACCTTCATATATATAGTATAATATAGATGGCGTCGCTATCCACTATATTACACTCCTCCATACTAAGAAAGGACTCATTCAATTTTTAATACATACTTTTTATAATTATAAATTTAGACGATCTGGTTTTTTTATAACTCTCTTAGGCCTTTCATTTACATTTAACATTACATTTGGTATAGATACAGATTTAACTGGCTCACTTTTACAATCATGCTGTACAATAGCTTCTGTTACTACTTCCCCCTTGTCTACATTTTTTTCCAATGTATGAGTCTCTATATCTGTATTATTTTTTATTCTATTTTCATTTATTTTATCCTTAATATACAGTTCTTTTTCCACTACAATAGGTACATTATCATTTTGTATTTTTGACTCATTTTGAACAACAGTTGTCTGTATTTTTGGAATTTCTTTAAAAGCTTCATGTAGTTCATCACTAATCAATATACCAGCTTTTCGCATTTGATCTATATGTCGTTTACAAACAATTTTTTCTATGATAGTTTTACACAAATAATTTCTACTTCCTAAACATTCTATTACTTGAGCTTTTACCCAAGTTGGTTTATTAGGAGTCTTATAATTACGTATCCAAACCATGTCACCAACATCAAATGTAACCTCTCTTTTTCCATTGTAATTTTTAATTTGTCTTTCCACATTAGCATCTACTTTATTGTCTTTTAACAGATTTAATCTATTTCTTAACTCTCTGCCATACATTAATTTTGCAGGAGTTTCATTTGTAACACAATGAGGTGTCACTCTATAACTAAACAAATACCGTAAAATGAGAGTTTCAATGTTTACTTTAACATTATTAGGATCTAATAAGGCTTTTTGCAAACCTAATTTAAACGACTTCACTGCATTTTCTGCGGCTCCATTTGATGAAGGGTGATATGGTGAGGTAAGAACATGTTTTATTTTATTTACATTACAAAAATTTTCAAATTCACTAGACACTAATTGTCTACCGTTATCCGAGATTATTTTCTTTGGAAGACCGTATCTTGAACAAAATTCTCTTAATTTATTCAATGTATTTTCTGAAGTTATGTTATTCATGCTATATACTTCAGGCCATTTTGAATAAGCGTCCATTATAATTAAGTACACTTTACCACTTATTGGACCTAAGAAATCTAAATGAACTCTTTCAAGTACTTCCTTACATTGTTCATATTTAACTAAGACAGCTTTATTCGGGCTACAAGCAACTTTATTACAAATATCACAATTTTTTGAATATTGTTCTATTTCTAAGTCTAATTTTGGCCACAAAAATACTGCCGAGCTAAAGCCTTCATTTTAGTAGATCCCATATGTGTTACATGTATTTCTTTCAACAATTCTTCTCTATATTTAAGAGGCACAATAACCCTATACCCCCATAAAAGTAATTCTTGATCAATACTAATTTCTTGAGATCTAATAAAATAAGGTTGAAGCTCTTTTTCCACTTTATTTGGCCAACCGTTTCTAGCATAATCATAGACTTTGCTTAAAATTTTATCATTTCTTAGTTCCTTTCGGATTTGCTTTGCATCTATCGGAAGCTTATCTTCAATCAAAAAGTTAAAATAATCAGCTGTTGATTCACAAACTACATTATTTACTGTTAACGGTAATCTTGAAAGACCATCCGCTCCCCCATTATTCTGACCTTTTACATACTTTAAAGTATAATCGAATCCACTAAGAGAATAAGCCCACCTTTGCAATCTTCCCGCTGCCATTTGAGGAATACTTTTTCTTCTCCCAACAACGCTAATAAAGGCTTATGGTCAGTTTCTAATATAAAATGAACCCCTTTTAAATACTGAAAGAACTTATTTACACCCCAATAAATAGCAAGCGCTTCCTTATGAATAACAGAATAATTTTTTTCTGCCGATGTTAAAGTTCGCGAAGCAAAACTTATAGGCTTTTCCTCTCCGTTCGGAAAAATATGCATAAGTACAGCTCCTAAACCTACGTTAGATGCATCACAAGCTAGTTTTATTTTCAGGTCTGGATTAAAATGCACTAAATTTCTATCAGACACAATTTCTTTTTTTATGTTTCTTAACGAATCCTCGCATTCAACTGTCCATTTAAACTTTACATTCTTTTTTAATAATTTATATATAGGACTTAACACTGTTGCCAATCCAGGCATAAACTTACTATAATAATTTACCATACCAACTAATGCTTGTACTTCTGCTACATTAGTGGGTGCAGGTGCATTTACAATCGCTTCTATTTTTGACGGACTTTTATATAACCCATCTTTTTTTATTATGTGTCCGAGGTATTCAACTTGAGGTTGTAAAAATTTACATTTACTTAAACGAAACTTTAACCCGAATTTTTTAGCGCGTTCAAAAACTAATTCTAAATTTTTTAAGTGTTCCTCTCTATCTTTACCGGTCACTATAATATCATCAAAATAATTTTTTGTACACGGTATACCTTCTATAACTTCTTCAATAGCTTGTTGAAACAAAGAACACGCTGGCTTTGTACCAAAGGGTAATCTGTTAACCGCATATACACCTTTATGTGTACTCCACGCTAAAAGCATTTTTGTTTCATCGTCAACCTCGAGTTGATTATAACCTCTAGCTAAGTCTAAGACTGAATACTCCTCTCCCCTTGAAGAGCAGCGAACAATTCTTCTATCCTCGGTATTGGATAGTTATAATCATCTAAGTACTTATTCAACGTAATTTTATAATTAGCACAAACGCGAATATCACCATCTGGTTTCAAAATGGGTACTAATGGTGTACCCCACTCACTTGTATTTACTTTTGTAATAATACCCTGTTCCTCAAGGAACTGTAACTCTTTTCAACTTTCTCCTTGAAAGCAAACGGAATAGTATGAGCTTTTCTAAATATTGGACTAGTACCAGGTTTTACTGTTAACTTGATTTTACGCCCAATAAATTTACCTAACATGCCATCAAATAAATTTTTATTTTTATCTATAAGCTTTTCAATATTATTATTATTCGTAATATTATCTATTCCCGATATAAAAATTCCAAAAGTTTTCATTAAATCTCTACCAAAAAGACTTTTTCTATCATTTTCTTTTGTGACAACCAGATTGTGATATACGGTTTTGTTTTTATAAGTTATTTGGACATTTACTTCACCTATGACTCTAGCAGTACTGTTATCATAATATTTTAAAAATTTACCACTTTTATTTATTTTAAAATTTTTAAATATTTAATATAAGCATCATACGGAACTACGGAAACCCCCGCGCCGCTATCTATTTCCATTGGAAAATTAATATTACCATTAATAATAACAGTAATGTCAACAGGTTGAACGGTCTCTATTGTATTAAGATTAATATTGTAAATATCCAAAGAACTTTCTGTAGTACTACTACAACTATCTTGACTAATATAATTTGTATTTGATTTTTTTACATCATTTTTACATACTTTGGCTAAATGGCCAATTTTATTACAAATTTTACATTTATATTTTTTATATTTACATTTACTAAAATCGTGATTATTTTTACCACATGAATTACAAATTTTCTTTTGTATCGCCTCTCCTTGATGCTGACTATTTCGCTCGGTGCTTTGTTTCTTGGAATCGACGTTTAACTTCTTTTGCTGGACAATTTTGTTTACCTCCGTGGTATTCGTAGAAATCGACACTGACAATGCTGCTTCCTTTTTCAAAGCTACTTCCAACATTACAGATAATGTTGAAGTATGATTCTCTTCGTATAATCGATCCAAAATTTTTCCTTCTTTCATTCCTGTTATAAATTGATCTTTTATTCGACTTTCAAGTTCCTGTCCAAACTCGCAGTCAACTGATCCTTTTTTCACACGAGCATACCATTGATTAATGCTTTCACTAGCATTTTGACAAAGTCTGTAAAACTGTTTACGTTCCTTATATATTGAAACTCGCGGCGAAAAATGCGTTTTTAAAATTTCACACAACTGTTGATATGTTTTTTCTTGAGGCAATACTGGGCTGCACAGATCACGCAAAGTTTTATACACTTCAGGTCCAATCGCCGTGATTAAAACTGCTACTTTACGTTGTTCTTCAACAAAATTCGCGCTGAAATATTGTTCTAAACGCTCACTGTACATTTTCCAATTCGTATTAATTTTGAACTCTTCGATTCTACCTATATTGCCGCCAACGTTCACTACCGGCGTATTTACTTGTTGTTGTTGTTGAACTAACGAACTTCCAAGAACAAATTGTCCATCAACTGTTTGAACGAATTCCAATCCTGTAGGTGACACAAACGTTCCATACGGTGTTTTCTTTAGTTCGAATTTTTCTGCAGTTGCCATTGTTGCTACTCTTGAATTTTCTCTATATTCCAAAAGTGCTTCAGCCGCTCTTTTATCTTTATCGTCCGTTGTAGAGTCGTCTGCATTAAATTTTGGCATTTTCCATTACGACTTTTCAACTTGCCTTTCCGTCTTTATAAAAACCTTTTTCACTACAACTCTTTTGTTTAATTATAACGAACGTTTTCTTGCGGTATTTGACAACTTTTAAAACTTCTTTTTCCTCGTCGCCAATTGTAATATATTAGTATTAACGCCGTGTTAATACATATGTTATAGCCGCCGTGGCTATTAGAAAGGATTTTTATTAATAAACAAAGGATATCTACAAACCACACATAATTGTATTATGTTAATTATTTATTAAGATAACCGATACATGCACAACGCGACCTGTCTTCTTGACTATTCCTTTCTGACTCTGCTCACGCTAGTTACACCTTCATATATATAGTATAATATAGATGGCGTCGCTATCCACTATATTACAAAGCCTATACAACATTTTGGCAACACCTAGTATCACATATGCAGCTACATAATTTTATTTTAAAAAAACCAATTAACAAATACTCAAAATCTCATTCTTTTCAGCTGAAAATTGTAAAGAGCTGAGATAAATGTACACATATTGTATCTACATTTTTCAATAACTTGTAAAACATTCGATAAATCTTTGCTATATATAGTTATCGTGATGTTATATATTGTTGAGTATTGGAAAAAAATAGTGTCGGCGATTATTTTAAATCTCTCATCCTTCTTTACGTAGAAAAGCGGAGGTGGTGCTGAGAGAGCATGGTATATAGACATTTTTAAAAGCCATTCTAGTGCGGTAAAGCGAAAATTCTTTACTGACTTTCCGAGAAAGTAATATGTTCATGCCATTTTTAATATTTCTTAGACATGATCCTTTAACAGATTTTTTTTTCTTTCCCGTTTTTTTTTCTTGTTTAATATCATGTTGCGTATCGCTTGAAATAGCTTAGTTTCATTCTTTTTTATATATACATAATTTTTAATTCTAAACAGCATAACGTAGGTATTCTAAACCATATCTTTTTTGTCGAAAATATTTTATTGATTACATAAAAATTTATAAATAGACACGATTCAATTCGATGAAAATTAATGTGTTACACGTGCTTGTTTCAACATACGTATTTACAAACAGTAAAATCATTTATGCGTACATACATTGGAATTTATGCCTTTGTTTTTAGGTGAAATTTTATTCTGAATTGATTTTAATAGTCAATTAAAAGCTTCAAACTTTGGTTTAATTAACGCCCACATTATTTTGTTATTCTGCATTTTATGAATTCTTTTAATAAACATGTAACAATTATGAATTTTTAAAGATTCGTAAATTATCATTAATTTACATGAAATAACAAAATTTAATGGTATTAAATAAATTATGATGTTATCATTCGAATAAAAATACTTTTGATATTTGACAATTCAATGAAATACGTTCCACCATTGAAAATTTAGTATTTGGTAATTCAATAAAATACAATCCACTTTGTTTATTTGTATAATTACCAAGTATTTTGCTAGCCTTCAATTTAACAAATCTGTAGTAATAGAAAGCTTATTACAATCGACACGAGTAGTTGAATAAATAAATATCCACTGATGAGTAAAGAGATTGCGTCAAGTCAATTTCTGAGCCAAAAATAATTGACAAACTTTACTTTTAAAGGCGAACAGCTAAACTATCACGTCGTATGTTAAAAATTATACTTGCCTATCGCAGTTTATAAAAATTTACTCAATTAAATAAAAAAATTAATGTTTAATAAAGAATTAATAAAATGTGTAATTTTCCAATTTGCGTCATAAAAAAGTAATGACAGAAATTTCGTGATTAAAATTATTATATTTAATTGCAACTGTGGAGTATTTGATTTTATATAAAAATTATTATTTAGTAGTTTTTGAATTAAGTATTAGTTTTTTTATTTGTTTAATTGGATTTTTGAAAATGTGATGCATGTCTTGAAGATTGAAGTTACAATACTCATGGTACTTCATCATCTTTTTAAATGAATATAAATATATTTTTATTATATTCAATTTATGAATCTAACAACATATTTTATGCTTATTCGAATTTTTTAACGAGCAATCAATTCTTTCGTCCATCGAATGAACCTCCATTTAACTCACAGATTTTACTTCTCATTTCATTTCTTTATTCTTTTCTTTTTTAACAAAATCAAGACTCTTCTTTTTTCTCTTATAAAGTAATCACACGGAAAAAAAAGTTTATTTCTCCTTTAATTTCCTTCGTCTTACAGTATCGTAATTAATCGATTTTTCTAACGATATCCTTAAGTACATTCATCCTTCCCATGCCCCCTCTACGCCTAACAAACTTGTCGTCCTAACCAAACATTTTTACCCCCCATTGTCTTCATAGCCAAAGATTTCTTTCTTCTACTTTTTGATAAAGCAAAAAGTAAACACAGAACTAAACAAAAAATCAACAGAGATGAAGAAAAAAATAACAACACTTTATTCGATGACAATTAAACTATGCATGTTAACGTTGTTTTGCATTGAATTAGGAATTTCAATAGAGAGTTAAATAAACAAGCTTTCAATAATTCTATAAATAATTTAACGATTTTTTTAATGTTCGCAGTTATTAAAATTTCATTGAATGAGAATATAAGTTAGCAATAAAGGAAGTAATATAAAGACAAATGAGATTACTAAAATGCAAATGAGAAAGAACGATTTAAAATTATGTCTTCTGATTAAATATTTATTTAATTTTAATATTTCTTTGCTTTCTTTGTAATCTAAAATTTTGGTGGTAATTTTATTCAAAGGTTTTTTTTCTTCATCTACAAAAAAACTGAATTTTATCTTATAAAGAATTCAAACTGAGTAAATAATTTAATAATAAAAGAGTAATATTAAACTTAGATATCAAAAACAAATTTGATATTCAAGAAATTAAAAGCTTTTTTCACCTCCCAGACCAGAATGCACCGAAAAAAAATCGAAATATATGATCAAACTCCTTAAAAAAATTTTTGAAGTAAATAACTAACTTTAATGTAACTTCGAAAAACTCTTCACCCTTCGAAGCTCAAAGAAGAAAAAAAAGAAGAAGAAAATGGAAATTACCGAATATAAAATTTTAACGTGAAATACTTGGTGTACATATACACGAATATATAAGAAGAAAGTTGTTCATGCATGCGTATAACCGTGCCGACGGGGTTTGCGTCTTCTCGCAATCGAGAAATATAAGGAAAAATGTTTTCTAGGTACGTAGAGTCCATAGTATTGTATCTTCTTTCCTTTTTTTTTGGTTTTTCTTTCCTTTTTTTTACTTTGATATACAGAAAAAAAGAAAGTGTGGTTGAACGAATAGCGAGGAAGCAACTTTTCCCAACTGAGTCATAAAAAAAGAAAGGAAAAAAATATAAAAAAGGAAGAAAAAAAAGTAAGAAACGCTACCATGTCATTTGAATTCCATTCGAAAAAAGTCGAAGTTTTATACATGGTACGCGTTATTAGGGTATGATTAAACTTTAATAAGTCAATTCGTTCTAGACAAATTTTTAAGTAAAGCCCTTTTTTTTCAACAGCAACTATTTAGTATAGGCTCGCCTCCTTTTTTATACAGTTTTCCTTTTTTATTCTTCTTCTTTCTTTTTTTATTTTTCACTCGGTTAAAGTATTGAACATAATAATTTGACCTCGATAGGTTGGGATTGTACGTGCAATTTCGGTACGCTTCGAAGTACTTTAATCTAAAAGCCAAGGGAAAAAGAATAAAAAGAAAACTAATGTTTTCGTGTATTTTGAATGCAATGAATAAACTTGTTTTTATTGTTGAAGCTATATTTGCATTATTGATGAATATTATTTAATATTCAAATGTTATTCTTTATTTTAATACAGCCTCAGAAATTAATTTTTTTTATGGACTAGTTACTTTAGAAATTCATTGAATTTTTTAAATGGAATAAAGGTAATCTAAAATTTACGTCAAATATTAAAAGATTGAAGTGAGATATAAAATTTGATATATATACATTGCGTTTCATCACTTATTAGAAATAAGAAATTAAATGTTAATCAATTTTTATTATTTTTGAAAATTCTTATAAAATATCACATTAATTATCGTAAACTTCTCAAAACGTAATATAATTAAAACAGTAATAATTAATTTTTTAAAACTAAATATTCGCTTATATAAAGGCACGATTTACAAAGTACACAAACAGATGAAATCGCATTTGTAAAACAAGAAAAGTTTGCGTCTTTTCTTGATAAAAGTATGGTATAACGAAGACGGCTTTATAAAAATGCCAAGCGAAAGCTCTTTTACCTTGTTTTTTTTTTAATCTTGTGCATTTTTCTTTGGCAGTGAACAACTAACATTGTTTACTAAAAAAAAGCTTTATTTTTTTTAATTTTTAACTTGTTTTAAAGTTAGCATTTTTTAATGTGCGTTTGAGTATTATAATTTTATTTTTTATTTTGAAATACTATTACAAATTCTCTCTTTCTTTTAACGCATTAACTTCATAAGATTCATTAATACATAGAAGAATTGTAAAAATTTTAAATTTTATAAAAGTATTTACTTGACATCAAATAACAACTAAATAATTAAAACGTTTAAAAAATCATACATCTCTCATATAACTTTCATTGTAAAACAATATAATAATTAAAAAAAAAAATAACACGCTCCTAAAAAAATTTTTTAGATTAACTTTTAACGTTATCTTCGTGAGAGCTTCTTTTTTTCTTTTAGTATTTTGTGAATAAATATATAAAGACATTTCGTTGATTGCCTATAAATGCAACTTTTCCTATCCACTTACGTTAAGTAGTATACAAGTTACGTCAATGTTGAAAAACATTATACTAAATATCAATGGTTTATGTTATTAGATAAAATAAATAAAATTTTAATTGTCGAAAAATTAATTCATTTTTACGCCTGCTTTAATTTTAGTTTACTTTCAAATCTATAATTAGATGATAAATATTTTTTATCTAATTTGGTTAATTTGAAAATTAGTCGTTAACGATATGACAAAACAAATATAGAAAGGTTGATTTAATAATATAAAAAATAATAATTGTTGTTGGTTGATTTATAAAAATTTTTGGAGTATAAAGTAGTTTGAAATACGCGTGAATAAATTCTGAAATAGCTGATATATTAAATCTTTATGATAGAATATATTGATTCAGATTTTATATAGATCCTCATATATTTCTCCTTCCCTAAGTTTTCAAATATGCAGTATGAAGAAAATAAAGAAGTTCATAACTTTTTTTTATGTCAATCTTTAATTTTTAAAGTACAATAGTTAAAAATAATGTTATTACGTTCATAAAGAAAGCATTTTTTTCCATGATAAAAAAAAAGAAAATTGTTCTTATAATCCTAATAAAAATGTTTCATAAATTTTAGATATTTCATTATTATGTAACCATTTAAAAAGTCGGTAAAAAAACTATTACGCATTCGTACAAACAAAAATTTTTTTATTTTCAAATAAGTTTTTTAAACATCGCATGTCATTAATTGATAATAACGTAGAAAAAAGTATTCATTCAACTTAAAATATCTATTTTTCTTATAAGAAAATTTTGTTATCGCTTGATTAAAATTCTATTAAGAATTTTAATTAGGAGGAACCGGAGCAAACCGAACTAACGGGGAAACCGGACCGGCGCCACTTTATTTAAAAATATAGTACATGTTTATTTTACCAATAAGATTTTTATTTTGTTACATTACTTTCTTTGTTAAAGTTTCAACGGCGCAGTATTTATACATTATTACTGCGATGCTAAATAGCGACAAAGGTAATTCAGTGTGTTGGTGAACAAAACACGTGTAATGTACAGTGGTACTTGTATCAATAGGTTGAGAGCGGGATTCGAATGGAAGA
This sequence comes from Anastatus disparis, assembly GCA_017163975.1. Lineage (NCBI taxonomy): Eukaryota > Metazoa > Arthropoda > Insecta > Hymenoptera > Eupelmidae > Anastatus > Anastatus disparis. The sequence goes on from JAFFSR010000381.1 coordinate 3,662,134, forward strand.
CCTCGAAATTTAATTATATTTTTGTAAGTTATTATAAAATGTCTGTATCTGATAAAGTTTGAAATCTCTATCATAAAACGTATGTATAAATCTTAAATTATAATAAAAAAAAATATATTACTTTGTATTCTGAAAAGAAGATTTGAAAATTTAATTTATAAATCAATGTCAAATTTAAATTTATCCGTTAATGATGCGCTTAGCATAAGATAGAATTACGTAAGCTGGTTTTTAAAATATTTTCTTCATTTACAAAAGTAGAAATTTTCTCTTTACAAACTATTTGCCTTTTCATCAATTGAATGAAGACACATAAACCGTGGATATCTTCCTTTGTAGATAAATATATCTTTAAAGATTTAGTTATAAATGTCTTTCTTTACTGGCGTCATTGATAATGTCCTTATCAACAAAGAAAATACACGATTTACAAGTTCAATTGTTCTAGCCGTAATCTAATTGAAGTTATGAAATTTTAATTTAATTCATCCTATTAAAACTTGAACTTGAAATTGTTGCTTTTCAAAAGAAATTAACACAATAGCCATTGAAGCTGATTGTGTTAAATAAAATTTTTGCTTTCAATGTAACATCAAGTTGCATAATTTACTAATGTATATATTCGAACAATGTCAATTTCATTCACAAGAAAATCCTTTTTTTTTCCTATCACTAAAGCATAAGTGTTCTTGACTTGAAGGATTGCCTTCAAAATGAAGAAAATAGTGGATAAAACACTAAGGGATCCCGTAAATAACGTCAAACAATGCCAATTTCACTTACAAGAAAATCCTTTTTTTTCTGTCACTACAGCATAAGTGTTCTTGATTTGAAGGATTATCTTCAAAATGAAGAAAATAGTGGATAAAACACTAAGGAATCCTTTAAAAGTAAAATTATGAATTATGCCAACGCTAATTCAGAGACATTTACGCAAAATAGCAAAATGATGAAAACTGAAAAAATTGAAGAATTTATTATCAAAGATCATGTAAATGAAGTATGTAAGTACAGAAAAATTCTGCAAATGTTATATTAAGAACTGCAACGCAGAATATCTGGTTCTTTTTAAACAAGTAGCAAACAAATTAACTGCATTTAATTTAAATGTATACCCTCTAGTTCCGCATGAAATTCTAGAAAAAGTTCTGATTAATCCAAAAATTTGAATAAATATCAAATATCTGGTTGAAAAAAAACTAGCAATCCTAAATCAGGCTGATCTGCGTGGTGGACAACAAATTTATGCACACCTCAATGATGTTAAAAAAATATCTAAATCCTTCCAAAAAGAATCTGAAGAAAAAAAGGATTAGATTTTTAATTCTTAAGACGCCGTTCACATGCTTTTTACATAAAAAAACGATTGCAATACCGCATTTTTTGATGATGAGCAATCAAAAGATCCAAAAGATTGAATATTATTACTAAGGCTGACACGAGTAGAATCGATGATCAATAACCTAAAACTTCAGTTTGTTTACCGTCGGACTAAAAGTTGTCCATCATTGCGCTTCATTGTACACGAGATAACTTCCATTGTGACAACGGTATGGAATTATAATCTAACAAATAGATGCTGTTATAGTTCGGTTTGATTAAAATTTGGTAGAAAATACGTGGATTCCATTACGAAAGCTTAATATATAAAAAATCTTTAGCCCTACTAGTGCATCCAGTAAGCAGACCTCGGATGAATTTAAATTTCGTTAAATAATCATAATTCCATCCCTAACAGAATCAAAGAAACAATTTACTACTGTTAGAAATTATGTTCATTAATTCATCTCATTTTGCAATTTAATTTTTTAAAACTTTGTTTCTTTCCAATATTTGACTGTTTGAAACAAAAACTTTAATTCTGATTTGTTGTACTTATTTTTAAATTATAATATTAAAAATTTTAGCTTACATTTATAAAACAAAGATTTTAAAAATTTGACTTATTATACTTGGATTGCATGAACTGTAAAACTTGCATAAAATATATAAATATCTCGTTGATAAAATATTGAATCTTCAAGAGAATGCTGTAAAGATTTATTAAAAGCTATAAATTTATTAAAAGTTATATTATTTATTTAAAGCAAGCTTTAATATGTAAAGCTATAATAATTTTGTAATATGATTTCGTATAATCAAATTGTGGATACAATCGTTCTGTTACAATAACACGAGAGTTTATCATATATCATAAAGTAAACTTCAATATTTTATGTATTAAAGCTTGCTTGTATATAAGCTGCAATAACCGATTTGTCATTTTCATTGAACAAAAGTACATCTATCTGTGTATATGTATATAGAAACGTCGCCAAGGGAAATTCGTCAAGAAGTAAGAGTTTGGTTTTCCCGTAAGTTCTTTAGCTTCCTCGTTTCCCGCGTAGGAGCTCTCTCCTCTGCGTTGCGTTTGCCACTTGAGCTTGCGCGATTGGAAAATCGTTAAGAAAAGAAATAGCATAAGAATGAAATCTTTATGACTTTTATACACCGACAGGCAGGAACTTGAAGATTTCCTAGGTGAGTTTCCTCTTTCTCTTTTCTTTTCTTTGTTTTTTTTAACGTAAAAAAAAGAATATCCGTTCTATCGAGTATCGAAGAGTTTGTTTTTCTCGAAGCTTTATATCAAATGTTTTATTATTATAGAGTCAATCGGACCGTAAATAGGAAATGAATGATTGTTATGAGTTTTATTAAAATGTTTTGAATTATGAATTGAACTTGTAAGATTCTTTTTTTTTTATTTAAAATAGATGTAACAATTAAAATTTAGGTAACTTAAAAATTTTGAAACATTTAATAAATGAACACGATGTCTTTAAAGTAACAATATATCTATTATGTAGATAACAAACTATAAACTTTTACATCCTTATCTTTTGTAAACTACTGATTAAAAAAAAAATAATTTTAGTAAAGTAAATACAAAATTTGATCAAATTGAGTATCTGATACGACGAATAAAAGTTGCATTGGTCTAAACATTTCTTTATATAATTTATTTTTATATATTGAATAAAAAAAATATGTATTTGAATTTTTATACAAAATATATTTTTAATCATAAAATTATACTCAATTTTAAAAATTTACCGATTGATTTTAGAATAATTACAATCGTTCCTTATAAAAAGCGATATAAAATTAATTGATGACAATTAAAAAAATATTAACGATAATTTGCATTATTTTAAACTAGTTTCTTTCTACATAAAATTAATGACATCTTTTATGCTTGAACTTAACAACTTATGCGTAAAGAAGTAAAATTGTGAAATGAGGAAAAATAAAGAATAAGCAAAATCGTAAAAAATGCATATTATTACACAAACTAATAAAAAAATGATTTTTTATGCCTTTTACACATCTCTGTTTGCTAGATTGAATTATATCCATACAAAGTTTAATATTTGTTCGTGTATCGCAACAATATAAAAAAATTATTTAGAAAATTGTAAAATTTTAAAAATGTTGCGAAAAAAGGATGTAATTAAAAAAGTAAAATTATGCTATATTCATATTCCTCTTTTGTTTATTAAAAAAAAAGTTACATATCTTTTTTTAAGCTCTTTTATTAAACGATAAATAAGGAAGCCATAGTATGATATGATATTTCATCGCCGCAAACGTTGTATACGTAATTATAAAAAAAAGAAATTACTTAGAGATATTATTTTACAAAGTAATTTATGCAAAATTACTTTGTAAAATAATATTAATTTTATTAGTTTAAGCAGAATTCCGTTGGATCGGATGTTCGTTTTTAAATATTAAAAAATTTTATGATCAAAAATGAATATTCAAACTTTATAAAAATTTACAATATAATTGCAACATATAGAACTTTTAACATTGTAAAAAACTTAATACCTCCTACCCCAATGGGAATCAAAAATATAATGTTTGAGGTGTTATTGATAAACAAATAAGACAAAGCAAGTTTATTAAAAAAGCACAAGTTGTACATTCATATAAACATGTTCGATTATTTATAGTTTTATTAATGTTTACTGTATACATATCTGCATAATCTCGATATACAATATTTTTTACTGATTTTTGTTATATTTTTTACTCCAAGGTCGAATTATTTTGAAGTTGCCATTTTCCTTGTATTCTCTTTAGCAATAAAATAAATTTTTTACTATGTAAATTGAATTTTAACATTGAAGAATTTCTTTATAAAATAAATTGACCGCAACAGTTGAATAACTGAACTAGGTTTTTTTATTTAACATAACGATTAAAATTCTTGAATTTAATTCTTCTTCAATCAAGTAAAATACAAAAATGTGCCACAGACAACCTCGCAAATCAGAAATTAAAAAATTCCTCGATTGACGAATCATCGTCAAAAGAATATACAACATGTATATTAGCTAAAGTATCCAAATTTTAATGTTAATTTATTATAAATTTTTTACGTTCGTGGATTTTTAAAACGAGAAATACTCAGTGATCATAAAATGGGTGTGCATGCAGATTGAGTTTATATCAATAGTATGGGTACCCGTGTTACGCGAATACTTGTTTCACATGGGTACCCGATGTTCATGAATATCTGAATTTAATAATTAAAATTTAATTATTATAAATAAATTATTAATAAATTGAAATATCCAATACTTATTTCAATTATTATTCAATAAATCATCATTGAGTAAAATTAATATTTAAATAATGAGGATCCGAATTTCAATTTTATACCTTCTTATGTGAGGGTACTCAGATCCAATAATTTGGTTAAATCAGTATAATTTGAATGCAAGGATGGGCCTCAGGATTAACGAGTATACGGGTATTCTGAACTCTAGTGCCAGCTATCATTTTTCATGCAATTTATGGTAAAATCGAATGACCAAACAAACCTTTTTTCAATTAAAATTTGATTGAAAATTTAAATTTAATGAAATTGCAATGGATAAAAAAGATACATAGTTTATCTGATGAAATATAGTTTCTTTCTTACCCATTTATAGTTACGACGTTAAAGAATGAGAAAAAAATGAACCTTATGTCACCGATAATGCTTTCTTTAACAACCTCTCGTTAGTTCATTCTGTTTGACGTTTAATAAAAATAAATTTATGTGTATCTCTAATTTTAATTTACGTATTCTCAGGCACAATATAAGAAATTACATCTCTCAATAAACTGTAATCATTTCGAGTATTGTCCACAAATGATTATGTTAATTCATATAATTATTTGACATTATATAATTATTTTTAGACTGGTTATATATGTATATGCTGTTGAGACAAACATAATACTAATCCTTTGAAAAATATTACTCAATAATTAGCTTTACCTTAATTAATTTGTAGAAAGTAAGTCCATTATATTTTATTATAGTCGACGTTTTAGATATCTTTTCCTTCAGGAAAAAAAGAATTATTTTAAAAGGATGATCTTATCTAAAAATAATTCCATTTCTAAACAGGGAAATAAATAAAAGTGACTTTCAAAGCGTCAACTAAATAACGGAGTATATTAAAAAGTAACCTATTTTTGCTTTTTGGTGATCAATAGACTCCCTTATTAACATTCCAAAACGTTTTCAAATAGGCATTCGAATGGATGAACTATTTTTGACGTAATCTAAAGCTTCGAATGGGCAAGTGGGGAACTATATTTATAATCTTTATAACGAAAAACATTATATAATCGAACTTGACATATATATTATTTTTAAACTTTCGAATAATTTTATTTATTTAACTTTATAGATAATAAAAAAATTAATTTGGAAAAAAATCATAATATTCTTGTTAGTTAAAGATTCTGTCACTTTTTATGTTTTAAAAAGAAAAATAATCAAAATACTGAAAATACTATTATGAATTATACCTGCTGCGCATCCAGCGAAAGAAGATATTAGTATAAACACAGCAACAAGACAGTAGATGTTCTTTAAGATCATTAACTCAGAATTTCCTTTCATTGTCGTTGATTTAGTAGTCTTCAAAAAACAAATTTCGAAAAATGTTTTGATCTGTAAAAATAAAACCATGATTTTATTTAAGTTTAGAAAGGATAGACAAATGATGATTGATTATGAGAACAATATACAAAAGAAGATGCCCATGAGATAATTTGTAAAGTCTTGGTATAAAAAAGTACATTTTTTAATTTACAGAAAATTTATGAAATTATTCAAAATTTAAACTAAATTAGTTAACTTTGCATTGAGAAAAAGGAAAAAAAAACCTTTAGTTATTTTGTTACTTGTTCCAAATGTTTGACGAAATCTTGATTTTTTTCACTTATTTTTGCTATTTTAATCGTTTGTTTTCTTATATTTTCCTTGATTTATCCTTGTTGATTTAATTTTATATTTTAACTAAATGCAAGCATTAACGACATTTTTTTATATTTCTGCATTTCTTTATTTGTTACGTGTCCGTGGGCATCCTTCTTTTCTAAGTTTAAAAGAAAAAGTTTTTAATTATTTTAAAATTTCTGCATTTGCTGATACTTAAAAATTGTAAGATTTATTATTTTTAATATATTTAAAAACTATTCTTTTATAACTTTAAAAAAATAAAATTATTTTATGAATATCCGTTAGATTAGCGTAATTCAAACATAACTAGCATTATAGCTAGCTTAGTATCGCCACTATTTCTAGCTCAATCAGAACTTACACTATATTTATGACACCTACCATATCTAAGCTTTATGCATAATATACTTGTGTATCTGTACGTATGTGTATACATGTTAGTCGCATAACGAATAGTATCACATAACAATATATCAATTCCATCATAACCAAAAGTTTATATTGAACGTGTATACCAGTTTATAACCAACTTATTAGCGTAAAGCGTAAAATTTACTTTTCAACAAACACCCCATCGTCGGTCTGTACCTCTCAACTCGTATATACGAAAATTGGTAATTCAACGTGATCATTCAAACAAGTTACGAAAATTTCTGACGTTAACTTCCTCGCCTACGTTTTATTGTTTGTCATGGTAATGTCATATATTCTCGACGAACTTCGAGATCTCGTTTATTTAGCACATCAATAGCTTTTGCACAAATTGTATATTGTAATTATTAATTAGATTATTTCATTTGTTCTAATTTAAAATTTTGCGATTTTGCGCTGTTTTTGAATTAATTTTTTTACGTAAAGTTCATAATTTTAAAAAATGAATTATAAATAATATTTGATAAGGTAATTTTTGGCTATAATGACAGTCAGTGGTAGTTATATAATGAATTTCCGTAATTTTTACTTAATTTTTCTCTTTGAGTATTGAACAATTAAAAATGTATTTAAAAAATTTAATGGGAAATTACTTTTTTTAGTTAAAAGTTTTCAAATCATCAAGAATAATTTTTTTTATTGAATTCCAAAATAGAAAAGAAAGTAATGATCTTTAAATTTAGTGTATTGTCAAAACTTTTGTCGATTTGCAAGCTCCAATAGTCATTATGTTCGTGCTATTAAAATTAAAATTTCCAAACAATGAAACTATTGTATATTGATACTGATATAATCTAAAAGTATAAATTCAGAAATAATACATTAATTTGATCTATTTTTAATTCATTTGAAAATTCATTGTATATTAACAAAGTGATTTATTTTAGACGAAAAGAATATTAATAACAATGGGAAATTAGTTATTTAAATTCAATGAATCGAAGTTATTTTACTCCAGTTTTTAAGCGAATTATAAATATTTAAGAAGCAAATCTAAGTTGAGCCTTGTCAAACAAATCGATAGGCTTGATGAAATTGAAACTTCTATGAACAAAAGATTAGCTTACACTAATATTTTATTTTGATATTTTTGTTTTACTATTTATTAATTAGAAAATAATTATTTGCATTTTGCACGTGAGCATATTATGTGAGGGTATAAATTCATTTGGATCTAAAAAATAAATTTTTATAAATAAAAATATACTTTAAGTAGTTTTTAATCAAGATCAGGGGAAAAACTCATAAAGAAAATTTACTTATTTTTTTTTATTTTATTTAACGTCAAACTTGAAAATTTTTTTTTCAACATCGTATCGAAAGTATCATATTCTTTCCCGAAAATGTAATGTTCTATTTTTCGGTTTATTTAAAATTTACGTATATTATAAATTGAGCAACTCTTTTCTTCTACAAATGCATAATTAATAGTTCATACAATGGAAGATTTTTTTAATATTATACATTTCTGTGCTTTATATTTTAGTTATCAGATTTGAAGGTGCGATCAAGTGTGAATGAGTGCTTGTTATTCGCTGTATAATTTTCATATTATTTAATCTAATTTTTCTGTGTTTATTTATATCAATGAAATATGATTTTATGATTTTTAAAATTATATGTGATTTTTAAGAACCTTTTCAACATATCTTCACCCATAATGATTGAAATTTGAAAGTTATTAAAGCATTTATAAACAGGAATAAAAATATACTATAATAAATATAATAATATGATAAATATTTTGAGACATTAATTAATTTTACTTGAAACATTTTTAATATATGTTAAAATTGTTTCAAGGAAATCTATATTAATTATTCATGTTCATTGCAAAGTGTTGTAATTGTTTATCTAAAAAGAAAATTCTTTTTTCCATGTATTTTTCAAAGAGGTTAATCATTTAATTAAAATTTTTATATCAATTCAAAGTTTTTATTGTAAACAAAAAATGAATAGTTTAAGAGTATGATTTTATTTTGATATATAAGCTATAACATTTTAATTTTTTTTATCAATTAACAATTGTTGATTACAGGCATATGTGAATAAAATATTTAAAAACGGCATTTTATTGACCTTCCTTTATTCTGCTATAAAGTTTAAATATTAACTTATTTTAAAAATGTTAAAAACAGAGGCTGCTTTTATTAATAATTATTAAACACTCTTCAACAAACTTCTAAAACGAACCACTTAATTTTGTGAACTTTGATTAATCCATTGCTTCAAAGTAAAACTTCCCATGTGAAAATGTTGTATACTAATTATTTACAAATTGTATACAAGTATTGTATACAAATTGTATCAAGAAATGATTCTAAATAATCTGTAAATATTTGTATTTAAATGTATAGATATTGTATAAAATTCTATACAATATCTATACAATTTACGATCAGAATAAATTTTTATAAAAAATATTTTCAGACGATTGTATATTATTTTATATAGATTGCATGCAATTGTATATAAATCGTTTTTATAAATATTTAATTCAATCGTAAATTGTATAGATACTGTATACAATCCTGTACAATATCTCTACTTTTAAATACAACTGTTTACAGATTGTTTAAAATCATTTCTTGATACAATTTGTATTTTCCTTGTTTGGCTCACAAATCTTGCTGTAACTTGCGAATATGTTTTTATACATGAAATCATGAAGAGAGTCGGGACCTTTCAGTCTAACGCTCGATCATTCTAAGATCATGAGCTAATTTTTTCAATTTTTAAAGATTTCTTTGAAAAATTATTGTTTATAATATTGAATATTACTCCCCAATGAGAGCTTCCAAGTTAATTCTGCAAAATTTAAGTAAAAGTTGAGATCAAATCCTTTTGATTAAAAAAAACATGTTCAAAAAGCTCAACCCGTTCAAAAGTTATAAGAAAATTAAAAACATAAAAAAAATCAATAATTTTATGAAAATAAAATCACAATAATTTTATGAAAATTAAAGTTTAATTTTATGCTAATTTTTATAACAATTTTTATGACAATTTTTATATCTTTTTGAACAAGTTGAATTTTTTTAACCCTTTTTTTAATCAAAAAGAAATAATCTCAACTTTTACTAGAATTTTGCAGAATGAACGGAATCTTAATTATTTAAATATTATTTTCCTATTGGAGAATAATATTTAATATTATAATCAATAATTTTATAAAGAAATCTTTAAAAATTGAACAAAATAGCTCATAATACTAAAATGATCGAGTGTTAGACCGAATACTCTCGGCTTTCTTCAAGATTTCATGTATAAAAACATATCCGCAAGTTACAGCAAAATCCGTGAGCCAAACAAGAGTTACTCTTCTTGCTAGTCTAAATTTTATCAAACGAATTTGAAAATATTATGAGTAACAAGAGTTAATTTCTGATACCACTTCTTTCGTATTTTTAAAGTTTGATTTTTCGCAGTGCTGGAAATTTATCTTTAAGTAAAATTTAATGTGTTAACTATGTGAATTTCATTTGTTCAATGGTAATATTAATATTGTCTTTTTTTGCCTTAGAAAAAAATAGACTATTATAATTTTTGACAAAGGAGAAATCCCACGAACACATAACAAAAAAAAGAACGCATAGGAACGTATAACGCTCTTATTAATACTTACATTTAGTAAAAATAGGAAAATTAAAAAACAAAATAATTAATCTGTGAAAATAAAGGGAAATATGAGACAAGAAATAATGAAAATGGCAAAAATAAGTGAAGAAATCAAGATTTCGTCAGACATTGGAAACAAACATTATAATAATTGTATGTTTGCTTTTTCCAATGCAAAATTAACTAATTTAGTTTAAATTTTGTATGTATTCATAAATTTCTTGATAATTAAAAGATAAAAGTTGTTTTATTCTAAAATTTTTCAAATTACCTCATGGGGAATCCTCCTTCCTAAATACATTAAATTTTGTTAAAAATAATTTTTTTAAATTTTGAGGCTAGATAAATCTTTTTTTTCCTGCCAATAAACAGAATTTTTAATCGTTCGCGATTTCTGCGATTCAAGGGCATTGATAGACTCATTATTACCTACTTAAATTAAGTTTGCTAAAAATGCTGAAACACCTATGCATTAAAGATGATATTATTAATATTTGATGTGTTTAAAAAGTATGAAAACATAATTCATACAGAAAATAGCATATTTTGTAACATGGAATTTGAAAAACTATTTAAAACTCTATTGAGATGTCAACGAATTATTGTCGAAGCTGGAGGCTTAAAATAACTTATTTACGTTCCTTTTTATAAAATGTATTATTATATTTATTTAATAGTTTGAGTTTATTTTTTAATGGGATATCGTAATATAATTTTTTATTATGTCAAAATGAAAAGAAAAAAGATTAAGACATTAATACATTATAAGTATAAGATAATAGCTCTATAGAACCAAAATTTCTCCGAGACTTAAAAAGATTATATATTATTTAAAAGATTTGAAACTAAATAAAAACTATTCTAAATAATTTTCAATTGATTAATTCCAATTTATTCAAATTATCATGATGTTGAGAAAAATAATTTTTGCAATAACGGGCAATTTTTTTAGACTACGTGGAAAATAATAAATCCTAAATTAATAAAAAATTAAAATAAAAAAATTTATTTTTTTTTTTAAATTACAATCGCATATATACAAATAACAATTATTATCAAAACTTTGACTAAAGATTATCAATAAATAAAAGCTATTTCAAAAGCTGTTGCAAATATTCAAAAATATTAAAATTAAAAAAGAGGAAAAGGTTAAATGAAACTGAAATAGTGCATTTTAAAAAATTAAGAAATTAACATAAATTAGAAACTCGATCAAAAAACTATAAATTAATAGCCATACAAAGAAATATTCAATGAAATGGGACGCAATAAGTCAAAATCGGTAATTTTTTTAACATTTATAAAAACTGAAACACAATTATATCTAATCCAAAAATCTAAGCATTAAAAACTCCAATATAATAGTTTTTTATGTTTGTTGAAAAAGGATTTAGTCATTTGAAAATTTTTATAAAAAATAGTTCCTAAAATGATGTTTAAATTGTGCTGTAAAATTAATTCAAACATTCAAGCAAACATTTCACGAATAACCTGTTGCACCAATTATGATGTAATACGTAAGATATTCCTTCAAATGTATGCAACGTTTTTCAATATATTTTTCACAGGTCATTGAAATATTTTATTCAATCATGAAAGATTAATAGTTTGAGTAATTTTTCATGGTATAAACTATAACGATTATTCTTAAATTTGTCGCGTTTCACAAAATTTAACCATTCAAACAATAAAACTTTACGATTTTTAAATAAAATTTAAAAAACAAAAGGATGATTTCAATCAACAATTCACTGCATGCTAAAATTACAACTTCACCGACTAATAAAAAAACATTCTCACAAAATTGATATTAAATTTTTTTTACCTCTAACAAAATAAATTTAAAAAAGACACTTTCTGCTTATAATTTTTCTTTTCACTTGCTGTAATCTTTGCTTCTTTAAAAATTCTTATATCTCGTGCAAATGAAAAACCGTCAATCGAATAATAAATCACAGAATAGGAATTATTTTATTTTTCCAAGTAAAGTATAAGAAAATTTTCAAATTTATCTTTTGGTGTCCGCGAAGGAAGAAAAAAAGCGCGCACACACGCGATGATAAGAAGTGTCAAGTAAGGCTGCGCACCTGAACGTGTCGCGAAATGCCAAGCAGAAGGGCTTTTATAGACGCAAAGAGGAAAGGATCGCCTTGTATTATACAAAAGAAGAGAAAGAGAGCGAGAAAGATAGATACTATTGAAGATATATAGATAAAGGACTGTTGATGTTAAAACCTATGGGCTGCGCGCACTCTCTTCCTCTATTTTCTACATAGTAGTGGGGGATCTTTATTTTTCTCTCTCTCTCCGTTGGTCTTTCTGAAGCGCGCAAAAACGTGCGCACCTGCGTTAGCTTCTATATGTGGCAGTGGCCATGCGTCGTACATGCAACACCATCAATGTGCCTTCTATATAATCATATACATATAATTATGAACTATATAGATGCTGCAAGTTCAAAATCTACTATAATTAAAACGTCCTAACGTCTTTATATTTCAATTGTCTTTTTGTTCTATATGGATATTTGGGTAAATCTTTCATAATGTTAAAATTTCACCTGCAACAAATTAAAAAAAAAAAAAAATACAGGCACACGCATAAAACTAATTTTCTCTGAATGTTGACGTATTATAATGAAAAAAAAAATCGTGTTACTCACTTTTAAGGGTAGTCTTTTTAACAAACATCAAAAGACAGATTTTCGAGTAAATTTTTCATAGTGTTAAAATTTACTTTCAATAAATTAAAAAAAATTGAAGACACATGTATCAAATTTATTTTTTTTAAATGTTGATATATTAAAATGATAATAAAAGAAAAAATCGCATTACTCACTTTTGAAGATAGCTTTTTTTAATACAAGACATTTAAATATATTCATTATTATCACACCCAGGTATAATATTTTACATATCTCAGATCAGTTTTTTAAGTATTTTGGGCTATAATAGATCATTTTCCATTGAGCTTTTTCATTTTTACATGTTTAATATGTTACAGAAAATATTTAAATACGCAATTTACATTAATAATTACAAAATTTTTTGTAATAAATAAAATATGCCAGAAATGGCAATTTTTTTGGAAAATTCATTTTTGGCGATTCGGGTATTAAAATTGAGTGATATTAGTTACCCAATGGCTTTTGGGATTCCTGATTACAAATCATAAGTGAGTGGAATATCAATTTATTTTTGCTAAAATTGTCAATCTTAGGGTATGAAATTTGACATAGATTTGTGTAGTTTATGTTTTCGAATAAAAATACTTATATGACTTTTAACCAAATATTTTAGTTTATTTAATAAACATTAAATCTAAAAATTTTAAATTTAAAATCTAGAAATTTCAGTGATGATTCAACTCAACGTTCTAGGTGTAAGCTATTAAATACATACTAAAACTGAGCTTTTTAAAGTTTAAACTCTTTAGAATTAAAACATTGATAGAAACTAGGTAATCGATGTAAATTTGGAAAATTTAATAGCCGGGAAAAATTCAATGATTTCCAGAATACTCGAAATAATACTTCAAAAGCAACTTAAAGATTACATTGAGTATTATAAAATAGTAAATTACAAAGTTCACAACAGAGAAAAGATGAATCAAAGCTTAGGTTTTCATATTAGTGGATAAAAACCTATTTTCAAAAGTGAGTCACGTTTTTTAAGTATAATTTCAAACGAACAAAGAACTTTATCTACACTAGGCACACGTTCCTAATAAAAAAATTTCTCTTTGTGATTCTAAATATTACCTTTTGATGTAGTTTAAAATGTCACCGCTGAATAGTCTTTTTTACAGCATCGTATTTTCCAGAAAAAGTAAAATATATAAATTTTTGGTAACATTTTAATAACCTTTCAGAAAGTACTTTTGTTAACAGGCACACACCCATGCTCTTGATTTTCTAAAAGTATGTGTATAGATAAAGCTTTGGTGTGAATTTCAAATCAAAAAAGCAGTAGTCATTTTTTTTATAGCGGTAATTTATCATTTTACATGGCCTGGTAACATTTAAATTTCAAAAAAAAACCTCTTTTCCCCATCCGCCATAAAATGACACGTCTAATTATCATTAAAAATATAACAAAATTAGTTTCTAATAACTCAATAAATCAGTGAACATTTGCTAACAAGATGTGCTATCTCATATTTAGGAGAAATGACGCAGTAACATGATTTTTAAAAGTATGAAAGAATTACCCATTTACCGATATGAGATATTATTGTCAACGTGAATCTAATTTTAATTATCTTCCATGTCTATCGATTTTGCAGATTTCGAAATTTTCGATTTTATTTTCAATTTTAAAATCTTATTTCTGTTGTTTTACTTACTATGAAAGTTTGACATTTAAATTAGTTTAAAATTTTTTATGAAAATAGGTTGAAATTTTTGGATGAACTTATATTTAAAAAATAATAAATCAATATACTAAGTTTACTTTTCTTTATTTTTTTTCTATTTTTATTATCTATGGTTATATTAGCTTTTATCAAGTTTTTTAAAACGAAGTATGAGTTTTTGACATATTATTTAATGTAGTGCGAGTCCACCGCAGACTTTATGAAATAGTGACCAGAGTAAGTATTAAATTCACGCCAACGAATTATAAGCGTCTTAAAACCCCGAACCCTACAACTTTTCAATATGAATTTTTTTTAGCAATAAAAGTCATAATTTATTGTTTTTATTTTAAATAAAATAACTTTGATTCTTTAATTTTTTCACTCTTCTATTCAAACTTCATTTCTAATAAAAATTAAAATTACGCGTTACGTTAAATTGTTAAAATTAAAAATATTATCGTTTTTATACTGAACGCAACGACATTTATTTTGTTTATGATTAAACAATTATTTATTTACACGTAAAAAAATGTTTAAAAATAAAAATATAAACGAAAAGCTTTTGCGTTTTACGACGGTTAATAAAGCAGAGAAAAATGTTCGTGACTTGCACAACTGATGTTGATTGGAAAAACTTTTAAAAAAAATTTTTTATAACATTTTTTGAAATAAAAAGAAGTATTAAAGAAAAACTATGAATATTAAATTACATTTAATATAATGAACTTTAATCTTAGATGCACAAAATAATATTCATTATTTTTTGATATATTGAATTTAAAAAGTTATTGTTTTGCTAAATATGTTAGAAAACCAAACTATCGAAATTCAAACTAAAGTATATCTTAAAATAGGAAATTCCTAGAAGTTATTACACAACTTTAATGTTTTGATATTGTTATTTACTATTTAGTCAAATTTTTTTAATATATCACTGATGAAAGTCTCTTTCACTGACGTATAAGAAAAATATAAAATTTTCAAATTTTATATAGTTTTAATTATTTGCAATACTCTGAAATTAGAAAAAAAATGTAGGTGTACTATCTAATATAAAAAAATTAAACTCCTATAACATTAAATATTTATATAATAAAAAATTAATTAAATTATCAAGGAATAAACTCTATGCTTATAAAGAAAATTCTTATTCAATCGAAATTTAACTGTACATCTTTTTTACACTCCAGTTGTTGTAAGATTGAAATTTTCTTTGATAACGTTAAAGAACTTTTCAACTAGTAAATTTAATCTTCGGGCAATTGTAATACGATAATAATATAGAAGATTCTGATTTTTTTAGAATTAAGTATCTTCAATTTTTTATGCAAAACCTAATATAATTTTATTCCTGTCTTCACAATTTCTTTTTAATTAAAATTATATTTATAAATAAACGTTAATATTTAAAAATAGAAAATCGCATAAAGAAAATTCAACTTATGATTGTAAGCTATAAGTAAATCAAGTGTAAATAAAATAACAATATTTCACATGGTTTAAAAGAAATAAATATATTAAATGCTACAAACGATTGACTTTTTTTGAAAAACTATTTATTTTTTATCGGACTGTCGACATTTCGAAGGACTTGACATACTTCCCTCTTCTGGACTTTGTCAGATAAGACTGCTAAGTATTCCACTAGATCAATGGTACGAGGAAGACTGGTCACTTATTTCGATATAATATCCTTAATATCAACAGGTATTTCATGTGAAATAAATTATATTTGGAAATGAAAAAAAAAGAAAATTTTATAACGTTAATCCAATGAATTACTTAACAGAGTCTTATAATTATATGTCAAAGTCAAGAAGAAGAAAGTATACGAAGATATTTGATGAGCTAACAATTTAGTCAAAAATAAGTTCTTTTGAATTAAAATAAGAAAACGAGCAATCTAACCATATTCTTATTGAAATTCACATTCTTTTTTTCAATGCTCAAATTATAATAATCAGTATAAAATTTCAGGTTTTTTTGTTGAAACGCATTATTTAGTTGAATCTGCATTGCATTTTAATGGATGCTGCGTTTATAGTTTATTCTTTTAACTCTTGATAGAGCTTATAATTTTTGCATGCTTATTTACGTTCAAGTTTATTTACTTAAAACTCGGTATAAAGTCTGTTTATTTTATTTGAAATATTATAATATTAATATAGAATAATGTTAGATTTAATTTAAAACGCTTTGTTTTATTTAAAATCTTCAATTTAACACCTCTCAAATCTGATTTTATTGTCAATTTTTAAGAGATTATGCATATTATGCATCGAAATTTCATTAATATCATTTCCAAAAATTGAATTCTATAATTGTATAAAAAATACATAATTAGGAGAATATCTCTAAAAATTTTGTATTTGATATAAAACCTCTTTAATCAAAACCATAGATGTAATGTATACACAATATAATGACACGCACATTTACACCAACACAAACATGAACTAGAATACTATTGACTATTGCCCTACGTGCAGGCTACAAATAGTCTTTTCTGGATTAGGATACAGGACAAAGTAAAGTTGTAAAAGTCGCGCCACGAACATTTTCATGAAGATATTGTATCGAAATAGAAAAATAGATATACCGTATAAATAGGCGCCTGTAGTCTTTCTTCCTTCAAAAAAAAAAAAAAAAAAGAATTGTATATCACTTTGATTTTGGGTGTATGTGAAACCGGCTCTTTTTCACAAGTATTAGCTAATAAACGAAGTCAATATATACAAGTCTATAAATGTATCGTGTATGAAGGGAAGACAAAGTTTGAGGGAAATGAAAAAAGCAGGAAAGGTTCAAAGTCATCTTGACGGATCGAGTTTGTTTAGGGGAGGGGAGACACAACGTGAAATCATCTTTTGTACAATTCATTCAACATTTTTTTTTTTCTTCTTTCATCATATTAAAGGTTATTTTAATTTATTAAAATTTTATTATTATTTGCATCATTATTATTAGGATAATGGAAATAGGACAAAGAAAAATATATTTTTAATTTAACTTTTAATGAATGAAAGTAGGAAATTTGAATGAGCCTGCACAAATAAGTACTCTAATAGCAAGCTAAATTATTTTGTAGAAAATTAAAGCATATTCATTCAACTTTAACATATTGTAGAAATATATTTCTCATCGGCTTTGTTGTATTTTTTTTTCTCTTACAATTGTGCTGAAATCTTAGTTCTAGCGACTACGGGTTGACTTTGTCAATTCGTTGATTCTCAGAGTCTTAAACGGCTTTTTTCAATAAGATTGGATACAGACTTGGACAGACCTTTTCTTTTATTTATAACCTATTCCTTTTTTATCATATATTACGATTCTTTCAATATTTTTTGTTTCATCTCTTTAAAATTTTTGAATTTATTTATAATTTAAATTATTCAACGAATTTCTTAACACATTGAGTTTATTTTTGCTAGGCTCTTTGCGTGTATAATCTTCTTTCAATGAGAGATTCCATAAAGTTAATTAATCATGAATCGTAATAAAAAACCTGATCGCTAAATTGAAATATTTCTTTTGTAAAAAAATTGCACGTAAATATTTAAAATATTAAACAAAATATAAAATATTTATAAAATTTAATTTTGAGCATACACGATACAATGGAATAGATTTTGGCAGAACTCAATTTTATAATAGAACTATATATTTCAATGCAAAGCATAAGGCTGGTAATCACTTTATTTAATTATTATTTAAAAAAAAATATTCGTGATTTATGTTTATATGTACGTGTATATACGTGGATGTGTACATGCATATGCGCGTGTGTTTGTATAAGTCTGTTGATATTCAGAGAACTGATTGGTTAATTTTCATGCAACATAGCTTTCTTTTGTTATTTCGATTAAGATTGCAATTAACTCATAGTTTTTAATTTTAGTTAATGTTGTTTAATTTAGATGGATTGTAGTGGATTTTTTAATTCTTATAATTTCTTTGACTTTTTATAGATAGTAACGTTAATTTTGTTTAATATGCACAAATGAATATTAAAATAATTCAATTTGTCTATTAACATGAATTTGTTTAGATAATTTTTATTTTTCTTCTGTTAAACAGGCTTTAGGTAAAAACATTGTAAAAATTTAAAGACGTGTATACAGTTACTGCGATAATAAAATATTTAGATTTACAAAGAAAAGAATGATTATTTGACTCTTGATGTAATGATTATTTAAATTTTTGTGACTCAATAATACATAAATTAAATTGTTTATGTAACATTAAATATGAATGTGACTAGAAATGACGTAAAAATAGACTACATTTCCATAAATAATATTGAAATTTAAGATAACTTTGGTCTTTTTTTTATGAAGGAGAAAATGAGGAAACAGAGTAGTATTTATTCGTATTTGATGACTGAAATAAAGATATCACTAAACGCATAAGACTACATAGAGGAAAAAAATATAGTGACTGTTACTATAATATTACCATTAATATAGTTTAATTTGGTTACTATTGGACTTCATTAATTAAGTTAGGTTTATAGTTAGTTTCCACTAAAAAATAGTAGCACATACTATATTACTAACGAGGAGAGTGCATTGCATTTGGGTCTCGGATTTTCTTCTAACTTTGGGATATTTTTTCTTACATAAAATCATGAAAAAAGCCGCATCCATTCGGTCCAACGCTCGATTTTTTCCGAGTTATGAGCAGTTTTGTCTGTTTTGTTAAAAAATTTGCATTTGCTTTATAGTTTTACAGTTTTTGAACTACTTATTCTATAAGGTTTTTACTAATTGTATATTAAAGTTGAGATTAAAACCTATCGATTAAAAAAAAACGTGTCCAAAAATCTCAAACTGTTTACAAGTTATAAGGGAATGAAAATAGGGCAAATATTTAGTTGAAAATATGCATAGAAAATTAATGCTGTATTTTAGTCTGAATTTCATTTTAAATTTCATCCCTTCATAACTTTTGAACAACTTGAGATTTTTGGACACGTTTTTCTTTAATTGATAGGTTTTAATCTCAACTTTAAAATGCAGTTAGTAAAAACCTTATAGAATAAGTACATCGAAAACTGTAAAACTATAAAGCAGATGCAATTTTTTTCACAAAACAGACAAAACTGCTCATAACTCGAAAAAAATCGAGCGTTGGACCGAATGGATGCGGCTTTTTTCATGATTTTATGTGAGAAAAAATATCCCATAGTTAGGAGAAAATCCGAGATCCAAATGCAATGCACTCTTCTTGTAAGTAAATTCAAAAAGTTAACTTTACCAAAATTATTCAAAGTTTATAAATTGTATGATCAATGTTTTTATTAGGCCTAACCATCATATGATTTTTTTATGAATAATTATTACTAAAAAAATGTAGAATATTTTCTATGTATAATATAGGAATGAAAATTAAATTGAACAAAAAATATATATTTTTGTTCTACTTAATGAAATAAATTATAAATTTTATTGAGGAAATTGTTTATTTAAAAAAAATATTATTGAATACAATAGACATAGAAATGAAACTTTTTTTTTATTTAACGTCACTGTATTTATGCTATCATTACGATGCTAACTAGTGATGGAGATCGTTTCAGTGTGTTTGTGAACAAAGCACATGTAACTTACAGTGATGCTTGTATCAGTCGGGCGAGAGCGGGATTCGAACTCGGATCCTCAAGATTACGAACCCATCGCTCTACCGAATGAGCCACGGAGACCTCTTAATCATCTATTTTTTATTTTTCTCATACTTGCTGGGTAAGTGGCCTATAGCGCATGCGTTTTCGGGGTGGTAAGTAGCTAATAGCGCACGCCGCGTGTGTTTTGTCTTTGAAGCGTGTGTTTGAGTAAAAAGCGTTAGGTTATAAAAAATAACGTCACGCAAATCCGTTAATTAATGAAAAAAAGAAAACCACGATTTTGTTTTGTATATGCATAAGTAGCGTCGCGCGGGCGAAGATGATAGGAGAGAGAGAGAAAAAGAGAATGCTTTATCGAAAGAAAACAAGACACGCCAGAACGTGTTTACGAGTCAGTCGTACGGCAGATATGAGAGAGAGAGAGAGAGAGAGAGAGAGAGAGTAAGAGAATGCTATACCGAAAGGAAACAAAACACGCTAGAACGTGCACGAGTTTCTATGTACGAGTCATTTGTGTGCTAGCTTCTTGATGAAAGTTGTTGGCGATGCAAAAAATAATATTTATATGAAATGTTTTTTTTTTATTTACATATTAATTTTTTTAGGCGAAGCCCCCCCCAACCCCCCCTTTCCGCGCCCTAACATGTCACTCTCTCTCTTACACCCAGCACTTATGAGAAAAAATAGTATGTGAATCTCGTTCGGTTTAGTTGACTATTACGGCACTCGGGCAATGGCGCTACTCGCTACGCTCGTGCGCCAGCTTGCCCTCGTGCGCAATAGTCAACTAAACCTTACTCGTTACACAATATACTATTATAAATCTAAAATAAGTGAAAAATAAATTTCAATTATACACGGAGAGAAATGCCCTATTAAATTTTGGTATACTGTATGGGAAAGGAGGAACAAACTTGCAGTATCGTAAAAATTACTATTCTGAATAGCAAAATTTGCTATATTTATATTAAAGTTTACTAGAACTATAGCGAAAATTACTACAGTTATACTAAATTTTGCGACTCAGAATAGTAATTTTTACGATACTGCAAGTTTGTCCCTCCTTTCCCATACAGTATACCAAAATTTAATAGGGCATTTCTCTCCGTGTAAATATATTTTTACTTTTAATTTAGTCATTTTTTTCACATGAAAATCTATTCATATTAATTAAGATATTGAATAAAACTAATAAATATTATTTACTATTTAAGTCAATAACACAGTTTAAAATTAGCGAAAATTTTCGCTGGTACTGCAATATTTTTGTTTGTTATTGCAATATATTTTTCTTCGTTGGTATCTAGATAAAGATAGAAAAAACGCTGCCAAGTGCTTTGGCGCAATGCTTTCTCATAGAGCTCATTGAATTAGAGTAATTTGATTTGATTTTTTTAAATGTGATTTCAATGTAAAAAACACAATTTCTATATTCAAGAAAAATTAGTGAATGTGAGAGAGTGATTAGGAAATAGGAAGAGAGAGTCAGGGATATATATAAAATGAGGATCAATCTATGATAGAAGGACAGAGAGAAAGTGAGAAAGTAAGAAAAGAGTTAGTGAAAGCGTTGAATCAGAAATCAAAAGAAGTGATCCTTTGATATTTAAAAAAATAATTTTCTTAGAGTAGTTCTTTAACTACTCAAAGAAAATTATTTTTTAAAATCTTGTTTTATAAAGACAGTAGCAAATAGCTTGTATACAAATTTTAGAGCAAATCTATCAAGTAGTTTACGTAAAATAGAAAAAAAATGAAAAATGAAAATTTATTTCAAAATTTTTTAAATTTTCTAAAATTAAAACTATGCTAAGAAAATCGGTTTTTAAAAGTCATACTTCTTTTGACAGATGCAAGAAATTCTCATGCAAATTTCAAAGCAAATTCATCGAATAATTTACGTAAAATAAAAGAAAAAAATGAAAAAATCAAAATTTTTTTCAATTTTTCAAAAGGTTCTAAAATTAAAACTACACTAAGAAAACCAATTTTCAATTCATTTTGAAATTTGAAATTACTCGATCGATCTAATTGGCTAAATAAATACAATTTTCTTTTCAAAATTTCTTTTTCAAAATTTTTATAAATGCTCAAAAATTCACGCAAAGAAAATGTGTTTTCAAAAATGTCCCTTCTTTTAGCAGTCGTAAATGATTCCCCTGCTAATTTTAAAACAAATTTATCGAGTACTTTACGTAAAATAAAAAAAAATAAAAAAAGAGAAATCGAAATTTTTTTTTAAATCTTTAAAGTTCTCTAAAATTGTAGACACGCTAAGAAAATTAGTTTTCAAAAGCTTATTTTCTTCAGACAATAGAGAATTAATTGTATGAAAATTTTGGAGAAAATTTACCGTGTGGTTTACGCAAAATAGAAGATAAATGAAAAATGAAAATTTTTTTGAAAATTTTCAAAGTACTCTAAAATTAAAACTACGCTAAGAAAATTAGTTTTCAAAAGCTTTTTTTCTTCAGACAATAGCGAATTGATTGTATAAAAATTTTGGAGAAAATTTATCGTATGGTTTACGTAAAGTAGACGATAAATGAAAAATTGAAAATGCTCTTAAACTACGCTAAGTAAATCAATTTTCAAAAGTTTTTCTTCTTTTGGCAATCGCAAAGAATTTCCTTGCAAATTTTTAAGCAAATTCATCGTGCAGTTTGCGCAAAATACAAAAAAAAATAAAAAATAAAAAAATTCTTTTAAAATTCTTAAAATGGCTCTAAAAAAAACTACGCTAAAAAACCCAATTTTCAATAGCTCCCCCCCCATCCAGTTAGATAAAAAATGAAATTGTATGCAAAATTGGAAACAAATCCATCGAGTAGTTTTCGAGATAAATTTGACATAACGAAGACATTTTCTGGAAAGCACTTTTTTCGGCTCACTGAGTCCAAATATGTACAAATTAATGAAAAAATAGAAAAAAAATTGTTTGCCAATACAATGCTTTCTCTATAAGAAAACAAAAAGAGAAATATAAATAAATGTAAAAATACGTAATATTCATACAGATTTTAGTAAATTTTTACTTTTTTTTCTTATTTAACATGGCTGTATTTATGCCATCGTTGTGATGCTAATTAGCTACAGAGATCGTAATTGTGTTTGTGAACAAACAACATGTAACGTACAGTGGTGCTTGTATCGATCGCCCACCGAGTGTGGAATTCGAACTCGTTTCTTCGAGATTACGAATCCATCGCTCCATGGAATGAGCTTCTGACGACCTTCAAATTTTTTCTTATAAATATACACACGATTTAAATTTTATAGTAAAAGTAAATAATTGAAATTAATATTCTAAGTGTCAAATACTTTTTAAAAATAAATCATTTTCCATAAAAATTTAATCATTTTTCTGTAAATTTTCATCAAAGTTGCGAATTTTTATTTTTATTAATTCTTATTTGATTTGATTTTCACCAAAAAATCTTTGAACTTATCATCGTTCTTTATATATTTAATGTATTCAACGCATTTATAGCTAATCAGTTATTAATTTTTTTACACGACAAAATTGCATATACTGAAACGCAACCAATTTCTTGATGTACAATTTTACGCATTCTGTGCCAAAAAATATTTTTCAATATTTGTGCATTAAATTATAAATACTCGTGCACATCAATCGCACAAATATTTATAATTTAACACACTAGTATATCGAATAGTACTATGATCGAAGTATCAAGGAAATTTTGACGTAATTCGCATAATGATTTTACAAATATTTCATGTTTTTTTTTTAAATAAAAATCCAGAAATTAATAAAAAAATAATATTAAATTTACGCCTCATTAAAAAGCAATAGAAATATTGAAATCCAAAACTTTAATAAAGTCATTTCTAAAACTACTTAAAATTATTGAATATTAAAAATTAAGTATGATTAAATATTAGATAACAATATCTTAATAAGCAATAATATTGTTTTTATAGGACCGTTAATCAATTTTTAATAAATATCAATCGATTAGAAAATAAGTTATACGAATCATCTTTCTATAACATAAAATTTCATTAAAGTACTGGAACAAAATCTTATAAAATCTAATTTTGGATAAATCGTAGATTTAAAAAGAAATCTTCTCTTTAAATTGAAAAAAATATATCTTATTATTACCTAAAATAGAAATTATCTCTTAGATTATCTATAAGTTATAACTTATTATTTAAAATAAAAATATTTGTACGCTTGAATATTTAAAGGGAAAATATAACGTTAAATGTTCTTCGATTTTTTTTCTTTGTAAATAATAATTTATTATAAGCATATACACGAAATCCATTGTACTAACAGACAAAGAAGATTAATTTATTCCATATTCATAGTTTAGCACCTACGCTGTAATTTTAAGGCCATTGGTTTGGCAATTATTTTGCTTGCCCACCTCATATCGGATTTTCGCAAAGCTCATTCCTAATATCTACAAAAGAGGAAAATTTTATCCTTCAGCGTATAACTATATGTGAAATAACGTAACGTGTAACGACGTTCAATGTGTACTTAGACCTTTAAAATGATTATGCGCTCTTATGTATGAGAATTTATAAAGTTACAAAAGGTAAAAAATATAAAAATAACTATGTATAAAGTAATATCAACGTAAATTGAAAGAATATAAAATTGTACGAGATAGCTTACTAAAAACAAAATAAGTGATAAGGAAAAATTGATAATGTTTCTATTTGACATTATAGTGAATTATTTTTTTTAATATTGTGGTTGTAAGTTAAGACATGGCCAAAAAATAGTTTCTAATTTACAAATGAATTTCAAATGCATTTGATATTTTCAATCGATTTCTTTCTCGAGATGTATCAAAAAGCGTATTTAGTCATATCCCATGAGGAAGTCAAAAATGCAGAAATTCCAATGAAATTTTTCATTGGTAATTTGTTGTTTGTAATAATATACATTCCTAGAGTGAAATATTTTCAAATAAAAATCCAATAAACAAATTGTTTAAAACTAATTTCAAATAATTACATGGTTACAAGCAAACAAACATAACTTCTCAAAATAACCTTATCCGTATACGCATAACTTTTCATACGAAATGAAAAAAGGAAGAAAAAAAACAAGATCTGTATTCTGTAATCCTCCATGCGGTTTGACGTAGTAGTGCCATTCAGTTATTGTGACGTCATCGTGTGTTGCCGTAGGTTGATTTTAAAGCTTCCTGCAACTTTCATTCTAAGGAAGAAATAAAAGAAAAATACACATAAAAAATTTCAATTCATTATTGAAATATTTATTTAGTTTTCAACTTAGATCAAGTATATATTAATGTTTATATAAGCAAGGACATATAATTAAGGGATGCCTTTAATTATTATAAAAGGCGTAGGTGGAAATGTCGAGATGTTGTTCGTTGTACATGAAATTTCTCTTGTAGGGTATACGTACTTGTATCACTTGACTCTAATGTAAACTATTTGAAAACTTATCGCTTAACAAGATAGCTACAATTTTCGAAAAATAAAACGATGTAAACTCACAAGAAAGTTACATGAAATTTAATTTCATAACAATGTTATTATATTTAAATATTTTAAAAATTTAAGTACAATATTGTAATAAAATTTAAAATTTTTAAATTTTATTGCATTAGTAACTTTTACTTAAAACTTTTCTTTGTATGAAAAATTTTTTAATAAAAATTGTAAAGAAAAAAAATTATAAATTTACAAAAGTATCGAATAGATTCAAGGAACTTCTAAAAAATTCGCACTTTCATTCGTGCATCGTAAAAACGTAAAGGCGATTTTTTTTCTTCTTTAGTTCAATAAATATTGGTACGTTGTGCATTCGCAAAGCCAATGCCTTTACCGGCTTTTGTCGTTTATACATATTGTATAAACTTGTATAACACTTGGCTCTTTTCTACTCACAATTTTTTCTCAAGTAGTAAAAACCGGATTTGGTCAGACTATAGAAAGTTATAGTATTTCTTAGAATTTCGAGATAGCAGGATTAATGCAACAAGTTGCAATAGAATGTGTCGTCCTTATAATAAAAAAAATTATATTTATGTATACTTTTGTATACTAACTTTTTTTCCTTTTTTTATAAATTCAGTTTAAACTATACATATAATATATATTTGATTATTTTAAGCGATATTCCATTTTATATTTTTATATGAAACATTTTTACTGTAGCAATAGAATATGATCACAACGTTTTATGGTGTTTGACTTGAAAAAAAAGTTTTATGTGAATGTTATTTTGTTTATATAAATACATAGAAATAAAAAATAAATCTATAGTTGTGCGTACAAAAATGAATTTTTTTAAATATAGTAATCAGTATATTTATTTTGTAATACACATTTTGTACATAAGAAAGTATCCATTACTTCTTATTATCATATTATTTAGTTTTTAAAATCAATTTACTAAATTCATAATTGTTAAAAATAAATACATTATTTTTGACATTTTTATCATTCAGAAACCAATCAAATAAATCTTATTGGTTGAATACATTGAAGATTTAATATCTCATACTATTTATATAAATTCATGTTATGAAATAACAATTCAAGTATATCATAATTCGAAGAAAATTCTTTTTTATAAACTAATCCGGTTACATACTAATTCTAGCATGAAGTAACGATCGCATACAAAAGTTACCTCGGCACGCTTACACGCACACGCATATAGAGCTTAGAATGAAAAAAAAAATAGTCAAAGAAAAGAGTAGAAAGCCGTTAACGTCTTGATCGTGCTGCGGACGGACTAACATAAACCCAGGTGTGCAGCATTGCACTTTTTTGCACTTATTTGAACGTGATACGTTACTATGATGTTACGGGTGCGCTTTCTAGCACCATAATATAAAAGCCGACTCGCGCGCCCAGTCATATACACACCACTGTATATATACACGCAGATACGTGTACTCGCATGGACACATACGCACATACATCACGCTTTGTACACATAAACACTTATAGGTGCATGTGTGGACACACACATACACATTGATATATTATTATGTCATAATAGTTTCATTCGTTTGTAGTCGTTTAACGTAACACAAATGAAAGAAAAAGAGAGAAAGGAGTACATAAAACGGGATGAAATAATGAACAAAGATATGAAAGAATAAAGCCAAAATGAAAAGAAAAAAAAATTGAATTTATATCAAATTTTATATTTTGCTTCTATTTTATGTTCGGTGTAATAATTATTATTTTACATTGAATCTTAAAAATGTTGAACTTTTATCGTATGGACAAAAATGAAAATAAAAGTATTGAAGAATTAACTGTTTGTATCAATATTTATTAATTTTTAAGTGACGTTTTGTTATTAGTCTGATATTATTAGTATAAATTTAAATAATGATATTTAATTAAATATTTTTCAATCGACAAAAAAGTTGAGTGCTTGAATAAGAATATTCGTTTTAAAATTGATGATACTCGATAAACTGTTCTGAAATCGATGAAGAAATTGAGTGCTTGGTAAATCGGCACTTATAATAGGAATCAAAGTGAAGAGTTGAGTGAGTTGAATTGTTAGTTAATTGATGTTAAAAAAATACTCGGAATTCCATTTAATATCTAAAAATGTACACTATCTGTTTATTAAAATTTGAATTCCTAAAAAGAATGCCCATAAATAAAATATTTATAATAAAGCAATTATTTAATTATCGATCAGAACCCATAATATTTACGACAATATCAATGAGATCATTGCAAAAAGGAAGCAATGAATGGAACGAAAAAAAACAATAAATAAACGGAATAATAAAATTCTGTTATTTTTTTTCTCTTGTCATTAACCTACTTTTATGGCATAATAAATATATTATGTATGACTGTACGAAATAGAAATAATGAATTTTAAATATTCTAATTTTTAATTCTTTTGTATAGTGAGAAAAATAACAGTTGACAGTAATCGATTTCAAGAAAAGAGAAGGGGAATCTTAAAGTATAATATTTTATTGTATTCTTTAATGTAGAATGATAATTCGAAGCAATTCAAGGTGAATAAATAATAAATCTGAAATGACAATTTTTATACCCTTAAAAATAGAATCTTAGAATTCTTACCAAAATAGAAGTTTTTTTTTTAAGTTATATAATCATGAGCCCACGTGAAAGTTTTGTTGTTGACGCATTTATATTTAATTCATTAATTTAAAATGCTTGATTAGTTTACGTCAATTATTCTCAATTTTTAATGATGTTATTTTGGTTAAACTGTCATCAGTAAAAAAGAGAACTTATTATAATTTTTTTAACAAATTTTTGTTATTATTTAAAAAATTTCAACTCACAAAAAATCAAAGGAGAATCCCACAAACAAGCAACAAATAAGGGAACGTGGGAGATCGTAAGAAAATGTTAATAATGCTTCGTAATGCTACATTTAGTAATGATATGAAAATAAAAAAAAAATTAATGTAAGAAAAAGAAAGGACAATTGTAAAAATAAGTGATAAAAACATGATTTCAACGAACGTTGGGAACAAATACAATAATTAAATGTTTTTTTATTTCCTGATGCTAAGTTAAATAATTTAGTTTAAATTTTGTGTAACTTCATAAATTTCCTGATTATACAAAGATGAAAACTAATTTACACCAAGATTTTACAAAATCTCTTAATGGTCATCTTCTTTTAAGTTTACAATTGTAATGAATCGCGTTACAAGCTAAATAAATTCAAATTAATACAACGTAAAAAAATAAATTTTCATACGTCAATCCAAAGATACAAAAAAAGAACGAGAAAACAAAAAAGGGGATTAAGAGTTTATTCGAAGTCTTGAAAGCAGTGCTTCGAAAATTATTATCAGTGAACTGGAAAAAATTTGATATTTCAAGCAGAGGGAACATCCCTAAAGCATTCATTCGTAATATTTATGGTAGACGCAGTAATAATGTTTGTCGTTTTATTCTGGGAAAATGAACGAGAACCTCCTTTTTTTATTTAGCTTTTTCTTTTTTTTTTGACGCCGGCTAATGTACAATGAAAACAGCAATACTATTATATAGCGCCAATAATTAACTTTTATATGCTGAAAAAATGAAAAAGCCATCCGTCAGTCGATTGTGTAGTTTAGAATATTATCAATTAATATTCATGCAAATCTTCGAAAAAAATAGTCCTTGAATTAATAATAAAAAAATTTTTGTCACTTTAATATGCATGAAAAAAAATTTATTTTTCAATATCATTTTTCATAAAGATAAACAATTATCCTTGGTCTAATGAAATTTTGATAAATCAATTATATATATGATTTTAAACTATTTTTATTTTTTTAATATTTTTAGAAGCATGACTAAAAATATGAATCTTATCTATTCTTTTTATAGATATAGTTTTGTAAACGTTCAAATGAAAATTCCATTTTTAGTACGAATATTTAAAAATTTTTCATCGATTCACACAATAAAAAAGATTCTTTTGAATATTTTCAATCGGCAATATGAAAAACTTCTAGGAAACAACAGACAACATTTTTTATTATTTTCATTTATAAAAAATTATTATTCAATAGTATAAACAATATGAAAAGAAATCTAAGAATTACATAAAAAAATTAAAAACTTGACTAATAAAACAGCCTATGAACTTTAAGTATAATTAAATTAAATCTCACATGATATTAATTGATTGTAAATTTTAAAGTGTTACGTGCATGTAACATTTTAACAAAATCTATGCAATAATTCTTTTCTCGACGTTGGTAAACTATGACTCTCTTTAGTATAATATAAAAAATAAAAAAAAAGCAGAAGAGTCAGATAATACGCATTACTTGCGCCCGATAAAAGAGTAAAAGCTAGTCGGACAAACAGCCCGTGGGTGTTTTCATTTCGCTTAAAGTTTTAATCGAGCGAATTTTATTTTATTCTCTTTTTCTTTCTATCTTTTTAAATTTTAATGATCTTTTTCGTTTTGCGTCTACAGATTGAATTGTTTAGAATCTTTTTATTTTAATTCATGTAACATCCTTGCAATTATTTTCCTTATGATCGTGAATGTTAAATGTAATTGATGATTAATGTTGTTTAAGATTCATGTGAATATTTAATTGATTTCTGAGTAGATGACATTAAACTAAATTAATTGATAGCTTATTGACAGTGAAGTTTCCTTATTTTTAAGGACGGTTGAATTGATTTTATTGTTTTTCAACTGATGATTCGATTCAGATTTTAGTTTGGTATACATCGAATAACCTTCTACTTCGTTTTGACAATCATTGAGTACATAAAAAAAGAAGAAATTATTACATACGTGCTTATTTTTTCTTTTTTTTAAAGATCGATCCATTTTAAATAAATAGTAAGTTAATAGTAAACATAGGACATACATTATATAAAAATTACTATATTAAATATCAAAATTTGCTATTTTAAATAGTAAAAATTTAGAGTTTTTACCATACATATAGAAATTTTTACTATTTAAAATAGTAATGTTCATAAAAAATAAAAGCATGCCCCACAGTTACTATGTCAAATGGTAATTTTCACGATAGAGTTTTTCTTCGTGTAGTTCGAGTTCTTTTTTTTAGTTGAAGTTCCGCTGTCGGTCGATTGATATAAGTACCACTACTTTATTTACAAATAAGTTGAAAACTCAACCTCAATTAGTATCATAATACTAGCATGAATATAGTGTAACGTTAAATGAAAGAAAATTGAGTACTATAAACATTGTACTTATAAACTGATGCTACAGAGATCTTCAGTGACTCAGTCGATAGAGTAATGGATTCATAATCTTGAGGTCCCGAGTTCGGATCCCGCTCTCGGCGACCAATCGGCACAAGCAGCACTTATGTTACATGTGCTTTGTTCACAAACATTGACGATCCTCCAGCAGCACATAATAAACCATCTATAACGTTTACGTCAACTCGATTTTTTGTAACTGATAGTGAACAATGAGGTTCTCATTTATCTGCTACTGGATGATATCGATCAACCCAATGTTCTATCACACTTGTACACAAAAAATTTTGCAGATGTACTAATATATTTTGATTATTGTATAATTGGTGTTATTGTTGAACTTCTGGAAAGTTTTAAAAGATATTTTAGAACGCACAACTTATAAAGATACAAAACCAAATATTTAGTTTTATTAATCCAATTAACTATCGCTATATGAAGAAAAATTTTAGTTTTTAGTTTTATATTTTAATCTTAAGCTTGGCAAAATACAAATCACAACAATTTAGTGTTAAATTTTTATTTGAAATTCATTCTGTTCATTTTTTCTTTTAAAATATTATTGACTATTGTAAATAATTAAACATTTAATAATAGATTCACTTATTCTTTTTATTATGGATCATTTGACGATGACTGTTTAACCGGAAGAAAAGATTTTATGTACATTTTCAAGACGATTACTTTAACTCTACTTATGCGTTCATTGTACTTCTATAAATATCATACTTACTTAGTTAACGTATTCTTTAAACTTTATTGAAATAAGTATTAATTGTTTAAATCATTATAAGCTACAATAACTATTTACTTAAAAAATTCATAAACATTGAACAGTCAATAAAATTTCAATTTCAAACCAGGAAATCTTTTTATACTTTTATTTTCTTCACACTATTAGAAAAGAAAAATCTCACTGATGTCATCCCTCTTAATCATCTTGTACATATGTACAAATCGATCATGATACTTGAATTTTTCTCTTCTTTTTTTTTTTAGAAATAATATGAATGATTTCAGATGTATACACGTTTATGTCGTCGTACCAGGTATTCGGCGTTGTACGTGCAAAGCTAGTTAAATGGGTATTGGGGTTACATACATTTCAATTCGTAGCACAACTATATTCAGTTTGCTATACTTCACATAAAAAAATATAGATAATTCCATACCTCACATGGTGACGTATGGAGTGATCTATACGTCACACTATAAAATAGTAATTAGCTATGAAGCGATCGTTGGAGTCGTAAAATTGGTTAGTTTGATCGGCGTGTTTTGTTTTCTTTTGACATTTTGTTCTTTAATAAATTTAAAAAATATGAAAAAAATAAAAAAAATTGATTAATTATAAGAAAAAATTAATGCAAATAATGAAAAAAATTAGTACAAATAAGAAAAAAAATTAGTACAAATAACAAAAAAATAATCATTATGGTGAAAGTGAGAGAGTGAAGAAAAAACATTAAATATAAAATGTGCGTGATATGCGTGGTCAGCTTGTCCAATTTTTGACACATCAATGACGGTTCCGCAGACGATCTGCGTCTACACTGTTACCATACGTTTATTCAAATTCAAATCAAAAGAAAGAAGGATTGCGAATTTGCACATTTATAATTTTATAGTCCCTAATACCTGCTACAACGACATAAAATCATCTACGCCATTTGGGAGTAAGAAGGATGAATACGGGGCGAATTTGTTGCTCGAACAGCAGTCAATCTCGACTGTCTACTGTTCTCGCAACAAACTCGTCCCGTATTCATCCTTCTTACTCCCAAATGATGTATATAACTAATACGAACTATCAGTAATTTAAGTAGTCAATACTACGTCAATCTCCGATGAATTCAAATAGTGAAATAATCAGATTCCGGTCAATAAACGGACGATCATCGTTTTTTTTTCTCATACAGCAAAACTTTTGCTGTACCATTAAATTCTCTTTATGAGACTTTATGAGTACATATGGATAAAAAGTCGGACGTATGTTATAAATACTGTGATGACGTGGGTGAAACTAATTGTTGTAGGAGTATTCAATCGTATTGATTTAGTAAATATACATGTAATAAATCGTAACATATTTTTATCTACTATTTTAATTCTTTTGAAATAAATAAAATTAAATTTAATAAACTATATTCTATCATAAAAAATTTTATACGGATTCATTTAAAAGTTCAGAATTTATCATTGATTTTTTTATATGAATTTTAAAATACACGGAGAGAATTTTTCTATAAAATTTACAATGAAATTCTGCATAAAAATTACAGTAACATTCTGCTTAAAAATTACAACGAAATCTCACAAAAATTACGAAGAAGTATTGATTACCGTAAAAATTCCAGAACGAACTTTAAATTTTGTCAATGTCTATCATAATATTTAAAGGATGTGTCTATAAAATATCCTAAAAGTATAAGATATACCACGATTGCAGCGACGGGTACCGTAATTTTTATAGAAAAATTCTCCCCGTCTACTTACAAAATTATTTTTAACAATCTAATTTACTAATGAATAAATTTTAATTCAAACCATTACATCAACATTAAAGATTATACAATATAATAGATAATTTTTAATAATCATGTTTACTTACTCTTTAAATTAAGTTCAAAAAATTCTGCGTATAGTAAGTTTTGTAAAAAATAATAATTCTAAAAATAAAAAGTTTCATCCGTCTAATTACATCGTCAAGTATATAAGTTAAGGAAACAAAATTAGCGAAAAAAGGAAATGCAAACATATTTTAATTTTGTAAAACAAGTTGTCTACCACCTACGTGAAAGAATTTTTAGTGTATATATTTTTAAGTTATATAATAGGTCAAACTTGAAAAATTCGCAAGCACTTGTTAATAAAAAGGAACATATAAAAGTAACAAAAAATACTAAAACTGAATAAGCCCTGAAAAGGTAAAAGAGAATAAGAAGTATACAAAAAAAACATGGGCACGGCTTTATTTTTTTGATGAGGGTAGCCCTAAAACCAATTATCTCAACAGAATAGTAACAATACGTATACTACATGCACAATGTATGTACTTAATTTGTAATAAAACAAGTAAGAAAATTTAAGCTTTGCAACTCTCTTTTCTTTCTTTCATTTTTTCTACATGTCTGCGGTTATTTCACTACGAATTTTCGGTATTGCGCCAAAGATCGTAAATTTTATCTGTGTTTTCTTTTTTTCTAGCAATTGCGTTTTGTAATACTTTGGTAACATTTTGTTTTGAGATTGCATCATTTTTTTGTTTTTTTTTTCGAGGTAACATTTTTAACGTACATGTTATGCACATACAATACAAATATTAGTTTTTTACAATATATAGTTTATGTAATATTTATTAAATATTTCATTTATTAAATCTCAGATCAAAGAATATATTATTGGTATAATTATTTAACAAAAATTGAAAATTAAAGTGAATTATTTTTTTCTCATTAGCGTTTATTATATTAATTATCCATTTAAAAAAAAAGGAACAATAATACTCACATATGTCAAAAAAATATTACTTATATTAATATTTTAATATATCGAAAGTCCTACAGGGCTGAATGATTATTCTAAAACTATAATACTAAAAATAACAAAAATTTAGCAGTTGAAGAATTTTATTCAATCAAATATTCAGACAGTAGTAACATACGTGCTAAGCTGTACAGCAACTATCGCGAAAGGATAGTTAAAATAAATCTATAGGTATTGACTGTATATTTTTCTCAGTGTATAATAAAAAACCAAAATATCTAAAATTGTTTATTTCTTCATTCGAGTTTATTTAAATTTTCTTATATTTATTAAAGCAGTCTAGAATGTCCATTATTTGTAAATGAAATTCAACTCGCGAGCGAAAAGTGTTGTTTGTGCTATTGTAGCTTTTTTATTGTGTTGCCGTGCGAAGAGAAGGGGATGACTCGTTCTCATATGGGACGTAACGTGAATTTCAATTATACACTAGCATATATAAACAGGAAACTAGAAAAATGAAGTGTCCCTCTTCGCACGTCTACGTCTACGAAAAAAATATAAAAAAAGCACACAATATAATTGAGGAAAGAGGATATGAATCATCTAAGTTTTACAGAAAAAAAATAAACGATAAAATTTAGTTGAGCACTAAACTTTTTTCCAGCCTTTTTTACGAATGTTAGCACTGTCATGTGTATTTAAAGAGTCCCTTGATAATTTTTATCGTGCATTGATAATGTAAAAAGTCGATATTTTATATGTTTATTATTTATTCTATAAATTGATAGATAAATATAACATATTCATTTCTTTTTTTTTCACTATTAATTTTATTTTTACAGAATTTTTAAGAATAAATATTCTTTACAATTAATTGATTTAACTTTTAAACATACTTTTTGATAAAAAGTGTATTTTAGTAAAAAATGATAAAATAAGCACAAAAGATTAATACGTTCATCTTTAAGAACAGAAATTTCTTTAAATTCATCTTAGAATTATATATAATTTATAATTTCTTCGTTTTAAGTGATTTTTTGTGTTAAAAAATAATTTAATTATATAATTTAACAATAAATTTGTTTAAGAAAACTTTTGACTAATGATCCATCAATTCAAATATAAAAATTTACTAAAGTTGATATTAAATATTATACGAAATTGTTCCTTTTGTTACTATATAGCTCTATCAAGAATGAATGAACGTACAGTTGAGAAGCTCGTCTTTTTACGAGCAAGTCTTAACTCATTACCCGAGCTTCATTGCATGTAGCACATACAAAATTTATTGCATGTACACACGTGTGTGTATATATAGGACGAAATTTTATCATATAAACAAAGTTGTCGACACAGAAATAAATAGATGCGAACACAGGGCATGTACACACGCACGTGCGTTTTTACTATTTTAAGAAACTTAATTTTTCTAATTTGGAAAAATCGTAAATATAACAATCCATTGAAATCTTAAATCGACAATGTATAAAAATGCAATGAATGAATCTTCTAATACGCACTTATATAATACTGAAAAATAATTTGACTAAGTTAATGTTAAAACCAAGAATAGTAAATTTTGATATTAATAAAATGAGATGAAATACCCAGACAAAGAAAATAGAATGTATAGTCATATAAACATATCCATCTAAAATGAGCTCATTGACGATAGCATTTACGACATAGTTTTAGGTGGTATTTTCTTAAGACAATATACAGTCCAATTAAGATGTCATGACCGCTTTTATATAAGTTAAGATTTCCTTTTGTATAACACCAACTTCTGAGCCTTATTGTATTCTGGATTTTCGTTATTCCTTCATATTGCATTTTCCTTCGTAATCTTGTAGTATGAATTAACGATTTATTAAATGTCTTTGAAAAGCAGGCTTTAAAGTTCAAATAGATTACTTTGATGCTTATTTTGTTTCATAATTATTTTATATTATATTTCCAAAATCATATCTGACATTTTTCATGCGTCATTTAAATAAAAAAAACAAACACACTTATTATATGATAAATTGAATTTAGAACAAAAAGATTAGGAAAAACTACGTTATTATACCGAAGCAAATGAAAGCTCACTGTCTTACCGACGCTTGACCTTATCTACTTACGGAAAATTTGTAGTATCATCGTGTGATAAGAGATGAAAATAAAAGTCGCACCATCATATGATAAGTAAAATTAATTTTTTATCGTCAGAATAGTAATAAACTCGGCTAATAAACGAAAATTTGTGTTTACTTAACGCTACTGCAATTATGATATCATTACGATGCTGTATCAATCGGTCAAGACCAGATTTCAAAGTTGATATCGAAAGTTGATACAAATCTATAAATATATTATATGAAAAAAAATTAAAATGAATTGTTTACAAAAAGAGTGTATAAACCTAGAATTATTATAGAAATTTTTGTAATTTATAGGACTATTTATATTATCTGAGATTCTGAATAATATCGTGTTCGTTTGATCTAATTGTTTTTTTTTAAACTTATGATTGATATTGAAAAAATTAAATTGAAAGAATGATTATTATTACAAATTAGTATAGTTTTGCAATAAATACTTCTAAATTTTTTTTCAATTCATATCAATTTTAATCAATTTTTTAAATAAATTTTTTATTTCATCGAGAATATGACCTATTTTTTAATCCAGTATATTAACAGTAAACTTACGTTACTAGACCTGCAATCTTCGATAATCATATCAATAAAGCAAACCCTGTTCAAAATTTTTGTGCTTAATTGTTACCCTCATTAAACAACCATTAAGAAACTACTATACTGATTGCTTGTTCGTTAAATCGTCTTTTGTTTTGAAAATTATATGAAATCAAAATTGAAGCTTTATAATGCATCAAAAATTTACTACTGTTAATTTTAATGTTTCATTTCATAATTTTAATTTTAATCTTTAAGTTTGATTGTTTATAACTTTAGACATTTTTTCTCGCCATAAAACTTTTACCGAAAAAAATTTTTTTTTTTTATTATATTAGTGGATTATATAAGAACGATATGTACGTATTTATGATCCTCTAAAATGTTAACTTTTATTATACTTCATAAAATTACTACTATCATACCATCTTATGCCGAATTTTTTTAACACTGGGATCTATAATGCTGACTATTTTTATTTTTTTTTGTAATAAAACATTTCCCACAGCATCAATAAAATTTAAGTTCCAGAGCTCTGATACTCTCTTAGTTAGTCTATTACAAGATTTCGTAACGTTACTCACAAGAAGAGGACCCCATTTTTGGATCATGGATCTTGCTGTAACTTGCGGATATGTTTTTATACACGGTGGGCCATTTTAATCTATGCACCTGAAAAACTCAGTAAGTTCGCATCCTATCAAAAAATAACCTCTATAAAAGTTGTAGGATACAAAGGGGGTCAAACAATAGTGACCTTGAATTTGACCTTCAAGCTGACCTTCAAGGTCAAATCAAGGTCAACTTGAGTTTTTTAAATGGAAACCCCTATTTTTTACACCGGAATCGGAAAGGGCGGGAAATTTTTCGTCCGAATATGCTCTCAGGTCATCCGACCTCGATGACCTCAAAGGTCAGGTGAAGGTCATAAATACGAAATAATTGGGTAGCTGTCAACATTCTTATGTAAGGTGTTGTCGAAAAAATGAAGATCATAATTTGAGTAATTTTTAACGAGAAATTCAGTGTTGACCTTTACTTTTTCGGCAATACCCTACCTAAGATTTTTCATAGCCATCCGATTATTTCGTATTTATAACCTTCATCTGACCTTTGAGGTCATCGAGGTCAGATGACCTGAGAGCATATTCGGACGTAAAATTTCCCGCCCTTTCCGATTCCGGTGTAAAAAATAGGGGTTTCCATTTAAAAAACTCAAATTGACCTTGATTTGACCTTGAAGGTCAGCTTGAAGGTCAAATTCAAGGTCACTATTGTTTGACCCCCTTTGTATCCTACAACTTTTATTAAGGTCATTTTTTGATAGGATGCGAACTTACTGAGTTTTTCAGGTGCATAGATTAAAATGGCCCACCGTGTACATAAAATCATAAACAAAGCCGCGAGCATTCGGTCTAACGTTCGATCATTCTAAGATCATGAGCTATTTTGTTCAATTTTTAAAAATGTTTTCGAAAAATCATTGTTTAAAACATTGAATATTACTCCTAATGGGAGCTTTTAAGTTCATTCTGCAACATTTTAATAAAAGTTGAGATTGAATCTTTTTGATTAAAAAAAAGGTGTTCAAAAAGTTCGATCCGTCTAAAGGTTATAGAGAAATAAAAATTGTTATAAAAATTAGCATAATATTAAACTTAAATTTTCATAAAATTATTGTGCTGATTTTTTTCATGTTTTTCATTTTGTTATAACTTTTGAATGGGCTGCGCTTTTTGAACGTGTTCTTTTTTTAATCAAAAGGATTTAATCTCAACTTTTACTAAAATATTGCAGAATTAACTTGGAAGCTCCCATTGGGGAGTAATATTCAATATTATAAACAATAATTTTTCAAAGAAATCTTTAAAAATTGAAAAAAATAGCTCATGATCTTAGAATGATCGAGCGTTAGACTGAAAGCTCGCGGCTCTCTTCATGATTTTATGTATAAAAACATATTCGCAAGTTACAGCAAGACCCGTGACCCAAATATGGGGTCCTCTTCTTGTTAGAGAGTTTAAAATACAGCAAATCAATCATTTCTTTAAGCATGGGTTCTTTATTGTGAATCCTTTGATTTGAGATGATATTAATTCCATTTTTTGGTTTATAAATTTATAAATATCCAATAAAATAAACCAAGTATTTAGTTTTTTGAAATTATTTAGATTCAATTATGTTTTCATTTTTATTAAATTATTATACCTTTATGAAGTTAATAAAATCATAATTAATAATCCATCAATTTTATTTTTAAAAATATAATTTTTATATAAAAAGATGAAAAAATGATAAGTAAAACATTGTAGTCGTTTAAAAGCATAAATCTCTTGTTCAAAAATTATACTTTTTTTTTATTTTTTCCAAAGCAAAAGCATTATAATTTTTTATAAATTAATAAATTTGTTCCAATTCAAGTTTATGGTGAAAAATTAATCTTGAGAATATAGTGATAAAATATATATTAAATAGTTAACTATAAGCCCCGTAATCCTATTGTCATAACATATATAAATAATCCCTGATTTCTTTTGACCATATTACTTTTTTCTTGAATCAATAAACAATGAAATATTAGTTTCATTGTTATAGCTTTACGTTGAGCACATAAATAACTTTCCAAAATTTCTATTTGTTTTCTTTCATCTAGGTTCGATTATAATTTTAGATAATAAAAATAAAGTACAATAGTTACAATAGAACACAGATGATAAGGAAAAATATTTTATTCATCACTCATTAATTCTTACCGATATCGTTATTGATTGATTGGGAAATTACATAAAATATCGGAGATATGCATTTTGATTGAATATTACTATCATAGTTAACAGTAGTAATTTAAAATTGTAATGTTGATCTAACGAATAAAAAGTTTTTAAGTTATTATAGAGTCATAATGATTTATCGTAAAACAATCAATAACATAAAAATAGTGATGATACAAATTGAAATATTAGATTCATTAATAATATTAGTAAATATTTATAATGATATTAAAAATGAAAAAAATGATACTTTAATAATTTCTATTGACATTACTAATGTATCGTTTGTTGAGACAAATATAGCCGTATTGGGAAGAAAGTTGATATCTAGTTTTTAATTAGAAAAAGGTAATATCCCTTGTAGAAATGTGAGCATAAAAAATGGTGTACATAAAAATTTAAGGTTATTAGTAATAATAATGCCAAAGAAATGGCCATAAAATGTTAAAAAAAGCGTTTCCATTTCTACTGGTCATAAAATGGTAATACAAAGTGTTTTAATTTCTACGCGTTGCTGGCTCATTTATTTTATTGTAAATATTCTTCTTAACTTTTTTTTTCTGAATACTTAATTTTGTAATTTCTTCTTTTCATTTCCAGCAAAAATTATAAAAAATTTAAATAAAAATTAATAAAACTAATTATTAGTTTCGTGAAAATAAAATGTAAAAAAAAAATTTTGGTTTCTATTGTATAAAAATTTCAATATATAACTTCTATCAAAAATAAAAGCTTTAATCAGTGTTTTATCAACATCAACGTCATATCAATCACCCCTTTTTAAAAATATAAATAACATTTATAAAACTATGTAATACAATGATTTTCTATTCTCTTATCTCTATTATAATATCTGACACAACAATACAATGCAACTGTAGTATAAGATTATAATAGCGACATCTCATTTTCATAAATCATCTCTAAGAGGCTGTTATATACATAAATATATGTATATGTAAGGGATGACATTATAACTTAACGTTCTATTTTATTATCCAGATGTATTTACTTATTTAAAAAAAAGATTTATGTTTAAACATATCAATTTCTATACATTTGCATATATATTTTTAAAATTTATTTAACGTAGCTGTATTCATGCTATAATTTATTGCGATGCTAATTAATGATGCGTGTTTGTGAACAAAGTCCAAGATTTGAACTCGAATTGTGAATCCATAGTTGTACCGAGTGCTGAATATTTCATATTTACGTATTTATGAAAAAATGAACAAGTTTACCCGTTTTGACGCGAGCACGATATTATATCCATCCACCTACGACCGTGTACCAAGTATAAAGCAAGCTTTTGTGTTATAAAAGAATCGAATCTACAGCCTTAAAGAATATTTAGTTAACGGATAATAAATAAAGTTGACAGTGTGAGTCAGTGGTTCAGTTGGTAGAGTGATGGATTTATAATCTCGCGGATCCGGGTTCGAATCCCGCTCTCGGCGGCCGATTCATACAAGCACCACTGTATACGATACAAGTACTTTGTTCACAAACACACTTAAATTACCTCTGTCGCTAATTAGCATCGTAATAATAGCATAAATACAGCGACATTAAGTAAAATTTAAAAAGTAATATAGCTTAATATAGCAAATTATTATTTAATCATTTTGCTCATAGTAACTAATCGTCTGTAATCTTCGTCTCATTATTGAATTTTTTATATCTATCTTTGTTAAAAATATAATGCATCATATTAAAATCGATATGTTTGGACGTACTAATGTCAATGATTCATCAAAAGAAAGGTGAGATCTTCATGATGTGATAGAGCTCTAATTAATAAACAATTATAAAACAATTTCATTTAAATTTTTATTTTCAATTAAAAAATATTAAAAATTTAAAAGGCTTGTCAATAAAAAAAGAAACAATACCATTACCTTCATCAACATTTAATTTACTCCTTGTGAATTTTTCAATAAAAATAAAAATTCTGTAAGTTGATATAAAAAAAATTTAAGGAATAGGATGATTAGTATAATAAAATAATGTATTATATTAAGCAACTCAAGACAAATATCGATTCTTTTTATTTACTCTGATAAATTATTTTTCACAATATGTCAAACGATACACTATAGATTAATATTTTCGCTTAGAATGATTATCATATGTAACATAGTCGATGATTTTCGACAGGCTTTCATAATTTTTTAGTTTTTTTTATTTTTATATTCTTTTTTCTTTTAATTATATTTATGCACGTTTACGTTTACAATTAGAAATTGTGAACAGCAATGACATAAACATTTACCATCAAGCCAGAAAATTGCGAGGAAGCTTTTGTTAAAACTTTTTTTTTGTTCGTTAGTTTTTTTTGTAATGAATTAATTAAAATCCTGGCAACTAAATCCATTTTTAGAGTCTTCAATGAAAAAAAGGAATACATTTTTCCTAGGTTGTATCATAAAACTATTGTTTCAAACATTATTGTAAATAATTTTGAGAATTTCATAGCTTGACTTTGATCCCTTATTATTAAATATTGTATTGACGATTTTTCTCTATATTTTTAAAATATATCCATTTAATTTAAACTTTTTGGATTTTCTTTTTTTTTTATTTTTATTTCAACAATTACAAATATATTTATTAATCTTCATTATAGATCCAAGTATTAAGAGATCAATTTCTAATTTTGAAATAAAAAGCAAAATATTCGATATATCAATCCGTATAAGAAATAAGAAATAAAAATTGGCTTTTTTTATGCGTCGAATCACTTGCGCTTTACATGATCCCAAATCCCTTTCAAGAGTTACATTTGTTCCTTTGGTATCTTACTTTTCTTACTCTTCTTTTTCTTGGTTTTCTTCTTCTTCCTTTTTTTTTTATTTTACATGACTACGTGGATTTATGGATGAAGGATATCAACTTAGCGACGTCTTTCGGAGCTCGCGTGCGCACTTAAGTGTGTGTGTATACGTGTAAGTGTATATGTGTATGTGTGTCTACGTGTATTTAGGTTTGTGTATGTGTGTGTGTTAACTCTGGGCAGTGATCGACGTTTCGGAAAAACCAGCGAGGAAAATTCTGACTGAAAACTCGACTCTCGTATTTTATGTATAAGCTTGCATATTTGCGACAAAAAAAAATATAACATGCATTTATCTCACCTGGAATGTTTGTTTTCTTTCTTTTTTTTTACTTTTACTTCTTATTCATTTTTCAGACTTAATGCATAACAAATATATATGTTAACTTTTTTTTAGATTTTTTTTTCAAACTTTCCTTATATTCCTCTTTAATTATCTTTCTCTTTTTCATCCTCGATACTTAATAATGACATTTCTTTATACCATAATTTCTATATGACAATTATGATTATAGGTATATTCTTTTTTTTCTTTCAACGGAGAAATATATATACTATATTCATTAAAACATACACTTTCGACACAACAACGTAGTACGATATTTTTTTTTTAAACCATTCACATGGTTAATTTTTTACTTTCCAGTGTTTGTCAGACGATCGTTCGATTTTTTTTGCTTCGTCATTCTTTTTTTTTTAATTTTTTTATAGGGTTGCACTTTACTCTCTCTCTCCCACGCACTTCGATCAATTAATCGAAAAATATTTCTTTTGATCTATGTATATTTTTTATTTATATTTAAGATTACAATTAATTCATAATTTTATTTGTTTTTTTTTTTTTTTATTTTATGAATACTAAAATATTCAATTTTATTGGCTTGTTTTAACATTATGTTCATTTTTTCACTGCAATAATTACTTTGTTTTTTTTTCTTTCGTCTTCATCATTTCGTCAATCAAAATACAATTTGCAGGATTTTAAGATTTCTTTTTTTTTCTTTACCGCTAGAAGATATGTCGATATAGTTATGATTTTTTTTTTATTTAAAACAAAAAAGGAGGAAAAATATATGTATTTTTTATTTATAGTTTTTTAGTCTTATGACTTTAATATAATTATTTGTAGTTCTTTTTGTTATTTTACAGTAATGGAATAGAGACATTGAAACATCAACTTAATTAGTAGAATACATTTGATTTTTTTTTTAATTTTCATTGACAGCATTTTTTCAATACAATGGAAAACGAGAAAAGTTGACGATGTATTTATTTTTATTTCTTTAATTGTTTTACAATTAATGAACAATTTGAAAAAAGTAATATCAGTGGATGAAGAATTAATTAAACTAAAAATTTGTTAAATTAATTGTAAAAAAATTAATGAAAACGACTTGTTCAAGTAGAGAAAGCGCAAAGTAGCATTAAGAATCTGAAAAGTTCAAAGGCGAGAATAATTGTAAGCGCAAAAAGAGTATAGAGCAAAAGTATGTGGCATTTTTTTTTCTTAGTATATGTAAGCAATAAATAAGTGTAAAGCCAATCCGCGCTTTCGACGCGGATGGCTAACCTCATCTTTTTATTTTGAATTTTTTTTTTCTTCCTATATATTTCTCATTTCTGTCTGTTATTTTATTTACCTATACTTTTATTTTAATTTATTTATAGTTTATTGTTTTCTTAAATTCTTTTACAATCTATTATCATCATTATCCATACGTTTGAAATTTCATCATTCCGGGTTGTTTCGTTGTCGAGTCGTGTTGCCTCGCCGTTTCATTTTTATATTCATAGTTTTATTTATTTAGTTTATTTTTTTTATTTTAAAGCGATTCATTTAGTTTTTTTTCTTATTTTGAACGAATAAACGTCGCCTGTGCATGCGCTGGTTATCGTAAATATAATTTTTTATTATTTTTTGTGTGTGCTGTGGATTCATCTTTTTTTTTTAGATT
Organism: Anastatus disparis; assembly: GCA_017163975.1. Taxonomy (NCBI): domain Eukaryota; kingdom Metazoa; phylum Arthropoda; class Insecta; order Hymenoptera; family Eupelmidae; genus Anastatus; species Anastatus disparis. Next base: position 3,706,897 of record JAFFSR010000381.1, read on the forward strand.
TTTTTTTTAATAAGACGTCTTGCCAAATATATAATTTCCTGGTGTGCTTGGATCATCTGACGAGAAGAATTGCTGCCAAAGCTTTTCAAACTTTTCACGGTTCATCTCGTCACCCTGAAATAAAAATAACATAGATATATGTATTATTAAATTTTTAATTAAATGTGACATTGAAAATAGAAAAAAGAATATAGGTTACATTAGATTTTTATTTTTATAAGAGTATATAAAGGATATGATCGTATTGTATAGTTTCCAGTTCATGGATTTAATGTATGTTCTAGGTGTATGTGTGTGTATAAGTTATAACGAAAAAATGCTGTGTGCCAGGAAAAATTAATCTGAGCGTTCGATCTCATTAGCGGTGTCTTGGTAAAGGAACAAAAAAATAAGCTTATTTAGCTAGTGATGGTATAAGAAAGTTTCTTAGGAGCTGATCAATTAAGGTCATAGGGTGTGTAAAGAAATAGAGTTTCTAACTTCTAATTTAAATTAATTTTAAAGGAAAAAGATATATAGCTTATAAAATGAAAATTCTTTAAAAATTTTAAATTTATTGAATTTTTAATTAATTTTTAAAATTAAATTAGTATTATGCTCATGTTGGCGGTATCTTTATCGACAATTATAATGACAAAAAATAATGTATATTGTACATAATTTATGTATTTTTAATTTTTTTTATTTTTCTTTAACGTCGCTATATTTATGCTATTTTGTAATGCTAATCAGCGACGGAGCTCGTAAGCGTGTTTATGAACAAAGCACATGTAACGTACAGTGGTGCTATCAATCGGCTGCCGAGTTTGGGATTCGAACTCAGAACCTCAAGTTTACGAATCCAACGCTCTACCGACTGAGCCACTCACCGGCTCAAAAATTAATTAAATTAATTAATTAATTCAATTTTTCAAAAAATGTATAAAAAAATAATAAATCTACTTTTATATATTAAAAACTTAAATTAAAAAAAATAATTACGTTTTTCAAAACAATTAAGTAAAATATCTAATTTAATTAAATACTTCAACAATAATTCATCAATCCTTACATACATCTCAATAGAGTAACTTATATAAGTAACAAAGTTTTAAAATCTTTTCTCAATACTTTGACTGATTGTTAAAATCTCACCTTACTCGTATTTCCCATCCCTCTCTCTTTCTCTTTCTTCTTTTATGTATATACGTATTATATCGAGTAAGTTTAGAAGCAAGTAAAGAGAGCTATCCTATTCAATCGGCTATCGTTCAATCTATGCGCGCAACAACTCAACAACAAGAACAACAACTACAACAACAAGAACAACGATCTAACCGTGTTAATCGAAAATAGCGATGAAAATAAGATGGGAGTGGAATGGAGAAACGGAGAGGGTATAAAAGATGAGAAGATTGAGTAAAACTTACAACTTGAAGCTTCTTGAAGGCTTCTCGCGCTTCGCTTTCCTCAACACCATAGCTCCTGCATACCTGAGCGAATTCTGTCTCGTCGACCGAACCGTCGCCTGTAAATACAAATTTATAAATGATCATTTATCATTCGACGTTTTTTCAATCAAATATTATTTTAAACGATCGCAATCAAAGATTTTTTATCGAAAGGAATTAAATCAGAGCTATAGCTATTTGAAGTATTTCGTGAATTAAAAATTTAAAAGACAGTGATTTATGTATTAAAAATACGTTCAATATTGCGCCTACAAAATTTTAATAGTATAATATTATGAAATATAAATTAATAAATGATACAATAAAACTTTAAAATCATTAAGAAAGTTTAAATTAATATAAAAAAAAATTTACTTTTATTTGTTGTATGAAATATTTAATTAGTTGTTTGTTTAATTATCGAATTTTTTTAAAACTTTAATATAATAGTAGCTATAAAAAATTTTTTGCAAAATTCTTTGTAAATAGCCGTTATTTTACAAAAATTTTTTCATAACAGCTATTATGCTTAGGGATTTATGGAAGGATTTTTAAAAAAATACCTACATAATATGTAAGTATTTCTTAGAAATCCTCACATAAATTTCTCTTAAGATTTTATGCAAAATTTTTGTATGCAATAAAGTTCAGTAGATATTTTACACAAATCTTTTGTTTAAAAAATTTTGCAAAATTCATAAATTCCAGGCGCATAATGATTTTCGTATTTCGTGCAGTAAGCAAATATCGATTACTAAATAAATTACAATAATAATATTTTCTCTAATGAATTAATTGAATAATAAATTTTACGCGTGTACCGTTAAGCTAATGCATTTTAATTGCATTAACGAAATTTTAGCTTGCATTTAGGAATTGTAAAATTAAATAATCAATAAAATTATAATTTTACTTGTATGTACATTGTATAAAGTGAAAAATATAGAGTACAATCATTATAAAGTATTACAATATAGAATTAAAAGTCTATAATTAAAAGCATTTTTTCATATTTTTATTTACATTACGTCGTTAAAGAAATAAAGTGTGAATAAATTCTTCAACTTTTTGTGTAAATAATTTAACTTGAAATTCAACGTCGTAATCCAAGTTAAATAAAAAGATTGGTAGAGTATCATTTTTTTCAACATTCATATTCTGCTGAAGTATTAAAAAAAGATTATTTGTTAAAGTAAACACTATAGTTCCAGACCTCATTTTCCAATAAAATATTTAATGTTTTAAATTTCAACTTAAAAAAAAAATAAATTAAAATGTTCTAAAAGTAAAACTACAATTAAATTGTAATAAAATTTTGTAAACTCATAATATTTTTATTTAAAAAAATTTAAAAAAAAATCTTTTAAATTCTCTGTGTATGTATAAACCTCAAAGTTTAGCATCATAATAAAATTGCCAATTACAATTGAACAAGATCTTTGAGTTTAAATATGAAATGAACCTAATATAGCGTATATAACAATGTATTTCAAGCTTGAATAAACTGTCAACGTTACCAGAAGTATCCTCTAGGTCAAACACAAGATTCATATAAGTCTGTTGCCATTCCAATGCCTTTTCAGGATCCTTAGCATACTCGTCCCACATTGAGTACCATTCGTCTCGACTGATCTGTAAAGAAGAAGTTCAATTTAAATAGAAACGATTAATCAAGTTATCTTATGTGTTCTCTCTCTCTCTCTTTATCTTTCTCTAATTTTTTTTCTTTTATTTCTTTGACGTTCTGTGACCTAAAGCTAAAAATAAAAGCTACCAAAGCGTGCTCTTTTTTCTACTATATAACCGTATGACTTATGCACAATATGCATGTATGTATATAAGATTTAGTTAATTTGCATAACTAGTAAAGTATTCATCTTTTGTGCCTTGGACAATTTGTCTAATGGATTATCCATTCAAGATTTAGATATACCTTCTTTTTTTTTACAAAGCTTATATAAGAGACCATATATACGCTTCGACAATTTAAATCATTTAACCATTTAGAAAGGGTAAATATATAGAGAAGATTTTCAAGGTATAAAAATCCTATCTACGTATATACTTTTGTGAATCATAAGAATGAAATGAGCAATGCAAATATGATAAAACTTTATCAATGATTTATTTGAGAACTCAAAGTTTTTTTGAATTTTATTTTGAACGTAAAATAGAATAAAGTAAAAAATAAACAAAACGTTTACTATATATATATATATACATATAAATTGTGCGGGGTTTGATGCAGTTTAACCTCTTGAACTGGATTTCTCTAGTGTTATTTATTTGCTACTTCTGAACGGATAGTATAAATTTTGAGCTTGGGTAAATTGTTTTTAGCCTCGGAAAAAAACAACAAAAAATATATATATACATATATATGAGTTTTCGAATATGGAAAAAAATGCGAGCGAGCTTTTTAAGATAAAGATGTTTAGTAAGCACTTCTTATTTTTATCTTTTTCAAGGCGATATTTTGTTTAAAAATTTATTGGTCGCTTTTAAGTTTATTTAAAACTAAAAGGCCATTAGTATTTTTAATTTTTTCTGTTAATTTAATGAATTCTAAATTATCTTATCTTTTATTTTATCGGGCGTATTTTTCAAAATTTTAATTAGAATATTTTCAGTTTGATATCTGTTTTATAAATTGGATAAATTTATTTGAAATTTTGAATTTCGAGTTATTTTTAAAATGGATATTCTAAAATGGAACTTAAAATTTTTTTTTGTAAACTCTGATGATTGGAAAAAAAATTGTTGCTATCTATTAGAAATATTTTTTTTTAAACTGTCTAAATAAAATATTTGACCAAAAAAATGTTAAATTTAGCGTTAAAAAATGTTTTATGTTAAAAAAAAATAAAAACTTATTGTGTTCATTTCATAGAATATTTGCGTTAAAATAAATTTTTTTTCTAAAGAACGTGCATTGTTAAACGTAAATATGCAAACTATTATTTTCAATGTATACAATATATACATTATTTTATCACGTCATTTTATTATGCAACAAATCATGCAAACTCATAAATAATGTAGAAAAATTTACGTAATCAATAAAACATATCTATCAATTAAATTATTTAATTATGTCAATTTATGATGTATAGGTATAAAAATCAACAATTCATGTGAATAATAAAGTTTAGAAAATAGTTTTTCTACCTGTCCATCATTGTCAGCGTCAGCTCGCTGTTGTAAACCATCCCAAACTTTATTCAAGGTATCCTTTGTCTGTTGGTATCTTGGATGACCTGCAGCCCATCCTCTCGCCTCGCAGATTTTCTAATTTTACAAATATTTTTAAAAATACAATGAAACAATCGATTTTGCTATGTATGAAAAGACAAATTTAATTAAATTATAAATATTTGATATAATGTAAACTTACTTGTACGGCTAAATCGAAATCTTTGATGTCGATTGATCCACTTTGATTGGTATCTGAAAATGAATAAAGAAAAATTATTAAATTTTAATGTATACAGAATTATTAAATAACTTTTGTAAAATTTAAAAAATCGATATTCTGTTCGAGATATAAATTTAAATTTTGTTACACATATTCAATAATTAATGGTAAAGTTAAATATGCCAGATTTTTGTAAGCTATTTGAATTTTGAAAAAGCTCGAATTAAATATAAACTCTCTAATTTAACTTAAATTTCGGAAAAGCTTCCTTCTCTGTTCCTAAAAGTTTTTTCAGCTTGTTTTATGATGAATCTCCTTATTTTTCTATCATTTAATTTTTTCACGTGAGATGCTTTTTTTTATCAAGAATACAAAAAGAAATGAAAATAAAAGGTAATAAATGATAATGATAAGATGACTCATTACACTTTTTGAAGAAGAGACACTACATTTATTGACTTCATTTTTTAATAAAAAGTTTCATAATGATTTTATTAAAAAAATTCATTATCCTTTTTTATCATTGCTAGATTATTCAAGAGAATAGTAGTTTGTAAAATATGAAAGTATATTGTTTATTTATTTTTTATTATAAATTTGACAAGTTACAACGACACGTCAGTCAACGTATGCTCCGGTCAAAAACGTATCTACAATCTAATATTAAATTCTCTTTGAAAATGCTATATGGTAAATATAAAATGCAAAGTATTTTTACACTTTACTTTCTCATAAAAAAAGGAAAAAATTCTTATTAAAAATTAAAAAAAGACTGCATTAAAAAAAACAAAGGAATTTTTTTTAAAGATATTGTAATAAAACAGAGGAAAAAAAATGATCCATTCTTTTTCAAGAGTCCTATTTAAAACATTTCTTAATTCAGCTCTTTTATTTCTATCTCTTTTTCTATCTTCTTTCACAGAAATCTCTCATTTTACTCTTACAGAACATTGCTCACTTTGTACAAAAAAGTAAAAAAAAAAAAACGAAAGAGAAAAAAAATCCGAAAAAAAGAAGGATTTGCGCTTTCCCTCATGCTGCGTTAGTCCATAAATCTTAAATCAGGTGAAACGTGTGCAAACGACACGAAGAAAAGTTTCTCTATATATGTGTTAGAATGAGAAGGAAACTATTCTCTATAGAGTTTTTCATACTAAAAACCTTGAGTCGGTTAGATTCAACAATGAATTGGAGAAAAGCTCCTATAGGTAACATTAACCTTCCTGGCCGTGCGAACGTATTCACGTCAGGTGACAGAAAGACTACGCTCGAATCGAAAAGTATCATTAGTTTTCCTAGGTAAATCTAAATTTTCTTACTTTCACGTTAATACATGTATATACCCTTGACTTATGCATGTGTTTTGTGTTAAGAAATGCTTGAAAAGCTTGAATAATATTAATGTATGCACTTTGATTCTTATGGAAAAATTTTATGCTCAATGAGTAAAGACACTTTTGCCTTTGGGATGAGGATTAATTATTCTAATAGTGAATACTTGGATTAAAGCTTAGATTATTTGCGAGCTAAAAGAAGCATAAAAAAATATTGTGTTGACTTTAGGTGAAGATAGGAGATTTTCATTTTTGCTATCTTGTTTGCACGCGTGACTTATTCATAGAACTAACGCTTAAAGAGATCGTTAAAGAAAACTGCTTATAATTTAATTTTTTTATTACATAATTTTGAAGCATGATTTTTATTATTGATTTGCTTGTTTTAAAAGTTCAAATTTATAAGAATGAATGTGATATAGTTTATTTCGTTATTTGATCGTTCAATAAAAAAAATAAAATAATTATAATTATTAAAATTTTCAGAAATAACAATTTCATGAATGTATATTTTTCTTTGTGGTAGAAAAATTATTTTTTATTCAGCTAAAAATTTTAATTTAAAAACAATGAATATTGTATATAAAATATTTATTAATCAAATATTACTGTGAATTTATATATCGATGAATAAATAAATATCCGGATGGATTACTTTTTTGGTTAAATAATTTTAAAAAGTTTAAAATTAACTGCTCGATTTATTGCATATACCTGCGCGTATAATATTGTACAATATTATCATATGATGACAATCATATAAAAATAATTCTTTTGAGTTTGAAAAAATTTTTTAATTTAAATGAGTAATGTCAAAACTGATGTAATAATGTAAGATGAAAAAAAAAATAATTATAGTCGATCTGCATTTTAGATATTTTAAGCTGTTATTGTAAAATCATAATGTAAAAATAAATTTAATTGTTGTTAAGTAAGAAATTTTTATCTTTTTTATCATCACGGATGACAATAACCCGTTTATCTATGGAATATCATAGAGATGCTTATCGTAAAATATTTTAATATTATTAGTATTTTTTTTATTTAACATCGCTGTATTTATGCTATATTAATTAGCAACGGAGGTCGTTTCAGTGTGTTTGTGAACAAAACACATATAACAGATAGTTCTGCTTGTATATCAATCGGACATGATCGGGATTCGAACTCTAGCAATCGAAATACGAATCCATGGCTTTACCTGGTGATCCATAGCAGACGTCTGCAAATGTAATGACAATTGGTATGAATGAAAAGTAGGCCAGAGTAAACAATAGGAGTCGAGACAAATGCCGTTCAGTAATTTTCTCCTCTTTTACATAATGGGACGAATTGAACATAAAATTTATTTTTCTATGGCGTTATTTTTGTTTATAATAATGTTATAATTTTTTTTCTTAGTCGAGAAACAAATGACTTTATGTACAGAAAATATATTTTATTAATTTTATCACGCAAACTGCTATATAGTATCCAAATTGTAAAATCACCCATTTTTCATATCATTTATACAAATAAAAATATGTAATATTTAAACGTAATAAAACTTAAAAATAATTAAGTTTTATATTATCGTTAGACTTTAAACTTTTGCATTTATAAATACGAATTCACGATGGTTAAATATAAAAATAGTTCCAATAAAATATTTCATCACACAAGTTTATAAATACAAAAACTGTGTAAACAAACCGAAAGAAAGAAAAAAATAACAAATTTTATCTAAAATCTTAATCAAGCTTATAGTAATATATCAACATAGCAATCATTTAAGTGCCCTAAGCTCAAAAAGTAGCTTTAAGAAAGATCGCTAATAAAGTTTAAAGAGAAAAAAAGATATGAAAAAAAAGAGTATTGCTTTCTTTTTTTTCTATTAATCTGTCAATAAAAGGCGTAACTTTTTTCCTCTTATAACTGTTAGCCGTGAATCTTACGCGAGCACACAAATATTGGACGTTACTCTGGATTTGTCAGTTAAAATCGAGGCCGCCAAACTGCTGCGTTTTATCGCCTTACTCCAACTAAGGATCGAAAGAGGAAAAAAAAATTTCACGTGAAGAAAAAAATACGAGAAAGAGATAAGTATGAAAGAGTAAAAAAGGAAAAAAAAACAATCCTATTTATTCTATTCGACGTAGAAAAATATTAATCAGAGCAAAATATTGTGCATCAAGTCAAAACTTTTCAAAGTATTTTCAATTGTGATGAGTCTAAAAATAATTTTTTTTTAATATAACTGATTTTTCCAATACAAAACAAAATTTTAAAAAGAAATTTTATTTTATTAAACTCATAAATATTATATATTTTATCTTAAACAAATATACATGCACAATACATATTAATTATAAAAAATAATTCGTTACACAAATAAATTTTATCTATCAAAAACTATATATTACCAAATAATAAATTGAACACTATTTTATTAAAAAAATTTATTCTTTAATCATATGAATATTTTAATTGTTCGGATTACTCATACAAAAACATAATCAAGATTTCGTGTATTACGTCAGACGTGGAAGTTTAAAGTTAGCATCATAATTTTCCTATCTAGCATAACGACAATGCTAAAAGTCATGACTTGGTTGTTATTAAAGTAATACAAACTGTCATATACAAAAGCTAGTATTATTGTAATCATTATCTATCGCAGAAAGTATAATTTCCGCAGTTATAAACGCAAATAGTAAACAAAAGCTTGTTTTACTTTTTTTTTAATGTTTGGAATTCAACATCAAACGGTTTTATCATATTTTACTTGTAAGAACTAGCAGATGCTTTGAGGATTTTAATATTAATATAATTTTTTTATATTGGAAATAAAATTTATTGCGATTCGCTCGGTTGCTTATTATTTTTGCCTTTGAAAGCTTCATTATTAAAACGTCCAAAGTAATCATTAAGCTTTTTGTACAGAAAAAACTTTGGTAATGATCTTTAGTTCCGGAAAATTTGAAAATTTTCCCCGTATTAAAATGCAGTTTACTAAACTCTAATTAGAGTATATGTCAACCCTTTAATCATACAGTAGGTCACTAGGTGACCTATCTTTTTTTTTTCTTTTTTAGTTCTGAATTATTCTAGTTATTAAAACGATTGTATTGTTGTATCATTTTTTTTATTATTATAAAATTCTTTAAATTGTATATAAAAAATGATTGTAAAAAAATACTTTTTATTAACGATACTTTATACAAAAGGCTTTTTAAAATAAGATTCTGTAAATTGTCGATAAATTTAAAATGATCGAGATGTTTGTGTAATAAAAACCTTTTAATTATCTTATATGAATCTTTACTTTTAAAAGTTTTTTAAAAGTAATAATCGTTCAACTTTATTTCTTGAAAATATAAAAATTTTTATAATATAAAATATTATTTTTCTTATTAAATAAATCATTTCTTAAGAAACTATTTTTTCTTGTTTTTATAAAAAAAAAAATAAAGAAAAATATCAATGAAAATTGATATCGCATCATCGTAATGGGAGTTATCTTTTTAAAGCTTTTGATGGTAACAATCTAGTAGAAAGTTTAACTTTATAACTTTAGCTATACGACTACAACGACGACGACGACGACGAAGCTTCTCAAGTGGGTGTTATAAAACCTTGAGTTACCGTCATCTTGAATCAATATATACTGGGTAAAGGGTATTATGTCATAGATGGGTAAGTAAGTTAAAGCTTCCGGCTAAAACGATCGGGAATTACGAGCTAAAATGAATGACACGAGGGTTAACATCACGAAACACTTTTGTGGGTTTTATATTTATATATATATATATATAACAAAAAAGCAAATCTGGATATATAAATTTTATGACAGGAATTAAAATTATTGTTATTTTTGATGATTAGAAAATAAAATTATTATTACGATTTATTCACTGAGAAAAAAGTAGAACAAAAATTACAATCCTTATTGTAAAGCAACCACAGACCGTCATTTTGGCCAAAAATTACCATACTTTATAATAAAATTTACTAGTTATATTGTAAAAATTCCTATATAACTTAAGAACTTTTATAATATTTCTAGTAAATTTTATTATGAAGTATGGTAATTTTTACAAAAAGTATTGTAATTTTTACACTTTTTTTTCTCCGTGTTTTATTGAGAATTTTTACACAAGTTCAAATAAAATAAATGAAATTTTTCAAGACAATTTTTATTATTCCAAATTGTAAACAATATTGTTTCCTTTATAAAAAATTGATATAGAACTTTTTTAATTCATTTTGAATGTAAAAAATGAAGTCATCTTTTTAATCAATGTTTTAAACGTTTCTAAAACAAAAAAAATGCTCAAAAGCACTTCAAAATTGAGATTTTCTTTTTTAAAATTGAAAAAAATAATGAAAACTACGTAGATTACCGAAAACAATAGAATCAAATTTCTAAGAAAGTAATTACTCTTATTTTCGCTTTTAAAAATTTCAGAAAATTACAAGCTTCTAAAATAACAAGCAATCGTATTTAAAACAATTTCATTTAATAATTAAAAAATTTGGACAATATTGGTGTACAAACGTAAATTATAATGTAAATTTTAAGACTATTAAAAATAAATAAACATGTGTCAATAATATTTTTTAATAATTTAAAAGTAATACTTTACATTTTTAATACTTCGTATATTAGATCGCACGAAAACGCCCAGAGGGTAAGTTTAGCCGAGGTCAAATATCAAGCTTGTCGAATTACAAAAACAAAACAAATAAAAGAGAAGGATGCTTATTAATTTTATAAAAACTTCATGATTCGAATAAAAAGGTAACATTGAAAAAAAAGGTTATGAATTTTTTAAAAAAGGACTTTAGTATATTAAATCACAAAGCTTCACTTAGTTTGCTGAGGTTAAACATCGAGCTTTATTGAATAATAAAAAAAAAATAAATAAACGGTACGATACTTACTAATTTTATAAACAAATCATGACCCCAATAAACTGGTATCGATAAAAAACATATATAATTTTTTTATGAAGGGACTAAATGAATCGGGTGAATAGCGTCCAAAGTGGAAGTTTGCTAACGGTAGCAAACAAATTAGTTAGGCTCAAAAATAAAGTAAATAAACAAAGGATAATTTTTAATTTTATAAACCAACAATGCCTTGTACAAATTGTAATAAAGAATAAAAAAGTCATGAATTTATAATAAAATGTTTTTTATTGTTGTAATCGAAAAATTGTAATTTAAAACAAATATAATTATTTTTTAGCCTTCGATTTTACCAATACTACCACCCCGGAGACTTCTACTTTATATTTTTACAACTCTAGTAGATGAAATTTGTGAGGCACGTTTACTTAAATAATATTCCAAAGTAACGTATATTAAAAATTCAAAGTGTCGAAGAAACTTCTAAGGATTTTTCATTTATGCGTCACTTTCAAAAGTTCAAAGTGGATTTCTGAAATGTGAGATACTTTACTTTCAACAAGAAACGTTTTATGAAAAACAGAATTATGCAAAACTCTTATTTCAAAATAAATTCAAGAATTATTCTTACACATTTTTTTTGTCAATTCCTTTTAATTTTTAAAAAACTTTTTATTATACAGAAAAATGTTTTATAGAAATGATGAAAATCATAAAAAAATATTTTTATTTTGATAGAATTTCAAAACATTTTTAAACATCACCAAAATTGTAAAAAATTTTAATTACAGAAAGAAAGATATTAAGAGATGATGTGAAATAAAATTGAAAAATTTATCAAACATGTAATCCAAAAATAAGCTTGTGAAAAATCGATTCGTTAATAATACATTATTTCATCTTTAGAATTCATTTTAACCTTTGAAGGATATACCGTAGCAATCCAGAAGTTATTAATCAAGAGTTATGAATAATGGCTACAAGAGATATTTAAAAAAAAAGGGAAAAGAAAAATATACGCGAATAAAGAATGAATGTATTCATGAGAAATGTATATATAAAATTCATTTATCAAACGACAGAAGTACTTTCATTACTAATTCGTATTCTTACGTTTTGTTAAATTCATCTGATAACAAACTTGTCAACGTCTTAATTCTCAATGAGAATTTTTATTCACAAAGTATTGATAAAAAATTCAACGATTTACTAATTCAAGCATTGACAGGCAATAATATTTTATGCGTTGAAATTATTTAACTGATACTCGTGAAATGTAGAAAAAGATTTGTTTTTTTGCACTTGAAATTTGTTTTTAAAAATTAAAACGCGTATGTTAGAAAATGTATAATGTAAAAGTTTATGGAATTTTCCTATTAAAATAAATTATTTAATAAAAGTATTTGCTAGCTATAAGTGAAAGTCTAATTTTAGCTTATGTTGAATGATAATAATACAAAGTAGAATAATTAAAATTGTACACGATATATTTTATATCGCTTTCAGTAATAGAATATTAAATCAAGAAAAATCAAATCCCATCCATATGATTTTACATTTTCTGTTGAATCATAATATTTAAAAGTCGTTATTTATATTATATGTCATTTAAAAAAAAAGGAATGACATTTTTCAAATAAATTTGTCATAAAAATCAAAAGTTTTGATGAAAAATATTCGCAGCTATTACGCGCACATCAAACAACCTGCTGCTGTTGATGTCATTTCACTGCCTCTCAATTTCATTCATTTAATTCGTCAGACTCTCGTTTTTCATGATATAACCGCGCTGCAATACAAACAACCGAACAAAAATTTACAAACCAAAAAAAATAAACAAACAAAAAAAAGAGAAAAAAAATAACAGAACAACAATACACCACAAAGAAAAATGCATTTGTTTGTAAAATGCCATTTCTCATTACCCTCATATCCTACACGTTAGAAGTCGACATAAATTTAAACCAATGAACGTACAACTTTTCCTCGCGTATATTTAACTTTTATACCGTCCTCTCGCCGAAGAATTATTAATAACCAACCCCTGAATATTTTTTCGTGAAAGGCATATCACCCAATTCTCCTCAAGCCCCTATATATACGCTGTTCTGTTCTCTCTTCTTTCTTTGGCTTTTTTTTCCTCGTGTACACAAAGTTTCGCGTTAAAATAAAATAAAAAAGAAAAATAGAAGCACAGCTCATCATCAGTTGGCTTTTTGAAAAAAAAGAGAGAAGAAGAAGAAGAAAGAAAAGAAGCATAATAGAGGGTGAGTTAAAATTTATTTTTACCTCCTCCCTTGAACATAAAGGCCACGTCACACACACGTTATATTCAAGACAAAAAAGCATATATCGTGGCAAACGATTTCGCTATACAAGCAAACCCTTATACGAGGAAAAAAAAATTAAAAGAAAATCAAATGGTATAATAAAAGGTGAAAGAAAAAGTATGAAAGAAAAAAAAAATGGAAAATCAATTGCACGAATGGAAAGTGTAAATTTTTTTGCAAATTACAAACCAGGTACACCCATCAAGCTATTTCTCTCTTTTTTTCTCTCTTCATATATACTCGGCGTGTAACCAGCTTCCTATTCTTCGATCGAAGGTTGAGGCGAGAGAAAAGTGAAGAGAGAGAGAAAGAAAGAGTTTATGTTTAGAGCATCAAAGGAATGTAGAAAAGCTTTAACTAGGGGAAAACTGTTTAATGAAGCGTATATAAACTTGGCTATAACAAACGGTCAAGTCTTTTTTTCTATTATCTCGTTAATGTTGATATGTATATATAATAACCTTCGAGGGATTCTAGGTCAATATATGTCGATAACGATAATGATGAGGGTTACGTGCATTGTCAGATGTTTTATATTAGAATTTTTTTTTTTTTTAATGGATTCTTTCAAAGTTTTAAGATGATAATCGCGCCAGAAGTTGATATTTTTTTTATTTTCTAAGATATTAATTTTGAAATATGAGTAATAAATTTTGTTTTTCCTTCTGATAATTTTTGTAAAAATATTGTAAAAAAATTAATATCTCTTGATTCTTTAATTTTTTTATTTAACTTTTGAGCATTTATTTTAAAAGTTAACGTAAAATTTGGCTATCCTAAAATATAATTAAGAATATTTATTTAATATAATTATGTAAAAAGAGACTATTTAAAAAGAAAGTTCTTGTCTAGCATATTCATAACACAAAGGATTTAGAGTTAATTAAAACTATAATTTTAATTATCTTATGTACGACAGACGTTTTTTCACAAGCATATTTTATTCGAGCAACTTTTAGTTTTATCGTAGACAAAGATACTAAAACTATGGTTATTAATTTTTAAAAATATTTTTCTACTATGTTTATGTGATAAAACATATCGAAACATTTAATATATCTAGTCTAGAAAGTTATGTGTATCATAATTTATAATGAACGACATTTTTCGAGATGTAAGAAAAAATACGAATCCAAATAAGATATCTTTGATTTAATCTGTATGCATTTGTATACCTTCTTTGACATTTTTACTCAAATATTAAATCTGATCTTTTAAGCACTTATTCGATTAAAAAAGGATCAATAAAATTTTCTTTTGATTATTAATTCTATAAAAATTTTAAGTAGCATAGAGTTTGTGATAAAAGAATTGTTAATGGAAAAAATATTCATAGTGTAAAGTCAATAGCTACTCATATTTCTTTTATGTTTTAAACTATACATACTTTTCAAGAAGAAAAATTTTAAAATACTTGTTATTTATTCGTTTTTCTTTTGTTTATATCTTGTTTCGAGTTTTTTCTAGTGCACGAGTCGATAGTTATTTATTGTTTCTTTTTTTTAACTTCTAACTATCGAGCGCTTGGAAAACTTTCAAGAATGTTTTAAAAAAAAGGGAAGTTGTTGAGCTAATTTAAAATAGTTGAATGAAATAAAGGAACCAATGCTCAAAGTTTTAAGAACTAAAAAATGCTTATATCAATTTTATTATATTATTATTATTATTATTATTTTCACGTTATAATTAATTTTGTTAAAATTACTGAACTTTTTCTTTTTTGTTTTACTAATATGTATATTCCAAAATTCTGAAATTCTTTGAAGAATAATAGATATTGCCAATTACATTAATTGGCACTTGGCGTCTTAGAATATAAAATAAAACTTCTTTAAATACTTTTTAAACTACATAAAACATTTTACAAGGGTAATTATATCATTTGTATTTCAAAGACATTTACTTTTATATTAACTATATAAATATAGTCAATATAATCTTGAAAAATTTAACTGATAACAAGAGTATCGAATATATTGAAATTTTTTTTTTTAAATTCAATTTATTTATAAAGTTTATAGTTTTTGAAATACATCTTTTTTATTAACATAACATAAAAATTGGAATTAAAGGATTAATTAGTTCAATACAATAAAAATTATTTAAGCATATTTTATGCTTCGATTGCTGCATTATTTTTATTTTTTCATAACTTTCAAACTGCTCGATATTTTAAAAAACGCGTGTTTTTTTTAAATCCAAAGGTTTTAAAATTTATATTGTTTTTTTTTTAAATTTTCTAGAATTATTAATTGTAAAGCTGTTTGCTTTAAATGCAAATCTAATTTATTATTTAATCTATAGAATAATGTATGAACGCAGCTTTTTTTCATATTTTCAAAACAAGTATTCCAAGGCTGGAAATAAAATTTGAATATCAATACCCCGACACTATTTTTGTATACAATATTCATCGTTAATAATACTCCCGTAAAGTTTTATTAAATTATATAGTTTCAAAATTATAGCAATCCATTTAAAAAATTCTTACTTAAGTTGATAAAAAAATCAAATTAATTCAAGATTTTATCGCGCTCCTATTATTTATACTCTTTTTATCAATAAAAAGATGTTTTATTTTAATTTGTTTTCATATTTTTTTTTTAAACAATATCGTGAATGAGTAAAAGTTTAAAATAATATATACCCTTAATGAATGTCTTAATGAATTTCTTGCAGGTCTCACTTATGATAATAGACTTCTGAGATAAGTTTTTTATTCTAGGGAAATTAATGGATTTCCTTAGTTAGAATACTTTTAGCGTAACTAGATAAAAAAAAACTGTCACGTTTTTAATTTTGTTAAGGTATCGGTTTTAACGAATTAACATTTATTCGTAATAATTAAATAAAGTCCAAGTTACAACTCTAAGAAAATTTAAGTAAATTGATTTTCAAAAATCGATAAACTAAAATAAAAAAAAATTATAAATTGAAATAGATAAAATTTAATCATTGCACTCCGAAAATATTATCTTACATGTGTAGCTCCTATAATGCTACTTTGAAAAATACATTTTTTACCGTCACAAAGCTTCTTTTGTAAGGAAACAAAAATAATCGATCGTTAGTTTAATTAACATTTAAATACATTGTCTTTGTATTTCATTTAACTAATATCTAATGAGAGCGCGGTGGTATAACGGATAAGGCTCTTACTTTCCATACTGGAGGGCAGGGGTCTGAATCCCGGCCAGGTACCTCTCTTACTTTTTCTCCGAAAGAAAATTAGTATACGTGTCATTTATATCGCGACCTTAAAAAAAACCGTCCTCATTGGGTATCGGTTGGTCGTTGGTTACAGAAGTGTCTGACCATCCATCGGTAATCAAAGTTTTCGGTGTGTTAAAAAAAATATACATCTTTAAAATCCATATTTATTTTCACAAATATTTTGTTGAAAAATACATTTTTTTTAGTTATATATTTCTTTAGTTATGCATGCCTAAAGTAAAGAAACTTTCAAATCATTTCTATATCTACAAGTTTTGAGTAAATTATTTTCCAGAATCTTTTTTTAGCGATTTCTCGAGTAAATACAATCTTTATCACTATATACTTCAACTTTTAGAAACAAATATTAATATATACGTATTTGTTGAGCACCGAAACATTCTCAATATTTGCAGTTTAAAAGCTACATTGAAAACAAAAGTCAAACATTTTCTGATTTCAAGTTGCGATAGCTGAAATTTCAATCATTTTAATATTTCAAATTGCTCGACTTTAATATTTCGTGTTTGTATAAAAAATATAGTCAATGTTACAGAAACATTTAATCTAAATATATTGAAAATATCATTTAGTTTTGATTAAAAAATATATTTTTATAAAAAATTTAATATAAAATTAATTAACGACATTTTCAGATATATTTAAATACGCGTATTTCAATGAATAATGAAACAACTGATATAATAGATCCGATTATGCGTAAATTTAAAATGAATAACTCTTATTATTCTTTCAATATTCTTACCATAGAAATAAATAAAAACAATCAATTTTCTACTTTGTCGCATTATATCTTTTCTCAGTGACTCATATCGAGTATTTTTTTTCTTTCTTTTTTTATTTTATACTTTATGACTATATAGAAACTTGCTACGTTCGCCGTTCTCCAAACGTTTTTTTTTGCAGTTTTTCCTTTCCTACTTTTTTTTCTCGACGGATAAGTCAAGCCTTCTTTCTCTCTTACTCTTTTGGACGAGGCTTCCGTTATGCAAATTAATTTCAAAAGCGCCGCAAGAATCGAGTCTTTTTATTCTTTCATTCCCTTTTCTTTTCTTCATATCTTTTCAACAAAAATTCTTTTTTATCTTTTTCTTTTTTTTTATATGTATATATGTATAGATTTATCATCGCAAGAAGTTACGAAGAAACGAAAGCTCACCCGTTTTTTCACGGAGAAACAATTGTTTTCCACTTTCTGCTCTTCAGCTTTCTTTTATTTTTTAAGCATGCTTTTTATTTATCTTTTTTTTTCTTTATTTTGTTATCGTTACTGTTCGAATAGCGAATCGATTGAAAACTATATACTACTGAGGGAAAATTTTATAAATATATATTTGAAGTTTAGATACTGGAAATATACTTACCGAAAAATGTGTTGAAAACAAAGAGCAATTTCTTCTTGCGGAACTCTGACAGCGGCATGATTATTCTGTAACAAAGTAAAGGAAAATTTAACTTCGAGTATTTAATTCGTAATCGCATAAATTAATTTTTTTTATTTACATCATTTATTATTTTAACAAATGAATCCAAAATAACAAAATCAACTTTTTCAATGCAAATTAGAGTAAATAATTTTTTTTTTTAATTTTTATAACTTATACGAGCTATTATATGGTCTTGAATATTTATCATGATTAAAATTTGTTTTTACACTTTGCGCGAAAAGTGGGTACTTTTCTCCCTACCAGCAGAATAAAAAGCACCCACTATTCGCGCCTCGTGTAAAAAAAACGTATATTCACCACGGGAGTTAATTAAAAATGCCTTAAATCGTATGTTTGACAATTACATACGATTTAAGAAATTTTTGAAATTAACTCCCTTGGTGAATAATATACTATTTTTCATTTCATTAAAAAGTAATAACAATTTTATTTTTACAACATTTCTGTTGTGGATTTGAGATAAAAAAATAAAAATAATGAAAAATCAGTATGATTTAACACATGTTTCTCTTATCATTTGTCAACAGTCGCACGGTGTATTTGGTAGTAAACACTGCGCGCTCATAACCGTACAAATATCAATTCACAATATACAGGTATATAACGTCTGTATATACATAAAACAAGTATATTTTGTGAACATAAGCAATAGTTGATGTTGGTTCACTGATTTCATTTTAAATGAGACCTTCTACATATATTTCTTGCCGATGCTTTATTATTTACTCATTTATCATACTGATTATTTATGCACTAAAATGTTTGATTTTTATTCTTGAAGGAAAAAATTAAATGCTTTTTATGTTACTTTTTTCTTTATTCTGATAAAAACTATTTTTATTTTGATAAGGTAGTAAATACTTATATTAACATGGGTTAAAATTTAAAACTTGAAAATACTAGCAGTATCGTTTTACTAAATTATATTAGTATTTTAATATTAACTTCTATCAATAACAACAACTTGAGAAATGACTACTATATCTTTAAAGGAGTGACAATAACTAACAACGTCAAAAATCAGCTTTTATAATTCAAACATAATAAACCATTTTTTCATCGTTTTCAACAAAATGGTAATATTGTATTGCAAATGTCTTTCTGATCAGAACCATCTTTAATTTTCTCATTGTAGGCTCGTATACTTTCTGTATGAGAATTCGAAAACTATTCAGTTTCTTAATTTTTTACTACATATAATTTGACTAAAAAGAGTTAGAAAATCAGGATATATTATTTTCGTCGTTCCATTATATTCTAAAGTACTTATATGCTCGACAAAATTTATATATATTTAAAAATAGGAGCAATCTAAGCTTTTTTCTCATTTTTTCTGCGGCAAGATCACTCTTTGTTTTCTGTCTTCCTTCCTTTTCCTATAGCAGGAAAAGATAGCACGTGGTTCTTTTTGGCAATAATCACAGACAGAAAAGCAAAGAAGAAAACGAAAGAGGGATCGATGTGAGCGGTTTCCGATTGGCCGTTGGGTATAGATGATTTTCAAGAGGTAAAATGTAACTATCGGTTTGTCTCTTTTTTTTACCTACTTTTCTTTTCTTTCTTTTTTTCCTACTAGGCCACGACAATTTACATGCAAAGTCCTGACTATATCACTTCCGATTGTTCACACTTAACATATGCCATATATATATATGTAGCCAAATTGAGCGTTGCATGCACGATTTCCAGAGCTTTCATTTGGATTAAAAATGAAAGTCTAAAGTGTTGAAGAAATTGTGTGAATAGATGATGAATTTAAAATTAGATATGGATTAAATTTATTTTTTTTAGATGATGTTTATTTATTAAGAAAATCTTTTCAAAATAATATTATACAATTTCATATAAATTTTCTTAAACTTTATAAATAGATTGAAATAATATTGAATTTTAAATATTTTTTTTAAATTAATTTTATTAATTTAAAGTTTAAGGCGTATATATTATCATTAAGAATATTAGTTATTTTCAACTTTAACTTTATTATTTAGTTTCTAAAAATGAATCTATTAGCCTTCCCGAATCCGATAAAAACTTGATTTTTTATCATATAAGTAGAAACCGCAACAATCGAATATTAAATTTCGATACAATCGTCATTTTTCTACTTCATGCAAAATCTGTTTCCAAAATACCGTATACCAAATGATTTCTGACTTTTACTTAACTTCCATCTACATCTTATTAATTTTTTTTTATAACGTAGGTATCAGTCGAAATTTTGAAGTTACAAATTTGATTTTCTATATACAATTACTGCTATATTTGTAAAGTGAATTCCACCAAGTTATTTTTATTTAAATGTTTTTTTTTCAAAATAATATTTAATATTTAGACAAACCTCATGAGCTTTTAATAGTATAGAATGATGAGGAAAATTACATCCATTTAAAAGATAAGTGCATTACATTCAAACCAGAAATTTTCTTTTGACTTAAGAATATTTATTCTTAAGTAAAATTATGAAAAAAAACCGCGTCTATACGCTTGCTTTTTTTTAAACTATGAGCAATTTTATTTCAATTTTAAGTTTTTCCAAAAAAATCGACATTTATAATATGCTTTATGATTTTTAAAGTTGATGGTTATTCCCGAAGATTTTTATTGGGAATACATAAAAGTTAAAATCAAAACCTTTCAATTCAAGAAAAAATATATTCAATTCTAAAAAGCTCGAGTAAATCAAAAGTTATAGAAAATAAAAATTATGCAGAAATTTGAAATGTTATATTCATCAGAAAGTAATTTTGAATTTCAAGCTGTTCTTTGTTTAAATTTTTATTTTTCTATAATTTTTGAGCAAATTAAATTTATATAAATTAATTTTTTTTTGTCGAAAGATTTCAATTTCAATTTTTTGTTTCTTGAAAACTTTTTAAAATTATCAGTTAATAGTACATTACGATACACGTGCTCTAAGTGGTCCTTTTTTACACGGCGTGCAGTTAGCACCCGAGCGCAGCGAGGGTGCTAAGCACGTCGTGTAAGAGGACCACTTCGAGCACGCGTATCGTATATTATTTTATAGCACGTGTGAGATAAATCCGCCACACGTAATCCATACTCTAGAAAATCAATTTTAACGAAATCTATACGCTCCACGAATGATAATTCGTAAATAAAAACGAACGCTATATATCAACAAAACCATGCACTCCGCGAATGATAATTCGAAAAAAAGTTAAAACTAATATTATCAAAACTAAATCCTTCGCAAACAAATAAGAAAAGCAAAAACGATTTCTAAAAAAGCATTCTAAGAATGTGAAATTTATTATATTAATAAGTATTAATTTCACTGATATTTTATTAATAATTAAATACAATATACAAAATCTTGCCGATTATTTAGATTCATGTATACCCGAATCAAACAAAGTAAAGCATCTAGTTTATTGTTCGTATATGCGTCTCTCTCTTTCTCATCGTTAGGCCATACGCACTGTACGCGCATGCGCATCGCTCATATGTCTTATATATTTCGACAACTCACGGCACAACGATAATTTACAAATTATAGTTTTCGTTTTCTTGATATTTTAAATACTTTATTGAAGTATTTATATATTTTTGTTGATTTTCTACGTGTTATTTAGAGTGAAAAGATATTTCTACGTATTAATGTATGTATAAAGAGTGATTGTAACGCGAAATTACGATATGGATACTTTTTTGAACAGTATAATAAAGTGTGAGATTTCTTACGATAGTACTTTTTTAAACAGTTCAAAAAAGTTCTAGTTAGCTCCCGCTAAAGGGTGTAGAAAACGCGGATTTAGCTCACGCAGTGCTATAAAAAATAATAAGATGCCAAAGGAAATACATATTTTTTTCCATGCATAAACTTAAAATTCAAATAAAATAGTTTATGTCTTGAAAAAAAATCGAATATTAAATCAAACAAACGCAACTTTCTCTATAATTCGTGCCAAAGTGCTAAGATCCACCTCTTAAATCGTTGCTATAATCAAAAATAATAGTTTAGCAAAATTTAAATAAAAAAGTTCTGATGAACGCATTTATTGTAAACATTCATTTTACTATGTAATTCTATCTCTTTCACTAACAATGAACTCCCCAGCTCCAAGAAACAAATTCTGCTAAAACTGCAGGATATGATTTTTTAATGAAAAAAAAAATGAACCCATGTTTTTTTCTATTCACCGAATAGGCACTTTAGACAAAGATATAGATATTTATATTAAGAAACAAATTCTGCTAAAACTGCAGGATATGATTTTTTAATGAAAAAAAAAATGAACCCATATTTTTTTCTATTCACCGAATAGGCACTTTAGACAAAGATATAGATATTTATTTACGGGTTCCCTTTTTTCATCAAAAAATCATATCCTGCAGTTTCAATCAAACGCGTTTTTCGGAGCTGTGGTGCTCTCTTTGTAAGTTCAATAAATTACTCCATGTTGCTAGCCAGTTTGTAGATGAAAAAATGTAGTTGATTCATACGTCATAAAACGCTCTCAAAATAGCAAAATATTTTATTTATTTAAACAATCTCAATTTCACAAAATAATCTATGAAAATAATCACTTGAACAGTAATTTTTGAAAAATAAATCCATTATCTTGTATTGCGTGTCACGAACATTATTGAGTAAAATTAAAAAAAAATCCACTAATTAGTTACAGGTTAAAATTTTGAATTTCTGTAATGCAGTAATGATATTTTAAAAATTTTAAGTTATTTTAGGATACTCTAAATTCTTTATAATTAATAAAATTGAAAAGTTTAATGAATGTACTTAAAAATTTGACTGATTATAATGGTTACAGCACACGTTACAAACCAATGTATTTATTTTTAATAATTGCTCTGATTGTAATTATTGATATAATTAATAAGTTGGTAAATCAAGAATGTTATAAATTTTCACATTTCTTTTACTAACAAGTATCTATTCAAGGAAAATATTTACCCATTAAATTTAAAATTAAATAAAAGTTAATCAACGTGCCCTTAAAATTTCCACTTTTATTTCAGCTTTGTTTTTACGAGCACTTATATCCACAAATGAACTTCCTCTTGACTTCACCTATTATTAAAAAAAAAGAAATAAGAAAAAGTATCAAAACACTGAAAATCAGCTATGTCCTTACTTAAAAAAAGTACGCACTCTTGTAAAAAACAGACTTACTTCATCTGAAGCACTACGTGCTTTTTTTCATCGGTCCTTTATATATGTAATATAAGTCGCACTTGACTTTTACTTATGATAAGAAAAAAAAAGAGATGCTAAAAGAAGACGTTTTGCTAAGCCCATTATGACGTAGGTTTATATGTCGTAAATTTTTACGATACTACACCGCAGTAATAAGCGAAATCTAAAAATATTTTTTGTATGTTTCCCTTTTTTCCATTTTATATATACTTCTTTTTTTTTTCTTTTTTTATCTTTATCGGATTGAAAGTCGTAAATGAGATGACGAGGTTCTTTTCTTCCTCTTTTCATTTTGTGCGCACGCTGTATGCTTCCTTAAAATCAAAGTAAACAAACACCTGAAATATTTATATATTGACTTCTTCTTTTTTTACGCTTATGGATTACGTGTTAAATTTTATCTTTGAAAAGGCAGCAATATATTTTTCTTTTTTTATCGCGAGTTTTAAATTTCAAACGTCACATACTTCATTTCTTTTTGAGTAGATTTTTGAGCACTGATACCGTAGAAAGTTTTATAATGAGGGAGGAAAAGTTTTGTTGTCTCTATTGTTTTCTTCCTTTTTCCACAAGCTTATTTACTTTATAATTAGGAGATATGTGTGATGTAAAAGAATGATGGAAGTACAAGAGTCTTCACTTGACACAAAGTTTATATCAGAAATAGAAAATATTTAAACGAGATATTTTTTATAAAGATTTATTTCAATAGAACAAACTTCAAAGGTTTATAGTTCTTTTAGATTATGCATGATAGTTAATTTGAATGTTACTTATTTAATCGGAATAAAATTTATTATTCAGAGATACAAAAAAATTCGATTTGATATTTATTGATCGATATTTTTACTTAAAAAAAAATAAAATTAATTTATCTGTTCTGATTGTAATTAAACTCAAAATAAAATAAAGAATATTTAAAAATGTTTTAATATCAAGAAGCACAATCGTATCTCGATTGCAAACAAGATCAATCCTTATGAGTCAAAGAAACTCAACAAAATTTAATGACGTGCGACTAATAAGCTACGTTTAATTATTTGTAGAATAAATTTATAAAAGTTATCATTTTGGTGTAATGTTATACACTGAGAGAAAAGTTTAATAACTGTTAAAATATCTGTATATTTGATTTTAGTTTTGAGTTTTCTTAGTATTTATTGTATTATATATTAATAATTAATATATATAAAGCTAATAACTTCATATATTTACTATAAACTTTACGTATCTTTAGAAAGAATATAATATCTTAACTATTAATATTTGATTTCAACTATTAAGATTTGTATATTTAATTAGAATCTACAATATATACTTTAATAGTTAATATACTAAGTTAACAGTTATGAAATCTTTCTCTCAGTGTAGTGGGTGTTGTATCGACGTAAATAATTTAAAAAAGTGTTACTTCGTATAAGAACATTTTATTCATGTTCCACCTACACAGTAAAATTGTTAATTATCAATGTTAGCACTTAATACATAACAAAACTATACGATCAGTCAAGTCGTCAGTGTCTCAGTCGGTAGAGCGATGGATTTGTAATCTCGGGATCCCGAGTTCAAATCCCGCTCTCGGCTAGTTGATTCAAGCACCACAATGATTGCATAAATAAAGCGACGTTAAATAAAATAAAAACTATTCAAATATTCACGTCCTCCATGAATATAGTAAATTTTTTTGCATTCTTATACTTATATTCTACCTCTCACCCTATTCACAGCGTCAGAATAAAGAAAACGAGAAGAAAAACACTAAGAGCAGTTTTTCTTCAGTGAAATTAATAAATTGAAACTTCCTTTGTGCATTATCATTTTTTTTTGTATAACCTGACTACAGAAAAAAGGTAGTGATATACGTATAGCGATGTATATATACATATACTCTAAATAAACTTTAGCGCATCATCGTTCCCTTATGTATATTTACTATACATGCACGAATGAGTTTGCTTTCTACTAAGCAAAGTAAACTATATAATCTTGGATAAAGTTTTTTTTCTTATATAGGTGGAAAAACCTTTCTTTTTTTTCTCTTTTCTTTGCCATTCTCGCATGGATGAGCGCGTTTGGTAACAAATTTTAAAAATGATCCAACGTACAAAATATATAGCTTTTCCCTTGGCTCTTCTTCTTTTTCATCCCTTTTCAATAGAAGCTTAATGCGGTCATTCAACCGACGATTCCGTCTTGTGTATAATATATCTTTAAAAAATACAAGAAAAATATATACGAAAACAACATTTGAGAATAATGTTGATAGATTTTTTGAAACTTTTTTTGTGTTTGGAATTTTGCGTGAACTTTTTGGGTGAAGATAGCGTACATTAGAAAAATATTCAAAGATTGTTTTCATTAATTAATGTTTGAAAAAGGTTTTAGAACATTTTTTAAATTTTATTTAATAAATAGGTATCAGTAGTTTTACATCTACATATATTACAAAATACAAAATTTTTAATTTCATTTATTAGTACAATATTAATATTTGATACTATACCTTTATATATTTATTCTAATAATTAATAAATCGACCCTGGTAGAAATGATTCCATTTAATGGCTAGTTAATCCCTAGTAAAAATGGGTTTAATGCTATTTCTTGGCTTATAACCATTTTAAATGGGTAAATTTCTACCAGGGGATAGTTTTAAATAATTTCCTTATTATATTCTTAGCAAACAGAACATAAAGAAAATGCGAAAAGTCAATAATTTAGAAACTTTAGCTGGATAAGTAACTTCCAAGTCAATAGCCACTACAAACTAAATACTTAAAAGTTTTTTTTTTTTTTTTCAAAAAAAAATATGAAACTGTAAGCTTTTCAGTTACGTACTTCTCTGACTATCTCTTTGTGCACGCTCTCGAAACTCATGAAAAAAAAATCAATAATTTATCTTAAACTTATTAAGTGCTGAATGCTTAAGGATTTTAATTGGTTTAAAAATATTGAGTTATAACTATATTAAATAAATAAATTTTTAAAGGCACATAAGCAATTTTAGAGTTTTAAATAAATTAGCAATGTTTTTTAAAAGCTAATCATATTTCATTATGTGAAGGACATGAAAAAAAATTTCGTTTGGTAAAAAGATTTTTTTTTAAGCAACAAAAATCTACTTCATGAAATTCATTAATTAACGAATCGTAAGATTAATCGTAAAACCTTCTATGGTAAAAAATAAAAATTTCTGGCCATTGTTCCAAGCTTATGTGTGTCCTTGTGATGGTTATTCTAAGCTACGCGCAACCACACTTTAAAATATATTAAAAAAAGTAAAGAAGAAGCCTTTGAAGAAAAACTAAAATTTTAATTAAATAATAAAAAAAAGCAATACAAAAACTTTTAACTTCTTAGAACTAATTTCTGTTGACTTTAAAGAAAACTAAACAAAGATGAAATTTAAATACAAAGCTTAATTATATCTAATTAGAAATTCTTAATTCAAAATTCAAAATCTCTGTTCTTCAATTAAAAAAAAAACTGATTTGAAACTAACGTTTTAGAAAGAAAAATTCATCAAACAATTATAATCTTTTCAGAAATTAAATTTTAATTAATTTTAATCATAATTGTTATGCTTTGTAATTTGAGCACTTTTAAATATCATCAATATCAAGATAATAAGGTTTTCTCCAAATTGAAATTTTCTAATTTCTATACTTTAACTTTTCACATAAACAAATTTCAATTTGTAATCTAATCAAGAAAGTATGTAGTAACTATGTTCCATATGCAGCGCCAATTTTGTTAATCGAAAAAGCACTTCACTGTATACTGCCTCTAATTTTAATGGAATAACTGAATTTTTTTTTTCCAGCGCATCAAACAAGCACATCAAAGGGTTGTTATACAAAGAATTTTTAAGCAAAAAATTAATAAAACCTTACAACTAAAAGCTTGATACTTAAAAAAAATTAATTAAATTAGAATCAAAATAAACAATTTTTGTATATGACTTTTTTTTCTTTAACGTCGCTATATTTATGCTATTTGTAATGCTAAACAGCGACGAAGCTCGTAAGTGTGTTTATGAACAATGCACATGTAACGTACGGTGGTGCTTGCATCAATCGGCTGCGGGATTCGAACACAGAACCCCAAGATTATAAATCCAACGCTCTACCGACTGAGCCACTAACCGGCTCTGTGTATGACTTGAATAATAATATAGAAAATAACAATAAAATGTTACGACTTCATTTGTAGTAATGACAACAACAAAAAAAGCGCAAATGAAGTTACGATAATATTGTCGAAACGACATAAACGAATGCTTTCATAAGTATCAATAAAAAAGTCATCATCGTAATAAAAATATGTAATTTTCATCCAGCTTGAATTACTAAGTCTTATATTTCTAACCTACTCTTTTCCTTTTTTTATACATCCACAAACAGTCCTATCTCCATAAATATTAACAAAAGAGAAAAAAAAAATAAAAGAACTTCTCACCCTCCAACACTTAATTTTTCTCTTTCTCTACATTATATATAGTTACAACTCGTTGCTAAAATTTAGTATCTGACGATTGTTGTCCCTTAGCACCAATACGTAATAAACCATGCCTCGTTACATCTACAACGTAATACATCAGTTTTATGTATGTATACACGGTACAGGAAAATTTTTACCAAACCCACCCCCCGAACCCTGACCCCCTTTTATCAGACGAGAAATAAAAAAGAAAACAAACAAAGTAAGAAAATTCTACAACTTTTACAAGTATAAGAGAAAGAAGAAAAAAAAAAAGAAAAACGGGACACTTTAACGACCCTTCCGTATTATTTCATGTTACGCCGTTAGAGTAAAGTTTTTTGCCCTTAAGGGAGCTTTAGGTACGCGCAACGTAAAAATAATTCGCCATATCCCCCTCAAGAGAAGTGATAGAGAGAATGAAAAGATAGAAAGAGGAAAAAAACAGAAAGTCTATTGAGGAAAAAGGTGAAAAGAGAAAGAAAATCTCGGCCAAAATAAGAAGAAAAAAAGCAGAAAGAAAGGAAAAGTCCAATCTCAGAAAAACGAGGGGATCGTGTCATTACGAGACGTACAAGTGTATATAGACGAAAAGCGACTCTACTGGTACGCTTTTCTCAGTTAATGTTAAAGGAAAGGAGAATAACAGTCGTATAAAAGTGAGAAGGAAAAAAAAGATGTTGGGTACACGAGAAAAGATAGATAGCTTGATAATAGAAGCAACAGAGATAGGAATATATTAGAATTTTTAGGTAGGGATTTAGGGTTAAAAGAAGAAAAAAAAAAGAACCAAGAGGAAATGAAAGATGAGAAGTTTAGCATAAAAATGAAGTGTTGGGAAGATAGTCTAATAAGAGAATAATGGCTGGAAAGGAAAAAGATTAATTATGAAGAAGTCGAGCAGAAATGTTGGGTGAAGTATCAGTAAAGTATTTTTTTCTTTTTTTTTTCTTTTATGTTTCATTTATTTTTTTTATTTTTAGTATAGTAAATTATTTTTGACGATCTTTATTATTTATAAACATGTTTTAAATTTTTTATGATGGTTATAATATATTATGTGTTTAAATGAACATACTCATATGAATTCGATGAGTTCATATGAATTATTTAAACAGTAGTGAAAACTCATCGTAATGTGAATCAATTAGATTATTTAAATTAAACAATAATAATTAAATATTTTTTTAAGGTAAAAAAAACCTTTAAATTGTAATTAAGTTTTTCAGTGAATTTATTTTTGTATGCAGTTTAAGAATCAAATTAAAAATTTGTTCAAGCAATTTAAATTTTATTTGTTTTTTCCTAATTTTTTTTACAACTTTAAAAAATCTTTTTTGTGCATGAATTGTCCAAAAGCAACAAAATAAATATGCATTGTTACAAACAACTTCAACGTATAAACAAAAAAAATTGTCGACCTAGCCATGTTGAAAAATCTTGAAAATCTCGCAAAAGTAAACAAACAACGAAGGTCGTCTACATTGACCGTTAGTCTTCCACCCTCATGCCAACCGGGAAATAGTGAGAAAATGAAAAAAAAAATGAAACAAGAACAAAAAAAATACAAACATAAAACTAAAATAAGAAAAAAAATAGATAACTACGTAGATGCAAGGGAGGTAAAAAAGAAAGAGCCGCTAGGGCATCATAAAAGATCCATCTAGAAAAATGCGTAAAGTTATAGTGAATGAGTTTCGTCATTGGGTCACTATTAGACTTTTATATTTATATATCGAGGACCTTTGCGTTATACGATATTGTATATTTTTATGTTTAACATAGTTAGGTCAAACACACACCCGGAAGAATCCGATTGGGTATTATCCCCTTATTGCTTATAGGTTAGGGTACCCCATAACCTCTACATTTTTTTTCTTTGTCTTAGGATTGGGAATCATTCCTGCTGTAATTTTTTATAGATAGAGAAACACTTTTTTGTTAGATACGTGATAATGATTTGTTTTTCTTCTTCTAACCGTTTGTTTTTATACTAAAATAGAAATTGCTATCTTTTGATTTGAAATAAAAATAGTTTTGTTTACTTTTTTTCGGCTTCAATATTGAAACATAATTTTTTTTATGAAATCCCAATAACAAATTTAAATTTTTATATTAGTTGATAACATAAAAAAAGGTAAAAAATAATCAGTATTTACTTATTGCTCTCATATATTTTATGCAAATAAATCTAAATTTAGAAACCTAACTTGAGGCTATTCCGAAAATTGATCTAATTTTTTATATTCCTTACCATGTATATTTTTAGTTTATTTTGTATAAGTATGAAGTTCATTTTCATTTGGAAGTTAGGTCAACCCTCCAGTTTCGACTAAAGCAGATATACTTCATACAAGTTTTTGCGTTGTCTTTCAAAGATTTTATACAATAAATTTTGTTCATTCAAAAGTAATTACGAAAATCGGAAGAAATATTCAGGGTACGCGGCATGATAAAATAAAATATTTCAAATATATTTTTAAAAATACCAAAATCTGAATATTTTTTATACTTATTATAATTTCAAAATGATCTTACACAGTCTTTAATATTTTTAAGAACTACAACCCAAACATTTTTAGGTGGCAGCTTTCATAGGTTAAAATGATGTTTTAGCTTTGTTTTTTTTTCAAAATAACATATTATTACATGTTATGACTTAAATTAATCATCATTGCAATTTTAATTAACAATGGGGATTTCCAGGATGTTTGTGAACAAAGCACATGTAACGTACAGGGATACTTGTATTAAACGGCCGAGTTCGTGATTCGAACTCAGGCCTTCGAGTTACAAATCTATAGTTCTACCAAGTGAGCGATTGGAAACCTCATTTCTATATTATATTTTGTTTATTAATGTCTAAAGTTGAGTTTCAAATGTCTTATTAAAACCTCCAATATCATTATAGAATATTGTAACAGTAGTACATGAATATAGAAGTTAAAAAAGCTTCTAGTCCACTTCCACTATATTTAAAACGAGCGTTTTCTCTCTCTTTTCCTCTTTCTCTCTCTTCTCGTAACTCCCATACGATTCACGTCTCCGTATGAATAATAGCAGAGGATCATTATTAACAACATTCTAGCCAGGAAACTACCACATCATACTAGAGACTGTTAAGCGGATCGATTGCCGGCCACCAAACCAGGTATAGTGTAATAAGACCGATGCCAAAACTCATCTACATCTTCCCATGAAAATCAACCCGAAGCAATGTCTCACTTGTATTAATTAGAGCTATTTAACTTATAGTAATATGTCTAAAATATTAATGTATCAATATGTACCAAAATAACTTTTCAATACTATGCACGCTTGAAATGATTAAAATTTTTTCGAGATTCAATAGTCATTTTGTAACCCAAATGTTAACTAATTAAATATATTTGTTTAAAATAAATCTCAATTTTAATACTGGAAGAAATAAAATGAATATAAGATTTCGTTCATTATTACCTCTCTTTAAATCGACAAACATTACAATATATACAAAATGAATAATATTACACTGTGTGAGTTGGATTAAGTTGAATGAAACATTTGATTCTTGTTTTCATTGTCACAGAGATTGTAGAAAATTACATCATTTACATTTTTTCGTCACGTCAGCTGCATTTCGTGTCCTGAAAACTCTTCATTTCTGTTTTCATTAAAATGCATTTCCTGATTTATCAAAAATAAATTTGTTAATTTTAAACTACAAATTTAAATGATATTTCAAATAAAGTTTATTCACAGTTACATAAAAATATATTTAAACATAATTTTTAAGTAAAAATTTGAAAATTGAGCAGAAAAAGTTATATATTAAATTTATTTAGAAAAATCTACTTTCTATGTGCGTGCATGAGTATGTAAGGTGTTGAAAATGAAAACATCACCAGAATGCCTAATCTCTCACGTTGATCTTTGCAATCGATTTCTCACTTCTTTTAGACATCTTTAACTAAAATCTCACGTCGTTTCACTTGAAATAAATGATCAAATATATTTTAAATTTATAAAATAAAAAAAATAAAATTACAAAAGAATTACCTTACAAAACCTTTCTGCTAGTTTTAAAAGTTATTCTAAAACAAATTGCAACTAGAGGTACATTTTTGGTAATTAAAACAGAAGAAAGAATTTCTCAATTCTAAGAAAGCAGGAAGTTCTACGAATGATATTAAATTAATTAATTTAATTTAAGAAAATTAAGATATATTTAGGAGAAAAACAAATTTCATTGTATTCATTTTCATTGGAAATTTCATTTTAAAAATGTAATATTTAACATTCTGTAATAAGTGAAATAAAAATTTTCTAAGAAAAAACTTATTTATTAAAACTTAATCTTGTAGGTTTTTAAATAAATAAAAAGGGGTTAATTAATATCTAAATTCTATAGTCAGATTTAATAATAAAACTTATACAAAAATTAATTAATTTAAATAAATGAATTTAATCAATAGAAAATTTAATAAGAAACTCAAAACAATAATTAACCTTTGACTTTAGAAATATACAGCTGGAAAAGTAATAAACTAACTAGGTATAGGTGCATTAACGCAGTTATATTTGCGTAAAAAAAGAGAAAAATAAAAGTGTAAGAAATTCTTATCTTTCCGTTCCTTTTTTGTAGCGTACATAACTTTTGCGTGAACCGTCATAATTCGTCGAGCAAACACAGTGAACTTCCCGGATGACAACGACTACGACTACGACGACGACAACGGGTATAACAATGTGAATCCAGAATAATTCAATGTCATTTTCTTCTTCGTGCTGGGTACAAATTTAGATTAATTTGTTCTTATACATAAATATATAATTTTTACATGAAAATTTAAGATATTAAAATGCAATTAATGAAAATTGTACCTTAAGTAAACTTTAGCATTTATGAAACAAAATCTAAAAATAAGTATGAAAATTGAAGTTTAAATGCTAATAATATTTTATAAAAATATGAATATTACGCAATTCGTTCTGTGCTTCAAGGATAAATTAAATGAGATAAGATGTTATAAACTAGTTGACATTACAAAACTAAAAACAAAAAAAAATATTTCTCCTAAAGTTTTATTTATAAATCAAAACTAACAATCATAAACAGATTATGAGTACCTCTTAAGGATTTCTTTTTTATAATTTAAACAATCGTTGACATAACAAGTGAAGATAAGAGGTACATTTCAGCATTTAATTCTCTTACATTGAATAGAAAAATTTATTTTACTACATTGACATTATTTTCAATAACATTGATACAAATGGAAAAACACTGTTGATAAAAGAAAATTGTTTTTCTATCTCTACAATTCCTATAAACGTACTAAAATTTGAATATATATATGTGTTATTGTTTAATCCCAAACTTGTTAATTAACGACAAAATATATACAATGGGTACAAGGGTCAAAATGGGTGATCGTAAATTGACTGTGAAGCCATATACGCGGTCGAGTTGAGTTAACGCCAGCAATCATCAGTTGCCAGTCCTTAATTAGCATAATTGACGTAGCAAAAGCATTAGACCGAGATTATCTCACTTGGGCTCATTGCTAAAGGAGAAACACAGAGAGAGAGAGAGAGAGAGAGAGACCATTAGGAGAAGAAAGAGAAGGAACAAGGAATGTTTAAGAGATGGGCATAACTATGTTACTCGTGTGGATGTAATGGATATTTCACATAGTTTATATCAATAGATTACATACCAAATATTTATGGTCGTTTTTTTATTTAAAAAATCTATAGAATCTTGTGTATTCTGTACTGACTGAAATTTGAACAATTCAATTATGGTGAATGAAGTTTAATTATAAATTGTTTAATTGCAATCTCGAGTATATTTATTCAATCGAATAATTAGCAAAACTCTTAAATAGATTAAATTTAAACTATCAGCGTTATAAACGTAGAAATAAGAACAGTAAAATAAAATTTTCCATTTAGTATTATTTTTAACCATTACTAATGTAATTAATTGATAAACATGCGACTAAATAATCAAAACGCTTAATTAACATTATTAACAATATTTGTGGATAAAAGTAGTAATAGTAGTATCCGGTCAGACCAGTTTAGTTCGATTTAATTATTTTATTGATTTTAATTAATAAATTTTTTTATTTTGGAAAAGTAATTAATTTTTTTTTTAAGAAAAAGGTTAAACTTGCCCATGACTGGATTCAAATTAAAGTCTAGTTGCAAAACAAAGACCGTAACGTTCAACCAAGTTAAGTTAATTTCCTACCTCATAGTTTGTAACTTTGCGAGGGAAGCATAGCTTACAACTATTACGTTCATAAACATTTTAAATTATTTAAATAAATATTTGTATAATGTTACATTAAAATATACTTCAAGTGTAAATTTTCACTATCAAAACAACATAAACTATAAATCAAAAGAAAATGATTTATTTTTAAACAAAAGAATTTCGCTTATTCGTCGTAATAAATGAAATTAAGTTTATTAATACGATTTAATATACACTTAAAGCAGCTTAGTTTATTTCGTTACTTTTAACCTATTTAGTATAAAAGCCAAATGCAAATTTTGCACGGAGATAAAGGGTATGATTGTCTCGCTATTAAAAGCACAACGAATGTATGGAATGTTCTTTTATAACCTTTCATTCATCTCAAAGTGTATGAATTAAAAATATTGAATAGGAATTTTCTTGAAATTTTAGAATGTGGCTTTCGGTATGCGGTAATAAAATGCATGTGTCAATTGGATATTAAAATTTTAGACATAAAAAGTGAATGCATAATATTTTTGTATATGTAAAAAATACTAGAAATTTTAACTGTCTTGATGTTTTCAATTATATCTAAAATTCTAATATCTATTG
Organism: Anastatus disparis; assembly: GCA_017163975.1. Classification (NCBI taxonomy): domain Eukaryota; kingdom Metazoa; phylum Arthropoda; class Insecta; order Hymenoptera; family Eupelmidae; genus Anastatus; species Anastatus disparis. The sequence goes on from JAFFSR010000381.1 coordinate 3,741,477, forward strand.
GCGGAAACAATTAATTAAAATTTATATTTCTTGATACTAGCAAATATTTGCAATAAAAAAAAACTTTTCAACTTTTCAAATATCATTAAAATTACATAAGCCGTATAAGATTAATTTTTCTAACATTCTTTCAAATACAAAAACACTTAAAAAAAACAAGGTATTCGTATTATTTTATTGTTAAAAAAACAAGATCAAATTAATTTTTTTATAAAAAAAGTGTGTTACAAATAATTGGTTTAATTGAATTAATAAAAATGAATAAAATAACTATAAAAATAAAAAAGTATAAGTAAATAACTTGAAAAAATTATCTTGAAAATTTGCAGACGATTTTTTAAAAAAACCAAAAGTAGATATAGTAAAAATTTTACAATGAAATTTGCAAAACCAGGGGAAGGAGGGAGAGGAAAAGTAAATTATTTTAATAAGTTATGTAAAAATCAAGAGTGGGTAGTGGAAAAATTTTAACAATGAAATATATAAAAAGATTGTATTTTGTTGTACATATAGCAGTGCCCTAAAATTAAAATAACAGTTATTTTTAGATACGAGCAAAAATTTTTTTAATTACAAATGTTTACTTAATAACGCATATTCAAAGTGTAAAAATAAAAATATTAAAATCCAATCAATGTATTTTATAATATACATTGAAATGTCATTCAATAATTTATTTGTTACAAATAAATAAATATAAATTATTCATACCAATAATTTATCTATTTGCAAATCCATTTTTGTGTCCAATAAAGTATACAAACAAAAGTTTTGAAGCTTCCAAGCTCTAATGTATATTTGTATATATAAGTACGTACCACGTCACCTGCATCTAATTGAGCGTACATAAGAGCAAGGCCAATAGTTGGCGTTTTAACGGCTTTTGGCCCTGGCGTTTAGCCTATATAAGGCTTAAATTGTCAGGAAATTTGTACAATGATCAGTGGATCAAGTTTTGGCAAGCGTCGTACGAAAGATAAAAGTTAAAAAAAAAATAACGTAAAAGGAAAGTAAAAGAAATAAAGAGGTTGATCGTGGAACGTTTTAACGTTAATGAAGTGTATCTGGGAGCTCACCAAATGTTGTTGACATACATGAAGCTTAATTTCAAAAGTTAGTAGGAAAATGGTCAAACTTTTCTTTATTTTTTTTCTATTTATACTTCTTTTTTGGTTTATTGAACGAGGCTGGATTGCAAATGTTTTACCAGCGATTTACGGTTAAGCCTTAAAGGTTAATCGACTTTTTACGTGTTGTTTGTTGGATAACATTTTTTATCGCATATAGAGCAAATGATTTTAAATGTTGGATTGGTTCTTTTGTATAGCGACAAATAAAAATGCGATTTTTTCATGTTCACAAATTGTTTTAAAGTTTTTTTTTATTTTATCAAATCTGTTCGATGTGCGAAAGTATACACAATGAACTAGAGTCATTTCGTTTTATAATTAGATTCAGATTCAAAATTAATTGTGAAACAATAAATCACTTTTATGAATTTTTCATAAGATAAATGTGCATCAAAATCAAAAAATTTAATGATTTTAAAAATATATATTTCACTTGACTCTACATATTTCAAATCTACAAAAAAATGACGAAATTTTAGAAAACCAAAATAAAATATCTTTAAAATGCTTTTGTAAAGAAAACCAAAAAAAAAAAAAGAAAAATCGTAGATAGATTAAACCTCGCAAACGATTTCATTCGTATTTGTAGCAATAAAATACAAAAGGATGTATATATTGCGCGCTCACGTATACACACAAAGCAGCAGTGAGAAATATTCGAATAAAAGGCATATAATTACAGGTCACGAAGAGTAACTTTCTCTAGGAAAAGCAAGAGGAACTATATATACGTATGCCTAGCTTGAAATTACAAAGAATGAAAAATAGAAAGAGGGAAAAAAAGAGAGAAAGAGAATGAGTACAACAGAACGTTCGGTGTATAATACATACACATACATACCAAAAGCTTGATTGGACGATCAAGCGTATATATAGCTGAGGCTTTTTTTTCTCTCTACGTTGTAGTTATGTCTTCAGGGCTAAACTTCATAGAGAGAAATAAAAGCAAAGAGAGATATGTTGAAAAAAAGATTTTTTTTTTTAATTTCACGATACACGCATATTTTGCAATAGTCAGTCGAGAATATTGTGATTCTTCGAGTTGTTTGTTATATTAGTTTAAAAATTTGTTCTGTGAGTTTGTATAAAATAGTCATTAAAAATTTTAAGTTTTTTTTTCAATTGAATATTTGATTAGTGATTATTTTAAACGATTGAATAAAAAATATTATTACAAAGCTTTGAATACTTATAATAAACTTATTTTTAATTTTATTTAACGTCGCTGTATTTCAGCTATCATTTTGATGCTAATTAGCGACGAAGATCATCATTGTGTTTGCGAACAAAGCATGTAACGTACAGTGGTGCTTATATCAGTTGGCCGAGAGCGGGATTCGAACTCGGATCCTCGAGATTATGAATCTATCGCTCTACCGATTGAGCTACTGACGACCTCGAATTTTAAAAATTTTGTTAATTAATTAACTTTGATTGGTGAAAAATTATAATCTTTAATAAAAATTAATAATTTTAATAATCATACAAAAATTGTTGACATTATTTAGAAAAATGATTTTCTAAATATAAATATTAGGATGATAATTTTTTCAATAAAGTCATATGAACAAAGAATAATAATCCGATGGATTATCATTCAAATTAAAAGAAAAAATAGAAAAATCGCACTTCCACGTACAAGCCAATAAATCAATTTATTAATTAAAACAAAAGTAAAAAAAAAATAAATAAATTTTCAATATTATCTATCACTGTCTTTTTTCTTTGAAACTATTTAAAAACAAACTTCTAGATATTTAATTAATGCAATTAAAATTTCCAAAGCTATCCAGCGCTCGACTGGTATATTATAAACATTTTGATGAATATACAACAACGAGCTTTTTATAATACATCTTATAAATTTAGTTTACAAAGTGACGCGCAAATGAGTTATTGTATTTTCTCCTCTTCATTTATACTTTAAGAGGATTAAATATCTCTTTCGCAGTGTGTTAATGAACTTAAATCAATACTTTAAATACTCTCCATTGCGGAACAATATTGCTCATGTTTACATTTTTTTCATCTCAAAGAAAAGAAATCTAGAAGTATAGACAAAGTTTTAAAGTGGAAACGTATTTATAACGACGATGCTCAAGGTAAAAAGAAATTTTTTTTATAAAATGCAGATAATTTATTACTACGTTATGGCGAATCCTTGTTTATTTTCTCGTGACATTTACTAAATCATATCCTTTTATTACGTGATAAATCTTTGTTTCATAATTTTTCTGAATATTTATAATGAAGTAAAGAAGTTAAACAACGTAGATCAAAGTTATGAATAAGAAATATATATTTCAAAAGTGACTGCTTGCTTAGCATACTTTTATAATAATTTCATGAATTTCCTCGAAAAAAAATCTTGTAAATTTACGAGAAACTTACGTCCTGTTACAAATAGCATGTCAAGTGATAAATTTATAATGCTAAAACAAAAAAGAATTGAAAAAAATAATTGAGCCTAGTGTTAACTAATCATGTTAAAAATAGCCTCTTTATTGGCTGAACATTAATTTAAAGCGAAATAAAGCACAAATTTTCAAAGCTTTTCACGTGTATTAACTGAAAGAAAAAAGAAACTAATTAAACTTTGAAGAACAAAGTTTAAATAATGAGAAATATAATTTACTTGTCAAAAATTAACGATCCACTGACGCACAGCATATATGCGATATTGACGTATCTTTGTCGATATTATATACAAAGAAAATCAAAATAAACGACAGAAAAAGTTTTGACGATGACGCATGTTTTTAAAGTTATTATAGAAAAAAAAACGACCGCGGAAAAATGAAAATAATAAAATAATAAAAGAATAAAATATACTATGTTTGTTCTGGCACATTAAAAATATAAAATCATTTGAAATGTTTTTTTTTATTATAATCAATATTTAATAATAAGTGTATGTACAAATTGTTCGTAAAAAAACCAATATAGTCAAAGTATGCGATGAATGCAAATATAAATGCATAAAACCTAATGAATATAAAATTTTTATAAAAATGTTTAGGATCAAGCCACATGTGCTCGTAAAAATAGTCACAGCAAAAAATAAATGAAAAAAAAATAAACTTGTTCATAAAATCGACGAATCGATTATCTAAATGCTTTTATAGTACCTCTTTTATTTACAGTCAAAACATACTTTCTCCCACTAACTCTTACGAAAAACAGAAAAAAAGGAAAAGAAACATCGTTGAAAAGATAGAAAAACTTGTATTAGCTCATTTAGACTAAATACGTCATGTACGTACAATTCATCAAAAAAAAAAAAAACGAAGCTCCGAAAAAAAACGGTATTTACATATACATACATATTTAGAATAAGTAAATAAGGAAATAAGATAAGCGCAAGTACGCGGGAGTAAGCACGAAGTGGCCGGTAGGTCGGCATAAGAATGGATAACATGTGTATAACGTTGAGGCTACGTATATATTATATGTTGATGTTAGAAAGCCTGTCCATAATAACTTTATATTTTACGAGCACAAGGGATAATATTTTTTCTCTGGTTTTTTTTCTTCCTTTCACAATGACACGTGCTATGAAAGATGTTGAACAGATTTTTATAGTCTATTTACTTTGCATATTTTTTTTTCTACATATATATTTTCTTTTGCATATTTTTTCCTATTATTTTTTTATTATCCTTTTTTATTTATTTTTAGTAGGTTGTTTTGCATTTTGATTATTTAATTGAAATGAAGAGAACATTGATGATGGACATGATTATGAACAAACAATGAATTTATAATGATTATAAAATACAATATTATGACAACCTTATAATGTTTGTACGATCACGTTTTCATAAAATAAAATAACAAATGTGTAATTCAATAACAACGAATGTTACGTCAGTTTTAATATTGATAAAAAATACAAACATGATAATAATGAAAAAGTATTAAAAATTATTTTACTTATTTTTCACATATATATTATATAAATATAAAAATAAATATAAAATTAATATCTTATCAATTTCACAAGGAATAATTTAATATTCAGCTTGGAAAACAATCACCATATTTATTTTACTTAATAAAATAACAAAAGTTATTTCATACAAAAATTTTTACTACCGTAAAACATCACTCAACGTAAATTAAAAAAAAAGTATGAATTGTATAAATGTCTTTGTAAACTTCCATATTCATTTAATTTTTTTATCAAGCCCGCGGTCCTTGTCTACCATCTCCTCTTTCTCTTGATATTCTTCTTTTCCTACCGCTCAATCTAGTGATATTTCTCAACATCTATATTTTCTAATCCTACCCTTGTTCCACCACTTCATTTCATCCCTTGACTTTGTAAGATCAACGAGTAAGAAACAAAAGAAAAAAAAAGAATAAGGAAAGGTAGAAAAAGAAGAATTGCTAACCGAAAAGGAATAAAGTACAAAATTATATGTACATCCCAAAAAAATAGGCGGACGGATTGTACGATTTACCGCAAGAAAGGAAAAAAAATCTATATATTTTCACGCAGCCCCTCGAGGTATATTTATATACTATGTTATATCAACGAGAAAAAAAATTAAGGTTGGCAAAAAAAAAGAAAAAAACGGACTCTTTATCTTCTACCCATTTCCCTTTTGTATTTAGATGCTCGAAAAGCGTTACGTATATATTGCTTGATAATCGAGCAAACCAAAATGTGTTATATATATACGTATTAAACGGAGGCGTTAAATCAATGCATGTAATGACTATCAGGCGATGTATTTTAGGATCGTTGAATTGTACATATATGTATACGTGTATAAGGGAACATTGCAGGATGTGCAGAATCATGTACTGCGTATTATCGCGAGATATAACAATCGTCTGACTTAAGTTATGGCTCACAATATTGTTCCTGTACTGTTTATTTTTTGTTTTGGTTTTTTTTGAGCTTTAATAATTTGTGCGTTGTATTGTACGAACAAATGATTTTAGCCGAATCTTGTTTTCTAGTGGCTATTATCGTTTGTTGGAATGGATGATTCGATAAATTATAGAAGGAATTATTAATAGAATTTAATGAGCGTATAGGATCAATTAATTATAATGGTATTTTTGGTTGTTTCTGATGATTGCTTTATGAAAAAAATAATAATGAAAAGGAATAAAGTTTAATTCAACATAATTTCTTGTTGAGTTTCTATGTATGAAAAAGGAATGGATTTATTTGAATTTTAAAAATTCTGACTTTTGCTAAAAAGTTAACAAAAAAATTAAAAATAACTAATATTGTTACTGATGAAATTTTATAAAAAATTACTGATAGACATTGATTTTAAAATCTGAGAAGAATAAAAAATCTGTTGTAAGCGCTACGCTTTAAAAGATACTAGCTTTTCTTTTAAAAAGTGATAAGCTAAAACCTGTCTGATTTATTCGACACGTGATTGCCTGACTTCCATCAAGTGATGTATTATTTTTAACAAATCAATATTAAAATTTCGTAATCGTAAGTAAATTTTAAAAAAAAATTACAATTTTTATATAAATCAAACTTTTATCTTATTTTATATTAGTACATTTAGAAAATATTTGAAAGCAATAAATCCATCCTAAAAGACATTCCACCTTTGAATGATTTAAAATAAAAGAAACTATTGCGCATGTTCTATTTTCAAAATCTTTAAAAGAATTTTCATTTATAGTTTTATGCTATCATTTAAATTTCTTTTTTCGATTTCTATTTGATTATTTATTGTTCTCATTTTTTTTCTAAGATTGGTTTTAAGTTTATTTCTTCAAACTTTCATTTTCTATTTTATTTATTGTATTAGATTCTTCCGATTTAAAAACTATTACATTATTTTGTTCTTTTTATCTGTTTTTTCCCTTTTTCAATTTTCTCATTTATTTTATTCATTAAGCTACAACACGTTTTCATTAATTACTTTATATCACCTCAAATAATAGCTGTAATCTTAAAAAAATTTTTTTATTATATATATTTAGTAGTTTTTAAAAATCCTTTTGTAACACTTTTGCTTCTTTTATATTATTTTCAATTTTATCCTGATGATGCCTTATATTCTTATATAGTTTTTTAACCACTTTTTTCTAGAGCATTCAGAATCCTTTTATTTTTTCTCTCTTGGGTCATTTCTTTTGTTTATTTTACTTTCTAGAACTTCGCGAATTTTACATATCTGTGCTTCTCTTTTTTTTTATTTTACTGTCTATCGTGCATATTATCCGCTTTCTTAATTCAAAATTCTATTTTTTTCCTTTATTTTCAGTATCATAAAGTATTTTTGCTTTATTTTCTTCTCACTCTTTAAACTTTTATTGCTTCTTCTTCTTTACAATTTTTTAAGTCTATCTATAAAGCTTTTGTTTTTTTCTTTTTCTTTTTTACCCTTTTTTCCTGCCTCGTTTTGAAAAAGTCTTTGTTATAAACTTTATTAACAATACGGACAAATGCAACTTTTTCTTTTTTTCAAAAAAAGAATTTTGTTATTAAAAAAGAGCTATTTCATTCTATTAATTAATATTGATAAAATCATACTTTTCAAATCTCAAGTAAATGATTAAACTTTTCTAGATTTCTAAATAAAATTTCTATATTTATTTTTTCTTCTCTTTTTTCACAGTCAACAAATCTGACCTCCTTTATTTCTTTGTCGTTCTTTATTTTGCTTTGTTTTTATAACCCTCTATCATTTTATCGATTACAATTCATTAGATATCTCTCTCGACTTATTTCTCTTTATTCGTTCATCCAATCATCTGATTAAATCATTCTTCTTTTTTATTTTACTCTTTATTTTAGGCAGAATTTATACTCTCATTACTACTATGTACATACAGTGATTGGTGGGTGTGTGTATATATGTGTGTGTGCACCAGTGTGCAATGAGCTTACGGCCTTAATAGAAAAGAAATATATGGATAACTGCCTGTGCAGCTGCACCTACACAGGAATCTTCTTTAGTCCTCTTTTAAATATATATATATATACACTTATATATCCTTATATATAACGTCCATACGTATAAAGTAAGTTTAAACGGCGTAGAGAAAAAAGATTTCGAAGCAATTACCGAGAGTTGAGAGAAAAGAGAGGAAAAAAAAGCTCTTCGTCTTCTTATACATTCATTCTGTCTTTCTTTTTCTTTCCCTCTCTTTTTTTCCTTCTTTTCTAACTTCCGTTTAAAACGTATATATATATATATATATATATATATATATATATATATATATATATATATATATATATATATATATATATAAAGTATACGCAAAATCGAGAGCGGTCTTTATGTACTGAAATGAAATTCAATTTTCGTATGTATGCTCGATGCACAAAACGCGCTCTGGTTTCGTTACAGTATTTCAATCATTATTTTTTTTTTTCTTATTTTTAATTCCGATTTCTTTGCTTTTATGTCTCAAGTTGATTTTTCTTCTTGTTTTTCTTTTTATTTTTTGAGGATGCATAGAAGAAGAAGACGTTATAGAAAATGTAATGCGTTTATGTACGCAAGGTAAATTTAATAAAGAGTGGAAATTGAAGGTGTATCGATGCGTTTGCAAATAAAAACAGTTATATATACATATATACCAAAGGAAAAGCACGCAAATACGATCACGAAACTTTTGTTAGAATGAAATTCAATGGTATATATACAAAATAGAAATGAAAAAAAAAGAATCCAAGGTAAGTTGAAAACGTTTGTGGCTTGAATTGAGTTGAATTCTAAATGTGATTATACCTTGACATATCGTTTGGAATTGAAAGATTGAGAAAAGAAATATTTTTAACGCGGTAAAATTTTGCGTGGTATTTAAGTTTATATAAAATAAATTATTGGAAATAACATAAGGCTGCAAAATATTTTAGAATCAATTTAATATTAGTTATTTTTTTAAAAATATAATAATAAAAATAAAATAATAATCTTAATTTCCATGACTCCAGTTAATTAGAATAATTACTATTCCAGAACTGTCGAGAGAGAGAAAGAGAGAATTAGATATTGATTTTTCAATTAATTTCAATTATACGAGCCGGTCTATGGCTCAGTCGGTAGAGCGTTGGATTCGTAATCTCGAGGTTTCGAGTTCGAATCCCGCTCTCTGCTGAATCATGCAAGCACCACTTACTACATGCAACTACGTTGCATGTGCTTTCTTCACAGACACACTTACGAGCTCCGTCGCTGATTAGCATTGCAAAAATAGCATAGCACAAATATGGCGACGAAAAAAAAAATTATTTTAATTACTATATTTTTACAATACTCGATAAAATAAATTACATTACCAATAATAATTTTTAATATTAATAACAAACAACAAATTTTTATACAAATAAATTAACAAAGAAAAACATTCAAATGAGATTTATACGTTTTTTTTTTATTTGCAATGATTCCACACATAACTTAGTTATGAGATACATAACTCACTCGTAAAATTTTATATGCGTTAAAAAAAAAGATAAAATATTATGAATGAAAAAAAATTAAATAATATTTTATATTTATGCACTCTTAAATTCGTTAAATTTTTCTTTGATAAAAGTCAAATAAGCATTGACTTTTGTTGCAAACTCCTTATCTTCCTTAAGAAGCTTTATTCAAGCAAATAGAAATTTTCAAAGATTTTCACTGTGGATTTTTACCTAAGTTTCAATTGTTTTTCCCAAATTCATTCGTTCTCTTTGACAGTCGCTGTAAATTTTCAATTCTTTTGAATATTATGGCACTTGCGTTTAAAGTTTAAATATTTATTCCAAAGAGAGCATGACATACAATGTTGAATAATCGCAAAATAAACATTTGTACAGAGACTTGAAGCTGTTTTTAATGCCGAAAATAAATATTTTAAATACTTCATAGAATTTGTTTTCGTGAAATGCGTATGTTTATGGTGTTCTTTTGAAGTTAACTTCAAAATGCTGCTATTCGTAAATAGCTGCTTTGAGGATTTGTAACTTAAAAAAAGGGTTTTTTTAAATATGAAATTCAAGCTAACATTTTGCACTTGAAAGCCACTTTTCACTCAAAATTTTGTTTACAATATATTTTACAATGAAAATAATCAATTTTACAAAACTTTTCATCGGTTCAGTTAAAGAAAAAGTGTCAAAATTCTAAAAGTTGTAAAGATTATTCAACTATGTTTGTATCATAAAATGTTTAGTAATCCCAGAAAGCAGAAAAATTCTCACCCCCTTTAAATTTTCTTATTTTCAGCAACGATAAAATATTAGATTTGAAGGGCCAAAATCCCAGGATTTACTTCAATTTTTCACACGATATATTTTACTGGCCATAAGTTAGCCCAGTCCCCCTTTTTTTTCAAGTAAACAAACCGCATTTTCTATTCCCCTTTTTACCCCCTTAAAAAAAGAGAGAAGAAAATATCTAAGAAACTATAAAGAGAAGAAAATGCCTAGGTTCTTTTATACTCTTTGCGTGCTAAAGTGACATCAAAGCTTGTACGTGTATGTGCACGTGATGTATGTATACGTGTGTGTATATAAGTATACACGATGTTTAACCTGTATTTTAAACTCGCAGCCCCCATTTTAGTTGTGGAGGCACTTTTCCAGAGCGTCGCGCATGCGGCAAAATAGAGCGCACATACATACCACTTTTAAGGGGGCGCAAAGATGCACCACTTTCATCAATTATTCATGGGCTTAATATTCTAAAGCCTTATCGGTCTGCCCTCCACTCCTCTCGCCCCTGGAGCTTGCAAAGAGATGGGCTGACGCATGGAATTCTTTCTTTTTTAACGCGCTTCTATAACACACATATACACACAGCCGGCCTGAGAAGACGGTGTTTTGGATCTAAGGAAAATATATAAGAGGAGACACGCATATAAAGAGGATAATGCCAACTTTTACCTTTTACTTTTATTTTTTTTCCTTTTACTTTTTTTACCTTCTTCGTGCAGAGGCATAAGATATGTTTAGAAGAAAGATTGACGTTCATATATAGCGGGAAAAGTATTTGCCAGAGCTATGAATCTGAAACGCTAGTTCAAATAAAAAGATGCAGCATATTATTTTTCGTTTAACATTTTCCATGAAAATCAAATAAATCTTTCTTAACTCATGTGAATAATAATTTTTATAAAAATAACTTTTTATTTATATATAAAAACTGTAATTTTCCTACGCTTTTATTTATCGATAACATCGGTAGACATTGCCACGTCAGCAAATGTGCGTGGCTTTTTATGCGTATTAGCTAAAAATAAAAAGAAAAATATAAGATGAACATCACCCACGTAACTTGATTTTTCCAACAAAGAAAATAGCATCGCATCTCAAGGGTATAAAGGAAAAAGGAAAGGAAAGAAAAATCAAGTTTGATCAAATGAAATAAAAGACTAGGATAACATTTTGAATGTGTGTATATACCTCGTCAGCTAAAATAGTTGTGCAATGCGTAGGCAGGAAATAGCAATCGATGGGTATAGATATTCTTTATATTTATTTTTTCTTCTTTTCTTTTTAGGTTGTTTTGATTGCCAGCTACTTGGGATTTTGTGAAAACAATGCTTTTATCGTACAGACCATTCAAAGATAAAGGCATATCTTACTCATAGACGTGGAAAGGTATGGCTGGGAAATAATCTAAAAAATAACAAAATATTTTTTTTTTATGTGGGTTAACAGTGTAATTTGGAAAAGTTTTTATCAACATTAACGTCAATGTTTTCACAGCTTTTAAATGTATTATTAATTCACGCTATGTAATTCAGGTCCAAAAATGAAAATGTGAATTTTAAATAAGATTTAATTAGACTAAAGATTATAAAATAATACATTAGCTTGAAAATCTAAGTTGAGTGCACGTAAAAAAAAGTAACTACGTAATGAAATTGAAAACGTATTTTCATATTTTCATACGTCATTTCCATTTGCACTTTATGAATTTTTACTTTTGGTTGCGTATCAGATAAAATTTAACATTTTTTTTTCTTCTTTGCTAAAAATTAAGTTTTTTAAATGACGGAAATTACACTCGAGCTTGCGAAAGTACGTGATGGAATTGAATGATACGAAAATCAATTAAATTCTTCCAACATGTTATTACACCATCAAATTTATATTTCATATGCAATTTATAACTGTTTTTTAATAGCTTATTAAACTGTATACTAAAAAAGGTAAATAAATTTCTGTATAATAAACGTGTAAATAACATTTTTAAATGGCTCATGAATCTAGAATTAAAATAATAATCTTATTTCAAATTCATAATTATTTTTCAAAATATAATTTAAACTTCAAAAAAAATTTTAATTAAATTTTATTCCTACATAACATCATAATTGAAAATAAATCTGAGTAAAAAAACAATTAAAAATAACTTTTAAAATTCACAAAAGTACTAACTTACACTTTTATTTATATAGTATTTTCAATAACAGAAAATTTAAATCGTTTATGCAACAAAATAATATTTTTCTATAACAATTCAATATACTACATTGTTACGCAAATCGAACCTAACCCATACAAGAAAATAGTACAATAGTATAACAATATCCTCAAAATTCTATAACTTAAGAAAAAAAAAAAATTACACCTATCATCTAAAGAGAAGCGCGCATCAAGGAAAAGATGCAAGTAAAAAAGGTAAGTATCGAGCATAAAAATCAAGATAAAGAATGACTTGAAAGAAGCCGTTTTTATGTAGAAGAAAACTCGAATTTTCCGCGAATACCTTTCTTTTTTATATCAAGGATATGAAAAAAGCTTCTATACATAGGTATGTATACACATTCAAAGAATGTTATACACGTAGTAAAAGTAAAGGGATGTATATATAGGAGGAAAATGCAAATTGCCCAGGAATGGTGAGATTGCGCATTTGTTGAAGGCAGCAGCCACTGTAGTTATCTATTGTTGCTGCATTTTCCTACATGCCGCAAGGGACCACCAACCCTAACACACACACATGTATACGTACGCGGATGTCCTAGACATAGATTTACTTCGTTATATACTTTTCTTTTCTCTTTTTTTTCTTCTTCCTTTTTATTCTCTATCTTTTTTATATACGCATGCTGTTGTTTTTTTGTTGTTGTATATATATACACTGACCTCCACTCACATTTATATCTTTACTTCTCTACACGTTTCTCAATTATCTGAGTAACACAGCGCGAAAGTATATCCACAATAGTTGAAAAGGATGAAAATGCGTTTGAGAGTATATCTTCGTAGTTCATATATATAGAAGCAAAGGTTGATTAGTAAATTCGATAGAGAGGAATGTTTCTTTTGTATATATTGTTATGCGATTACTTACGTGATTTGTTTCTTTAAAATGAAATACGAATTTCGATAAGCTAAAGATGTTTAGAATTAGTTAATTAATTTAATTTATTGTGTCAATTTTTAAAATGCACTTACTATCAGTATTTTATTTGATTTTATTGGATACGCTCTTTTTTTCATAAATAAAAATTCAGTAATGGAGAATACATCCTTTTAAAGTATATAAAAAATGCAAGTAATACGAAATGTATATGAATATTCAATTCATCATATGAAAATGCGCATGAATTTGGATGAAAAATATTGCTGCTTGATTTACGATCTGTAAATTCAATTTTGACAAGCAATAAATATAAACATGTCGTTCATTCAGCTCGCAAACATTTTTTATTAAAACATAAATTAAATTACCCTCATTTTTTTCCAAATAAAGAAATAATTTTCATTTTAATCGTTCAGTGAAATTGTTTTGCTAGTACTTCGTTATTCAGCTTATGAGCTATATTTGAATTTTAATAATAAAAAATAAAAATTAATATCTAATTTAAAATTTTTAGTGGCTGTCTACTACAACATGACATATATTTTCCAAAATCATAAATATTTAAACATTCAAAACATTTAAATGCTGTTTCCAACTTCTAAAACTTCTTTAACACTTCTATAAATGAATTTTGAAACTTTTCTACGATATAGATATTAAATCTCATTGTCTGCTTTTGAAATCCAAGCTGAAATTGATTTAATAAAAATTTCCCTTTTAGAAAATCGGTTTATTATATTAAACGGACATTACCAGCAATCTTTTCTCAAACACGTCCATTCTAAGAAGGAGAAAAAAAAGAGAACGAGAAGAACCAAATCAGGAACAAACAAAAAAAGCGAAGAAGAATACTCATGAATTTTTTAAAAGGGTTTCCCTCTTGACGAAAGACTGAGATGTAATGTAATACTATATATATATATACAAACGAAAAAAAAAGAAAACGGAAGAAAATAAAGAGAGCATTCTTGAATATCCAGATTAAAGCACAAATTTTTTCCATACAAAACGAAGGATAAAAAATTTCTTGCTCAGTACTTTGCATTTAAATTTTGTATATCTTTTTATCCCCGACCTCGATTATAAATACTACGAGAGGAGAAAAAAAAGGATTTTTTAATTGAATATGATCAGTCCTCGTCGTTTTAAAAAACTTAACAAATGTACGTATGAAATTTTCATTAATTCATCTTAGTGCTTTATTTCTATCTTTCGTATCCTTTCTTTTTCTCTCAGATTTTCGCGCATTGAAAAATATACATGTACACACTTTCCCGTGAGATTTAATGCTCTTGACGGTTATAAAACATTCGGCTTTAGTAAACGCATATATATATATATATATATATATATATATATATATACAACCATACCCATCATGATGAATAGGATAGCCTGTTGCTTCCTTTACTTTTTTTTCTCTTGGATATTTCTTTTTTTTTCGTTACAATTTTTTTTGTTGCTGTTGTTTCCTTTATTTTTATTCGTTTCTCTTGTCTCATGGGAATTTTCGATTCGTCTGGCGGATTTGAAAAATTTAATGTTCAAGAAGATAACTTGGATGAGCTTTTTTTTTATTTCACTGCGAATATAATCGATTGAGATTTATATGAGAAATTGAAAAATTCTCTAGTACTTCAGTAGCAATCAACTTTTTTCTATTTGTTTTTCTATCTTTTCTTTTATTTTCAAATCTGTTATAGAGTAGAGAAACAAAAATTAAAGTTTTTTTTAAATCTCTTTTTTTTCCGCTTCGTGATAGGAATGAAAAATAATCTTCTTCTTTGGTGGTGACGGTTAAAAAAAATTGATTTTTTTATTACTCGCGAGTCTATTTTGTACGCGTATACGCAATAGTGTCACGTTAAACCACAAAAAAAACGAAGAGGGAATGTATATAACGGGAGAGGAGAAACGCTTTTTTTATGGATTTATGTTGCAGAATTTAATTTAATAAAGTTGGTTAAAATGAAAGCGAAATTTAGAATATAAAATATAATTTAATTAAAAAAATATATTTTTATGTATTTACTCTAACAAATAATATATTTCTCAGCTTTTTTAAAGTTTTATTATATTTTGTATTTATGTTTATATCAACAATTTAATAATTATAGCTTTGAAGATATAATGATAAATTCGATGCTATGATTTTCGGTATTAGAATTTCTCATGATACTGATAATGATTATCACCTTTGAAGCGTGAAATTTGCTCTATCGAATACACAACTCAAACAAATTCATATATACATTCAATAAAACTTGATAATTTATAAAACTAATAAAATATTTAGTAATTTTTTCGTTTGTATTTTTACTATAAACAAAATTCCACATCAAATGTTTA
Source organism: Anastatus disparis (assembly GCA_017163975.1). Classification (NCBI taxonomy): domain Eukaryota; kingdom Metazoa; phylum Arthropoda; class Insecta; order Hymenoptera; family Eupelmidae; genus Anastatus; species Anastatus disparis. The sequence continues at coordinate 3,757,255 of JAFFSR010000381.1, forward strand.
TTTAATAAAGTATCATTTAACATTAAAGCACAGCTTGTAGAATGAATTTTTAAAAAGTACTACTTTTAAAGTTTGAATTAAAGTGTACAAGGACTTTTTCACTAACTTGAATTTCAAAGGCATTTTTATGAAAGTCCTTTTAAGTGAAAACGTTCGTAAGAAAAATTAAGCCAATCACTTAAGGTTATTTTAAATCTTCAAACCTCTTGTTCAGAATAAATTCATTGAAATCTTTGCGTATCATTCAATTTTCAAATATTCAAACGTCATTATAAATTCAGATTGTACTTAATATTCTCAACGTAAATAGGCGAACTAGTATATTTTTTATTTAATTTAGACATGTTATTAAAAAATAATTCTATTTCCATTTTGTTTTATATTTTTCTTAAATAATTAAATAAATAATTATAAAAATTCAAAAATTACTTTTTTTAAACAAGTTAAATATTTAAAGTACATTTTACACACCGCATTCAACAGCACACATTTTAATAAATTTTTTTAGATCGAAATTAAAAAAAAAATTTCTTTGCGTGTAAATAAAATCTTTGATAATATGAATAGGATGGCACTGATAATAATAAACTCAGCTTGAAAATTGTTATTCGCATTAGCATTTACTATCTCTAAATAAGCTCTGTCTCTTTCTAGTAGTCGGTATACATATATATATATACTCATACACATTTTCAACGACAAAAGGATGTGTAGTAGGCGACTTTTCAAAAGTTTCTGGATACGCCTCGCAGGGGAAAATGTTATATGTTACGTGTACTATTCAAGAGAGAGCGAAAGAGAGAGAGAGAGAATGAGTTTCTGAACATATAACAATATGCTGGAGAGAAAGCTTTGCACTGACTGAACTCCAGTTTTAGAGAAAATTGTAATTTAGTTAAATTAATGCTGTTAATGCTGCATATGAGCTTAACAAAGAAATTTGAAATTAGGAAAATAAAAAGGTAAAGAAAGAAGAACAAGAGATTTCAGAGAAGAATATGCAAGAGAAGATCATAAAAGTTTACTGTAATGAGTTTGAAATTTTTAATTAGTGCTAGCTTATTTTCAAAAGTTTATTCAAATCTTTTTTGTTTTATTATATTTATAAAGCTTTAAAAAATTTATTAGTTTTTATTTAATACATAAGCGAAAAATTTTTATTCAAATTACTTAATAATTAATCAGTTATGGTAATGAATATTTAAAATTTTTCGTTTATTATTTAAAAAATTTATTGTGAAAGAAAAATGAAGTTGAATTTACATAATTAGAAATTAAGGATGAAATTAATTCATAAATTTATATGAAACTTAATAAATTGTTTGAAAAATATTCCATACATCATTACCAAAGATAAAAGAAAATGATTCATATCAGCAACATAAAATAGCAATTAATAGAATCAACTCTAGAAATCAACTCTCGTTTCAATTTCGCTAGGACCATTACTCGACAGGTCATAAAGTCTTCTGCCGTATATGCAGCAATAGCACGAAAAAAAAAATAGAAGACAAACTAGCCCACGGTATACGGAAAAAAATTACATTGTACTTCCTGCTATTTCGCATTCTAACATTCGTCAGTTTCGCCACAAAGTGAGACGTATATACCTACATATTCATATATGAACTCTTTTTTTTCTTTCTCTTCGTGTACATGACGTCTGAATTGTATACATGAAATTCAATGCAACATTGAAAATAAAAAAGAAAAATAGAAAGAGAGCAAAAAATAGCTATAAATTTAATTAAAGAATAATTGAAAACCATGATTATTTTTTTATTTTTTCAAAAAAAAAACAATAGAATTCAAATGAAATATGTTTCACTACCGAGAGAATAAAAATAGAATAGAACATTTCAGAAAATATTAATTTTTATTAAATTAAATATCAGATATAAAAGTAATTTATTTCTTTGTAATATTAACTCATAACGAGATATAAAACCATGAAGTGCATTTTAGTTTAAAGATTCAATTAGCGAATACCGAAAACGAGAAAATCACAAAATAAGAGTATTACGAAATATTAATTTGCAAAGGGATTACTTTGAAGACCGATAGATGCATCAATTTTTTATCTCTTTTTTTATTATTTCAACACTAGTAAAATTTCTTTTTCTTTCATCTATTTTTTTCAAGAATAAAACTTTTACATTATATAACAAATGGAAAAGAAAAATATTTTTTTTGAAAATTTTATTTTGAAGTACATAACGGTGGCCGTTAGTTTTGCTTGTAAGCAAAAGAGATAAAATTATAAACGTAATTTCGTTTTATTTAATTTTTCTCTTTTTATTATCCTCAAGTATCAAAATAGATATCTCAAGTAAAAAATAATTAATTATTGATGGAAGAAGAAAAATATAATAAAAGAAGATATTCATAAATGACCTTGACACACTTATTAACCTTATCTCTTATGTTTTTTAACGAGACAAAATCATTTGACTACAATGATGTACAATCCCGTTGCAAATATTAATCGTGTAATAAAAAAAGAGAAAAATTTGCTTAAAATGCATATTATTTTTCATTACGCACGAGGGTTCTGTTGATAAGAAGATAATGACGCGTTTACGGTTGAAGGAGACATAGTTGGATTATATTTTTTTAAATCGTGGAATTACTGCTTTTTTTATTATTTTCTTTCTTTTAAAACGAAAATAAAAAATAATTTTGCACTAACTCTTGTGATAAATTTTTAAAAATCGTATTTGCTGTTTTTAAAGAAGTTAAATTATAATGTTAATGGAATGCTTTTCTTTCTTGCTTTGCTTAATTATTTCTTTTTGTAATTAATTTTCTTGAATTTATTATTCTTACAGTAACAGTAAATAAATTTTTATCAGAATAAAAAATGTATGATCGACCATTAACTTCACTAAAAGTCGAGGTACATAAAATTATTATATCGTTGTTATTATTTTAATGTAGAAATTACGAAAAAATGCGTCAAAGTATTACGATTATTTGATACTTTTGGACAGACTTTTAAGTCAAAGAAATATTTATTATTAAATTTCTAGTAAACATGAATATAAATTTTATACCATAAACGGTTATAAATTTTATAACAAAAACAATTTCGATAATTAAAAATTTTGATCGTACATTTTGTAAGGATGTATCATTTATAAATAAGAATAATATAAAACGAGAAATTATATAAAAATGCATGCACAAATATTTAGTTTACTTTCTTTTCCTCTTTAGTATGAAAACTGTTGTTTCCTTCTTTTTTTCCTTTAGATCGCTGATTTTGAATTCGTGGTCGAAATTCAGATAATCTTGTGTGCTTCCTAGCTGTTACGCATAAAGTATTGAGATTTACATGAATAGAAGCTAACTTGAATATTAAGTATGTATGATGATATGCGTACTTTTATATTCTTCTCTTTTTTTTATCACATTTTTATATAAAAATACCGAACGGATATATATACGTGGTTAAACATTGTAAATATCGATTTTTAAATTTTGAATATAAATTCTAATTTACATTAAAAATATATTCTGCAGAATATTTTGCTAGAAAAAAAAATTATTCTGCAACACGATATGAAAATCAATTAAATTTTAATGCTTATATAAAAAATGGATTAGTTTTATTAAATTTTAATGTGAAAATCGAGCATGATTGTTATACTTTATAATTAACGTTTTAGTTAAAATTATAACAAGTGACATAAATAATATTTGCATTTATAACTAAAATTTGTAAAATTAATATTGAGTAAATAATACTAAATCATCATGCACATGAAATAAATTTTCGATAATCTAATTTTCTCAAATTCTAAAATGACATATTGTACAAATTGATGAACGTTAGATTTTACAGTTAAATCATTAATAATTTAACGACACAAATTTCATACAATAAAATAAAGTATTATCAAGCTGGATTTTAACAGAGGAAAATCCTTTACGTGGAATTTTGAATATTGAAAAATAAATCCGAAGAATTTGTTCTTACTCCTGTTTTTCTTCGATTTTTTATATATAGATATACACTTTCCGCTTACGCTTTTACCTTATAAAATCTATATAACCACCTCTTTTCAAATCGTTAGTCGTCTTTTATGTAGCAATAAAAATACATAAAAAAAATTGAATGAAACGCATAAAATCCCATAATCCAGTACAATAAATCCTTTATGAGTAATCGTTGAAAAAAGATTGACTTATTCTTAAGAGAAATTTTTTGTATATAGCGTCGTCAAAATAACGTCCTTGTCGCTTGCCACAAAATAATAAAAAAAAAAGAAAAAAAAGTTAATGGTAAACGAAAATGTGTCTTTATCCTAAATTGAATTATCAATCTTTTCTTGTAAATTATTTGAATATAAGAATTTACAAGGAAACTTTTGTTATATTCCTAAAAAATCGTTTTTTTTCACTACTAATAAGAATGAAACTATTTTAATTTAATTAGTTAATGGAGATAATTATCATAAAATTACGCGAATTCAAAATATCTAACGGTAAAATGTGTTTTTTGAAAATTAATATCACTAATTAATTTATTGAATATAACAACGACATTTATGCATTACAATTGTAAAGTTTTGATGACGAAACCATTTTAGCAAATTAATACTGCATTGCTTTTATATAGTAATTAATATAATCATAAAATGTGCATGACTAAGAGTATACAATAAAGTTTAAATACAGATGTAAAAGCTACAATTGTTTCCGTTACGATTTTAAATAGCAATTATTGATGAGATATTTTACAGATGTAAATAAATAATTCATATCTGAAAATTAATTTACATTAAGGGGAGACACAAGTGAAACTATATTTTTTTTATTTTTGACCCATAGCACCTACAACGTAATCCATGCGTAATGTTATTCGAAATCATCTAAAGAATCTATAAAAAAAATTTCAGCTCGAAATATTGAAAACTGTGGGACTAGTTCCATTTTAACTGCTGCTCGGTTTAGTGGTAAATGAGGCAGCAATTAAAATGGAACTAGTCCCACAGTTTCTAATATTTCGAGCTGAAAATTTTTTTTATATATTCTTTAGATGATAGCAAACAATTTTACGCATGGATTACATTGTAGGTGCTATAAATTAAAAATTAAAAATGAAAAACTTCATGTTTTTTGTCGAAAAACACAGTTTTACTTGTGTCTCCCATTGATGTAACTTTTATTGGAACAGCTTATTAGAATTTGAATAAATGTGTATAAAACTGTCAGCATTGTTGATATTAATCACTTTTACGTGAAAATATAGTATGAATAGATAATAAAAGGTTAACGCTTTGATAAATTTACTACATAAGCGTTCTCTTAATTTTTCGTGTCAATTAATTTCAGTGTATACATTTAATCATTATACTAAGCAAATAAAAAAGTAAACAATTTACTTAAATATATAAAAAAAGAGAGAAGAAATAAAGCAATGTCGTGAAATAATCATAAAAATAATACTCTTCATTTCAACATTAACACCATCATAAACGTATAAAAGAACTTAAACTCTAAAAATAAGTTTGCTATAAAACAACCCTCTTAAAAAGACTTGAACTTCTTTAATCAAGGAACTTAGATATAAGAGCCTTGCCTACTGTATATAGTATCAGTAACTCACTGTATACCTCTCCAAACACCATCAAAAACTTAAATATTCGAGAAAGTTTAACATTTATACCGATTTTACGCTCATAGCGCCGTACAATATAGTAAATATACGCGTAACTTTTATACCCGATGAAATTTGTCTTTATCATCCATTGAGTTTGAGTCTAAGTAATAGTGCATGCATGTGTTTGTCTATGTTTTGTAAGTGCCACAGTGTACGGATGCATATAAGCGTGTATTTGTTACAGAATTGAATATGTCGTATATAAACAAAACGTAGCGGAGCGCTTTCAAGCACATATATAGGCGTATAACAAAGCTTGAAAGCTGCATAGGGCCAATGCCGCAACTGGTAATCCAATTTCTCTCTCTTTCTCTTCTAGATACTACTAACACAAATTTCGTAAACGAGTCTTTTAATTTGGTTTTCGAAGCGAAGCAACAGCATCAGCAGTACCAGTAGCGAACGCTCACTTGAAACGATAAAAGCAGTCGAGCGTATATGAGGAACGAATACAGTAGCTATATATGCTTATATATAGATATATTAAACATTCAAAAGGATAAAGATACATTCTATATAGTTTCTAGTTAAAACCAACCTTGAATATATATATACATATAGGTGCGTGGTCGCGTTTATTGCTCCTAACCTATCAGTTGGTCCGGTGAAGCATGATCACAATTTTGCTTGAAAATTTAGTTTAAAGAACATCTGCACCTGATGATTCGCTATATATAGCTAAATTACGTTATACACAAGCAAACGCTTGTGCGTAAATACAAATCTATACTATCCGCATAAAATATAAAGCTAGGATACTCAATGCATTAATGAAAATGCCTTTTCAACCAGAAATCCATCGTTAGCTAATAAACTAGCGATAACCATTCAATCGTATTATTGTCAAATGGTGATTTTAAATCTAACCGGAAAACAAATTATTCCAGAAATCTTCGAGAACTAATTTATAACGTAATTTGTACTTTTAAATTATTCTATCCACGTATATATGCATATATGTGCAATCAATTTTAAAAGTCAACACACATACACACATATGTACGAGCGTGCGTATGCGATTACGTTGAGCATAAATGAGTAGACGTATATTTAAGTAATTTTGTGCATCAATGTATGGCAGCTGCAATTTAAGATGAAAGATCAAAATGAATACGTATATACATACACGCGTTTGCAATAGTTGGAAGATTGAGTTTAAGCCTTGGGGATTCGTTCGTTGAGATTTAAGACGACGATGTATATATGCAGAATATATACTCAATGCTTTTGTATAGGAAAGATAGAGAGGAAAAGGCTTTGGTGTACATGTATAAAGGTTAAAATGTTTGACGTTTTTGGTATATATAAGACGAATTGGATTCAGTTACCTTTTTCCTTTGAATAATTGAGCAATTTTAGGAGTGGAAAGGTTTAATTGTTTTGAATACATTGAGACATACCTGCCTTAGCTAGAGAGAAAGTTTAGATTACACTTGATGCTTAGTTCGTAAGGAATTCATTATTAAGAGATATCTCCGTTGCATGGAGAAATGTAAGATTTAATTCATGAAACTTTACTTTATTTGTAGGGCATGTTATTCCGCAATAAGTTTAAACTTTTTATTACATTAAATCATTTTAAGTTTTGTTTTTCACAAATTATAAATTAAAAAGCGGCGTCATAGAAGAAGGGAACAAGTCCAGTTTTCATGTAAATCGATTTTATAGTATATTTTCGATCTGGGAAGGAAAAGTAGAGAATCTTTTAAATCGCATGTGAATTGTCACCAAAGACGAGAATGACAAACATACAAGGCATTCTTTATTTACTCCCATGGTGAATATACTATTTTTTTGCCTAGCGAGTCTGAAAATACAACTTATGCGATTGAGCACAGTGAGCAAAAGTTGCATTTTCGGCCCACTAGGCAAGAAATAGTGTCCTAATACACTTTTTTATAAAGGTTTGATTTTAGAAAATTGTTATCCTGCAGTTTTTTTTAAATTTTATTTAACTTTGTTGTATTTCTGCTATCATCAAGATGCTATAATTAATGACAGAGGTCTCTCAGTGTGTTTGAAAACAAAGCATATTTAACGTTCAGTGGTGCTTACGTAAATCAGCCGAGAGCGGGAATCGAACTTGAGATTACAAATTCATCACTCTACCGACTGACCCACTGACGACCTCTATTCTGCAGTTATAACGTAAATAAAAAAAAGAAAATAAATCCATTTTCAGATTATAAATTTAGGTAAAGGCGTAGAAAATCACATCTCGAAAATTTCTTCAAGTTACTTGTTTCCTTCCTCCTTAATACCACGAAATTGAATTTTAATCTTCAAATCATATTTTTTATTTTTACTTAAAAAATAATTGTTTTCTTTTTTTAATTTAGAATTACGTAAATACTAGAAAACTCATTACACATTAGGCTCATCTAAAATTATAATTGAGAACTTTCGAAACTCCTGATATAAATATTATATTGTTTACACAAGAAAATTATGTATATAAGAAATATTAAAAATAAAATGAAATATAAATCTGAAGAAAATTTATTTAGTAAAGTAAATTTGTTAAATGACAATTTACATATACGTACACGTAATTTTAATTCAAACTTTAACAATATTTCATTCAAATTCCATTGCATAAATTCAACGCACACACATGTACACGTTTTATATTATGTAGATTAAATTATTGAAAGTGAAAAATTTCAAAATTCAAAGTATTCCAGTAGAAGCCACTAAAGTGAATAAAAAAAAGAGAGAAAGAAAGTCTATTCTTGCCCAGAAGTAAGATATGAAGGTAAAAATGGCATAAATTTTCATAGCTCAGTAGTAGTACTACTACTCGGAGTTTCGCAAATGGTGGTGATTTTTACTTTTGCTTTTTTCTCTCTCTCTCTCCCTCTTTCTCTCGCTGTAGGGAACATTCTAATAATCTACAACAGTTTATGATGAATTTTCGCTGGAAAGAAGAAAACTGACTTTTTCGCAATCAAGTTTTCTGCTTAAAAAATTTTTTCATTTTTCTTACTTGATACGAAAAGAGTTTCCAAAAAGCTTTTCTTTGTATAATTTGGTCTTTAGTAAACTCATCAGAAAAAAAAGTTTATTCTTAAGTATCTTTATTATTTCTTTGTTTCAATAGAACTTCATAAATAGAAAAGTTAATTTTGTCAGTAAATTAAAATGTTAATTAATAGTTGATAAACGTTGCACGTATATCAAATGACCGAAGCAAAAAAAAACTGAACTCTTACTTTCTCTGTAATTAAGTTTGAACTAGCAAAAAATCTAAAGCAGTACATTAGTAATTACTTCTAGCTTCTATAAGTTTTTTGTAGTTATACTGGAAAAGGTATATAAAGTGAAAATAAAATTTACCTCTGTAAATTGAATTTTTTTTCCATGATATAACATACTGTGTATATTTTAAAATTTAACTTTGTTTAAATGACCATTTTATTATAAATTTTAATTTAATATGTATACTTGAAATTAGTACAAAGTAAAAATTTTATGAACAGAGAAAAAAGTTTCATTAATTCCTTTTTTTTCATGTTCAACGATCGTTACTCTTTAAAGACAGCTAAATGACAGAATGATGAGAATAAATTGAAAACTATAAGGTTAAATGTATATTTCAATTCTGACCCAGACACAGGCTCTATTCAAAGTTTTAATTAGATTTCAATATGAAATCCGTACGTTGGTATTAGATTATTAAATAAAAAAAAAAGAACATGGAAAAAAGATTTTCTCTTGGTAATAATAGTATTAAACGGTGATTGATTCAAAAATAAACTTCTAGAACTGGACGTACGTCCGATCGATATACAAACATTTTCATTTTTATTTGACCGTAAATTTAAAATATAAATCGTAACCTTGTATGTAAAAAAATTTTTTTTATTTTTATGTAACTTCAAAAGAGCAAAAAGAAAAGTATGTAGTAATGCAGTTATTATTCAGGCGCTACTTATTGAATTAAATAATAACAAGCAATTTCTAAGAGTTTACGTAATTTTATATCTTCTTATAAATACGCTCTTACATACATTGTGAGGTAATGGAAGACTTGAGGTAATCGGATCACGCATAAATTTCTATGTATGATTTAAAATGCAAAATTTTATACTTATAGATAATTATGTGCAACTATCAAAAAAAAGATGCAAGGTGTATTGAAGATCACATAGATTTTATTCGGTTACATTTTAGGTATCTTCGTGCATAATTTTTCTATCACTTGAACGGATTGATATACATTTTTAAAATGCATTAATCTCAACCATCTGATTTATGATAAATTATCATGTGAAAATGTATTAAGAGAAGCATATTTTTAAGTTCAATAAGAATTACGTGGAAAAGCATTTCTTGGAAAATAAGTATATTTATCAAAAAAGATTCACTTTTGGAATGGTAAATATTTATCAAATTTAAAAGAATATAAAAATTTTCAAATACTGACGAGCACTTGCATACATATTTTTACACATATATAGGTGCATCTACATATTCACACACTTGCACACATATGCATACGCGTTGACACACGTGTACGCACAAATAAATACGTAAAGAAGAAAAAAAAGGAACTAAATAAGAAGACAGTTTTGCTAATTAAAAAAATATGCCTGTAACTAAACCGCTTTTCTTCGTCAAGAACATTCACCGCGCTTTGGTGGGTTTTTAACACCCAAGCTAAAGGCTCTCGGATAACATAAAGCATGGCTCTGCATCTAACACGAAGTAATCAGCTAATAGCTAGAGGGGCAAGACGAGAAGAAGCTCTGTCGCTCTCTCTCTCTCTCTCTCTCTCTCTCTGTGTATGCGACTTTCTAATTTAGGACGCGCTTGCATCCCTTATAACATCTCCTAAATTATAAAGTCACCTTAGTGTGTTTTACTATTCAATTTTTTTTTCTTTTCTTGTTTTTTTTACAAGGAAAGCATTATAAAACTGGGACGATTTGATAGAATAATTATACCTCTTAATTTAAGCTCCTATGTAGAATGAGTGAAAGATTATTTATTTTAAATTTTTCTTCACTAAAGGTATATAAAGAATAAACTTGCAATGTTTTTTTTTTTGTTTTTATTCTCGTTGTCGATACTTTAATTAAAACTAACTCAATTACTAAGCCACACTTTTGTTTTCTCTTCGTTCTTTTTTTTCATTTTTTCATTATATCAAAGCTTACTCATTTTATATATTCTAGTGGGGGGCTATTAATGCCCTTTGAAGTGTTCGAAGCAAAATTAACGTTGACACAGACGTGTTTATAATTAACTCATATAAAAGCTTGGCTGAAGGTATGAATGATATTTTTGCTTTATTGAAAATTTTTATATAGACCACGGATTTATTTGTTTTATTTTTTTTTTTAAATTGTTAGTTTTACCAATTCATTCAAATAATGGTTTAGAATAAAAATAAAAGAGATGTCTTTTAAAAAATATTTTTCAATTAATTAATTTGTAAAATGTTATATTTTTTATTAAAATCTTTGTTATTTTTGAAATTTAAATTAAAAAGGTCAGTGATTATTTAATAAAATTATTTTCTACATGTTGATTTCTTGTTTATTAAAAATTGAACGTAAGGCAAAAGTTTTCATGTTATAACATGTCATAATATAGTAATTCTATAATAAAATCACCTTATTACTAATTAGAAAATAGTTAGCTTTTGAAATTTTTAAGATTTATGTATTTTGATATGCTTATTATTTTAAAAGAAAACATTCTTAACAAAGCTATGCACAATTATTGTATAAACAAATTTCCCTACGGTGACAACTTGACTGGACATAAAAAAGGGAAAATTCGTCAGTTCTTATTTCATCGAGATATACAAAAGCATACATATACATACATACGCTTTTGTTAAAGCAAAAGTAAGAATCTTCCATTTTACAGGAGAAATTAATGGCTGCTTTCCTTTTCTTGGCAGAGTGCATTAAATACACTCGTTTCGTTTTTGTATACACCCAAGAAAATTTCGAGAAGGAGAGAAGTACAACGAGCTTGCGTTGAATGTATGCCTTTTACCCAGAAAAGGATTCACCAGTTGAAATGTTGGAATAGTAGAAATCCTAAGCGTTTTGTTCTAAACTTATTTTCCGGATGCCGAGAGAGAGAGAGAGAGAGAGATTTTGGTAGAAAAAGGATTTGATGCTTTTCAAAGTTCTTTTAAAAGTTAAGTTTACAAGTTTAAGAGAATCTCGTGGCTTTTCTACGTTTAGAGCAAGAATTAATTTAAAAACTTGTTTTTTTAGTCTATTTTGTTGTTTATTCGTGCAAATTGTTTAACTCGCTTTAATAATTTGTCAACTGTTATCTTTGAACTCGGTTTTATTCGATAAAGTAACATCATTAAAAATAAAAGCAATCAAAACTGTTGCTTCTGTTAAGCTCTAACAAATAGATAAGGATTATTGCTTTGAAAATTTTCCTCAAATATATAAGTTATCTTAGCTCTTTTCTCTTTTCATCTGTTTTCCGAATTCTAGATTCACCGTGACATGAAATTTTCTTTCAATATGATTTTTATATCGTTCTCGGGGATTACATGACAAGCAGATTTTATTTGACAAATGAGCTTACGTATTTTTCGACATTTATTTACCTTTTGCTTTTTTTTATTGAATATATATTTTATTTAGACTTGCATTTATTTGAAAATAAATTTTGTTTCAATAAAAGAACAACGTTGTTTTTAAAAAGTTGAACGGTTTTTTCGTGTCTGATATATCTTTTTAATTAAAATAAATTACCATTCAAAATAAACAAATTTCATAGAGATATGTACGAGTTTTGTAATAAATACATATGTTTCTCTCCACTGTAAAAAATTTTTTATTAGTTCCATATTTTTTTTTTAATTTTAAATTTAATAACATGTTTTACGAAACTTTTTCCGAGTATATGACTGAATTAATTAAAAAAATATTTGTTTGAATAACTGCATATAATATAAAACTGCCTCTGTATCTATACATTCAATACCTTTACAACAAATGATCACTCGCGATCAATTGAATTTTCAATATAAAAGTATACACCGTTTATAATAAAAAAAAGAAATAAAATAAATCGTTAAGCTTTAGAGAATAAAAAATTAGCATAACCAATACCGTATAATGAAATTAAGGAACGTATTGGGAATAAGGAGAATTCACGTAGTTATCCATAAATTGGCATTGAAGAGGCATTATAATACGGCTTATTCATTTAACGAGATAATAATAGAGGATCTTAAATATCGCAAATTCAATATATTTTATCGTATACTTTTTTTTCTTTCTCGAACAATTTTTATCAAGGATTTTAATATCGGTTCCATAATCAGTTATTTTATGTCATTTTTATAATTCACTCGATACGTGACGATAACCGATATTCATATAATTTCATTTTTCCTCGACGACGTCATCAGTATAAAAGGTAAATACGAAGATTTATAAATTTATGAAACTTTTTTTTCGGTGCGTAAGAAAAATTGAAAATAAGATTTATTTTTAATAGCTAATTTTATTTTATTAATTTTTATGTCTTCATATCGTGAAAATTTTATTTTATTTTTTCATTAAATATTTCTTATTTTATAATGCACTCGTAAATTATGTATGATCCATAATTTTATAATTTTTTATTTTCCAATATCTTCAATACATTTCTTTTTAATTTTTTGTATATAAACACACATGTATATGGTGTGCAAACTAACCATGATACTTTACAGAATGCTGTATTCAGTGAATAATTGCCTATACAATGTAAACGTGTACGTTTTATCAAAATTGACTAATACCTTCAAAAGACAAATCTATGTGCTTGCATTGAACTATTATACATTCAACAATATCTGTTTCTTATTTTTCTTTACAATTTTACAATATTTAAATAGATTTTACATAAATTTTTTTTTAATGCAGACAAATACAAGTTTACAAGAATTATTATTTTAAGTTAAATTTTCATCGTGTTCATTACACATAAATAGAAAAACGAACGAGAAAAAAATAACGAAATTAAACGCTTGAATATAAAAGTTTTTATATTTAGTGATAAAAAGATATTAAAAAAAAGAAGATATTTTTAAATTAAAACTTTTGGACGCGAGTCTCTCAATCCGAAGCTAGGATTTTTTTTATATTTAAGTACCGCGGCATTTACAAAGTTTTTTTTTTTGAAAACTTGACCAGTGTTCATTTTGTTCGCAACTAACGTGATCCTTTGCGACAGAAAGAGGATTTACTTTGGGAATTGAAAAATTTTTTTCGACTCAACTAAAATGTATTTATTCTTCTTGTTTTTTTAAATACATTAAATTCTTTTTCATACGAATTTAAAAAGGGAAAAACTTCAAAGAATATGATAATAATTTAACACTACGATAGTCATAAAGATTCAAGCATTCGATTTAAGATAAACTTAAACTATAAAAGTTTTGCTTTAAAAATTTCAGTTTAATACAGAATATAAAAAAATTTAATTATTTTTTTTAATAACTATTAACAAAAAGATTTTTATGATTAAAGCATCAATTCATCAAAATTATCACAAAAATCAAATGAGCAAAGATTATCAAAAAGTTTAAATGAAAGTCACTGCTTATTTATACAGTTAAATGACCAATCTCATGCAATTGTTAACAAACGATGACTAAAGACTTTGCAACTAGAAATTTCTTGTTACAACATACATTTATAAAACATATATACGTATGTACGTATAGTATCCTCTTTGGGTTTTCTCTTTGCTACCGTCCTTCGTTCAAGTTCGCCAACGCGTATATATACACGTTTGCTCGCTAAAAGTTGCAGCGAGAAGGAGGGATAAGGGAGGGCAACTCAAATGAAAATTAAATGTTTATCTTAATAATCGAGTTACGCTTAATTAACTAGACTTGAATATGATTTACATTGACCTTAAGCTATTTTTGTTAAACAATAGAAACTTTTAGATTATTTAAAAAAGCTTTTTATACTATAATTAAGATCTGTTCAATTAATAAATCTGTAAAATATAGTAAATAATATATTTAAAAAATCTGTTTATGCTTATCAATCAAATAAATTTTACTTAAATATTTACGCTTGTAATTTAACTATTTAACTAACAGATGACATTTGTTATTTAAATAATTTGCACATTTCACGTAACATCTAACGTAATAATTTGATATAAATTGTTAAAATTAGAATTTGCATCAAAACTTCTAGGTGACGTTATAAAAAAAGTCGTTATTGAAACAATGTAAGTTACCAAGGTTTATAATTAAAAGCGTCAATAATTTTTATTTTATAAATAAAAAAAATAAATAAACATAACATTATTTTTATATACACTTTATTTTTGTGTCTCTTAATGAAAGAGTTTTTCTTTAATTAAGCAAAAAGTATCCAAGAGTACATACTTAAAGGTATACGATTAATTAAAATTCACTTTTATTTTCCTTTGTAAAAAGTGCTTTAGCGCCTTGAGCTTTGTTGTGCTTGCTCAAAAAGTAAGAAAAAATATTGACAAACTTATCGGTTTTTAAGAAAAAACTACTGCCTTTAAATAAAGTCCCATGAATATGGATATTTTAATTTTCATTATAATCTATTCTTTAATTGTTAAAAAAATAGAAATTCGTAATTACGTGAATGATAATTTAAACTTTAAATGTAATAAGCTTTAATGTCAATAAGAGGATTGTATTACTTTATCATAAAAGTACGATTGCAAGAGATACAAAATTTAATAATGTTAAAATAGCAATTTCGATATCTTTTCAATTCGAAATTTGATCACCGTATAAATAATACGTGATTTAATGTATCATTATTATTATTTACGATATTCAATCATTATAAAATTTACAACGTTTTAAATTACATCGGGATAATGTTGCGATTTTAATATCGATTCGGTTCATACATTCGGATAATAAAAATAAAAGGGAAATAAAAGAAAACTAAATTTTCCGTATACCGTTCCCCCAAAAATTTGTTGAAAAACTGGCGGCCGAAAAACTTTTGTATTCGTATAATATCATTCAAAAATAAAAAGAGCTTCCATTGCGTACACGTAAAAAATATCCAATATGAAATTTAGTCAAGCTTCTGTGCGTTTGGGTCTAAAAAAAAAGAAAAAAAAAGAAAAAAAAATTCTAAACCATAAAACACCTACGCTATTCGGAATTTCCATAGCACGCATATGTTTCACCTTAAAAACAATAACCTTAACTATGAACTCTCTTCGATTAAAGAAAAAAAAATAGATATTACGCATACTCAAAAAATGTAAAAAAATTTCTAGTATAAAGTAGAAAAGAAAGAAAAAATAATAAAAGCGAAGGATTTCAAGCCCGCATAGTTTTCTATCAATGGCCGCGGAGCAATATTATAATACATTGGCAAGGCCATTATAAACCTTGACGCCTCTCATAATACATACCATAACACACATGTGAAAGCTTTCATTTTTTTTATTATTATTATTTTTTCTTTATTTTATACCGAGAGAGAGACTCTAGGAATAAACGAAGTTTTTTTAACGGCGACGGTGCTCATAATAATATAATGAAAAAGCACACGCGCGCTAGTCTATAGAAAAGTAATAATACATCGGAAGCGATGATGCGCGAAGGACGACATGAAAATCTATATAAACGTTATAACCAAAGCTTCTTTCTCCCTCTCTTTCTCTCTCTTGTTTTGCCTCTTTGTTGTTTCTTAGTTCTATACACGGCTTTATGTAAAGAGTGTGTGAAGATTTTTTTTGCTCTCTTTCCCCTCTCTCTTTCTCTCTCTCTTTATTTTTTAAAGCTTTTATTTCATATTGAATGTTTTACAATGTTGAAAAGAAATATTTTTCAATATGTCTGGCGAGACGAGTTCAATTGAATATTAAATTATGAATCAAAGGATTCTTTTATTGTCCAGTTAATAAAGCTTTGTTGATTTTTTATTATCATAACATTTTTTAATTTAAAAATTATTTCCCTTTTTTTTGAAAAATTTTCAAACGATAACATACTTTAACCAACTCTTTATGTATAAATCAATATTTTAATTAAAATTTTTATTAAATTGGAATTAATCCAGTAATAATTATAAAATAAAAGTTTCACTAGCTGTTTATTTGAAAAATTTAAAAAAAAAACTGATAAAACATCCTTAAAAACCAAACTTTATTCAATATGGAAAATTATGCATTCAATTTCTGTGCATTTATAAACGCTGAATCCATTGTTCCGTGAATATTGTTGTGGTTTACAAATTATTGGCATCAAAAGCAACGTGTGTGCAAATGAACATCTGGGAAAATCATGACTTTTAACCGTGTACGTATAAACAATTATGAAAAGCTATGAATTCATCGTTAATATATGTTATCAGATAACTTTTTTTTTTTTTTATTTATTATTATGTTATTATTAAAATTAAATTTTTTTAAAATTAAAATAATATTATATTGCGTCATTATTGTTATAATAATTATTCTAATTGTTTATGAATTCGTTAAATTATTATAATTATCATTAACCACTAACGATAGATTGTTGTAACAATTAAATTTTCAACGCTAAACAATGTTTGACCACATTAAATAATCACATGTTCTAAAATTAACATCAAATCAACAATACTGTCAAGTGCAGCTCAACAATAATTTAGTATTGTTGTAACTTTTGTACTCTATAGTTTTTAAAAACTTATTAGATACGAATAGCTAATAAATTACTACTGATTTGTTCTTCAATTATCAGAAATTTGTTAAAACCAGAAATAAAATCCAGATTGATCTAAATGACGCAATTACTATTTTATGTGAAAAATGAGTAAAGATTATTGATACTAAAAAGTGAAGAATTTTTTAATCATGATTCTTACTTTTTATGAGCTAGAAATAAGTTGATTTCGAAAAATTGAAAACTTTTTATGCGCATAATAATCGTCATTTTATGATGGTATTATTATGCGTATATATCAGTTTTGTGTGTCGATTCTTAAGTTTTTTATTCACTAATGCAGTTTATTTTCATTGATATAAGATGAAAGAAGTAAAAATTAGTTGAAAATTTTACGGGATAAAATTAAATTACAATTTAATATTGAATAGAAAAAAAAATCAATTTATAACTATTGAATTTTCAATTAAAAAAAAAACATTTTATTAAATCAACTAAATCTATATAACATTTCGTCCTCGATAAAGTCGGTATATTATTTCAATTTCATAGAGATAAAAAGTTTAGTGTGTATATTTTAAAAATAAAATAAGAATTACTAGATATTGATGCATTTTTATATTTTTATTGCTCTGAACTTTATGCGTAGAATATTATTTCGAATTCGACATTTCATTTCAAGGATATAAAAGTGAATAAAAAAAATAATCCATTCAATTATTTCTATAATACTAACCGACCACGTTATTAAAAAAAAAAGAAATTACACAACTCGATACATCAACTGATATTTTTTTTATAAATATGTATATTAATAAATCCTCTTATACACAGAAATAAATTATAAGCAAAAATTTTGATGAAAAAAAAATAATGTATCATATTTGAATGCAAATCTCAATTATGATTCAGTAATTAGAGAATCTGATGATTTTTTTTTACTTTTTCAAATCATTTTGCTTTAATTAGCCGCCAATTTTAAAGTATTATATATATTCTCTGTTTCAGAGCATATGGAGGTACAAATATAGATTGATTATTGTGACAAAATTTTTTTTTAACCATCTAACAATGTAAAATTAACACTGCTAAAAATTAGCCTATCGCGTGTATTTAACAACGTATTCTCATCGTGATTATACATTGTTGTTTTATAGAAGAAAAAATTTTTTTACTATAATCAACGGATATTTGTATCCTTTTATATTCCGAAAAGAAAAATACGTAATCAATCTCGAAACTTAAACTGATTACAAAAACAAAAATGTTTGAAAACGTAAAACAAGGGAACTTATTATCTTTATTGGTTCAATAGATTTTTTATCAACTTTTGAAATGCAAACAATATAGGCTTTTCCCATATGTTGAATTACAACTTTTTTGATATTGCACTATACGCTTAAATCTATATCAATATCACAATATTATCGATTCTTTTATTCTGGGTTACGCTACTTTTTTATACGTTTTCAGTTATTATTTATCAATAAAGTAAAATAGACGGTATCACTTTAAAATTGGAAGCCCTTTTCCATCGCGCCGGTGGTTTGTACTTACACTTCATAAAATTGGATTTGAAACCTCTCATTTTATGAAAAAGAAGAAGAAGAAAAAAAATTCAAAACAATTTTACAAGAGAATTATGAGCTTAACGGGCTTCACCAAAATAAATTCCGTAATAAAATACAAATATTTTATTAAATTACATTAAAAAAAAAGTTAAATCCATAGATTTATATCTGAACGATTTTCCGCATATCAAAATATTTAGTTAAATGAAAATTCCGTCATGTAAATTATCCTTCGTATATGTAAATGATGATAATTACGACTATTGATAATAATCGTAAAATTTGCCCTCGTAATTTCATAATCATTTATTGTTAAAATTAATGAAATACGAAAATGTAAATTAAGTTTAACGTTTATCGCAATGAAAATACATCGATATCACATAGGAACGCTTATAATACCTGCGCCTAGATATGCGCAAACTTATTGTAATTAATACAAAAGAAACAAGCGTAGTCCGATACAGTTTAACAATAGACGGAGAGAGGGTGTATATACGCAAGAGTAAAGTGATTATATATTGGATATATATTATGAATGTGTAGCTGATGTGTTCAAAAGCTCTTCATTTACGCATGAACTAATTAATATTAAAACAAAGCTCGGATTGCGAGCAACAGAAATTTGATTGAAATCATTGAGGCTCATCTTTAGTCCAGATTGTTAAGATCAGTGAAAATTCATTTTAAACTTTGTTGTTTGTCATTAATAAGAAATTAATATTAATATCAAGTATTTTTAATGAAATTTTCTTTCGCCTTTTTCTCTTACTAATAAACTTTATTAATAAGTTTAATAAGTTCATTATGTTTAAATAGACTAACTTAGAGTGTATTAGAACTTGGGATTATGAATTTTGTTGAAACTTTGGGCTTGTTTTCTTTCATCTGAATAGAGAAAAAGCCATAGTTATAGAGTTTAACGCTTAATAATTTTAGTATTAAAAGGTTCAATAGCATTTGCTATATAAAGATTAGTATTACTTGAAATAACCACAACTTAGCTCATTTTGGCTCTATTTTATTCAATAAAATTAAGTGAAAATTTAAAGAAAAAATCTTTAGTTTAAGCTTTGTTGCATTAAAAAATACTGATTTCTTTAAAATTTATCAATAATCAATAATAAGGTATGAAAATTACATAAAATTTAAAAAGAAAAGTCTTTGAATTTTCCAAACGTTTGCAGCCCTTATATCTTTGCTTAATGATAACTTTAAAATGAATCGATTTTTTTAAAAGAAACAGCTTCAAAATTGCTTTACAATTTATATGAAACATAATAATTTTACTAATCTCCGTGTTCATATTGAACTTTATAATGTCAAAATTATAAAAAATAACTTTTGAAAACTATAGTTTTTTGTCTTACTCATATGAAAAAATATATCTCAAATTTTCAACAAAATCCATCATTTGATATGTTATGATGTTCTTCTAGTTACACAAAGAAAAATATTCTAGTAAAAATTACAATAATTTTAAATAAAGTTGGCACAGACTGCCGTTATGGTAAAAAATTAACATAGTTTCTTGTAAAATTTACCAGAAACTGGTAATTTTTTGGTATAATGGCAGTCAGTGACAACTTTACTTAAAACTACTGTAATTTTTACTAGAACATTTTTCTCCATGTAGCATTCTATTGTTTGTTCCTATTCAATAATTACATGATAAGATCAAATTCATTCGGCTGGACATTAAATTGTTTTTGTTAAGTAGGCCTAAATGCTAAATATTTTCAATAAACGATTGTAAAATTTTAAAAATTTGTTTTGTTTCGCTAAACAAAAATGTTACTTTTTTATGTACACCATTACTATACAAATTGAGTATTTGTACATATGTAGTATATTCTTTTCATACTGCATCTTAATGTTTACATGAAACTATTTTAAAAACTGTTAACGTTATTAATATGATTCAACATTTTTTATAAAATTATATAAAATACAATTATACATCATAAATATTATTTACAAATTATTCGGTTAATTTAAAAATGAATTATTAATAAAATAACAAAATTATATAATGAAAATTTTTTTATAAATTATTTATTTAAACAACCAAGAGGTCATATAAAAATGACCATTAAACATCTGATGCTTTCATGTACAAATTAATTTTAACATAACGCGTCGACTAATTAAAATGTAATTTAATTAACGCACAACGGGAATATTTAAAAAGATAAACGAATCGGTCAGATAACAGGCGTATAATTAAAAACAACAAAATTTTCACGTACTTACACGTATTGTCATGAAAATTTCTGCGTTCGACAATTAAAATTTTTAAAAATTAAACGTCAAGATAAAATATTACAATGATAAACAATGAAAAAAAGTCATCGTGTATTCCGTGAAAATTTGTTTTTAAAACTTTTCAAAGAATCTCTAAATTAATTACAGTTAAAACCGCAAACCTTTAGATCCACATAGTGTATCTGAAAATCCGTCAACGTAGACATATGGAGATGAATAATTTTACAAGCTGACGCATACTATAACTAGTGTATGTGTATTAGTTAACTGTACATACCATGTCATGTCCGATAATTCCTCAATAATTCCTATCGATATAAAGCCAAAAGGGAAATTCAAAAGGCCTTTTACAAAGTGTGGCAGAGAGTAAGAGTAAAGTGAGTTTACTTAGTATCAACCAGATGACATCCAAAGGAGTATAAGCTTAACTAATATGAGGAAGGACTAAATCTCTCTCTCCCTCTCGATGCTTTTGCTTTTACTGTATATGCGTATTACAAACTCTAGTTTTGTTTGGAAATCTCGTTTATGGAGGATACGGATTACTATAAGGGATTTTAGTTTATTAACTACAAATGCGGACACGTTTTTTTAATTTTCAATTATTTTCAGATTTATTATCCTCACATAACTTCTAAGTTCATTATAAAAAATTTTGGAAAAAAATTTTTTATAATCAAACAAGAAATAGACGTTTTTTTACAATCTCTAAACATTTTATTTGAAAAAAAAATAAAAATTCACTAAATTTTAATGAAATTAAGCTATTAGAATCTCTTAATCGTTGAAAAATAATTAAACGAAATATATTTAACGAGAAAAGTACTTAAACTTGGTTAAAATGAAAGTTGAAACCTAGGTTGAATAAAAATAGATTTGTTAGAAAACGAGTTACATGTTTAAAAGCTTCGTCATGCCATGTAAGGACTGCACAGGAAAAGGAAATCAAAATCCTGACGCGCGTGATGCACGCAGTTGTATCTATATATTTACTCGAAAACAAGAGAGGTT
The DNA here is from genome assembly GCA_017163975.1 of Anastatus disparis. Classification (NCBI taxonomy): domain Eukaryota; kingdom Metazoa; phylum Arthropoda; class Insecta; order Hymenoptera; family Eupelmidae; genus Anastatus; species Anastatus disparis. The sequence continues at coordinate 3,779,408 of JAFFSR010000381.1, forward strand.
TAACAAACTAAAGAGTAAACAAACATGTTTAAACGCATGATTGTATGTGTATACATGGCTTTGGTAGCACGTTAAATGAGAAAGATAAGAGATAAAGTGATATATACAGTTACAAGGAAATAGAGCGAGCAAGAGAGAGAGGAAGTAGTGCTGAGAGATTTGTTATGCGCGAAAGCTTTACGCGGTTTAATTCCCAAAGTCAGTTGTGCTTCTCTCTCTCTCTCTTTCTCTTCTTGTCCTAACCTTTAAGTTAAGTTTCCTGAGATTCCCTTAAGGCTAAAGTCAGTAGCTTCGATCCTACTTTACAAGGAGTGAAACTATATAAGAGAAATAGAATGAGAAAGAGAGAGAAACAGATTGAGAGATAGAGGAAGTGGTTTACTTTGAAACCATGTACGGAATATAGTTAGCCTTTTGCTTGGCGACTCTACCAATTAATTACGCGTACCCAAAGACCTGGCGCACATATATCCCTTCTATCACAAAATCCCTTTCCTAAGAATTTAACATGACGACAGCTTGGGATTACATAAACTTTAATGCGAGTATTAGATGCGTCGCGTTAATTCAATCAAATATCTTCTTATTTTTTTCGTTTTATTTTTTTCCAATGATTTTTGCTTAACGAATAATCATTGGAATGAATAAATGAATTAATATTCTATATGATTTGATTTATAAGTAGTAATTTGATTTATATCGAAATTTCTCGTCGTAAATGGTTATCCTACTTACAAACTTTTATAATTGAACGTTTCCAATAACGTTAATGTTATTTTGAAAAAAATTCATACAATTATCCCTAAAATATTGATATAAATATTACATTAATAACATAGACTTTGAATAAAATTTTCATGAAAAAATCTTAATTCATTGAATTTAAAGTCTCAGTAACTCACTCAATAGAACGATATAGATTTGTAGTCTCGGGGTTCGAATCTCGTTCTCGGCCGATTGATGAAAGCATCACTGTAAGTTACACATGTTTTGTTTACAAATCCACTGAAAAGCTCTATCACTAATTAGCATTGCAATAATAGCATAAATACATCCGCGTTAAATAAAACAAAGGAAAATAAATTCTTTAAATATAATTTTTTCTTAAGTAAAATAATGTCAGTAAAAACGTTAGTCACGCTTAGACAGCAGAAAAGCATTAAAGAAATTAAAAGGTAACAAGCGCGTGTAACCGAGCCAAAGTTGCTAGTTACAATTTAAACTTTCCAAGTTTGATAGAGAATAACGGATCTTTTATCGTTTATTGCCGCTAGAATGGAGATGAGCTGATTAAGCTTCGCGTCGTTGAATTTCAAATTTATAATGCACACTGTCGACTTATAGTTTAACCCCAAAATAAAAAGAATTGGATTATTATATATCTATACACCTAATATATAAATGTAGAAATAGAAAAGGAATATATTGTTAAGCCTTTGCCGGTTTATTGGAAAATTCTGTCTTATATAATATCCAAGAGAATCGACATTTTCATTAAAGCGCACGTTACTGGCGAGATAAAAAAGAAGAAAAAAAATTTTTTCGAAGGTGAAAGCTTTGCGGTTAGCACATGTTATCCCTCCACATTTTTATCCCTTATGTCTCTTGATGTAGATCATCTCAGTCTGGCCTAGCAATATCAAGTGTATGTATTCTTTTTTTCTTTTTTAATCTTATAGTATTCGATATGTATCTACAATTTTTTCTCTTAATTTAGTTGAAATATATAAAAAGCTGATAAATTTTTTAATCCTAGAAATTTTTTTAATTAAATACTGATAATGTACGGCAAATTTTTGAAGGTGAAATGAATAAAATAATAAAATATTTTATGAAATAGTAGTTAAATTCATTTCACCTTCAAAAATTTTTCTTATACTTGTATATATTTTAAAGTTTTCTCATGTTAGTATAATATTTGATTTTTTTTTGTCTAAATTAGCTTATTCAATATTACTAAGTAAATAAAATAAAAGTTAAAATTCCGTAGAGGTCAAGTTCTGGCACGTTATATTTCTATCTTTTTATATTTCATTACAAAAAATATATATAATCCACAATCGATTACTGCTTTAAATAAAATGCAACTAATATATTTTTATTACATTATATAAAAGCTGAACGAATAAACAATAAAAAAAGAGTTCAACCATTTTTTTTCAAATATTTTTAAAAACCAATATTTTTTTATAATAGTCGTAAGTGCAAACGTAATATTGATCATTACAATATCAGTACTTAACGTTTAAAGCTTATCATAAAAAGTTGCTGACGAATAAATTATTTTTATGGTCAACGACAAGAGATTTTTTGACATTTTAAATACGAAAAGATATAAAAAAAGGATACAAAGTTTTATATCTGACATAAAAAAAAATACTATTTTTTGGAGTAATATGTGCTGCGCTTGCGGAATACACTAAGCATATAACAATTAAAATCAATGTAAAAGTTGACGTAAAAATGATTTTTTGTAAATTTTCCAATCATAAAATTTCATTTGAAATATTTTTTTTAACGTTTACCCTCACCCTTCAACAAACATCAATAAAAAATTTAATCACGTTAGGTATCAGTTATTTTTTTTTCCTCCAAATTCTACACCATAAACTCAATCCACCCCGAGGAAAACAAATCGAAATAAAAGTAAAAAAAAAACTTCCGAAAAAATAGAAAGAGAAAGTCTGAAGGTAAAGAAAAAAAAATAAAGAAAAGAGGGTTAGTAAAGGAATCACTCCTGAATGCGATCGCGGCAAGACCGATAAGCGCAAAATCTGCGGAAATTGCTTTCCGGCTGACATTCTTACTAGGCTACACAGTTATATATACATGAATACTACACACATGGAGTCGCTATAATATTCCAACGATGACAAGCCATCATCGCACATACCACGAAAAAAAGGAAAAAAAAAAGAATGGAAAAGAACCTCATTTTATCCATTTGGTACTATGCGTAACGTTAAATTTTCTTTTTTTTTATAAGAATTTTACGTTAGCTGGAAGGAATTTCCAGAGGCAATAGTACGGTATATACAAAGATCTATTTTTTTTATACTCGCATCCCTGAAGGGCAAGCTTTCTTAAAACGATCCCTCGTGCTTTTAAGTTACACTCGCTTGATCTTTTAAACTTTATACTTGTAGAGAAGAGTACGTGAGGTAGTTTATTAAATATCCGATTGACTTGATAAAGTAAACGAAATTATTATTTTAAAATTGATTTCAAACAATTTCATTAATCTTATTAATTTATATCTTTTTATAAATATTATCTTTGAAGTTTTGGAATACAATAATATAAAAATTTAGCGTGTTAATAAGGTACAAAAACGCGTGTTATATCTTTAATAATCGATTAAAATTATATATGCTCGATACGGAAGCCGATTGATTATTTATAGGCTTTAATATGAAAAGGCTTATGCAAAACAGAGCTGATTATATTTGATTAACGGTTAGTAACGAAGCAATGTTAACTCAGTCGCGTGCGTATATTATCATCTCCACATATATGGGTGTGTAATGTGTTGTTTATTAAATTAATCATAATGTTTACTTTTATTTTCTATAATTTAGCAATAAATTCAACGCACAAATAATATATCATAGCTTGTGATTGCTTTTTGATTATTATTATATTATAATTTGGAAATTTTGTTATAATCCGTTTATTTTAATTAATGTAACTATTACATATTGAAAATGTATCAAGTGAATAATTAGATTTGTGATTGAATGTTTTGACGAATTTTCGTGGATGGTTTATTAAATTTTTAAATGTTTTAGAAATTTTTAATGAATAAATTAATTCCATTCATTATTTTGATTTGTGGTTTATTTAATGCTAACATTTTATAAATATTATGATTATTATCATCTTAACCTTAATATAACGTTCTGATAACCAATGCACCAATAACGAGAAAGTTTTTTTAAAATTTTTTTTGGACTTATAAAATAAAAATTTATTTTAGATTTAAACGTATGATTAATTAAAGAATGATATAATTGTTTTATTTATTGATATTATTTTGTTTTATTGCAAAACGTTATTATTTAAAAATTTTTTTTGATTTTTAAAGTAAAAATAATTTTTTTATTAATCATCCAATCTCTTAATTAGATAGAAAAACTGGGAGCTGAAATTAATCATAATCGTAGTTTTTTTATTTAACGTCGCTATTTATATACCTTCATTGCAATGCTAATTAGCGACGAAAGTTTTCAAGGTGTTTATGAACAAAGCACATGTAACATCAAGTGGTGCTTGAATCAGTCAATCGACACCGGGATTCGAACTCGGATCCTCGTGATTACGAATCCATCGCTCTACCAACTGAGCCACTGAAAACTTCAAGGTAAGAGCATACAAAATGCATTATTCTTCCTTATTTAAATACATTGCTCTTTACTATATTTTTATTTTTAATGTGCATTATTATTATTATTATTATTATTATTATGTTTGTTTATTTCAATAAACATACATTATAAAATTTACATAACGCACAATATTTATACAACTTAATATATTCTGTAGTGAACTGTAAAAAAGTAATTTTAAATTAAATTTTAAAAATAATTAATATAAAATAATTTAAATGAAACATTTTTGTTCAAAATTTTTCGGAACGTTTGCGTAACTTTAAGGTTAAAATAAATTAATCAACGTAAAAGATTTTTTTTTTTAATAAAAGGTTCCTTTGCAATTGTTCATTATTAAATAATTTTATGATTGAATTTTTTTTACATGAAAATCATGAAGAAATTTTGTTAATTTACTAATAAAAAATTTTATACAATTTTAATTCTACATGTTCCAATGAAAATAATACATAAAAATATTTAAAAATTTAATTTATAACTAAAATATAAAAATTCTTTTTTACTAAAATATTTAACCGAAAGTTATAAAATAATCTTATCAAATGTCAGAAAAGAGCACCGACAAAAAACTTTTTAATTTTCTCATTTCAGCTATACGAAATCCTAAATTTGTTGAAAAATGTTTTCACACGGAACAGAAAACTAGATAAAAAAATAACTTTTCAATCTAATAAAGATCAAATTAAACTTGACTTAAATTTTGTCTTTTTTCCTTTTTTTACTTTTGCTGTTGTAATTCAACAAATATTTCTTACATATTACTTTTCTTTAAAGAATCGAGCACATTAAACATCCTTGCATAACGTAAAATAATCTGCTATTATTTATATTTAAAAAATTTATTCAGTCAGTCGTAAGTTCTTAAAAAGAAAAGTTGAGAAAAAAAGAGAAGGAGTAAAAGAAAAAAAGGGAAGAAGTAAGATAAAAAAAAGAGTGCTCAATCACACGAGTGCTCTTTTCACTCCACAAAATAAAAAAAAAGAGATGAGACAGCTTCGCTCAATGAGAGTATGCCAAAGTGCAAAAATTCATAACAACATTTTTTACGCTTCTTTCCTTTTTTTCTTTCCTGTCTCTATTTTTCTTATTCAAGAAAAAAAACGCATCATCCATCTAAATTTTACAAATAACAAAAAATACTTGTAATTTAACACAGACGAAGAATGCGACACGATGAAGTATTTCGTGCAATTGTCATAACGTGGGTGTATGTATTGATGAAAAATTCTTCTATATACATACTTTTTTAGTGTATTTGTAAAATAAATAAATTTTGCACGAACATATATGTGTTTATATGTATAAACATATATATGTATGAAGAGGTTTGCAGTTAGCAAGTTGAAAACGGACATGCTTTACCGTTTGCGAACTGAAGCGCATACTCGAAATTCCATCGAGCGCAATTCGTTAAGTGGCCTCCGGGAAAAGCGAATGGAAAATCGCTGGCCTCTTCTCTCTATATACATACACATACACGCATACAACTTTGAATTTCTTTCTTTCTCTTTTATTTCACTTTAACGTTTTCTCTATGTTTACGCATGAAATGCCACGCTCGATTGGAATGTCCAAATATTTTTTTCATTATATATATTTTTGTTATTCTTTTAACTCTCTTTTGCTTTTTTTTTCACTTTTTATGTATAAAACGTTATATAGCAAACCGATGATAAAAGTAAAATGAAACGTTATTATAAGCTTTGGTATCATACTTTTAGATATGGCTTTGGTATCCGTACGAGGATATGATGGGAAAGCACTTGATACCACCTTGCGTATAGCTCGTAAAAAAACGTACGCTTTCATAAAGCTTCGCTGGCGAAAAGAAGGAAGAAAAGAAAAATATATAGAAATATATCATATAAAGTTTTACTAGCAATTTAATCATTTATTTTTTCTACTTTATTTGTCACGTATTATATAGTTGTACGCTATTTTCATTGTTTATCGTTTATTTTTTGCGACTGTTTTCTCCAAAGATCGAATTATCGCTTCAATGATCAACGATAATTAAAGCTATTTATACAAGTTATTGATAAAAAAAATAAATACTCAGGTAGCGAAATTTTAGCTAAAAAATATAAGATTGGGGGTTTAGAGAATAAAAGAAAAAATAAGAGCAAGTGTAAATAGTGGCATGGAAATTGGTATTTTTCAGTTGTTTTTTTCTTTCTCATACGTTGCAGTTCGCGGTCATTATAGTAGATGCAAACGATGTTTTTGTTTAGCTCGTATACGCATGGATTTTTATGATTATGAATTGCGCAAAAATTTATTCTTGTAACATGCATTTTTACCTAAAAATAAATTTTAACAATTTAATTAAATTTAATTTTTTTCATTCATTTAGTTAAATTTTTTATTTTATGGAAAAAAAATTAGATAAAATTATTTTATTTAATTCTTATAATAAAAAAAAAGTTTGATTTTTTTTGGATAGCGCTTACTCAAATTTGCGCTCGTTAAAGGTCGTGATAATTAAATTTCATTTGTTTCAAAATGACTATGGCAAAGTATAAATTAATATTAAATATGCAAATCTTGGTAAATTATGCTAATTAACCAAAAAAAAAAAAAAATTAAGATCAAGACACGACTAAAAGTTTTGACAAAAACGAAAGAAGGTGAAGAAAATTAATTAGATTTAACGTAAATTCTCTAAGCATCTATTCTATTAAACTAAATTATTGCCTTGAATAAATTTCAATATCAAAATTTAATTTTAAATAACAACGTAACACTGGCTATAGTTTATCTTGTTAAGAAGAAATTTTATAATATAAAGCAGATAACGTTGTGTAATATTAGACATACTATTTTAATTAATCAATAAACTTTTTTTTATATAATACGTGTATAAAAATACAAGTTCCTTGTTATCATGTTTATTTTTCTTTTTAACGAAAATTAATATAGCAAAGAGCTTAGAAAAAAATCTACAACGTACGTTATCTTCAATAACTTTTCATATTTTCAACTCAAAGTTTGTGTTTCTATTTTTTTTATTATTAAATTATAAAAAGTTTTTTTGAAAGCAAAATTAATGAAGAAAGATAACGATCATCAGTTTATGCATTTTTCTCATTACTGAAACGACGTTTTTTCCTTTTAACTTGTTAAGACAATATTAAATTTTCTATTTAACTGAAAGATTATAAGTAGCATCGTATGTTTTTAATACAGTGATGCATTTTATCCATATTTGCATAGCAATGATGAAAAGTAATGTTTAGTAAAAGTTGATGATTGTTCATTGTTTTTATAAAGATTTAAAATATATATGTATACAAATAAATTATATACATTTTTTTTCAATAACAAATAAAATCCTTTATTACGTAATAAATATTACGCAAAAACTAATTATAAAACTACACGAAATTTTATCTGTAATATTTAGAAAAATTATTTTTTTCTAATTTATGATTGTAATTTGTCTCATTAAAAAAAATTATTAAAAAAAATGATAATTATACTTGTATTCAATAGTTAGAACTAATTGTGTCAGAATATGTACAATTAGTTAGACGAGAGTTTCCATTCTTTTCAAATGGCTACGACAATACAAAACTTCCTGTAAAGGTTTCTTTCTATCTTGACTATTTTTTTTTTTTTTTTTAATAAAACAGATAACTTTTTAACGTTTAATTTTTCCAAAAGTATTTATATAGTTAATATAAGTTTATATATTGTTATATTTATAAACTTTTTTTTCGTACAATAATAATTAAATTGTATTTATGAAAATTTTTTATTATAATAAATAATGATAAAAAATGTTTCCTATTAACTCATCAAATATTTTTATCTTATAAAAGCTACAAACTTAAGTAAAATGAACTATGGTTGAATTTTAGAAAAACAATCATTTCTTAAACAAAAATTTCTCTTAGCAAAATGTTCGAAACTAGATCTTGGCGATGATTGTAAAATATTTAAGTGTGGATTTTTATTACAAAAGAATGCCACTGGCAGCTAGGATTTTTTTTCAGAAAAAAGAAAAAGATTATAAAGAGAAGAAAAAAGAGTATATATCCTATGGATAAAAGTGAAAAAAAAGAGAAAAATTGACAAGCGCCTTTTTTCAGCTTTGTACATCAGCAACAATTACGGCCAAGGAATCGCCCATTTTTTTTTTCATTTTTTCCACTCATTCTCTATTTTTATTTTTATTTTGAAAGTGAGTGACTTCAATTCATCCGAGAAAAATAGTCTTTTATATATATAGTTAAAGTTTTTTTTTCCTCTTGCGCATTCGTTTTATATACACTCGAGCTGACTTTTGAATGCGTTCAATTACGTATTTCCGGGTTAACGAGACCCATTGAAAGAACCTTTATCTTTTTTTTTTCGTTATGATATTACTGGCCGACGCACAAAGTGCACGGAGTGGGATACATGCGAAACGAAGAGGTACTGAGTGCGCAAAAAATAAAAAAAAAGTAAATAATACACTCTTCATTTGAATTTTTTTTTCTGTCTTTTTTGGCTCATATGATATACGCACATATAAAGTGAATTATTTTATTGAGCCAAAAAAGCTACGAAATTAAAAGTCAGTATTTTTTTTTCACTTTTTCAATTGCAATCCATTTACTAGTGATTCGGTGTCTGATTGCACTGAAAATACATGTTTTTTTTTATATTCATTTTTACGTATAGCATAGCAAAAAGAAAAAAAAGTAAATATAGAGAGAACTGGAAAAAAAAGTTTCTGTTATTTGATAGGAAGGTAAGAGTGCGTTTTATTAGGCCACATGTTGCAGAGGCTATGTTGTAAATGAAAAAAAAAGAAATCGAAAAAAAAGTTTCAATGTATAGTACGTAATTATACCGATACAAGCTACATTGAGTTTGAATGCTATATGGTTTTCGCTGTTACGTATAAAAGCGCGCGTTTATACACCAGTTCAAACAGCGACGAATTTTGGAGCACACGATTGAAATATTTTTCATTTTATGGTATGCCATTATGCTGCGGAAATAATATTGAAATGAATTTTTGGTCAAAGAGAAATTGAATTGATGAGGCTAGTGATTTTCTCTCTCTCTCTCTCTTTTACTGATAATTTATAATTAAGTTAATTGAAAACTCATCAGATAATTAAAGTTAACGTATGGAAATTCGATACATGCAATGATTTGGTGCGTCATAAGTTATTAAATCATTATTTTACGTTGCAATAAAATTATTTTTTTTTTAATTTCTCTTCGAATAGATTTATAAAAAGTTATAAAATAAATTTTTAAAGTTTTCTTTTTTTCTTCGTAAAGCTTTGAGTTCATCCAAAGTATTTAATTATGTTTTTTGTATTTTACTTAATGTCGCTGTATTTGTGCTATAATTGCGATGCTAATTAGCGACGGAGGTCGTCAGTGTGTTTGTGAACTGCAGCACATGTAACGTACAGTAGTGCTTGTGTAAATTGGATGAAGCGGGAATCGAACTCGGGACCTCGAGAATATAAATCCATCTCTCTACTAAATGAGCCACTGACAGCCTCAGTATTTGATGATAATATAGACTAATAAATTTACTCATATAAATGTTACAACGCAAATTAGAATTTTTTCTATTTTGAATTAACTTTTTGTTTGATAAAAACTTATATAAACAACGAAAAACCTGAATATATTTTAATTATTAAAAGCTGTTATTGATATTCTGATTATTAATATATATTTTGAAAACATAAAACACAAAAATTGAATATTTGGTGAATAAAGAATTAACCAAACAACAAAAGAGAATATTTAATGAATTTTATGTGATTAATTTACTATTTTAAATAAAATAATATTTTTTAATAATAATTATTGTAAATTAATTTAAAACTAAATATTGATGAAATATATATTACGATAATTCACTTTATTTATCCTAATAAAATTATGATTTGATAATTGGTACGAAATATCTATGAATTATTTAATAATTCACAAATATCTAAATATAAAATTTCGGAACTAAAAAACCCATAGACGTTGCTAAGGTAAACTATAATTATAATAAAAATATATTAGTTCACTATCAATAAAGCAGTTATATATTTACAAAATATTAAATTTATAAATATAAGCAGAGTTAACTTATTGTAAAGATTTATTTTCAATGTCAATTACTTATACATAAATGAAATTAAAAAAAAAGAATTCTTTCCAAAATCGATTAGTTAAATACCAAAGTTGTTTGTATAAAAAATTCAAGCTTTAATTATGACACTAAAATTATTGAAGTTATTCAAAGTAAATAATTTCAAAACACTTTATTGTTACTAAACACCAATAGTAAATCACCTAATCACTAATTATATCATAAAATTAAAATAAAAAAAGAAAATTTTGTTTTACACATCACTTAAATTATCACTAAAAAATTACAATTCCTTAAGTAAATACAATTAATTTCCGCGAAGCACAAATCACGTTTATCCCTAAACACATATATCATTCATTTAATCATTAGTAAATAAAAAAACATACAATTTTTTTCTTAAAAGACTAAATTTTATGTATGTATAAAAAATAAAACAACAACAATATCCAAGGGTACTCACTTTTTAGTTTAGATTCCAGACAGCCAAGAGGAAAAGAAAAATAAATTAAGTGTTGTAATTGCGGCGTGTATTTAGCCGGTTATTAAGCGCAAAAAGATGCACAACGTGAAACGTATTTTACGCTTTTAATTTTTTTCCTTTTCAGTTTTTCTTTTTATCTTCTTCTTTTCTTTTCTTTTTTCTTTTACCACCACGCGTTCAAGCAATCAAGCTTTTATTTGATTAATTTTTTTTTCTCTCAAAGATATGTGTATACGTTATAATTTTAAATTTAATATTAATAATATTATGAATGATAATAATAAAAAACAGTGCGTTTGCCGAACGAATGGAAAACACAAAGTGCGCGCGTTGTAGCTGCGCTCAAGCTCTTTATAACCTTCCCCCGGTGGATAAACTTGCACCTGTGCTTGCGCAGAAACTTACTCTTCTTACTCTTTATACAAAAGCTTTAACCCAGCAAGGCAGCAGCGCGATTCTCTCTTTCTCTCTTTTCAAAGCTCCTCCCCCTCTCTTCTTCGCTTTATTCTAGCTTTCCTTCTCTCTTTCCCTCTCTCGTGCACAATTTTATTCGCTATCTCTCTCTCTCTCTCTCTTGCTCTCGCATATTAATGTATTCCCCTCCGTTGGGCCGTACTGTTATACTACTGCGATGCTTCGTCAGTTGCGCTTCGCGCAGCATCTATCTACATCCTCCTAATACGCTCTTTTTTGTTTATCTTTTTAAGATTTGATAAATTATTATATTTACTAATACTAACCGTTTGGTTATTTAAAAATTATTTAATTTCTATTGAAAAATTTTTGATGCATTGATATTTAAGATGAATGAAATTAAAATTTATAAAATTCTAGATTTTTCTAAAAGGTAAAATTGAAATTTTGACCTCCATCCATTTTAGAAATAATACCAGAATTACAATTTCTAATGATATTAATGCATATTTTTTATATCAAAATTATAATTATTTAAAAAAATTTTTAATTTTAAATAAATATGACTATATGTAAAGTTAATTAATTAAAATGTATTTAAAAAAGAAAAATTTTTCATAAAATCTTTTATAATTAATTTTAAATCAAACGAGTGCTTTTACAGCTTTAACGTACTTTATAACATGTTAATTACAGTTGAATTCACACATACCTATGTAAACACAATGTAGAACAAAATTATGCTGATGCAATTTCAGATCTGTCTAGAGAACGAAAAGTAACAATATTACATTTTGGAAAAAAAAAGAATTCTTATTTTAAAGAACTTATACACTTAGATTTTTGCATATACGTTTTGATATCTAAAAATTACCATATAATCAACTACATACAAAATATTTCAACTAGTAAATTAAGAAAAAAAAATTTGTTTTCTGTTTAAGCGTGGTCTCGCGTAAAATAAGAAGAGCAGTTTGCAGTGAAGTAAAGTATAGAATGATGATTGGGAATAATTAAAAGTTTAACGATTAAAATTAATTTCCACCTAGCGTATATATAACTGCAGAAAATTGTAAATCCATTTACGAATTGGCACTGATTTTCTTCTCCCCGGACAATTGAAACTTTACTCCAAGCAATAGTCACTTTGGTGCGGTTTTAAAGTGTTGAGGCATGGGAGCAAAGAGTGGTATATATATATAGTCGCCGATTTACCGATTTCCTTTTTGCACTTGGTATTCTCGAGAAAGTAAAAGCGTTAGTTTCGAAGAGAGGAAAATTGTGTTTAATCTGTAGACATTTCATGAATGACATCTCTAACTTATTTAAAATTACTTACAGCAGTTACATAGCAGTTAAAATGATGTGTTGTGGTCTATACAATTATTTTCTTCTTTTCATTTGAAACAATGACGCGTTTGCATTTTATACAATACTGTAAAAGAGGATATGGAACATATTGTTGGTTAATGAGAATTTTTATTGATTTACATGCACAAAACATTTTAAAAAAGAAGAAATAATGTGATGTATGAACAACGCTTTTTTGTTGTGTTTTAATTTTTAAAATAAAATTATAAGATCATAGTAGAATGCGAAACATTATTGTTTTGTATTCTTACATTAATTATTCTTATGTTCAAAACTATATAATTTAATTTCTTTAAAGTAAATTTAATTTTAATTTCAAAGGCCTTAATTCGCATTGCCAAAAATAGATTTTAATGTCAAATTCAAGTTATTTATTGAAAACTGACGAAAAATTTTTTTTTTTTTAAGCAATTATTTTAAAAATCAATACCGCATATGCCAGAAACATTCGAATATAAATTTGTAAAGCTGTTTGGATAGAATAGGTCTCACTATTTTTTATTTTACATACTAAAATTCATAAAAAAAAGAGTTTAAATATTGTAAAAATAACTGAAATATAAATGGTTGGAAAAAAATGTTAAATCATACATTTCATAGAGAATTAAAGCAGTTTAAAAAAAATAAAAAATTTATGTAATAAAACAACTGAGTAATGTATTGTTTAATTTTTAGAGAAATGATGTTTGAGATTTGTGATCTTTCTAAAAAAAATACATAACAATGGTATTTTATGAATTGATCAAATAAGAAGAATCGATCAAGAATAGAGTTAATATTTTTTATTGTTAAGTTCTTTTAAGAGCATTATGTGTACTGAGAGCAAAGTTCACTGTTGTACATTGAATGCAAATTATGTAGACATATATTCTTTTATTACATTTCATGTAATTTTGCAATAAAATTACAGTGAAATGCATTAATTTTAATACAAATAAAAATTAATTTGATTATTGCATGTCAATAAAAATTAATTTTCATATAATATATCTTAAATAATTTTGATGATCAAAAACAAATTGAATATATCAGGTTAAAATATCATTGAAAGCCGCATTAAATTTCATGTCTTTTTTAACAGTGTAGCTCTTTGGTCCTCCAAAAGTTAAAAAAAGAACCTATTATTTTCATTATATCATTTTGAAATGTAGAGCTCGTATTTTAAAATGAAAATAATTTATTAAACGTCGCTTGTATATGTTACAATATTCAAAACGTTAACTCTGTAAACTATTTTAAAATGCAAAGTGTAATTATTAAAATTTTTTCTCCCTTGTTTTTCAAGCTGTAAAATTAAAAAAAAAAATTAAAAAGAATTTTTAATTAAATTCTAAATTGATTCGCAGTCTTTAATTTTTAATTATCATCATTATTTATTATACAATGGTATAACATCAATGAAATTATAAATTAACAAAATTTCATTTCAATAGAATTAAACATAAAAATGAATGATTGCATTTGAATTTTAATAATAAACTTTAATTTTAATATTTACTGCCCGTAAATAAGGTTTTTTTCTAATGAAATTAATATTGATTGTATTATCTGTAAGATTTAAATATACGTATTTATTGTCTCTAATTATTATTTGCAAAACAATTTCAATTAATTAAAAAAATACTTGTTTAAAAATATATTCCATTAAAACTATTTCTTTTCATTAACTTTTTTCGTTTACATTCCTTTGTAAAACATTACAATTTAGTCACTATTAAGTTTTTATTCCTTTTTTACTAATTTTCTCTCTATTTTCTAACGTTTAAAGCTTCGAGTCTAAGTAATCAAAAATAGTATAAAAATTGTCTCTATAACAAGTTGCTATTTAATCAGTTTATTACACGTGAACCTATTATTTTCCATTTAAATTAAACACTTCGCTCGAGATAAAGTTGAACGATTATAATGGATTCATGTTGATTTTGAAAATTTCGTCGGGATACATAAGCTCGAAGTACTTACCAGGGGTCGGTTGACCTTTGGTAGATGAAAATAGAAAGAGGAAAAGTGCTTTTTTTCTTCTTTCGTACAATTTGCGGCAGAACCGCAGAACGTTTAAAAAAGAGCGTAAATGTTAAATTTTATATATTTTTTGTTCTTTTAGTTTTACATTAAAATCATGTTAAAATACTACTGCCAGTTTTTAAAATTGAGATACAATAGCCGAATATTTTCATGTGTACAATATAAATATTATATATTCTTTTTTTCGATTTGTGTATATTTTAGTAGAAAAAAGAGGGAGTTGTGTTGGTAAAAAAAATTTTGATTTATTTATATATTATAAAATATTTTAGATACAAACCATTGACTATTTTTACTCTATTAACCTAAACTATATTTTTATAACGTTGCAGTATCAATATATCAATTGTATAACGAAAATTTAAGTTCAGTAAGAATAACTCATTGCGATTGCCAAATAGAGACTTTTTTTCTAAACAGAAATGCAATAATATTTATAATTTGAAATTTTTTTTTTTTTTTTTTTTTTTTTTTTTTTTAAGAGTATTTAATATGAATATGGAATAAAATGAAAGAATGTAAATATTCTAAAAATTAATTATTAGTTATTTACAAGGATTTGAGAATTTTTTTTTTTTTTTTTTTTTTTTTTATTACAATAGTTTATTTGTACAATGTAAATATCCATGAGAGCGCGGTGGCGTAATGGATAGAGCTCTTGCCTTCAACGCGGAGGGCATGGGTTCGAATCGTGGCCAGGTACCTCTAACTTTTTTTTTCGAAAGAAAATAAGTGTATGTGCCATTTATATCGCGACTCTTTAAAAAATCCGACCTCATTGGGTATCGGTTGATTGTTGGTTACAAAAGTGGCTGACCATCCATCGGTAGTCAAAGTTTTCGGTATGGTGGGTCTGACAGTCCTAGCCTGATGTAATGTGTTAAACAGATGCCGGGCGGGAGACTTCCTCGACTTTACCATATATAAAAGGTTAATCATATAGAGGACAATATCCTTTATATATTAATCTTAAAAAAAAAAAAAAAAAAAAAAAAAAAAAAAAAAAAGTAAATATCCATTCTAAATTTACACAAATTGATGATATTAAGATTTCATCGTAATTTCATTTTTTTTCTTAATAAGGAAACGGAGAATGTTCCGTTAAAGGAAATCAAAGAATACCGGATTGACAATTAATTTTATACGTCAATTTTCAATTTAATTTATTCTGATTGAAAAAGTTTCCGTGCCTATAAAATTATTTTTTAAATCATTATATCATCGTGGATAAAAAAAATTAGTATGTAATTTGCGCGTTGACATTATTTTGCATACTTTAAGCATTTTATTTAATTTTTTTTCAAACTTATTTCAAATACATTATTGTTAATTAAAATAAATTACCAACATTTTATCTCCCCAAGTAAAATATAACTTTTTTATTTTTATATAAATTATTTTGAGCGTGTCAAATTTACATTTCTCTCGAATAAAAAAAAAACTTTTTTATATTTTTATAAAAAAGTTTAATTATTTTTTTCAAATAAATTAAATTTTTTCAAAACTTTTTCAATTTAAACGTAAGTAGATTAAAAAAACTGTATGAAGAGTTTCATACAAAAAAGAAGATTAATTTATTCTAAATACAGATAAGCACTACTAAATATTTGACAAAAAAAGAAAAAAAAAATTTTCCAAACACGTTACAACCTGTAATCGAAAATCCTTTGAATGAGGAAAAACTCTAATCTCCTTAAATGCATAAAACCTTTAACCGAATGATGTAAAACCGTATATGCACACATCGTAATCGTAAACAACTAAATTTTCCTTCTTCCTTCTTTTATTTATTCAACTTTTAGTACGATACCATCCTATACGATTCACTGTTTGCATACTTAAAAAGACATACTATACAAGAAAATAACGAATTACTATCAAAAAGAAAACAAATAAAATGAAAAAAAGTGGTACGAATTGCCAAAGAGGTGTCCGAGTAAGCTGACGAGAAGAGAAAAATAATGTTTTTTTTTGTATATAATGCTTTGTTATATAGCATCGATAAATCGAGGAAGCATTAGAATCCACGTGGTTTTTCCGAGAGCCGTTCATTGGTTGCTTGTAAATTTTATGTCCTACTGCACTTCTGTGTGTGTCTGTATGTATGTGCGCCATCGAATACTTTATTCCTTATTTTATGGGCTTACGTAAACAAATATACATATATATTGTTTTTGAATGAAAATATAATTATTGTTGAAAGTATGTTAAATAAATGTTTTTTAGAATATTACATATTTTATGAATATGTTTTAATTTATAATGATTTTTAATTATTAAAAATTATTGGAGCGTAAAAATATAAAGATTTTTTTACTTATGGTAAAGTTTTGTTCATATTTATATAAATAAATTATCTTTCATTGATTTACAAAAAAGATAAATTAGAATTATGAAACCAGTATATGTAGTATGAACCCATGTATTTTTCAAAAATATCAATACAAACAATAACTTATTTTATTTTTACAACTAAAAATAAAACCATCATAAACTATCAAAAATACTAATTAATTTTTTTTTAAATAAAGAAAATAAAAGTAAAACCAATTACTTTACTCAGACAAAGAGCTAACAATTAGCCCTTATATTAAAATTAAAACTGGAGAAAATTCTTTTCTTTGTCTGGCATAAGAAGAAAATAGCTCATCTACGAATTCATTTGATTACTTTAAACAAAACCAGCATCTTCCGTCTCTAATTAAAGAATAAAAACTTTATTTTTCAAATCAACGTTTATAGTCTAAGAATAGATATTCAACATCTCTTTTACAAAAAATTAAAAAAAAACAATTTAATATATACGTTAGCACGATTAATTGTTCTCACCTTTGTTGAGTACGATAATCTTTTGTTTTATTTTATCAATAATTAGAGTGTAAATGATAATTTATTAAATTTTCTAAAGAATTCAAGCAAATGGTATAGGGTAACTTAACGAAATCCCAAATTGAGAAAAGAAAATTTTTCAAAATTTAATCAAGATAAATTATGGATAAAGATTATAATACTATATCTAGAAATACCTTGTAACGTTAAAGTCGAAAAGCGTCGTAGTCGCCGGCGCAATTTAACTTGTAGAAAGCGTAAAACAAGAGCAAAACTTTAACAGATAGCCCTATATAAAACCTGCATGTCGTTTATACTAAAGTCCAAAAGCTAAGAGAAATCAAGATTTTTAAGGAGGATAATCTTTTGGGCTTTTCGAAAGAGGGATGTTTCGTTTCTTTTTTTTTTCTTTTACTCGTCGTCTGTTTCCCGTCGAATGTTATACTATTGTTTTTGCATTCTCTTTGGAAAATTCTAAATTTTTATTTGGCTATAGAATGATTTAGTTCCTTTTTTTTCTTATTTTACGTATAGATTTTAAGGCATGCATTTTTAAAATAAAATGTAAGTATTATTTTTTTTAAGTAAAGTTCGAGCTTCCTAAGATTCGCACTAGGATTTTTGAATTACATTGTTCAGGATATAGAATTAAACATTGATATTTGTATTACATTCATACATATTTTGATGAAATATTTTGTCTTAGTAAATATATTGACAATAAAATATAAAAGCGTAAAAAAAATTATGAATATTTTAATCTTAGAGGATTTTTAAAATACCTATAGGTAAAACAAAGATAAAAATCGAAAATGATTTTCGGTTAAAATGACAATACAACTAAAATGTTGAGACTAGCTTTTAAAATTCGGTCGAAGGTAACTGAAGTAGGAATGAAGTTTTATACAAAATATATGATGACAAGTTTCAAAGCATCAATATGTACTGACCAGTTTAAGTAATATCAACAACCATTTAATTTTTGTCAATTATTGATTATTTATAAAATAAGAACATATATAATTATTCAAATTTATTCATATCTACGCAAGTGATCAATCCAGAACAAGTCCAAAAAACTTATCTTGCAAAATGAATTTGGTAAAAATGTTAGATTATCTTGTTAATTATATAAAGTTACAAAAGTAAACGCTGTTATTCGATTAAAACTTCATTGTTCATTTTTCTACAATTATAATTATACGCTTCTTTTAAGTGTTGATATTTCTTACCTTACGTAATTATTTTTTCTTCTTAAGACTTATAATTACGTTATTCTATCATTATCGTATTATCATTCAGAAACTTTATCGACTTGACTATTTTCACTTTCAATACATCAAACTTCAATTTTTTCAAATTAGCTGAACAGTTTTCAATGAGTAAACTTTATTTTTATCAAACTTGATAAATCAATAATCCTTACAACATAATTTTCTTGCCTATAAAATAAATAGAATCATAAATTCAAGACTATTATACGAATTATTAAATTCAAATTAAAATTGACAATTTTAATTAATAATAAACGAAGTGAAGCATTCCTTTAGCATTGATTTTCGATCAACGACTCTCTCGCCCGTAGCCTACAAAATCTTACGAGCTATGTACGAACAAAAACAAAGCTTATACTGAAGTACTATAGCTGAAGTTGAAAGTTCTCTCCGTGTTGGAATGCATTAATTAAAATAGTCTGCCTTAAGTTAAGTTTAAAAAAAAAGAAGAAAAAAGAAAAAACTTTATTAACAGGTATAAGAATGATCGCACTAATTTCAAAGAAATCCTAATTGGTCTTTAACTCTCTTGTTAATGAATCACTCAAACCTTTTGCATTTATTTTTATTAATTTAACGATGTTGCAGTAGTTCATGTTTTAAAAATTATTAAATAATTACTTTTTCAAAATTTTTCATTTTTTTTCTTTAATTTTTGTTTAAACTTATGTCTAAAATTTATTTGCAAAACTTTACTGAAGTTTTGTGATAATTTAAGATTTGTAATTTTTGCGAAACATTAACTTCTTTGAAATTAGTTCGAATTTAAAAAGTTCCATATGTATTACCACATAAAAATTAGAGAAAAAGTTTTTCCATAATATACAATTTTTTTTATTGATATGAATTAATAAAATTTCTTCTTACGTTATAATTAAAAAATAATAAAAACTGTTAACCTAAAATCATGAACAGAATTTTGGAAAGTATTATCCTGAAAAATTTTTCGAATACTTTTTTTACTTGGACTGCTCAGTGTTAAAATTAATCAAATTCTTTAATTGCATCAACTTTAATATAAATATATTAAAACTTTGAAAAAATATTTGAAAAATTTTACTGTTGAATACTTTCCTACCTCTAGTTACGTATCATTAAACACATAAAGAAATAGAATTACTATATAATAAAAAAACTTAAATTTGTAAAAATTCCCAGTCAATTAACACGAATAAAAGAGACGAAAAAAAAAGAAGATGAAAAAATCCATTTCAACGTTTAAACTCAAAAAAAGAAAGAAAATAAGAAAACTTCTGGCAAAAGATGTGTAAGCGAGCCAGGTTTGTCCAAGCGTAGTGAAATACCTTTACAAAGTTAGCAACGTAAAACCAAGATTGATCGAGTCTCATCAATATCCCACTCTTATTTTTCTACCTTGCAATTTTTTTATCTTCCCTTTTTTCATTCCTTCATTGAAATAAAAAAAAACTTTCTTTTTACACAAGGTTCCCTTTTTTATACATCACTTTCTTAATATTCCTTATAGGACCATTTACACAGTAAGGAAATCTCTTATGCAAACAGTTCGTTCATTTTTCAAAGGAAATAGCTCCCACGAGTACATAGGCCTTTTATAGAAGGCAAGTGTATAATATACTCATGCGTGTATAGATAGCTATACATATAGATAGTAAAACAATCGACAAGCTTAAATTCCGATGGTAGCTTAATTCTCCGAGCTTGTTAAATAACTAATACGAAAAAGCCCTATAGAAGCACAAATTTCAAGGCTATATATATGTGTATAGAAACGCATAGGTATTTAAGGGATGTACTATGTACCTTTATAATATGTATGCTTTTTTGGATATTTATAATGCACGTGTAAATAGGGTGAATTTATAAAATAATAACGTAACATTAAGAAAAATGTAAATGGCATAGACATTTTTCAAGGGTTCTTTGTGAATTAAACTAATGTTTATCACCGATTGTAGTATTAGAGTTATTTAAATTTTTAAGGCTTGCAGTTTATGTATATTGTTATTGGTTATTTTGAAGTTTGGTCAATTTAAAGTTGGATTAAAGTATTAATTCAGCAATTTAAACAAAGTTAGTCAATAATTTAGTATTAAAAATTTTTTTAAATTTAATATGAATTGTTGAAAAAAAAATTCTTTAAATAATCATTACTATAAATTAAATTTTTTTCAGTTATAAATTTTATTGATTAGTTATCAAATAAAAAAAAATTCAATATTTACATTTAAATGTATCATTATAACATTTATTATATCATAATTGAATACCTAAGGTATTCATGTCATTGAGAAACGTAATTAATAATCCAAGTAAAAATGATTTATATATGATATTACATTATGGTTTATAAACATTTATTACGTTATAACGATTTATATATGATCATATTATGATTCCTAAACATACGTGGGTACATATATTTAAAAATAATTATAGATATATATTATTGAAATAATTTATTGTAATAATATTGACCATAAGTATAGTATATATATAAATATATAATATTACATTTCCATGAAACGAAAAACAGTCCTATCCTGAGGCTGTTTATCATCAAAATAAACATAAGCTTAGAAATCATGGTAAATGATATTGAACCTCAAAACAATGTTAAAATCAAAATATTTGACTAATTAATTTTTATTATTTTTACTGCTAAAAAGATTTGTTCATCATTTCCGTAAATTTTTTACACGTTTTCCTATAAATCGACTATAAAAATTTTTCTATAACTTTTTATAAACGGATCAACTATATTCCAAATTCGAAAACTTTTTATCAATCTATCGACCTAAGATTTATAATCAAAATCTTCGGAAAACTTAAAAAAAACGCTTTTATACATATTCGAAAAAAGTCTCATTACTAAAGACACTTTCATAATGTAATAGGGCTTTTCATCTTATTTTATCTATTTCTTTAAAAAATACAAGTTCCTCATCTATTATATTATTTTTCTTTCGCAGCCTATATTAATCAAATGCGCAATATATACACTAAAAACTCAATAAAAAGAGAGCGTAGGAGCTGTCACGGACATAGACAAGAAATAATAAAAAAAAATTGAAGCTGCAGTATGTATATATAGTAGCTGATTACAATCAGTTATACATTACTTGTGTAGCATTGACTCAACGATATGTATGCAGAAACTTGATCGGCTTCCAAAACTCCAGGGACCTCTCTTTCTCTTTCTCTTATTCCGATCATATCCGTTATATGCAAGAATATGTCTAGGTTAAAGCAAATATATGTTTCCTTACCAAGTATATACTTGTAATAGTATTTATATGTATATATATATATATGTAGAGACATTGGTTAGAAATCAAGTGTCGATACAATCAGCTGTGTGTGCTAGCTTTAGTGGCGCATCGAAGTTTGTTATAAAGCCTAGGAATTTCACTTTAACTCATTCTTGGGCTACGGAGTTTCGAGAAATTTCGGTTATCCAAAGTTGCTGAGCTGGCATTCAACTGTACTACCAACTACTGCTGTATTTTATCCAATGAAATAAATGCTTCATTTTTCGCGCCTCACTCATAAGCTTGTTCCAAAAGCCTACATTTCAATGCGCTTCTATTCATATATATATAATGCAATTTTTTAGCCTTTTGCCTTCGTACATTTTTTCTTTCTTTTGTAGAACTTGAATCTGTCTTCGAAATGTCAAGCCAGATCTTAAAGAATTTTAGCTTATGTGTGCGTGACAATTTCATCTTTTTTATTGAATTGGATACTTCCTTTTTTTTTTTTTTTTTTTTTCATAAAGCATCAAAGTCAAAAAAAAAGAAAAAGGAATAGCTGAAGGGCACGATAAAGGTTTGAGATATAAGTAATGATGATATAGTGGTTTTCTTTTTTTCTCTCTTCAGGCAGAAAACATTAATTTATAAATATGTATTGCAAGTTATGTAGACCAATAATGACCTCAAGCAAAAGATTTAAGTTTATTGCGTAAAATAAATTTTAGTAGTAATATATAATATAGCGTCTGACACAAACTAACATATTACTACTGAACAGCATTATCAAATGTTATTTATAAAGTGTGAAACCATTTACATTCAATTTATGAGATAAATAAACATTAAAATTTATAATGTTCCTTTTGTTCTTTATGTTATGAAGAGCAAAATAGTACTAATTTGAATGTGAAAATTGAATTAGTTAATAATTTGATTGATTAACATTTTATCCTCATCATAACTTTCATTATTATTTATTACATGTAAACATTTTTTATTTAAAAAAAAGAATTTGATACTTTTATGTGAAAGTAAATGTTTTTGAAGTACAGATATATAACTTGCGCTTTATGCTCTTAATACATGGGATTATAAAAAAACAAATATAGAAAAATATTGATTTTAGATAAATTTTTTCAAAATTTTTTTTAGGTTGGAATTAATTTTTTCTTTAATTTTATCTTATTTATTTTCTGTATGATAAAATATGTTTCGTATAGAGACGGTGAGTAGTTCAGTCTGTAGAGCGTTGGATTCGTAATCTCGGGGTTCTGAGTTCGAATCCCGCTCTCGGCAGCCGATTGATAGAAGCACCATTGTACGTTACATGCGCTTTGTTCACAAACACACTTACGAGCTCCGTCGCTGTTTAGCACTACAAAATAACATAAATATAGCGACGTTAAGGATGAATAAAAAAATTAAATGTAGATGATTGAAAAACAATTTATTTTATCAATAATTAAATCAATCAATTAGAATTTTCTTTATATTTATAAAACCAATACCTGTTTTAATAACGTACGTACACATTTTAGTAAGAGTTGAACTAAGGAATTTGAGTAAAATAATAATATAATGATGGTTAATAAATAATAAACAGCATTTATTACCGTAGGTTTAGCAACAAATCTGCCTGATATCTTGCAAAGTAATCGAAAATTTAATCTGTTCAAATTACTTATACCGTATCGACAATGAACTATTGAAACGCTGGATTAGGACATGATAGGTAAGAAAATGCATAATTTTTACGAGCATGTGTAAAAGATTCTTAAAATTTGTAAAAATATTTAGTAAATTTTTTTATTTATTTTCTAGAGTGTTTGTAGTCACATGTTTGTTTACTTATAAAAATTAATAGGAATAATAATTTGGAATATACAAAAACAAAAACATCTTTAAATTTTGAAGTTAACTTTGAACTATTTTAATAAATTAATATTGAAAATAATCAAAATATTTATTATTAAAGGAAAGTTGTTTATTGAAATACAGTTGACAGGAGAATGAATGAATTACAGAATAAACCAACACGTTTACATAGTAACGAAAACAATAAACAAAAATCAATAATAATATAAAAACATTCTAATCATCACAACTTCAATATCAAGATCAATTATCTAATTTAAATATTGGTTGAGAATACATTTTTTCAGTAAACAATTTAATTAATTCATATAAAAATGTAAGAAAAGCCATTAAATAACCTGCACTAAGAAGATACAACAACCTTAGCACAATGCTGGATTCGTTTGTTTTGGAGTCACTGTTCGATATGGATAAATCAAGATCTAATTGCTTTGTTGCCTTCATAATTTTCGTATAATTTCTTAAAGCTATAGTAAACCAATATTTACTAAGACCATTTTCATAAAATCGTCGTACCATGTGACTAAATTCAGTAGCGTATGGAGAATGTTTTGCTAACAATGTTGCAGCCCAAACACTATTCAGCGATTCTTCAACCGGACTCAAAATCCAGCCATTTTCTGGCTTTGAAAATATTCGTGAATAAAATTTTGACAAGTAATAATTTAAACGACAAACTGTCATTCCAGTATTATTTTTTGTTATTAAATAAGCGCAAGGTTTATTTCTATTCTCATCAGATATTGTGACAATTTTAATCAAGCGATGATAATCAAAATTCTCATGATTGGATAATATAACTTGCTTTGAAATATTATTAGTAACAAGATCAATTTTCGAATCTATAACATCTTGCATTGTGTTGAATTTAAAGAATTTCTTTTGACTTAAACTAACTTCAATCAAATTTTGTAGCACTTCTACAGTAAACGTTGTTGATAGAATAGTTAAACATAAAGATAAAAGTTTCTCCAACTTATTTTGTGGAGTTGCAGTTATTGGAAACCCTAATAAAATCATAAATATGTTGAATGGCTTAGAAAATTTAGTACTAATCTTGAACAAATATGTTATTGATGAAAAAATAATTGTTATAATGATTAGTAAGCCAAATGAAATGCATAAATCCCATGGGAATTGCAATTCATAATATCCATATTGTTTAATAGTTAAGTGAAATGTACTTTGTCGAATGAAATAGAATTCTTTTATTATACATTTGGATAAATTTTGTACAAGAGTAGGATCAATTTTAAAATCAATTATTTCATTTTCCAATGCATCGATCATTGTATCATCAGCATGCTTTGATGCATTTTCGTAATCCATTGTAATTTGAACAGTAAAATTCAACATTTGCGCCATAGTTTGCCACATAACCAAATCAATGTGATGATTCACAGCGTAATTAAATGAGAATTGTTTGTACCGTGTAAATCCTGCTTTTAAACTGTAACCATAAAGATCCTTCAATTTATAATTAAAAAGTTCAACTTCATTAGAAAAATATTCTATATAGTAATGATCGGAGAATGGATTATATTGATGAACTAAAGCTGTATCAACGTGTTTGGAAGTCTTCAATAATTTGAACTTTTCATCTTTTCTCTCTGGATACATGACTTCTATAACAGCAACGTTTAGATAACTTCGAGACCATAATGTTTTAAATAGCGACTTAAGATATAAATTGGATTTTATATTTAATATATAAAACAGGCAATAAGGTCTTTCACCAATATCTAAAAATTTATCTAAGAAATCTAAGTTATTGGAAATCTTAAATATTGTCTCAGTTATGTTGTTAACTTCATCAATAATAAGATATACTTCGGTCTGCTTTAAACTTGATTTTAAAATATTATTTTGGTAGATTGTATCTACTTCTGTTTGATTTTGTAATTTAATTGGATCATAAATCGAGATATCCAATTCTTTTAGAACTTCTCTTATTATACAATTTGACATACCTGATGATCCATTTGACGATGTGAGCAGAGTAAGAAAATGAAAGTGCAAGTCTCCTTTCAAGTACTTATTAATCTTAGTAAAATTAATGTTAATATGACTATTTACCATAGAGAAAATTTTGAGTACTATAAATGCAATTAAAATTGTATTGTTCTTCATATTTTTTATTTAAACGATGATAATCGTTTTCGCAAATTTTATTTAAATTGCTTTAAAGCATTCATTTTTGAAAAAAATTGTTCCTTATGTAATTAATTCTTTTAATTTCCTTATAGTATACTTACTATTTCTTCAGCGTGTTTTTACTTGTGATCTAATAATTCTGATACTACCTTCGTTTAGCACATTTTATTTACAAAAAATTTTTCAGCCTTTACACTTAACTTATTTGCTAAAAGCTCTTGTTAAAGTCAGACATGACTATGACTACAAATCTATACTTTCTATTTTAATAAACAAATACAAAGTTTCATAAAATATATTCGAACTTAAAAAATAACTTTTTATAAAACATATTTCTTGTTTCATTTAAAATTTAACAAAAAAAAATGATTTTTCCATCAAATTAAATTGCAAAAATTGGAAAATACTTTCAATGTACATTATATTTATTATTATATTGGTTATATAGAATAATTTTAAAAAAATGATAACCTGCATCGGTCTAATCGATAAGATTTATTGATTTACAACTGTATTATTGACAAGGCAACGCTAAAAATTAAATTATTCCAATGGTACCTTAAAAAATTAAAAATACGAAGCTTTATTTTGTAAATGTAAAATTTAGATGAAGAACCGGTGAATGGCTCAGTCGGTAGAGCGTTGGATTCGTAATCTCGGAGTTCTAAGTTCAAATCCCGCTCTCGGCAGCCGATTGATAGAAGCACCACTGTACGTTACATGTGCTTTGTTCACAAACACAGTTACGAGCTCCATCGCTGATTAGCATTACAAAATGGCATAAATATAGCGACTTTAAAGAAGAATAAAAAAATATGTTTCGTACATCGATATAAATATAAAATTGGATACGAAACTCGACAGTATATTTTTGTGATTATACTCTATGAAATAATTTTACGATAATACTTAAAACTCGTATAACATTCATGTCTCCATTAACTTTTATAAATTTAGAATAAATTAAAAGCTTTAATAAAATTAATTCATGAATATTATAAATCAAAACTATAAAAAAAAATCAACAAAACTTTTTAAATAGACCCAGAAATTCAATTTCTAAAATAGGTCAAAAAGTTTTCAGATAACAAAAATGCTGACTACATTTTACGAACTCAAGGTGACAATTTTAAGGAAGTTTAAGATAATTTTTTTTTTTAATTTATTTATAATTTATTTCATGTTTATAGTATTTTTATGTGATATATTAGATACTTAACGCTGTATTTATTGACTTGAAATTTTTATTTGCGATTGATTTGCTTACAAAATGTAAAAAAATATAACAAAAATTATCAAATATACGAGTTATATTTAAAATTTGTTAAAATTATAATAATTGTTTTGAAACTTTTTATTTTCTTTTTCTTTGATATTTTAGCTTAATAAGCACAGGTGCGTTAGAAAATAAAAACAAAAAAACAAACGTCGAAATATAAAAACAAAAGTCATACGTTCAAAAAATGAAAACAAAAATCTTTGTGTACTATATTTTTATATATTTCATGTAACATAAAATTTTTATACGAAAAGATAAATAAAACCAGGGTCAGTATAATAGTATATCCAACTGTTCAAATTTTTTCTAACATAATAAAATATCGTTAGAAAAATTATTCTTTCTGCATTGAAATAACATACCAATAAAAAACATAGACATTAAACAAAAGCTGTATATAAATAACATAGAAAGCTTAAAGCTGATGAATAGACATAGTAAAAATACAAAAAAATTGAAAAAAAGACTGGGAGCATCACGATTGGTCGAAAATTACATATATGACATAAAGTGTGACTATAAGTCTCTCGAGAATAGTGAGCCTTGCAATTTCGTCAGAATTATGTAGAAGGGAATAGAGGGAAAGGCTAGGCTATAGAAAAAAAGGAAGGAAAGAGTATAACTTGGCAGTTAGCCGGTAGTAGCACGGTATTAAAGGGCACACACCTAAAGTACCACCACAAGCCCAAAATTTTCACCAATTTGCAATCATATATACGTATACAAAGTTGAGGCCGAGATAGAAATATATATAGGACTTTTTCAGATCAATGGCAAAATAAGTAAAAAAAGTCTTGCTATTGTCACTGTATTCGTTGATGTTATCAGTTCTGCCAATACGTGACAAATTTAAAGTTAAGAATTCACATTGTTCCTTATTATATATATATGTATATATATGTATATATATATATATATATATATATATATATATATATATATATATATATATTTATAAAAAAGCGAGGATACTTAAACCGGATTAGTTCCTTTTTATCGACACCTTACAAGGTCATGATTAAATTACATCCAATTTATTAAGGATGAAGTGTGGACCGCGGTTTACTTTGAAGTCCAAAGGGTTTTATTGTTTAAGGTATAATCAATTATTTCGTAGTTTTTGAAGAAGACCAGCACACTTCGTGCCAGAGGTGAAAACTCGTACATTTTCAAAATCTGTTAATATATCTCAGCATTTTCGGTGTTTTTTCGTTATTTCTTCTTTGAATATAAGACTCCTATTTTTTTATTCTCGATGCAAAGATTAGTATATTAATTTGCTTCACAATGAATTCTAATGTATTACACCATTCTTTCACATCTACTCCTAATGCATCGTTGTCGTTTTTATATTATAAAAATACAAATTTATAATATAAACTTTTTTAATTAAAAAATTTTAAATATTTATTTTAAATTCAATTCAGACATTTTTTTAGTTCCTAACAAGATTATAGATTGATTTCAGAACTCACGAAACTGAATTTTATGACTCACAAAGATTGACTTTAGGTTTAATTGAGCTAGAATTTCATCGATGTTTCAAGCAGAATCCCAAGCTAATTTCAAGTTCATACCAGTATTTTTGGTATATTTTATGCAAAGTAATCATAGTATTTTACACTTTGTCGAAGATATTATTATTTGTATCAGCATAAGTAATTTACTATAAGGCCAAAGGCCAACTTGCTTTTGTTACATTGCTTGCATCAATTACTTTAATTTTGAATAACTTGTGCAGCTGACCTGAAATACCTTGCATATTAATTCAACATTAATAAATTAAAATACTATTCAATAAAAATTTTTATTTTTGCATTGGTTGAAAAAGTAAAATCAGAAAAATCATTTGATGAGATATGATATTAGGTTTCATGTCTGAAATGTTTATAAGAGATCTCATAGTAGTACATTACGCAACGAGTGAGTAAAATATGTGATTATCGCACGAGTCGGGTTTCTCGCCCGAGCGCAGCGAGGGCGACAAATGAGACGAGTGCGATGATCATTTTACGCATTAGTTGCGTATATTATTTTTTCTAACAAGTTCGCAAAATTTTAAAAATGACAAATTTGCGTCTGTGATAGCATGTACAATCTTGTTCGAAGGCTATCAAGATTGTAAGAGGTAGCCGAGGTCGGGGCGCAGGACGGGGTCCAGGGGAACTCCAAAAAAATAAATAATATTCCTAATACAAAAATACAGTTAATAAAACAAATTAAAATTCCATTGAGAATCCTTCCCCCTTCTTCAAAACAATAAATAAGAAATTATTGAAATAATAATGTGTGTGTGCGCGCGCGCGCGTGTGTGCGTGTGTGTATTTGTTTATGCATGTAATTAAAATTAAACTTTAAACTGCAATTTCACAGATTTCACTCTTCAAAGTTTACAGTGTATTATTATTCGAATAAAAAATTGGATTATTCATTATTCAAATTTCAAATACTTTATTATTCATTATTCAGATAATTTTCATTCGAATAGTCCCACCTCTAATGCGTAGAAGAGAGTTCACGTACCGCTAAAAAAAAAAATATTTTTTTGACCCTCTCCTTGTAGAAAATTAACTATTCATTCTGTTCGCTTAATTAACTAGTAGGCATATTTTTTAATATAATATGTCCAGATAATTCAGGATAATCGGTTTACAATATGACAAACTTTACCTGAATGTATCGAATCAAACAGATGTGCGCGAGTGCTTCTTTTTCGATCTTTTACAGCTGTTAATCGAACGAGAATAACAAGGTTAGGTTTCATTTTTAAAGCACAGTGCAAAACAGAGCATTATAGTTTGTTATTACTTGTTCTAACAGTTAAGATAAATTCGAATTTCGGAGCAAATTTGATTATATAATATTAAACTACGTTATTAAGATTATTGATAAATTTTGTATTTTCTATTTTCTGTGAGATAGAGCACAATACACAGGATACAAACAATCTCATATCTTTTTATCATTAATTAATTAATTTTTATAACATAAAAACAATCCCAGTATGTCAAACATGTCACGCCTGGGAAGTGTGTACCACAGGCGCAAAATAGGGGATTTGCAGCCCTCGTGCGAATTTAACGCCCTCGCTTCGCTCTGGTGCTCATTCGCGCTCTGGCCGGAATCCCCTATTTTGCGCCTTTGGTATACAATGTACTATTTTGACACTCTGTGCGCGAATTTCAATTGCTCTTGCCTCTGTAGCGTACGCAAAATACTATATTCAGGCACGTTAAAAGTTGAGCGTGCCCAAAATGAATTCATGGGGCGCGAAATAAGAAAGAGTATGTGAACTAATAGAGGTAAAATTAAAATAACATAATTTATTTTCTGTAGGTCGATGGATCAATGGTCGAAGTTGAAAATAATTTTCACCTTTATTTTATAGTTATGTGAATAATCTTTTAAGATTGAAATCTTATATATTTTCATGGAATATAAATTTAATTGTTTTATAAATTGTGTTTTTTTATTTTAAGAATTATTTATTTTTTTTGGAGGCGGGGGCTCCGCCCCCGAAGGTCTGCCCCCCCTTCTTTCTTACACCGAATCACTGCAAATTATTATTATAAATAGTTGACACTTTCGATATCAGAGTATTACATACAATACTAATGCAAATTCTTATGTTCAAAATAATCGATTTACGCACAACTTGAGTCAAAAAATAGTATGTGTAACACGTGCGCTCAAGGGATTTGGCACTCGTGTGAGTTTAGCACCCTCGCTTCGCTCGGGCAACAAATTCTCACTCGTGCACAAATCCCTTATTTCGCGCACTTGTTACACAAAATACTATTTACACAGGTATTAACTTATTATTAACTTGTTATTGAAGTTTTTTTTTTTGCTAAGACTATATAAAGGTTTATACATTTTTTTAAGTCTACGTTAAATGTGCAAAGGTAAACGAAATACAAAACCTTGATTGAATTTCCAATTATAACATTCTTTTTTATTTTCACGTCTTATTAGCGACGGAGATCATCAGTGCGTTTATGAACAGAGCACATGTAATATACAGTGGTACTTGTGTCAATTAACCGCCGAGAGCGGGATTCAAATACGGCACCTCGAGAATATGAATCCATCGCTCTATCGACTGAGCCACTGACGACCTCAATTGTAATATTTAATAAATATTTAGTAACAACAGTTTTATGAACTTAATACACCATATAATCGATATCATTAATGTGCGATAGATACCTAGAAAGTAAAAGTACAGATTGAACAATATCAATTGGTTATAAAAAAAATTCAAAATCAAGAATGAAAGAATTTTTCAAAGTAAATATTACGCAATAAAAACCTGTTAGTAATTTATATTCTTTAATTGTCGTTACACAGGCTGTTTATCATAGTTGTACAGATATTTATTTCTGTAGGAAAATTTCCAATATATTTTAGTTTCTTGGTAGTTTAAGAAAATTTAATGAAATTAGTGAACTAATTATATACATCCGGCAGAAGGGATATTTTTCCAAATGTTTAATTCAAATGACATTATTACGTGATTGATCATAGATGTGGGCCAATTGTAAATTATGCAACAATTTCGACATCATCGTTTATGCAGCATAATTTTAATAAACATGTAATATTACTTTTTTTATAATACATAATACATATTATAATTTTACAAATTATATTTTTATATCTTAATTCAATAATGATAAGGCATTGAGTACTATTTATTTAAACTTTATTTGTGATTCAATTGTAATTGCGATTGTTTGAGATTTGCATGATTAACTTATCAGTAAGAACGAAATAATCATAATGCTAAACTCGATGCATAATTATAAGTTCTGTTACGCCTGGGGTAAAACATGCTGCAATTCCATTTCAGATACATATGCAAAAAAGTATCTTATACATCAATCGTACAGTAAAGTAAATATTTAAAATTTCGTGAATACCTTTACAAATATAAAATGTGAAATTTCTAACAAAAATTTATTTATTTATATTGTAATAAATTAATTTTTATTTTCTTTATATTTATAAAATTAATGTCTACTTCTATAATGTACTTACAGTTCTTACACTCTGATGAAAGTCAGCTGATAAATTTGAGCTAAAAAATAATATAACAATAATCAGCAACTATAATTAATGAACAAATTGATCTCTGGCTAAGTGATCGACGTGCGTTCACAGTGACAGAAATACCTAGCTGATTTTGTGACATATAATATTATCCAAGTGCATATACTTTTTTTATGCGTATAACGCTTGCAATAATATTATTTATTCATTGTCGAACACGTAGTCTAATATTCAATAAATCAGTACCAATGTGACCGAATGTAGCTATAAGGAATATAACATTACATGAAATTGAATTCAGAAAAGAATCTGTGTAGTAACTAGAGCTGCACAATACGATACGATACCGATATTTTAATAAATTATTGATATCGAATCGAATAAAAAAATTATTTGTTGTGTTGTATCGATATCGACTGTATTTTTTAGGAAATATTATCGTATTGTATTAGTTTTGATTCAATATCGATACAATAATCAATAAATTATCGAAATTAAAAAGTACAAAATCAAGAATATTATTGACAGATAATTAAAATTTAATAATTTTTTACTTTTCATAAGCAAATTTATTTATGAAAAGTAAATGTGTAATTTATAAAAATTTTATAGAAACATAAAAATGTCAATTTTCAAATTCAATACAAATAACTATTAGTTTACTATATTAATTCATTTTATTAAATTAATTAAAAAAAACTACATTAAATTGAATGAAAATTTAATACTGGAAAATAATTAAAAAATAATTTGGTAACCAAATAAAAATACTTAAAACCTAATTGAGTCAGAAGGTAAAATTATAAATGAACTTCCCATATATTTTTTTTATAAGAACTCTTCATCCATCGATTGATGCAAATAAGTTCTTTTAAACTGTCATCTTTTAAGGGGGTTAGTGCGATATCCCGATTTTCTTAAGAATATCTTAAAATTAAAAGACAATAAAAATAGCACTATTTTACATATCATATTAAAATTTCAGATAGCTTAGCTTCACCGAAGCCGAGATATGAAGTCTGAAAGTTCGAAAATTTAACACAGCGTCTTATGGGAAGGTTGGTATGAGACAGAAAAAAGCAAACGTTTTCATCGATAACCCTGAAAATTTTCTTAAGAATAAACCAAAAAACTGACATGTTTTTAACAATTATAATTAGAATATAATATTAAAATTTCAGAAGACCTAGCTTCATAGTTTCGTAGATACAGCAATTTAATGGACTATCTCGCCGAAGTTTTCATCGAGTAAAACACGAGAGGGGAAGGTGTGCATATATAAACAGAATTTTTGTTAAACTGAGTTAAATATAATTGAAGTTACAACTATAATAATAAATTATTTACACTTTTTATGAAAGAATTCTATAATAAAAAAATAATATTTTGTTCCTTATTGCGGGGCCCTGAGTAGATACGGTCCTGTGCGCACTAACCTCCTTAATCAACACATTTTATTGGTTGCTACCAAAGCTGCTTCTGAAAAAAATTTTTCAACTGGCGTAGAAGTTGCTTGTAAACTCAAAATATCTCTTGCTACTTTTGATAAAATTGGGTATACATGACTAATTTTTCCACCATATTAATGTCTGTTTCTGGAGCAGATCTAGGAGATTGTAAATAGTTTTGAATCTCTTTTTCACAAATATTAGAAGCTTCAGGTTTTAAAAATAAGATATCAAAATCAATGGATTTCTTTTCATCATTGTCTAATTTAAGCTTCTTATAGGGAAGCTGTTCTTCAATATTTTCTGTTCAAAACTTCTTGTAATAAGTTTCATATATAGATTTGAATTTATCTAAAGTATCATCTTTCATCTTTTTTCCCCATTGAGTTACATCAAAACCATCAGCTTTAATTCTAGAATCAAGGATTAGAGACACATAATATATCCAATTACATTCTTCCTTTTTGGTATGTAACAATTAATCTTTTCTGTTTTCTTTATTATCTAATTCAACAAATTTTTTTTCTATATTATCTAGTAAACAATTAAAAAATTACAGCTCCTGGTATAGTAACATATTGTTCACCGC
The DNA here is from genome assembly GCA_017163975.1 of Anastatus disparis. Lineage (NCBI taxonomy): Eukaryota > Metazoa > Arthropoda > Insecta > Hymenoptera > Eupelmidae > Anastatus > Anastatus disparis. The sequence goes on from JAFFSR010000381.1 coordinate 3,813,920, forward strand.
TAATTCTGTCTGTAACTTTTTTTAAATCACCTAAAAAATATAATATCATTTTTAAAATTTTCCACTCATTAACGTTTATAAGATAATTTTGCAATTCGACATTTCTTTCACATAACATATTGTATGCATTTTTTCCTATTGAAAAAATCCAGATGGATATCCACGTGGATTTTCCAGATAAAATAACGTGGATTTTGAAGGAGGTAAATTTATTGTTAATAATGAAAGATATTTTTGATTAAAAATATTTTTCATTGTGAACAACAAATTCACCTATTTCAAAAACTACGTTATTTCATCTAAATTTGTTGTTGATAATTCTAATTGGAAATTCATAATGGAATTCCAATTAGAGTTGAAGAAATTTAACGTAAATTTATGGATATTTATAAGTGACTAAATATTGTTTTAAAATAAAATTTTTTTATGTTTTTCATTGCGACTTATAAAAATATCTATTATGTTCATTAAACAAAATAGAACGTGAGAAAGCAGGCCGAACGATCGTCGTTTTAGACCAAATAAAACTGCCACTTTATAAGCTCCAAACTCTTTTATTCTTTTCGTGCACATTCGCTTGCCATAAGAAAGTCAATGGATAGAAAGCATGGTAGCCCCCTGGCAGTTAATTATCAGTACTATTATATAAATGTGTATATTCATATTCGATGATTAGCAGCCAGGGGGCTACCACGCTTTCTGTCTATTGACTTTCTTATGGCAAGTGAATATGCACGAAAAGAATAAAAGAGTTTGGAGCTTATAAACTGTTTAAAATAATATTTACAAATGATATTGTACCTATATTTTGATGATAATAATGAATCAATAAAAAATTTCTTTGTTAAAAATAAAGTATAAAAAAGCCATATAAAATGTTATTGAAAATATAAAACTATCTACGACAAAATTTAAAAAAATAATAAAACTTCAATTTAAATAATTAACGTAAAAGTAAGAATAAAAATAATATTACAGCTATAAACTTGCCAGGCCAGCCCTTTAAAAGTTATATTTCTTGGTGAACACACATCCATTTAAAACATTTTTTAGGATTGATTATTTAGAATTTCGTAAGGAAATTAAAAATATACATTAATTTTCACAATTGAGTATTCGATGAAAAAATAATCTAATTTTATAACATTAATGATATATTTAACTGAAGAGTGGGCCTGGCAAGTTTATAGCTATAATTTTACTTTTATTCTTACTTTTACGTTAATTATTTAAAGTTTTATTATTTTTTTTAATTTTGTTGAAGATAGTTTTATATTTTCAATAATATTTTATATGGCTTTTTTATACTTTATTTTTAACAAAGAAATTTTTAATTGATTCATTATTATCATCAAAATATAGGTACAATATCATTTGTAAGTATTATTTTAAATTATATTAAAACTTGACCACACATTATTGATTTCAGTATTTTTTCAAGTGTATTTTCGTTATAATTAAATTCCCACTTTTTTATTATCTATAATGTTAAAGCCTTTTTTTAGAGATATTATAATAGATTTTTTTACAGTTGATTGTATTAAATTAGTTTAAATTTTTGACAAAATATTTTTTATTTTTTAGATTTTTTTTTAAAGCTAACTTGCCGTAATTTTATCTTTTTAAAGGTTTTTTTGGTGAGAGATATCACATCTAGGCAATGGAACCTTTTAGTATAGTTTATAAGTGACGTAACACGTTCATGTTACTATTTTATTTCTTTCTTGATGAATGTAGATGGTAAGTTGTAGTTTAGAATAATGAAATCTGAAAAGATAAATATTAATGCTAATTAATGACAGAGATCATCAGTGTGTTTGTGAACAAAGAATGTGTAAAGTGCAGTGGTGCTTGTATCAATCGGCCGCCGAGAGCGGAATTCGAACTTGGGATCTCAAAATAACGAATCCATCGCTCTACTGAGTGAGCCACTGACAGCCGCTTTATACCATATATTTTATTCTACAATTTAGAAACATAAATAATAGAAATATTAGTAATATTCACTACTTACCATTAACGATCTCTTCCACATTAGCGTCTTCATTTATCACTTGTTGCTTGATGCAATGCGAAAATGCTTGTGACGATAAACAGCTTACTATACCGATTTCTAAAAAGAAAAAAATAATTTGACAACATAATTGGTGTCAACAATTTAAAACAAGAACAATATAAAGAATAGTGAAATAAAATTCTCACCTTTGCTGGACAAAATTTCTTTGCTATTCTTGTTTTTCTCCTTTCGAGAGTCTTTGTCATCTTTATATTTTTCAACACAAGATTCTTTGCTATTGATAGCTTCTTTATTATCGGCCCTAAAATTAAACATCAACAATAAATTTTCAATCTGAACTGCATTTTTGTTTTTCTACTTTTAATTTTGTTAGAATATAGCAAAATACTCAATAAAAATTGCCATTCAGATTGGCTTACATGGTCATCATTAACAATTGATGATATTTTAACAGAAAGCTCGTGTTTCTCGTGCAGTGATGACTTTGAAGTTGATGCTGTTGGTTGCGTTTGTTCTAATTATTTTTCATCTTCATTATCATTTTCTATTTCTTCTAAATTTCCAATTGAATCCTTATAAGTCTTATCTTGTAAAAATGACACCACATCAAAAAAACACCATTTTTTTACCTTTTGAAACATCAGCTTCAGATTTAAATTTGGGTTGCGCAGCCAGTTCTTTGTTAAATATTGTCTGTAAAGCTTTCCACTTGTTTCTCGCCTGATCTTCTGGAAAATAATAGTACGTTACGATGCGAGTGCGGGATGACCTACGTACGCACGAGTATCGTATACTATTTTTCCTACTAAGCTGCGCAAAGTTTGACACTTTTAAAATTATATATAAGTGATAGGTTTCGAGCGTAAGGAAGAGGGGGTTCGTCTTAAAAGAAAAATAAAATAATAAATCATTATATATTGAATTAGTTAAATAAAAATTAAAATTTAATTATAGTACATTTCATACCAGTTGCGAACCGTATTTTTTGCCATGAGAGCCAAAAAAGAGCAACGAAGTTGCGATTTTGGGGTTAGAATGGCAAAAAATTTATTTATAAAACAGCATAATATAAATATTCATTTATTATTAAAATTCATATTGATTGTAACGTTATATTTAGTGAACTGAAACGGCACATCTCTTTATACATCTAATTCATTAATAGTTAAATTTTTATTTTCTACTGGTGCCTCAACGTTCTTGTCTTTTTTGATGTTATTACTTTTTTCATTTCCAAAACTCATTTCGAGACTCTCATTTGCAAGAAATTCAATTTCATCAACATTTAAGAAATTTTGATTATTTTCCGTCAATTGTTCTATAGTTTCAGGAATAACAATCGGTGTGCAGACGTCAGCCACAACGGGATTGTTTTCTGATGGATTTGCATATTGCATATCATCAAACTACGTTTTATATCTTCTTCTTTTTCTTCAAATTTCGCACGTTTTGAAATTGTTGATGTCGAAGATATTGTATTCATTGCATGTTTTAAATTTGTCGATGTTGAACGTACTGTAGGTACTGTATTTGTGATACGATTTGCGATGGCGTTTTTGTTCGCAATCGATTTAATGTATCCTTCAGCGACGCTGTTAGATTCCCATCCGGCCTGTCTCTGTAGAACAGTAAGATCTGCTCCAGCGTCGACAAGTATCGTGGCCAAGGATCGTCGAAATGCGTGACCTGTATATGATTGCGGATTCTCTAATTGTAGATATTTGGCAATCTCATGAGGTATACCTCCAATCGTATTTATGCCAAGAGGTTCACCAACGCATTTACTTTTTCTGTACGTTAAGAAAAATCTATTTGTTTGTGTTACAGTTTTTCTTTCTTTTAAATATTTGCTTACAATATTATAAAATTGCCCTACTATTGTAAATGACCTCACAATTTTTGTTTTTGTTAATGTTATGAGCAAAAAAGAATTATGATGTTCTACGTCGTCTGTACAAAGATTCGTCAATTCATCTCTTCGACAAGTGCCGGAAATTCCTATAACTAGTACTGCCTGTAAAAAAATATTCAATTAGTCAAAAAATTATCGATTAGTGTTGAAAATAAATATTTAATAACGCATACATGCCTTTATAACAAGATATAATTCATCTAGCGCTTCGTCGATAAACTTCAAAACATCTGATTTTGTAAACACGCGTGATTTTTTTGAATATATCCTTCGCATTGTTTTTTTAAGAAACCTATTAACTGTACATATTTACTAATATCTATGTTGTCAAATGTTTTCATCGTGGCTTTCAACATTGAATATTTTGACCACAGAGTAGATGCAGCGTACTTAGCAGATATTTCTTTGAAATACACTAACAATACACATTCAACAAATGATCTTGTATTTTTTGTGCTTCGCCATTTCTTAAATTCATTATACACTGCAGTATATTTTATTTTGGAAATAGTTGGTAGTGAATCTAAGTTAATTTCTTTTACTGCTGTAATCATTTCAGGTGATATAAAATCATTGTCATTGGCTTAATCACTGTGTTCAGAATTCATTGTTGTCACTTTTCACTTAAGGAGGCTCCATCGCCTAATGTCGCGAATCGAGGCAAATCAATTTTAATAGTTTAAATCACGCTGGATCCAACGGTATCCTGATTTATATACATAGCCGATCAAAATCTCGAGAAATTTGAGTTAAAAGTTTGACCTTTTAACATGGGCTCTTATGGTTGACAAACTCAAATTAATCTATAATAATTCTAATTCGAATAGTCAATAAAAAGTAATGTGTAGGTCTAATAGAAAAAACCCCTTTTTAAAATGCTGTCGTCAAAGATAAAGGTAACCGGCCGATAAATAGAGATATTGTTGAAAGAAGTAAATATGTTATGATTATAAATGATTGCTGACAGGAAGTCAATCGATAAGATATTGTTGGCGCTGCGTACAAAAAACGCGCGTAATTTGAATTTTAAAAAATAAATAATTAAATTAGTATAAATTTAATATACAATTAATATTAATTTTAAAATATAATAAATAATATTGTAATTTTTATTATATAATTTTTTAATATACAATGAGTTTTATAGTTGTTTAAAATATTAGGATGATATTTAAATTAGGAAATGAGGAAAATAAAACACTGTATATAAGAACGTATTAAATATATATTGTTTCTGATTTTAAGCAATCATTAAATAACAATGTATTAAATATATAATTTTCAATTTTAAACAATAAATTAAAAAATATAATATAAAAGTGAATACAAACATATTCTTTTTTTTTATAAAACGCATACATCTTTAATCTTATCGGATATTACATTAATTACTTTTGTTGAAGATGTTACTCGAATTTTATTATTAACGCTCAAAGTTAACAAAACTTTGATACCGTCTTGAGGATTCTTTTGGTATGCATCAATTAAAACTTCTTCACATAGTCCTTCTTTTGCCATTTTATTAATAATTTTAGAACTAATTATACCTTTTAAAAATTCTAAAGATTTTTTATTAATTTCTATATTTGTTTTTTTTTATTTTGTCATTCTCTGTTTGAGTAAGGCCTCTGAATTCATTTTTTATAATATCATCATTAACATTTAAAGTATCAATTAATTTTTATAAAATTTTAATGTCTTGAAGAGCATCATGAAGGGTTTCTATATTTTCTTCAGAAAGATATTTCTTTACTAATGCCTCTTCAGAGTAGGAAATTTTTTCATTTTTACTTTTAGGTATAATTTTTTTTTTAAATATGCAACGTATCTGCATAACCATAAACTATTTCATGAAACAGTTGATGTAATCCAAATTGGTTCACAAGTACCTTGATTTTTTCGACATCAAATCTAATAACATAAACATTACACACATAATACTATAACAAATACGTGAAAAATAATAAAAAGAATAAATAAAAAAATGTGAAGTATTTTACCGTAAAACATTATGTCCAACTAAAATAATGAAACATTCCTCATCAGGTGTACTATTATTAGTTTTTATTTCTTTAAGAAAATTCAAAAACATCAACATAGCATTTTCTTTAGAAACAGTTTTGAGCTTATTGCCACGGAAAAACATTTCACCAATTTTTATTGCAAGTCCAGTTTTTATAGCTGCTGCGGGCTTTATAGGAACAGATGGAATGCAGTAAACATTGAAAGTAGATATCCCATCATACGCTGCAATCTTTGATAAAAATAATCTTAATTAAAAATCTTATAATGTAATATAAAAAAAAATTAGTAATTTAAAAATAAACCTGTAGTACATGATCTTGAGCGCTAAGACCTAGTAGTTTCTGTGTCAAAATAGACAAGTTTAAATGTTTTTATTTCTGTGAGATTAACTTGCTTTGAAGTCTTTGGTTTGTCAATGGGAAAATCAAGAATACAACTGAAACCAATGATACTTTGGTAAGTAGTTCCTTCTCGTCGCTTACTATTACTAGATTGATTAAATCGTTTTGTTTTAAAAATTTTTCTTCTAATTTTTCCATCACGGCTACGATCAAAAAGCCTTTTTTTTCATTTTGTCTGTCTTGATACTTTTAAATTTCAAACCTTTTTTTAGAGGACTAGAGGACATGTCATTATATACAAGATTTATGTAATCATGGCCTTCATTTTTCTGGCAAACAGATGCAGCCACTCGAAAATTCAATGATTCCGATCCTGATAAATGTTTAGATTTGGGACACTTGGTTGCTACGACATTATTAAATGATTCATTAGCTTGTGTTGAGGCTGCAGGAGCTATTTTTTCAAAATTATTAATATATCTTGTCATTGATTCCTCCAAAGATGTTCGAAGCTCTGGACTTTCAAGTGGTTTTTTATTTGGAAATGTTCGGTATTCATAAAACTTTTGATTGTCGTGAAAGGTACATAAACTATGGTCGCCAAATGAATGTGGAATCAGTGCCTTCATTTTTTCTTTAAGAATTTCTGGTTTATTTTTACTTTTTTCTATAATATTACTGAAATTGTTTGTAAAATATTTTATGAGAGGTTTTGGCAATGTCATTCTTCACAGAGAATTTGCAAATGCTTTGACCGTACGATTTTTATCTGATTACAATTCAATACTAGGGACAGAAACTACTCGCAAGCTTGCAATTGTTGCCGAATCATTGTCCATAATTAATCTCGCTCCAAAAACATTATGTTCGTCAAATAATTCATTTCTTGTGTATAATTCCACTGCTATATCAGCTTCCACGGCTTTGGCAGAACCTTCAAAGTTTTTCCGACAATTGTGGTCCTTATTTTTACCTGAAGAACATTTACGACAACTTTTGGAACGGACTGTATAAGAACAAATTTTTTTTGAATAGTGACCATATAACACTCCATGTCCTATATTAAAAATAAAAGAGCGTTATACTAAATTGATTATAATTAATTTCAAAAGATTTATATTGATCACCTGAAAGACTATTATAAGATCTGCCAGTTCCTCTCTTCTGCCATCCAACATCAAAACCAAAAGTACAGCCTGTCTTACCTTGTTTTGTTCTATCAAATAATAATGCAGATGATAAAATTAAATTTATACATTGGTGATTTTATGATTCATTTTTTAAATAATTGCCTTTTAAAAGTTTTGTAAATCTACATCAAAATAAATTGAAAAAAATCAATAGTTCAATGTTTTTCATAAATTTTATTAGATTTGCTAGAGACTGCGATATTTAGTAAACTTTTGATAAGGTTTATGTGTAAATTTATATCGTTTATAATAATTATCTATATATATATTAAATATTTTTTTATAAATTAAATAAAGAAATGTTGTGAAACTAAAATGAATGAAATTCCAACTTTTAAATATATAAAAAACCTTACTAGAAGAATCACCATTGTTTGGATCACAAATCTTCATAAAATTGTGAAATGTGGTTCATCTCACTTAAAAATATGATTTCTGAAGCTGCTGAGTATAATGCTTTCAAATTCCAATGATATTTCATTCACTAGATCTTGAATTTAGCCCTTTTTATGAAAAACTTGACTTTTTCATTGAATCGAACAACTGTTCCCATATAGATTACTTAGCTAATTAGTCATATTAACTATACTACTAGAACATAATTAATTCAATAAATTATTAGCTCTTTTTAAAGCCAAATTTAATTTGTTAACTTAGATTATCGAATTCATTTATATGAGTGTAACATGAAAATAATTAAAAAATTATATTCATGTTACATTCGTATAAATACTTTTTTAATTATTTTCATGTTACACTCATGTAAATGATTTTCAGAATCTAGGTAAGTTAAATTAAATTTGGCTTGAAAGAGCTAATAATTTATTGAATTAATTATGTTCTAGTAGTATAGTTAATATGACTAATTAGCTAAGTAATCTATATGGGATCAGTTGTTCGATTCAATATTGAAAAAGTATTTTTCATATGAAAAAGTCAAGTTTTTCATAAAAAGGACTAAATTGAAGATCTAATGAATGAAATATCATTGGATTTTTAAAGCATTATACTCAGCAGCTTAAGAAATCATATTTTTAGGTGAGGTGAATCATATTTCACAATTTCATAAAGATTTATGACCCACACACAAGGGTGATTCTCCTAGTTAGAAAAATAATAAAATAAATAATTTTTCAGTAAGTATGACCTGTCAAGAATTATTTACAAATAAAATACATATAAACGTTTAAGGTATTAAATAATCTTTAATTATTTATTTTATTTTTTATTTATAAAAAATCGTACAGCATAATTTATTTGAGTTCACATTTTGAGTGATATACTTTTTTAAAACACTTCATTCGTTTGTCATCATATTATAGCATACCATAACTTGGTTATAAATAAGAAATTTAGGAAAAATGTAGTTCATAATGATAATTAAATTTATCTCACTAAATTTTTATAAAATATTATAAATATTATAAAATGTTATCTTACAAATTGAACCATAATTTATCTTAAAATTTTGTGATGAATGAAAATATTCATGACAAAATTATTTATTTGTAAGCAAAATTAAAATAAAAAATTATTCATGTACTATCAAATTATTTTAACTCAGCATTAATAATTTTTCAGTTCATTCCAATTATTTATTTTAATATTTTGTGATAATTATAAACATTCATCACAAAATTATTCATTCGTACGTAATTTTTTTTAAAAACTCACTCATCCTCAATCAAATCATTTACACTAAGAGTTAACAATTTTTCTTCTTTTAATGCTTTATGACACAATTCTTTTGCAACAGCTTCTACATGTTTTCCAACCATCCGTTCGTATCTTTTTATTAATGAATTTGAGACTGGAGCAATGTTCATCGCTGACAACCATAGATTTATTTGTATCTCTCCGAAACCAGAATCTATAATACCTATAAGAATGAAATATTAAAAAAAAATTGTATATAGAACAAAATAAATATTTGAAATAAAATCAATCAAAGCATTTACCCATAACTGCTTTTGCATTAACTGTGAAATATTCCTTTCCTTCTCCAAATGTTGAATCTGTATAAACTGTTTTTATCCTGAACATTTGCAGCACTTAACAGTGTAAATATGTCCCAGTCCTTTCTGTATTTTATCGGTTGCCAAGTCCAAAGAAAGTGGTATTTGACAATCATTACACCACATTTGTTGAGAAAAAATTTCTGTTGAAATAATTTCTCTTCCTTCAAGAAGTTTGTTAGAGTGATTTTTAATGTCTTTTTCTATTTCCTAAATTTTTATTGTAAAATTGTTATTACAGATTTAATCTTGTTATTACGAATTTATTTTTCTACAATTTCTACATTTTTATAATTACATATTTATTATTCTAGAATCTTATTTAATTAAATAATTCTTAGACATTTACCTTGCATAATCCCTTCTGATTTCGCCGTTCTTCACTCTTTTGGACTGAATATTTCTTTTCAAATTGTCCTTTTCTTACACCACGTGAAATTCTGTTATTCCAATATTTTTTTTTCGAGCTGCATGATTCAGTTTCATTCATTTTTTATCAAAATATACGCTAACAGATTTAAGGTTATAACGTTATTTACACACGATACTAAGCGTTTTCTGCTAATGAGTCAAAAAATGATTTAACGCCATTATAATATAAGCTTGAATCTTATTGGCTGATCACAAAAGATCAAAGTAGAGTCTAAATTAATTTTTAGGATGATGTTTTTGTTAAAATAATTAACAATTTACAACATTTCTAAACGTTATAAATCCATTTAAGATTTTTAAACATAAACTTATACATTATAAGTTTTATTTCATTTTCGATATGATTTGACTAGCATGGTAGACGATGAAACCTCCTTAAGCAAATAACTATTTCACAAAGTAAATGCAAAGCTATTGCTGAAACACGATATGACAATACTCGCGTTAGGTTTTGATCGGTTTCGAGACCGTGAAATGTAAACCAACCGGCTTTGAGTAGCGACAGTAATGCTTGCTATTTTATGTCACAAAATCAGCTAGGTATTTCTGTCACTGTGAACACTGTGATCTCAATAAACATGGATCATTTATATTATAACAAAAACAAGAAAATATATAATTTTGATAATTATGGGTGAAATATTTTTAAAAGTTATAAAAATTTTTTAAATAATCTTTTTTATTTATGTATGTATAGTTTAGCATTTCACTTTACCTATTTGTGAAACTAATAAATGCAATAATTCGGAATATACAAAGTATAAGGCGAATTTTACAATTCAAAATTAACTCTGTCCATATCAAATATCTGGTTTAAATAATGGTAAGGAATATATATTTTTTAATATATGATTTTATTATTTCATATAAAAATGTAAGAAAAGCTATTAAGTAACCTGCACCAACAAGATACAACAATCTCTGTACATCGATAGATTCGTTCATTTCGAAATTATTATTAGATATATCTACTTGCGTCTTTCTTATCACCATCTTCGTGAAATTTCTTGAAGCTACCGAAAACCAATATTCACCGAAACCAGTCTCATAAGATCGACGTATTACGTGACTAAATTCATTAATGTACGGAGAATGTTTTGCAAGCAATGTTGCTGTCCAGACACTATTGAGTGGCTCTTCAATCGTAGTCAAAATCCAGCTCTTCTTTGGGTTAGAATTAAGTCGCGACGTCAATTTTGATAAGTAATAATTTAAACGGCAAACTGTGATCCCAGTATCGTTCATTCTAAGCAAATCACCACAAGATCCTTTTTTACTCTGATTAGAAAAAGCAACGACTTTAATCAAATGATGATATTCAAAATTTTCATGACTGGATGATATAAGTTGTTTCGTAGAATTTATAGTAATAAGATCAACTTTTGATTCTATAACATCTTCCATTGTATTAAATTTAAAAAATTTCTTTTGGCTAAAACTGACTTCGAACAAATTTTGTAACACTTCTACAGTGAAAGTTGTGGATAGAATAATTAAAAATAAAGATAAAAGTTTCTCAAATTTATTTTGTGGAATTGCAGTTATTGAAAATCCTAATAAAATCATAGACACGTTAAACGATTTTAAAAATTTGGTACTAATTTTAAATATATAGATTATTAGAGAAAGAATAATTGTTATAATGATTAGTATGCCAAATGAAATGCATAAATCCCATGGAAACTGCAATTCATAATATCCATGTTGTTTTATTATTAAGTGAAATGTAATTTGCCGAATATAATAGAATTCTTTTATTATGCATTTAGATAAATTTTGTACAAGAGTAGGATCAATTTTAAAATCAATTATTTCATTTTCCAATGCATCAATCATTGTATTATCAGCATGTACTGATGCATTTTCGTAATCCATAGTAATTTGAATAGTGAAGTTCAACATCCGTGCCATAGTTTGCCACATGACTAAATCGATATGCTGATTCACAGCATAGTTGAATCCGTATTGTTTATATCGTGTGAATCCTGCTTTTAAACTGTAACCATAAAGATCCTTCAATTTATAATTAAAAAGTTCAACTTCATAAGAAAAATATTCTATATAGTAATGATCGGAGAATGGATTATATTGATGAATTAAAACTGTATCAATGTGTTTAGGAGTCTTTAATAATTTGAACTTTTCATCTTTTCTCTCTGGATATAGGATTTCTATAACAGCAACTTTTAGATAACTTCGAGACCATAATGTTTTAAATAATGACTTAATATATAAATTGGATTTTATATTTAATATATAAAACAGGCAATAAGGTCTTTCACCAACATCTAAAAATTTATCTACGAAATCTAAATAATTTAAAATCTTAAATATTGTCTCAGTTATGTTGTTAACTTCATCAATAATAAGATTTACTTCTGTCTGCTTTAAACTTGATTTTAAATTATTATTTTGGTAGATCGTACCGACTTCTGTTTGATTTTGTAATTTAATTGGATCATAAATCGAGATATCCAATTCTTTTAGAACTTCTCTTATTATACAATTTAATATACCTGATGTTCCATTTGACGATGTGAGCAGAGTACGAAAATGATACTGCAAGTCTTCTTTTAAGTACTTATTAACCTTAGTAAAATTAATGTTAATATGGTTATTTACTATAGAGAAAGTATTGAATACTATAACTGCAAATAAAATTGTATTGTTCTTCATATTTGTTATTTATGCAATGATAATCGTTTTTGCAAATTTTATTTGAATTGCTTTAAAGCATTAGTTTTTGAAAAAAATTGTTCCTTATGTAATTAATTCTTTTAATTCCATTAGAGTATACCATTTTTTCAGCACGTATTTACTTGTGATCTAATAATTTTGATACTTTTATCGTTTAGCAGATTTTATCTTCAACAAATTTTTCATCTTTTACGCTAAACTTATTTACTAAAAGTTCTTATTAAAGTCAGATATGACAGTGACTACAAATTTACAGTTTCTGTTTTATTAAACAAATACGAAGTCTAATAAAATATATTCGAACTTAAAAAATAACTTCTTATAAAACATATTTCTTGTTTCATTTAAAATTTAACAAAAAAAAAAAATGATTTTTCCATCAAATTAAATTGCAAAAATTGGAAAATACTTTCAATGTACATTATATTTATTATTATATTGGTTATATAGAATAATTTTAAAAAAATGATAACCTGCATCGGTCTAATCGATAAGATTTATTGATTTACAACTGTATTATTGACAAGGCAACGCTAAAAATTAAATTATTCCAATGGTACCTTAAAAAATTAAAAATACGAAACTTTATTTTGTAAATGTAAAATTTAGATGAAGAACCGGTGAATGGCTCAGTCGGTAGAGCGTTGGATTCGTAATCTCGGAGTTCTAAGTTCAAATCCCGCTCTCGGCAGCCGATTGATAGAAGCACCACTGTACGTTACATGTGCTTTGTTCACAAACATAGTTACAAGCTCCATCGCTGATTAGCATTACAAAATGGCATAAATATAGCGACTTTCAATAGTTTTTTATTAATAATTAGTAAATACTTTCAAAGTATTTCAATAATACCTTAAAAAATAAAAAATACGAAGCTTTATTTTGCAAATATAAAATGTAGATGATTGGAAAACAATTTATTTTATCAATGATTAAATCATTTAATTAGAATTTTCTTTATTATTTATTACATATAAACATTTTAAATTAAAAAAAAAGAATTTGATACTTTTATGTGAAAGTAAATATTTTGATGTACAGATATATTACTTGCGCCTTATGTTCTTGATATATGAGTTTATAAAAAAACAAACACAGAAAAATACTGATTTTTAGATAAATTTTCTCAAAATTTTTTTTGGATTGGAATTGTTCATTTTTTTCTTTAATTTTATCGTATTTACGTTCTGTGTGATAATAGTATTTTTCGATACTAGTGCGCGAGACTGATTTTTTACTCGTGTGGCGGTTTGCGCCCGAGCGAAGCGAGGGTGAAAAGGTCACACGAGGAAGAAATCACTTTCTCGTACGAGTATCGAACAATATTTTTTGACACGACGTGTAAGAAGCTCCATTTTCCCACGTGTCACTTTGTACAGCGTGCGCGAAATTGAGCTTCGCGCACGGAGTGTCAAAAAATATGTTTCGTATAAAGCCGGTGCTCAGTCGGTAGAGCGTTGGCTTCGTAATCTCGGGGTTCCGAGTTCGAATCCCGCTCTCGGCAGCCGATTGATAGAAGCACCACTGTACGTCCAATCTTAACCGGAACGCGTTTACAACGTATTAGTCATTTTGACTATCTCTCTCTTTCTACTTCTCAAAGACTACATAAGAAAAAGAGAGAGAGCGAGGGATACAAATTTCACTATATTAAAGAATTGCTATTAGCTTTTACTATCTCTTTCTCTCTTAACGATTATATAGGAAAAGGATAGAGAGACGGCATAATAGTTACTATAATCGTTTATGCGCATGCGCAAAGCTTCGTATACTACCGTAACATTTTATTTTTAGTTAACGAGTTTTCAGCTGTAAGTTAACGATGAACTACTTATTTTCTTAGTTAATGAATCTAGCTAACTGTTAATAAGCTAACTAGCCGAGCTGGTTAATTTTCTACCAGGGCATTAAATTACTTATACCATATCGACAATAAACTATTAAAACGCTGGATTAGGACATGATAGCTAAAAAATGCATAATTTTTACGAGCATATGTAAAAAAAGGCTGCTAAGTGCTTTGGTGCAATGCTTTGTCATAGAGCTCATTGAATTAGAGTAATTTGATTTAATTTTTTTAAATGTGATTTCAATGTAAAAAACATAATTTCTATTCAAGAAAAATTAGTGAATGTAAGAGAGTGATTAGGGAATAGAAAGAGAGAGAGAGAGAGAGAGAGAGTCAGAGATGGACAAAAATAGGGTAAAAATGAGGATCAATCTAAGATAGAAAGACAGAGGAAGTGAGGACGTAAGGAAAGAGTTAGTGAAAGCGTTGATGCAAAAATCAAAGGAAGTGATCAAAGAGCTACGCTTAGAAAATTATTTTTCTAAAGCTTGTTTTATAAAGACAGTAGCCAATAACTTGTATACAAATTTTAGAGCAAATCTATCGAGTACTTTGCGTAAAATAAAAAAAAAATAAAAAAAGATAATTTAAAATTGTTTTAAAAATAAATTTAAAAAATGTTTTAAATTCTCTAAAATTGTAACCACACTAAGAAAATTAGTTTTCAAAAGCTTATTTTCTTCAGACAATAGCGAACTGTATAAAAATTTTGGAGAAAATTTTTAGTATGGTTTACGCAAAATATAAGATGAATGAAAAATAAAAATTTTTTTGAAAATTTTCAAAATGCTCTAAAATTAAAACTGCGCAGAGAAAATTAGTTTTCAAAAGCTTGTTTTCCTTAGAAAGTAGCGAATAACTTGCATACAAATTTTGGAGCAAATCTATCGAATGGTTTTCGTAAAATACAAATAAAATGAAAAATAAAAATTTTTTTTTTTAATTTTAAAATGCTCTAAAATTAAAAGTGCGTTAAGAAAATCAGTTTTCAAAAGTTTTTCTTGTTTTGGCAGTCGAAAATAAGTTCCATACAAATTTTCAAGCAAATTCTTCAAGTACTTTCCGTAAAATACAAAAAAAAAATGAAAAATCGAAATTTTTTTAAAATTCTTAAAATGGCTTTAAAAAAAAACTACGCTAAGAAAACCAATTTCCAATAGGAATTTTCTTCCCGCCTAGTTAAACAAAAAAATAAATTATATGCAAACTTATTAAGAAAAATATTTGATGTTTAATTAAAGATTTAACAAATAATGATTCTACATTGAATATTAATTCATAAAACTTTCAAAATGACTTATGTATAAATTATATTCGCCATAATATCGAATATGAATCTATGAAATATGAATCGATGCAGTCTATTGATTCATCACTGAATTGTTGACAATGCTACAATAAATATTGAAATATTTTTTTAGCACTCAGATAGTACATTATTTATAACTTTACTGCATGCATTAATATCTAATAAAAATAATCATATAGAGAATATAGTTTTAAGTGCGTTTATTAATTTATACGAAACTATAAGACATCTATTTAATAATCTTCACCAAGAGGATAAAATGATCTTTGATAATCAATAATGAATTCGCTCCTTTTTTAATCACTATTAGATATGTATAATTCAGAATTGTTAAATAGTTAAATTTGTATTGAAATTCATTTATTGTTTTTGGAAAAATCTCGTTTCGCATATTAGAATAATATTTTAAAAACACTGATTTATCGAAAATTGAAAAATATTAGTCAAAATTCCTGATAAATTAATGAATGGATTTTTTTAAAATTCAACTAAATAATTTTATAGATTATATTACAAGTTAATATATTCTAAAATTATTGCTTTGATGGTACAAATTTTTTATTATTAATTCAAAAGTTTTTTATTTAAAGGATTTTCAAATTACAGTCGAAGAGTTAATAAAATCTAGAAATAAGAAGAAAAATCTATTTGATTCTTTGAGTCAAATAGAAATCTAGTGGTACTTAATGACTTTAATCAAAATGAAGATTCAACATATTAAAGTTCAGTTGCTTAAAAAATATTTTTTCTAGGTAATAGTAGAATATCTTTTTAAAGGAAGTTGATATCATTAAAGCATATTTTCTTCTTGTATCAATTGTAATGATATGAGATTGTATTTTTTCAATGAATATTTTGATGAAATGCATTCGTTTTTATCTTCACTATAATAGTTATAACCTGCTTGTACCTTCACAACATAAACTCTGCTTTTATTTTACATAGAAAATAGAAATGAATATGTCGAAATACTTGAAACACATCATATAATTATATAATAAATTTAAAATGATTTATATGCAGACGATACATGGAGATCTTATAACAATTAATTGATAATTAATTTATGAAAATTTATTTATGAGGATTTCAATGTAGCCCCTTGATTTACAATTTTAGAACACTTTAGCTTTTCAATTAACTAGTACGCTTTACACTGACAGAAAAGATTTCTACAAGCAAGAAGACGGCTTCGATTTGATGTGTTTATTTAGATGGAAAACTAAATTTCTTAGATGCAAGTAATTAGATGTTTAAATTAAAATTGAAAGTCTTTCTTCAAAGATATTACGTTATATTTCCGCTAGGACGAAAAACAAGGTTACTTCTGTTTGCTTCGAGATATTTTTTTGTCCGTGAAGCTTTTCAACCAATTTTAGAGACAGAATATTTCGGACTTCGAACTTCTTTCTTTCGACCAATATTCTTTTAAAATATGATTATTTTGTATTTATTTTTATAGAGTGTTAATAATTACATTTTATTTATTTATACTAATGAGCGCAATAATTTTTACCCTAATATCTAGATCAATTATTTAATTAAAATATTGGTTAAAAATATATATTAGGTAGATGATTTAATTAATTCAAATAAAAATATAAGAAAAGCCATTAAGTAACCTATACTAAGAAGATATAGCAATCTGACCACATCGCTGGATTCGTTCGTTTTAAAATCACTATTAGATTTGTATAATTCAAGGTCTAATTCATTTGCTGTCTTCATAATTTCCGTAAAATTTCTTAAAGCAATAGTAAACCAATGATTACAGAGACCAGTTTCATAAAATTGTCGTATCATGTGACTAAATTCATAAACGTAAGGAGAATGTTTTGCTAACAATGTTGCAGCCCAAACGCTATTAAGTGATTCTTCAACCGAACTCAAAATCCAGCCATTTTCTGGCTTTGAAAATATATGTGACAAAAATTTTGACATGGAATAAATAAATCGGCAAACTGTCAATTCAGTATCATTCTTTGTTAATAAATAACTACAAAGTTTGTTTTTATTCTCATCAGATAGTGTCGCGATTTTAATCAAATGATGATAATCAAAATTCTTATGATTGGATAATATAACTTGTTTTGTAATATTATTAGTAATAAGGTCAATTTTCGAATCTATAACATCTTGCATTGTGTTAAATTTGAAGAATTTCTTTTGGCTAAAACCCACTTTAATCAAATTTTGTAACACTTCTTCAGTGAAAGTTGTTGATAGGATAATTAAACATGAAAATAAAAGTTTTTCATATTTATTTTGTGGAGTTTGAATCGTTGAAAGCCCTAATAAAATCATGGATATATTGAATAGCTTTGAAAATTTGGTATTAATCTTAAATATGTTGATGATTAATAAGAAAATGATTGTTATAATGATTAATAAGCTGAATGAAATGCATAAATCCCATGGAAATTGCGATTCATAATATCCATATTGTTTGATTGTTAAATGAAATGTACTTTGTCGAATATAATAAAATTCTTTAATTATACATATGGATAAATTTTGTACAAGAGTAGGATCAATTTTGAAATCAACCTTTTCATTTTCTAATGCATTGATGATTGTATCATCAGCACGTTTTGATGCATATTCGTAATCCATTGTGATTTGAATCGTAAAATTCAATATTTTTGCCATAGTTTGCCACATAAACAAATCGATGTCATGATTTATAGAGTAATAAAATGGAAATTGTTTAGATCGTACAAATCCAGCTTTCAAAATGTAACCATGAAGATCTTTCAACTTATAATTAAAAAGTTTATGATTACTTGGTAAATTTTCTGTATAGTAGTGATCAGAGAAGGGATTATATTGATGAACTAAAACTGTATCAAGGTATTCAGGTATCCTCAGTAATTTGAACTTTTCATTTCTTCTTTCTGAATACATAACTTCTATAACAACAACGTTCAAATAACTTCGAAACCATAATGCCTTAAATAGGGATTTAAGGTATAAATTAGTTTTTACATTTAATAGATGGAATAGACAGTAAGGTCTTACGCCAACATCTATAAATTTACCTACGAAATCTAAATGATTCAAAATGTTAGGTATCGTTTCTGTTATGTTATTTACTGTACCAATAATAAGATATACATCTGTCTGCTCAAAGTTTGATTTAAAAATATTATTTTGATAAATTATACCTTCTCTTCGATTTCGTAATTTATTTATATTATAAATCGATGTATCGAATTCTTTTAAAACTTCTCCTATTATAAAATTCGATATATCTGATTGTACAGTCGACCATGTGATCAAAGTAAGAAAACGAAACTGCAAAACTTCTTTGAAATATTCGTTTATTTTAATGAAATTAATGGTTTTGTGACTGTTTACTACAGAGGAAATACTGATCATCAAAACTGCAATAAAAATTGTATGATTCATATTTATTATTTATGTGATTGTATACTTTTTAAAGAATAAAGTGTATTTTATATGATTAATTTTTTCAATTTTATTAGAAAATACTATTTTTAAGATACAATTTTTTCTTGCTATCAAAATTTTTAATAATATTTGAGTTACAAACAGAATAAATTTATGAGTTTT
The DNA here is from genome assembly GCA_017163975.1 of Anastatus disparis. NCBI lineage: Eukaryota > Metazoa > Arthropoda > Insecta > Hymenoptera > Eupelmidae > Anastatus > Anastatus disparis. The sequence continues at coordinate 3,833,280 of JAFFSR010000381.1, forward strand.
AACATATCTTAGCCTAAAAAACTATTTAGACTTTCATATTGAAATTAGTGGATGAAACCTCTATTGAAGTCAGTCATAACTTTGAATAAAAATATATACTATTATTTTAATAAACACATACAGACTTTAACGCAATATATATTTTTAAAAGGAACTTCTAATAAAACATTTCATGTTTCATTAAAAATTTAACAAAAATAAGATTCTACAATAAATATTGATTCATAAAAGTTTTAAAACCACTTCTGTACAAACTATATTTATCATACTGTACATATGAATTTATTTTTAAAAAAATTATGACATGGATCTTCGGAATCGATGCGATCTATTGATTTATTACTGTGTCATTGACAACGCTACAATAAAAATTGAAATATTTTAGTAGCTCTGAGAAAGTATAGTATTCATAACTTTACTGCATACATTAATATTCAATAAAAATAATCATATAGAATATATTTTTAAGCATATTTATTAATTTATATAAAACTGTAAGGAAAATTAATCAGTAACCTTCACCAAGAGAATAAAATTATCTTTACTTATCAATTTTACTATTAGGCACGTTTATATCAGGGTCTAATTGCTTCACAGTCTATGTAATCTTCATTAAATTTTATGAAAGTACGGTAAACTCTAAAAAACAAAATGCATGAGCTTTTAGTAAGATCCATAATCATTATTCAGTTTAATTTTTATTCAAATTCAGCGCGCGTCTCGAAAGCATGTGATTTATTATTCTTCGAAAATTTTGATATCTCATAATAGAATAATACTATTGTAAAAACAATGGTTTACTAAGTATTAAAAAATATTTGCTTATGAAAATAATAAAAATTCTTCATAAACTTATGAATTCATTTTTCTTTTTATTTTAACTAAATGTATTTTAAAATGATTGATGCATTATATTTATTAAAATGTGATTGCTTATGATTAGTCTTGTTAAGAATTTTCATTATCATTTTATAAATAATATTTTTTTTTAATTATTCATTGATTGTAGAATATATTGGTTTGAATAGCTAAGATGCAAGAATGAAATGTGATACATTGTACCGCAAAGTAGTGACATATGCGAATCTTTGTAACTCGACAGTAACGTGCGATTTAGCATACAGTCTTCGTGACGGAAGAGTGAAGTGTGCTAGTCTTAGTTAAAGTTTTTTAAAATATGTTAATTTTTACGGGTGCAAAATTAATTTTGTTAGGTTTTGTTGAAAGTAACGATTTAGAAACAAGAAAAGTAAATAATAGAATATTATATAAAAATGTTAAAATCACAAAGCTACGAAATCCTTTTGAACTATTTTGAACTTAATATTATCTAATAAGTTATATTACTTTTAAACTAACGTATAATAATCCTAAAAACTAAATAAGCTTTGGCTTTGAAAATTATTTTCAATAATTATCAAATAATAAAATTTAATGGAAAATTTAGTAGAGAATAAAAAGTGAAAAAAATATTTTTATTTTCATAAAACAACGGTGTAATATGAAACTTTTATTTGATTAATATATTTATTATTTTTATTTATTTGTTGACGAGACAAATATTCCTTTTACATGATAAGTACAAAATAATAATATTAAATAACGCTAATTACAAAAAAACTAATAAAAACTTAAAATTTACTTTTTAATAACACATTTAAATGATTTTTTTTTATTTATTTATTAATGAAGCTTTATTTCAGCTACAGGATTTGAACTCGGGACCTCGTAATAACGAACCCATGGCTTTTACCAAATGAGCCATTGACAATCTCAATTCAAATGAATTTAATTGTTATAGTTATTGAAATCAACTTTCAGAAGATTCCAAGATTTTTAATAAAATTTCAAAATGAAAAAACGCTGCCAAGTGCTTTGGCGCAATGCTTTTTCATAGAGCACATTGAGTTAGAGTAATTTGATTTTATTTTTTTAAATACGATTTTAATATAAATGTCCCTATCCTCTGTATTGAAGGCTGTCTTAATACCTACGAAAACTATACGAATTTTACTCTTTCTTAATTTTGCCATTTGCATAATGTGATTTTATGATGCTCTAAAATTAAAAATGCGATTATAAAATTAATTTTCTCAAGCTTGTCTTCTTAACGCTATAACCAATAACTTGCATACAAATTTTGGAACATTTTCATCGAATAGTTTACAAAAAATACCAAATAATTGAAAAATAAACATTGTTTTAAAATTTTCAAAACGCTTTATAACTACGCTAAGAAAATCAGTTTTCAAAAGTTCATTTTATTTAGGTAATCGTAAATAATTTCTATACATAATTTTAAGCTACTTCATCGAGTAGTTTACATAAAATACCAAAAAATAAGTGAAATTCTATTCAAAATTTACAAAATGCTCTAAAATTAAAACTGCGCTAAGAAAATAAGTTTTTCCAAGCTTGATTTATTCAGATAATAGTGGATAATTTGCATAAAAATTTTTGAGCAAGTTTATCGAGTGATTTTTGTGCAATAGAGAAGAAATTAAAAATAAAAAAATTTTTCAAAATTTTCAAAATGCTCTAAAATTAAATGTGCGCTAAGAAAATTGAAGAAAATTAGTTTTCAAAAGTTCATTTTATTTTGACAATCATAAATAATTCCCATACATAATTTGAAGCTCTTTCATCGAGTAGTTTACGTAAAATATAAAAAAAATTAGAAAAATTTCATTTGTTACGGGTGGAATATTCTAGAAAATAATAAAGCGTAGAAGTATAAGAAACATATTAAACTAAATGAATAAGCCAGTAAGAAAGCGCTGACAAAACTTTGAATGTGTTACGGGTGGAATATTCTAGAATATTCCACCCGTAACACATTCAAAATTTTCAAAATGCTCTAAAATTAAAACTGCACTGAGAAAATAAGTTTTTCAAAGCTTGTTTTATTTAGGCCATTGCAAATGATTTCCATAAAAATTTTCGAGCAAATCTATCGAATGGTTTTTGCGTAATAGAAAAAAAATGAAAAATAGAGATTTTTTCCAAAATTTTCAAAATGCTCTAAAATTAAAACTACGCTAAGAAAATAAGTGTTCCAAAGCTTGTTTTCTTTAGACAATAGCGAATAACTTGCATACAAATTTAGAAGCAAATCTATCGAATGGTTGTCGTAAAATAAAAAATAAATGAAAAAAAAAATTTTTTTTCAAAATTTTTAAAATGCTTTAAAATTAAAAGTGCGCTAAAAAAATCAGTTGGTAAAAGTTTTTCTTTTTTTGGCAGTCGCAAATAATGTTCATGCAAATTTTCAAGAAAATTCTTCGAGTAGTTTACGTAAAATATCAAAAAAATGAAAAATCATAATTTTTTTAAAATTCTTAAAATGGCTCTAAAAAAAACTGAGCTAAGAAGATCAATTTTCAATAGCTTCCCCCCCAGTTAGACAAAAAAATAAATTGCATGCAAAATTTGAAGCTAATCCATCGAGTAGTTCTCGAGATCTTATTGGCGTACTGAATACATACATACACACACACACACACACACACACACACACACACACACATACATACAGATTTTCTGGAAACCACTTTTTTCGACTCCCTGAGTCTAAATATGTACAAATTAATGAAAAAATAGAAAAAAATTTTTTTTACCGATACAATGCTTTCTCTATGAGAAAGCAATAGAAAAAAATTTTTTTTACTGATACAATGCTTTCTCTATGGGAAAGCAATAAAATGAAAATTACTATATTAATTTTTACAAAATTTCAATTTAATAAAATTGAAAATTATTAAATAGTTACAGAAGGCTTATGAAAACAATTTATAAATAATTTACAATAAAATATTGTTATTTTAATTTTAATTAATTTATAAACATAAACAAAATTTCTATATAAGAGTTTAGTGGATAGGTATGTTCTCAATGTAAACTATTATTATTGAAACACATGAAAAGATGAAAAGCTCTTTCATCTTATAACAATTTCGCAAGTCTTGCTACTTACCTCGTAAAATTTTAATAGATCGATTTTATGTTGCTTCGCTTTATTTCTGACTAAGCATTATAGCTATGAAACTTGCTTAATTACTAGGTGTAATACTGTTAAACTTTTAACAGTAAGTTATTACCAATATTTCATAACTCAAAAACTAAATTTTATATTATTATTCAGAAAAAAATTTCGTTTAACAACTATTAAATCTTTTTATAACAATAAGTTGTGAATAAAAAAAAATCTATTTTCCAATACCAAAATTATAATTTTTTTTTTAGTTTAACTTATTTGATGAATTGTTGTAATAATATTTTTATATTTGAAAAATATGGTGTTAATTTTAATATAGGTAAAAAATAAATTCAATACTTTAAATAAAATCAAAACTATTTTCTGTTTAGAATATGCATTTATTATACATTTTTATAATTATTCATTTTAAACTTTATATAATATTTATGAATCATTAAAAATTTTGAATATCATATAACACTAATTTTTTTAAAAAACTTATGAGAAAGGTATAACATTATTGCACACAAAAAAATCAATACATTATTCTTTGTTCAAATAAATTTATTTTCAATGTTTACATAATTTTTAATATTGTATAATATAATATTACTATAATAAAGAAAAAAAATTTCTATGAAATTTTAGAAACAAAATTTGTTTTATCATCTGTCGCACTTGAACTAAAGTATCGATAGATGGCAGTAGACATCAAAACTACGTATAAAATACCAGTAAAAGTTCAAATTTAAATTTGAATTTTATGAAAAAAATACAAGCCTTCTCTGAACTTAAATTATAAATTTTTTGACTTATTAATTAAATTTTTAATTGTCTTGAAATAGTATAATACATGACAGACAAATATATCCTTCATTAAAAGTGATTTAATATAATTATGAGATCCATTTAAAATTTTATAAACTGTTTTTGGAAATTTCGTATCAACATTTATTAATTCATTGTCTAAATCTATTATTTCTACATTATTATTTTTATTTTGCCCACTTTTGATATTAATATTATCATCTTTAGTCTGTTTGCTGATTTTTAATAATTCTTCATATATCGTTGGTCTATATTTCAGTGGTAATTCTATCTTGATCCATTCCATGCTCATGAATTTCATCCAAATAATAAAAATATTTTTTATTTCTTTCAATGTTATATTAAATAATATACTCATTTCAAAATGTGATTTATGCTGTCCAAGCAAAATAAGTGTCATAAAAAATTAATCTAAATACGATAACTTTGTATGTTGGTCATAATAATATTGCAAATTATATACATCATGACCCAATGTATTAAAAACGTATAAAAATGTTCTATAATTCTGCAAGCCAGTATAAAAATCTATAACTTCTCTGTTATTTTTAATATACATTATAGAAAATAATTGTGATTTATTAGTCGAACAATTGAGATTATTTTCCTATGGTACGAAATTACTTGTTACTTGATTCAAATTAATATTATCATCTGCATCTTCTGTATCAATTATCATTAATGTTTTATTTGATCTTTTTCATTTTGTTATACAAAATTGTGATTTATCTCACTACTAGTTTTTTATAATTTTTAATTTGAATGTTTGATGCTCATCTTGTGCACTATCACTGTATTGTTTAGTAGAGTAATTTTTTCTTATTGTATATTTTGTTTTATCATTGTTAGAATTACAGTCTTGATTTCTTGTGATAACAATTTTTTTTAAAGTTTGTTTTTTTATTGTTATACTTCTTTCATTTTTATTACAATCATTATTATTAACTTTGAATGACGGCAATGCAACAATACTTCCAGAAGATGACTGAACTTCATTGTGAATTTCATTTAAATTTCTTTCAACTTTTATATTTTAGCATTAGATGTCAATTGTCTAATTTTAAAATTTTAAACTTCGCGCTCTTCGGCCATAATGTTTTATTTCAACCAATAAAAACATTCTTATTTTAAGGTTGTACGAGCTATACAGTCTGTATCAAAAGTTAGTTTTTTTTAGAAAATCGTTTATATTTGTCGGTAGAAAGTAATTATCCAATTTTTAGCTTAGTAACTTATTAGATAATATTAAAGAATTGTTTTAAACCTTGTTTCATTTAAATATAATGAATTATTAAAGAATTATAGCGTTTTAAAGTTTATAACTTTTAAACTAATCTAATGCAATTATAAAAAATATTGCCAATTTTCTATGATAAAATAGTGAATCCCGTCTGAGACATATGCATTTTTTGCAAAAAATTGTCTATAAATTTTAATAAAAAATAAAGTCGAAATTCCATCCTTGTCAATAGATTCTAAATTTTAAACTGTACAAAATAAACTTTGATGCAGTCAAATAAAATAATTTTTGAAACTTTATTTTTTATGATTAGATTTGTCTAAAAGTTATAAACTTTAAAATGCTATAATTTCTGTAATAATTCATTATATTTAAATGAAACAAAGTTTAAAATAATTCTTTAATATTAGCTATTAAGTTACTAAGTTGAAAATTGGATAATTACTTTCTACCGACAAATATAAACGATTTTCTAAAAAACTAACTTTTGATAGAGACTGTATAGCCCATCCAACCTTAAAAGAGGAATTTTTGTAAAAGAGGATGAGGTTTTGATTTTGTTTTGATATGTCCTTGTTGACTGTAGAGTGCACGTTGTAGAAGTGACCTTTTTGTTGACATTTCATATATATCTTCTTCCATTAGCTTGCGTTCCCTCAAAATAACGAAATATAAAATTCATCTAGAAAAATTTAATTAAAAAAATAATCAAATTCGTTAGAAATAATTTTTAAATTAATTTTATTTTCGTATGAATGCAATTTAATAAAAATTCAATATAATAAATTAAAAAATTTATCAATGATATTAGTTTAATAATTAATTAAAAATATTTTACGTGTCTTATTTTGCAAACTTATAAATAATAATTTTACAATATTTTTTTCTTTTAAAACATTTAACAATTTTTACTAATTTTTTGTTAAAAATTATCGATTATAGTATTCAATTGTAGCAAAGGCTAAGAAACTGCATCTTGATTTAATAAAAATTTTAGTAATATTAAAAATAAATTAAAAAATTAAATACAGTTGGATAAATAAATATATATAATTATTGTAACATTACGTTTTGCTTTTTAAGTATTTACATTTTTTAAATTATAATATTGCATTATCTCTGTATTGACTAATCACTGTAGCATTTCGAATTTAATAATTGAAAATTTAGAAAATTTTTATTATTTTTAAGACAGGATATAAAAAAAGAAAGGATTGTCAGCATACAAAGAGAAGAATAAATAAAAGTTTGGCTTTATACAAATAAAAAATAGCAATAATTAAATTAAGAAAAGTTTATTTAAATTCTCAAAAAAAAAAATGATATACTAAAATGACAATGCAGGATTATAGGAAACTGATAAATTAGAACAATACATTAAACAATGCATAAACAGACTACATTCAGTAAAATAACATTTTATTTCTAGACTAACTATAAAAGCGATGACATTTCATTCAACAAAATTTTCGTATGTATTTTACGACGAAGGGTAAAGGGAGACTGAAATGGTTGCTCAACCAATACAGTTAAGCTCTTTGCTTGATTTTTTTTCGATTAACAAATATTTTTTTTTTCTTCTCTACGATTGCTAGATGAAACAGTTCGATATGGTCAATCTCTATAATGTATAGTCACTGATTTTTGTTTTTTTGATTTGATAATCGCTATCAATTAAAATAAAAAATTGCGAGTGACAATAATAAAATTAAAATGACAAAATCTTGCTTTTTTTTATTTCCAAGTTATAAGTTTTCAATTATAAAGTATAAACTATATGTATATGCAGTCACAGTTAGGTTCCAAAATTGACTGTAGGTACATTTAGTTAATGTCTACATTTTTTTTAATCTATGCAAGCACAAATGCAAATACTAAACAATTTTGGATCCTAGCTCACTCACATCAACGTATATCATTAACGACCGTGAATTTTAAAGAGATTCATTTCTCTTTTTTTATCTAACAAAGTGACAATAATCTTCATGTAATGATAAATTCACTCGTACATATGAGATTCAACAGAAGTTCATGTCATAAAACTTACTCTAAACTTACTTGGTTAATATGTACACATGCCTGTTTTATTCATTATTTATTATTGTTTGATCATTCGAAAATCTAACATCGCATCGCATTGAATAATAAAGATTATTGCGAATCAATGTTTCATTTGTTACTTTTGGACTGACGATGGTTTTTTTTTTATTTATTTCTCAACACACAAGCGCTTGTAATTAATATTCGTATGTCGCATGTGTTCGTTGTTATGACGATAATTTTTTAACGATAATATGATTCGGTTTCACAGTGACTACATTCTTTACTAGGCAGTTAAAAAAATGTATTCGGTAGTATCACTGCCCATCGCCATTCAAATATAAAATCAATGAATTGAGTCATTTTTTGTATTTTTTTTATCTTTTTTTTTTATTTTTTTTGGAAGGAGTTTAAGTTTTTTTTGTCAGTCAATATACCTACGCGTAGATTAGAGGAAGTTGAGAAAGAAAAATTATGTATTTGCGTATTAAACTATATTAGTATTATCACTTTTCACCATACTGGCGTATTAAATAATCACTAGTCTTTGATGAAATTAATATTCAACAATGACTTCGGTGGCATTCTTTTTAATCGAACTGCAATATATATTATCGCATCGAATTTCTCACCCATTAATCAATTAAACTAATCACCAAAAGTAAGTGAAGAAGTAAATTATAATTAACTTTAAATTCAGCAATTACTTAACAAAAAAATTTTTCTTCTATAATAATTCTTAGAAAAAAAAAAACAAAATAAATAAAAATTACGATTAATGAAAATTAATTAGTTTTCAGAAGTTTGAAGAAAGACACAGGGATCGGATGAAGAAATGATGTGCATTCCTGGTCCCCTTATAAACCACATTAATAATGCGTGCGATGCTCGCAGTCACAGAAAAATATGTATGTAAAAAATATACAATAAAAAGTCGCATTTAATTTTATTCTCATATTTGACTTGAAGCATCGATGGGGTACCTTTTCCAACATACATACGTGAAACACTCATCCCCAATATGTTAAAACAGTCGATGCGCATTTATAAAAGTATTGAGTCGTTTATTATTATTATTTTTTTTATCACGTACATTCGTGTATTCTTAAAAAGTCCTAAAAAGAGGTCTTTTCCAATGCGTGGTAAAAAGTGATTTGTCGTCCTAACTTTTTCCAAAACAAGAGCGTAAACTTTACTCATTGAAATCTCATATTTTCTTGTTTATTCATTACATATTAAATTGCAAGAACTAATTCGTTTATAAAAGTTATTCTTTACATTAATCACATCGTAAAAGCATAATCACAATAAAAGATTAATTTACGATTCAAATAATCTTTCAAGAACATAAAAATTTCTATAAAATTTTCGTATTGCATAATCACAGAATTAATAAATAACTAGGTTTTCAAATCCTACAAAGAACTTATTGGATAAAGAAATGATAGTAAAATTACTTTTAAAACAAAGTAAAATTACATCCATAAAGCATTCATGCAGTTGTTACTTTTATAAACCAATTAACTTCCATAAAGTGTTGAATATGCATCGAACAAACAATAAAATATTTAAACTTTTTCAAAGTTAAGCACATTATCATCCGCACCGCAATCTAAAATTCGCTTTTATTTCCTCTCGCCTGTTTTAATTATTTAAAAAAAAACAGAAAGATATATATTATCGTTGACATTAATTCGGCGAATTAAACAAGACCTTCACTTGCCTTTTGTAGCGCGTATGGCTTTACAAATTTCGATCCACGGATGCCCGTAGGAACTACAAATGTCACAAACACCCGGCGAGCTCGACGTTGTGTTATGATGCTTATCTTGGTGCTGTAAATGTTCGTCGTCGTATCTCGCCGGACTGGCGCTTGAAGCACCGCTTTCGCGTTTCGATGAAGCTTTACTACCTGTACCGCTTCCAATACCACTACTAATAATTATTTTATCACGTTCACGGCTCGATTCTCGTGAATCAATATGTTGTTTATTTTTTTTCTTAGTGGTACGACAGAGTGTCGAAGATAATTGAAGTAGTTCAGCGGCGCTGGGTAACGAAGTATTACTTCGGACGCGATGCGAAGCCGGCAGAGTGGCCGAATTATAGGATGAGGAATTGTTGGACGAGGGTGGATTTGGCAGACCACGCTCAAGAAATGGTGAACGCGGTGATGCCTGAAGCTGGATGGTAGCTGTTGTGGTTGTTATTGTGGTGCGGCCGCTACCGACAGAGCTCGGCGAAGAGAAACGTAAGCACCGCAGGAGACTGAGTCAATCGTTGAGTAGTCCCTGAGATACGTTGATCAGCTGTTCTTTTAGCACACGGAACGATGGTCGGACTTCAGGACAATGAGCCCAGCATTTCCTCATCACCTAAAATTAAACATTTTATAAGTATTGAGTATTATCATTTATTGATTGATAACTTTCTTAAACAATTTTATTTTAAATCTTCACAAAGTCAAATGATAATTTAATATCAAACCTCATAAATTTCTTTAAAGCAAGCTTTCGGTCTTTCAAGAATAATTCCACGTTGAACGCGTTCTACGACTTCGTTATTCTTTAGCCGACCGTATGGCATTTTGCCGCATGTGAATACTTCCCACATCAATACTCCATAAGCCCAGACATCAGATTTTGAGCTGAATCTAGTGTAATTCAAGACCTCTGGTGGAGCCCATTTTATCGGAAACTTTGTTCCACCACTGCTGGTGTATTGGTCATCTAATACATACCTAAATAAATCATTCGTATTAATTTTAATTGTAAAACGTTAAATTTACAAGGTTTTTTTTAAATTACCTAGCTAAACCAAAATCGGCTACTTTTACGACATTTTCTGAACCAACAAGACAATTACGAGCAGCCAAATCCCTATGAATGTAATTATGCCTTTCCAAGTATGCCATACCTTTGCAAACCTGTGGTTAAAAAGTTTAAAATATTAATATAAAATATTGTAATTAAACCGTTTGAAAATACTTATTTTTTTGTCTTGTCAATTTCATAATTTTCAATTAATTGAAATTTGATTTAAAAAATACATGATCGCAAAAATTTTTAACTAAATCGCGTTAAATTTTAAGCTTGAAGATTGGTAAACAAAAAAATTCTACACACCTGTATGCACATATCTAAAAGCAGTCCAACATTTGCTCCAAGTGTAGCTTCGTGACGACGGAGGTAGTTCAATAGAGATCCATGTCGCATGTATTCTGTCACTATGTAAATAGGTCTATCTTTACTACAAACACCATAAAGCTGGACTAAATTTTGATGTTGCAATTTGCTAAAATTTAAAAAATTTCAAAACATTAATTATCAACTTATTTTATTGAAAATTTATATATTAATATTTTATAAGAAATACATACGTCATAACTTTAGCTTCTTCGATAAAATCATCCTCGGACATTGTGCCTTCTTTCATCATTTTGACAGCAACGTCGATAGAACCACGCCATTTTCCTCTACGTACTACTCCAAATTGACCAGAGCCAAGTTCCTCGAGTAAAAGTAATTCAGCTGGGTCGATTTCCCATTTGTCTGAAAAGTTTAACAAATTTATGTTACTTTTTTGCTAAACACCAATTAATATTCTTTTTAACTTTTAATTTTCTTTTTATTATTTTTAAAAAACAAATTAAATAGAGAAAAAGAAAACAGAGTCGGTCTGTGGCTCATTCGGTAGAGCGTTGGATTCGTAATCTAAGGGTTCTGAGTTCGAATCCCGCTTTCGGCAGCCGATTGATGCAAGCACCACTGTACGTTAGACGTGCTTTGTTCACACTTACGAGCTCCGTCGCTGATTAGCATAGCAAAAGTAGCATAGAATAAATATAGCAAGTTTAAAAAGAAATATTAAAAAGTTAAAAATAAACAATAAATTTTGTAAATAAACCTACACTATATTTATAATTTTTTTTTTTATTTTATTTAACATCGCTGTATTTATATTATTTATCACGATGCTAATCATCGAAGGAAGTTTTTCAGTGTGTTTGTGAACAAATCATACGTATTGTATACAGTGATGCTTGTATCAATCGGTCGCCACGAGCGTCCTCGAGATAATGAATCTATAGCTCTACCGATTGAACCACTGACGACCTCGTATATTTATAAATAATTGAAATAAAAAATAAGTAATATATTTACCATGACTAAGACCGGCAGTTGGCGGAACAGGACGATCGCAAGGGCTGGCTTTTAATCTGCTGGCTAATCCGCCGCTGTTATGTCTGTGATAATTTACGAGTTCTGGAATTGAGCCACAACAATGTTTCTCCGAAAGATAAAACTCTCCTCTCTGATTCTGCTTGATGTGATAATGTTTTACATGTGGATGTGGGCTGGAGAAATTATTTAACTTCATTAGTTTTAAATTACAACTTTTTTAAATTTAAAGTTTATTTTTTAATGATAAATTAGTAACATAAAAAGAATTTATATCATCTTAAAATAGGACAATGATAATCTGTTTACTAATTGTTATTGCTTATTTAATTTTTGAATTTTTAATAATCAAAATAAAATTTTTTTAATGTATGAAAGAAAATTCTATAATATAGTATAAAGGAACTTTCAATTTTAACAGTTATTTATAAATTTTTTCCAAGATGATTAAATTAATAGTGCAGTGGATATATAAACTTACACTTTTGTGTATAAGGACAAAGTATAGAGGCCCTTGGTGGACGAATTACGTACGACAAAACAGCCCTCTTTATCTTCTTGCTTGAGAAGAGATTCAGCACGCTGTCTTGACATGTCACCCACGTACCATCTGAAATATTCCAAAAATTTTTCTCATCAATGTCGTTTTAACTTTAAATTTTTATCATTTATAATACGAATAATTATTTGATCAATGAACTTACTCATATTCTTGAAGTCCAACGAGTTCTTTTTCTTTGACGTAGTTACTGGGAATATAGCCAATTGATCTGAAAAATCATCATTACATTATCAGAAAATATTTTGTTTAAAAAAATTAATAAATATTAATGAATAATCATTCAAACTTACCCATGTTGATTTTTAACCTTCCACCAGTGCTCTTGAGAATCATCTAGAACTTCGTATTCCGCACCCTAAAACATCAAAATCAAATAGTATTATGAAATTTTCTTTTTAAAGGATTTATTTTAAATATTTTAATTAAAAATATAATATTGATATCGTTAAGAGGATGTTTCACTTTAGATCCAAAATTTTTAAGATTTTCCTTTTTTAAGAATTATAAAAATCAGTAAAAGCAATAATATGCAATTAAAACAAAATTTTAATACGTTATTATTTTTAAATGCATCAAATTATTCAGTACTTTGATGTATTATTAAAATGCTATAGAAAATTTAAAAGAAACTGTAATTATATAAGACGCCTGCTTTTACATTTAAAATTTATTTATGACTTTCCTTTGTAAAACATCTTAATTCAAATTGCATTTTAATAATCATAAGATTAATAAATCATAAAAAAAAATTTACAAAAGAAGTATTGCAAAAAATATATTAAAAAATTTAATAAAAATATTGTAAAAAATATTTTTTCTTTTTAATAAACAATTTCATTGAAAATATTTTTTTTAATAAATAACAAAAGAAAAATATAAATAAAGAATTTACTTGGAATAAAGCATATCGTAAAATTTAATGTTTGACAAACAAAAATACAAGATAAACTTGGCTCCAATAGAAAATGATAGATCAAAGGGCCAAGCGTTTTCACGAGACATCAGAAAAAGTAATTTTCATTCTGTCTGGGGGGTTGTCTTATTACTTTATCTTTTTGGCTTGGAGCATCTATAAAAACAGCTTATATTATTTTTACAATTGAAAGCAATTCGATTTGATTTATATATTAATATGTTTATATAATACAGAATTTTTAATATTTTTCCTCTTTTATATCTAGATATTAAATTAAAAATCACCTTTCAGTTTTCTTCAAAATAACAAAAAATTCAATACGATTGTTTAATCGTGATATTGTTTATAGTAATAAAAATGTGATTTAATCAATGAAATAAGTATGTTAAGTTTTCATTTTCTTTTTATACATATAACGTTTAATAATGTTAGAATTCTTTATATCAAATTTTTTATACTTTCTCATAACTTGAACCGCCATATAAATATTATCTTAGGAAAAAATCAACGAAATCAATCGAAATGAAACCTTTACGGTGCTATAAATATATTTTTATTCGCGTATAAAAATATTATATTTAAATTCTTTCTCAATTTTTCATTTTTTCTTTCTTTTTATTTTACGACGGATTTAAGGCATATTAAAGTAACTTAGGTATAACTGCAATTTTTTTTCTTTCTTTCGAGAATAATATGTAATTTAAGATTTATTACGGGGATAATGCATAAAAAGAAAATGAGTTATAAAAATTATTGGATTTGGTGAATTTATATTGGAAGAATATTTTACCTTCTCCAGAGATAGATCTCCTCCTTCGATTGCACGAAATGGATATAGAGCAACGACTACTTTGCTGCGTATCATTAACTTCTCCTGTTTGAGTTCAATTTTTATGAATTAAAATAATATAATAAATTGATAATTCTTTGAAACTTTTAATTGAATTACGTTTTATTTGTAATTGAAAGTTTCGAGAAAATTTTAAAGTTTTGCTAATACAACCATAATTTATTTATGTGAACATGAATATAAAATAATTAAATGTTGTTTGTTATCATATTTACGATTTCTATGACAAATTTTTATAACAGAAAATTTGTTATCACTATAGAATTACTTATAACTTTTAAAAAAATACTATTAAAAAAGAACGCTTAAAATAATTATAATATTTAATTTACAGTTTCTTATACATGCAATCGCTGTGATATCTAATTTTGAACGAATTAAAAATTTTTAATAGTGAAAATTTACTACTACTATTTTTAATTTTTAAAGACGTTTTAACTGAATCAATTGAATATTTTATTTTTAATGGAAATTTTTCTACCTTAGCCTTGGATGACGGCGTTCCTGGCGTTCCACCCGGCATCACTGGAGTTGAAGGTGTCGCTGTAACATAAAAGAAGATAAAAATTATAATTTTGTAGTTGATGATTATTAATTTAATATTTCTTTATTTTAATGACGCTATTATAAATTTTGTAAAACTGATTTTATTTTAAAAGTAATTGTTTTAACATTATTTTAAAGTAGCTTATATCTTTTATTCTCTAAATCTAATTGTAAATCGTATATAGTATACAAGTATCATTTGTATTGATTAAAACGAGCGAATCGAGCAGTGAATATTTGAGATTAGCAGATTAAGTCCACTTTAGAAAGAAATAAACGAAAGCGTCTCTTTTCACCACTTGAAATCCTACAATTTATAACTCGATAATTGAAGTCTCTTTTTCATCGTACATCATTTTCCAATTTTCAATTGACAAGCCACGCACATATACACATTAATACTGAACGAGTATTAAAATGATTCGGAATTAATCGTATATTGAGTAGTAGAAGTTTAAACTGAATACACTATTTAGGATTTTGGAATTAAATAGAAATTGAGCTAATTTATAATTCAACCAATTGGTCAAAATCCAAGTTCTCTCACTCAAAAGGCCTAACTACTAACTATTACTATTACTAGTACCTATCCTACGATTGTTTTGATCGTTCCTCTTACTCGACAATTACACATTTTACGGTTGAATTAACGCCGAGCAATTATGCGATTTCAAGTAGAGAGAGAAATAGAATAGAGAGAATGAGAGAGAAAGTCAATGTAGTAAACCGACAATCAAAAGCTGACTTTAATTAAAACTCCAGGCAACAGCGTTGACGAATTTTCTTAAGCTTCTGTAAGTTTAAACTTTTAAGCTACGCGTGCATACACGGAAGTAAAAGAAAAAATAAAAAAAAAAAAAGAATAAAAAAAACTCTTTGATCTGATGGATTTATGTAGCGTAAAGCCTTTGTATAAAAGTTTGCTTTTTAGGAATGAGGCCTTTTTTGTTAAAGAAGGTAATGGGCTTGTGGGAAAGGGAAGAAAGCTTTATATAGTTATTGTAAGAGAAGGAAAAAGATGAATGTATATAAAGAGGAATAAAGAAAGAGAGAAGAGAGAATAGATTTATCGAAAACTCGATTGAAATACTTTAGCGCGTAGAAGATCACTTTTACGATACAAGAATTTGTGATGAGGTTTCGGTAAAGTATGTGGTTAAAGTTTAATGAGCTTTTAAAGGTGATATTGAGAGGCTAATTTGTTATTGGATTTTTTAGAAAATATTTATATGGTGTAATAAGTCTCGTAAATTGTAGATTTATGTATTACAATATTACGTGGTACATAAATATGTAGAAAATTATAAGGATATATATAATCATTATTGCTCCCAATTCAATAGAATCAGAGACTTTATTAATTTGAAAAGTGAGCCGAAAACATTCCTCTTATAAAATATTAGTGAAAGCAAAGTAGATCATGGGAATTTAAACTATTTAAAAAATATTGAATTCCAATTTTAATAATTAATCTTATTTATTTTAAAATAGAGCAACACTTTCTTTCTAATATTTATTAATTATCAAATTGCAATCAGAATTTCAACTTTTAAAGATATATTGAAAATTTAAACAATTTTAACTAATAAATTCTAATTAATATAAATAAATTAACTATCAAACAATAATTTATTAATTAATATAAACATTGTTATTATTTGAATGTAGTGTATTGAATCATTAATATAAAATTAGGTATATTTTGCGTATCTGAAATTGTCTATATAGGCATTTGTTATAGTTTTGATTTAATGTTTCTATTTCATACAGCTCAATATTTGATGTTTCTATAATTACATACAAGTTTTGTTTTTTATATACTTTTTTTTTAACATTAATAAAGTGGCCACAGTTGGACCGGAAGTAAAGCACTATATATGCAACTCAAGAGCAAAGCCAATTTTTCTTTTGAGTGACCATCAGCCTCGAGGGAAATATACTTTATTCCCTAGTTGCGTAATGCACTACTATATATTTTATAATAATTTTCATATTACTGCATATAAAAAAATAATGAACATATTCATAAAAAAAAAATATTCAATATTGTAGATTTAAGTACGTTTCAAGTAGTAAAAAAATTTTTAGTATTTGAAGTATAAAATTTTAAGCAAGTATCGTAATATGATTCACTGATGTATGAGTCATAAAAAACTTCTTCATTAAAGGGACACGGAAGCCATATTAAAATCGATACCTAACTGTCTCAGTAATTCATATGAATTCATAAGTGTCAATTGTTTGATTATTATCAAAATCAAATGATCGTTTTAAAAGATTAAAATTATTATTATAATATATTGTGCAAATTAAATTTTTTCTTTTATTCCTACAGTAGATTAAAATCATAATTAACAATTGAGGTGTGAATTTAACATAATTAACAATTGAAATGTGAAAATATTTTTAGTCCTACTTCAACAGAAATAGACCTCCTTATTAACTCGAAAAACGGGCTGAAAGAAAGATATTTCTAACTTCTAAAATTTTGCGGGAAAAATAACCATTTCTCCCGCTTGTGCGGGAATTTCTATTGTAATAATTACTTTGTATTAAAATTTTTAATTTTTCAAAATTATATAAAGAAATGAAATTAACTTATTTAATTAATAATAAACTTTTCCTAAAATATTAAAATTAATATTAAAAAAACATTTTTATAGAGAGTAATATTGTATTAATTATGATAAGCTATTTATAAAAAATAAATGATCCTAAATAAATTCCTACCACATACATCATTGAGTTAATTTAGCTTTATAAAACAACATAAAAAGGCATGTTGTTATAAATGAAGAGCCTGACACTTTTCCATCAAAAGAAGAGTTTCCATCGAGCTGTGCTTGAAGCTAAGTTTTATCGGCAGCTGCACTGATGAGCCTTCGTCATTTATCTATAGATATACATACATATATTCGTGTGTGCAGTTTGTGCTTTATCACTGTTTTATATACCTCGGAAGCTTTGCATAGGAGTAATATTTTTTTCTCTAAAAAACCCACCCCCCCACGATGACGCACGCTACGCTCAAGAATCACTTGGAAATCCGATAACTATCGGCAGCTCCCACGCGTATATACTTTAGAATTGTAACTGAGTCACGAATTCACGTCTTTTGCTTTTTTTTTGTTTCTTTTTTTTTTTGTTAATTTTTTTGAGTAGGAGTAAAAGATGTGTATATGTTTTTTTAAAATCTTTTCATTGAGTTTTGAATAGGTGAGTGTAAAGTATTTCAAAGTACAAATTCTTTTATTTTTTATTTTTAAAAATCAACATATATTCTTTGAATATATTCAATTATTAAATGAAAATGTATTGTTGAAGAAATTGAAAAAAGTATTTTATGTATAAGAAAAAAAAAAGAAATAATTTTTCATTATTATTGGAACAATGATTCATATATACGTTCATAACGTCGATAGAAATGATATCTAAATCATATAGCGTTATGATAAAGTGCAGTCTTATTGTAAGAATGATAAAATTTTCAATTTTCTTTCGAGCTGTAATTTATAACATTATCGAACGCTCAATTTACAACCTTTTAAATTAATGAATTTTCATTAGTATAAAATGACTTTTATTTTAAAGAACTAAAAACAAAAAGAAGAAAAAAATCGAATTGATTTTGAAATTGTAGATATAACTTTATAATTGAATTTTCTTAGAAATCACCTTACGAGATATACAAATTGCTTTTGTCTTTAATTCTTTTATTATTTCTTTTTTTAACAACGCCTACAGAAAATTATCGATACAATGATCCTTACCGAGTTCCCGGAAGGAATCGCATTTCCGGTGCTGCCAGTTAAAATAGTAAACGCCCACGTCAATTCATTCACTGTTTTAATACAATTTCAACAAGATGATGTACTTTTGAAAATTCCATTATCGTCTCTTTTCATCTTTTTTTTCTATTTTAATTCACACTTTTATTGCTATAGAGAATACAATTGTTATACTACTTCACTTTGGAAACTATATTATCTAACTTTTCTTTGCGAATTATATAGCGATTCAAAATTTACGGGTGTGCCGCCGGCTATTTCAGTCTTTGTATTGGATATATGTATATACTTGTACAGTTACACACGTACAACACACAAAATTACAGAAAAAAATTTATTGTCGGATATCCAGTCTTTGAAACTAGTTATTTTTGTTCTTCCTTTTTTAATACACTTTAAAAAATTTTTTAAAATTACTCTTAATATACCGTGTAGAAAAAGGGAAGCTATTATTAAAAAGCAAAAAGCTCATGAACACCGGTAAGGTTGAGTGAAATACTACTGGAAGCTGCGCGTCGCTTGTACCGGCTTTACCTTCCTCTTGTAAAACTTGTAGAGTATTATAAAAAATTTCTCTTCGCTCTGATATAAATCGTTTAAAAAAACTTTTTATATATTTTATTTTACAAAATATGAATCTTAGAAAAATGTTTTTTGTATAAAAAAAAGGAAAAAATAGATTATTATAAAGAGAAAGGAGCCGGCGAGCGGCGCGCGTTCCGCGGCTCGTCTAGTCTCCACCCTGTCTAGACAAAATCAATGCGACCTCAACCTACCACGCGCGCATATCACACAACCCCTCCACCATCACCATTTTCTCCTGCTCCTTTCTCTACTGTACCTACATATCCCAACTCTCTCTCTCTCTCTTTCGGCATATCCCTCTTCTGGATGTATAGCTCTCTTGTAAGCTTTTGCGCGCGCTCGTTATTGCGCGAGCGCACTCCTGCGCATCACTTCGTTTATTTTCTACTTTTTCTTTTTCCTCTCTCTTACCTTTTTCCTACCCTTTTATTTTTTTTCGTTTTCTTTTTTTCGTCATATTCCAAGTTGCGCTCGCAATTGTTCAAGTAAACTTAATGCATGTAACATAACTTGAGATAAGATGTGGTAATTATAAAAAATTGTTTAATTGGTGAGATTGTTGAATATGCGTTATAATGATCGATTTTTTTTGCATTTTTATGTATCAAATGAGAAAATTGTTGATCATAAATTTTGGAATTGGAATTATAGCATTAAATTATGTAATAAAAGAACTTTATTCATTTTTATCGACAACATTAATGATGATTTACCACGTAATATAAATTAAAGTACAAAGATTTAAAAAACATTTTTATCTCAACGGGAATACGTTAAAAATACAAATAAAACTTATTTATTTATCTTTAATTTATCTTTCTTTATCCACTTTTACTATATTATAAAATTCAGAATTAATTAAAAGTAACGCATTTCAAATCAAAGGATTATTAATCACGAGATGAACGCGCATAAAAGAAATATGTAACCTTCATTTCAAAAAAATGTTGTGTACATAACAGAAAAGTAAACTTTTTAAAAATATAACGTGACATAAATACTTTAAAAGTATACAAAAGTTGATTAAAGAATTATACAAAATTGGGTTTTAATAAAATTTGAAATTGATACGATTTAATTAAAAATTTTTAAGGATTTATTTGTTTTTAACGTGTAGAATAATTGATTGTTTTATTAAAAAGTTGTTAGATAGAAACATCAATGACTCTTCTATAAAAATTTATTAACTATTTTTTCTATGAAATGCAATACTACAGAAAAATCACACTTGCAATTGAATATATTAATGAAAATAATTTTCATTTGATTTTATTTATTTTTTATTGTATCAGTTAAATATATTTCTTCTCTAAAATATAGGCATTTCATTTTCCTTTAAAAAGCTGCATTAAAGTTTTCTTTGATGCATCAAAAAAGTAAAAACTATCTTTATTAAATCAAGTTTCCTACTTCATGAAATATCATGACTGAACAAAATTTTGTCTCTTGTACCTTTTTAAAAAACTTTTTTAAAGACGTTATTCTCCGCTCGAAAGTGTCATTTAAAAATCTGTTTGTCAACACCGGCTCATTTTAAGAGAAAGAAAAAGTTTGCTTTAATTCTTATTACACGTAATAACTGTTAAATTATTTTAGTGTAATAAAGTTTAGAAAGTTAATTAAAAAATGACGTTTTTAGAGGTATAATAATTTTAACCATTTCAATTTTTTTTTTAATTTAGTACGTTTTGTTTCTTATTTCATTGCATAAATAAACAAATTATAAATAGGTACCAGTTAGGATTGATTATTCTAAAACTTTTTGCAAAATAAAGAAAAAAAAATTTTTAATAATGTACAACGCTTTCATTAATCAAAAGAAAAATTATATTATTAGAAAATCAATAAATATAACACAGAGAACACACATGTTGAAAATACTGCTACAAGCGAAGCTACAACAGAAGGGTCGTGTTTTTTTTACTTCCCCTATCTTCTCAAGCATTGCATTTTATGCACCCAAGCTGTATCTTCTTTCATTCTGAGTGCCGTTCTCACATTTTCATTCTATAGGGTGGAAAAGAATACGTACGTGATCACGAGGCTTCCTGATGAATTTTTGAACAAAAACAAAAATAAAAAAATGTTTCATTTTATATAAGATCAATTTTGTGAACAAAAGGTAAAAATTGTTTACTACACGGAAATTACATTAGTATACTTTTGTGTTTGTTTTTTTAGATTTTTTAGTTGGAATTTCAATTTGTTGTAATAATTATTATTTTTAGATTTATTAGATAAAAATCTGGTATTTTGTTTTTCAATAAGAACAGGGAAAAATAAACGAATTTCATAGTATTGAACTGTTATTTATTTAAAAAATTCAAATAATATAAAACTGATATCTAAGAAAATTGTAAAATATTTCAACAAATATGATTGAAATAGCATTTTTTCAAAATAATTGGATTATTTGTTAACTTTTCCAAAAAAAGTTTAATTAAAAAAAAGCCGGATTGTTAAATCTCAAAAGGATTGAACTTTTTTTTCATTAGTATACAGTCGATAAATCTCGTTTATCATTGCTTCTGACATTTCCACTCTTTATCGTTTTCTCATTTCCCTATCCACTCTTTCCATTTCTTTCGCCATTTCCTGTCTTTTTTCATTCTTTCTTTCTTCCTCTATTCTATCTTACACTTCGTATATACCTATCGTTCATACGCTCGTTCTTTTCTTCTTGTTTTTCATACTTATACATGCATATATCCTCCGTGGCAGTGCATCCGTTTCTTCTCGTAGCTTTTTTACGAGATTCGTGTTTTAACGTTCATTTTTAAGCACAGATTTTTTTCTTTTTTCTTTAACTATGCTTCTCTATAAACATCCAAAAATACATACAATTGCACATATATATTTTTTTTCATATATCGTTTATATCTTTTATTTAACATTTTTTTCAAGCTCATTCATATGTATACGTGTATGTGGAAAATAAAAATATATTTTTAAGTGTTACGTACACACATGCACATACATGTGCACATATTTATGAGAAAATTAGCAAAGTTTAACTTACATTATGTCTAAAACTTAAGCACTATATTTTTTAATGTAATTACAAAAACTTTTTATTTAAAAACAAATAAGTAAAGAAACTTTTTATCTTTCAACTCGTAAACAATCAAAACAATAAATTGAAAGCGAAATAAAAAAATAGCTGTCCTACAACTTGATGAAAAATAATTTCAACACTTTTTTTTCAAACATACGCGTTAACATATTTTTTGAATACCGCAAACTTGACATCTTCCTGACCTAGAATCATTCTTTTAATCAATAATTTTGAAGGTTATACTTCTTGCTAATGCAAGAAAAAAAAAGAGCTTACATTGAAACGTGACGCATTTATATACATTTAAATCTGCATTACTTTAAAATTCTTAAAGTGTATTCAAGTAAAATCTCCTTCAGAAAATTCAAAACTTTTATTTTTTTTATATTTATTTACGAAATATAAAAGCTGTATAGGTTATATTTAATTTTATATAAAATTTTATTTGTATTACAGAATATTTCCTAAATTTTTTTTTCATTTTAATACAATGGTGCATACAATACTTTTACACAAAAGTTCTATTCGAAAAATAATAAAAAAAAAAAAGAAATTTCACATGGATTATTACTGGTACACGAAAATGTATTTACACAGTATGCGGAGCTATTGTTCTCGCAATTATATTTTTTCATATTTTTTAACTATCCAAAAAAATAGAAGAAAATAAAAGGAAAAAAAATAGAATTTAAGATTCAACAGATTTTGTGTAGAGAGAAATTGGAAAAGAGAGAATGCGCATTCTGCATGTGTTCTTTTTTTCCATTATTTTCTTCATCATTTTTCAACGTTTTTATTCAAGCGTTTACTATATATTTCGCTACATTTCTCTTATCCGCTCGCAGAATTTTTATACTGTAAACTATTTTACAACTAAAGATTTTTCCCAACATAAGCATATAGATACACACCATTCGGATTATTATCCTTTTTTTCACGCTTTTATTTTTATTCCATTTTGTCACTACTAACTCTTGACATTTAAAAATCGCGTAAAATCAAGTTAGTTTTATGCTTCATGATAATGGCAATTCACATTAAATAAAATTGAAAAAAAAATGAAAGTAGAAAACATTTGGTTCAACAAGTAAAAATTTTAAATAAGGTATTTATTCAAAAAGAAACATTGTGCAACGTATAAAATAAAAAAAATGTCTTTTATTATCAAGACAGATTGTAAACATCCATTTGGTTTTATATTCCTGAAATTCCTTTCTATTTCAAGATTTTTCGTATATATAAAAAGAAAGAATGCTAAAGGCTTCTTTTTTCTTGCAATTACGATGACTTTTATTTTACTACGTTACGTGATGTCATTTTATTCGAGTAATATTATCCGCTTTAAAACACTAAATCTAAATTTAAAAGTTTCTGTGACTGTCATGATACTTTATACGAATTCTCGCGCTTAATAATACATTTGAAACCAATCAGAAGCTTGAATCAAATTTAGGATTTAGACAATCGAAACGTTTAGTGGCTTCATTTTAAACTTGATCTTTTTTTTATGTAAAGTTAAAAAAGAATTAATGTTATTATTATATGAATATTAAAGTACTAATAACAAAGCCATTAAAAAACTGAAAGTAAAAATAAAATAACTGTCACATAAATATTTTAATATACAAAAGGAAAAACAAAGCTATAAAATGAGGTTTTTCATATACACTATTTTTTATACGGAAGAATAAAATATGTGGAAAAAATGTATATTTTACACATTCCCATAATAGCGAATAGTAACCTACGAATTTTAGTAGTTTTAAGGGTACTATATGTATACAACTATATATTTTTTCTTCATATTATATTATCCTAATCTACATGAAAACACTTTCTTATTAAAAATTGTAATTTCCCTTAGAGAATGTTCATTCAAATCCTTGTCCAAGTGACAAACTGTACGTCCGCCTTAACATACAGTATATATGCATACCCATATACGAAAATAATATGCGTTGCATAATACAAGCTCAAGAAGCAAAAAGGAAAAAAAAACTAAAACACGAGGTTACATTATTGCGCTGTCGTGTTTAACGTTTCCGTATAAATTCAAAATGTTTCATCGTGAATAAACCACGTTTAAGAATATGTAAAGAAGAGAACCCGGTCTGAAATTTTGCGGGGAAAGTTGTTTAAATTATTTGACGTTATGTATGCGTGAAAGCCAAACAAAATGTTATAATTAAATTAGATATAACCAAACGTATTGTTTTCTATGGTTTTACCACGAAAATGGATATTTTAATTTTTCATTTTAACTTTAATGAATAAAACATTTCGTGTGTTTATGAATTATAATTAATGGGGTTAAAAATCTGTACGATAAATGGGAAAATATGAGCTTTTAATTGAAATCGTTATTCTACATAAAATTTTATAAAATTTATTATTTTTGGGGGTATGTATATATTAGTGAGTCAGAGAGTATTTATAAAAAATGTATAACTTATGAATAAATTATTCCGTGAATAATATTTGAACTTTATATAGAAAGCGCACTTGAAAGTAATTTTATAAAAATATCGTTTTAAATATTAAACGATAATTTTATGATTGCTGTATGACATCTAAATTTTCGTGTTTAATCCGATTAATTTTACTTCCAATTTATAATAAAGGTATAAATATAATTATTCATTATTAAAAATGTTTTTCTATTGTGGAAATTATTCATCACGTATTTGAATTAACGTAAAATTAAAATATGAAAAAAGTATACGATTATGCAATTGTGAAAAAAATTTTATTAATTAATAAAATTTTATTTTCATATAATTAAATAATATACGTTGAAAATAATTAAAATTTTTAATTTTATTATGTAAATATTAAAAAGTAATTAAAATTTTAAAATTCAATTATTTTAACATTCATATGTAAAAAACCTTTTTACATTATGAAAAATTGATCAATAAATTAGTGAGATCTGTAGGTAATTTAAAATAATTTTAATATTTTATTGAAACATTTATTTCTTTAAATTTCATATTAAAAAATATATGAATAATTTAAGATTTTATTAAAACCTTAAATTAATTTCACGAATTAATATTTTACTAAAATAGTATTCTTATATGCAAACACAAAGTTTGTTTAAAAAAAAACTTTAGCACAAAAAAAACTTTACTGCACCATTTTCTCAAAAGTAAGCATCACTTTCAAGTAAAGAATAAACTCACGGCAGAAAAGTGTACCACATTTTACGCGCAACAAAGATACGAAATTGAAAAGGTTGATAGTAAATACAAAGGGACACACAATAACAGACAAATAATAAAGCGTTTAATCAAATAAAAGTATATTATAAAACGTTGAAAAATATATAAAAATGGAAAAAAAGAAATGGAATGGATAACGATGTTTACTTAAAAAAAAAGAAACATAAAAGTAAAAGAACAAGTGGAAGTAAATTTCAAGACAGACAAAGAAATAGGTGACACTACAGAATAGTAAATATGGGCAATGGGTTTTTACAGTTTACCATCTTGCGAGTCTCTCGCCCTCTTGAGAATTTCGAGAAAACTGAATTACATTATATGCTTGTATTATCAAAAGAAAATGGACGTGCTACAAGTGAAAAATAAAATACAAATATATAAAACGCATAGTAACATATTTTTTAAATTACTATATTTTTCATAGCAAAGAAACCATGGACCATGGAATAAGAAAAAATTGCTATATTAGCTCGCATAAAATGCTAGAGCAATCTTAATTTTTAATCTAAATTATAATATACAAATGTCCATTATTTCCAACGGAATTTAATTATTTTTTCATAAACATTATTATTATCCGTACACTTTGTAATGAAAATCTTTTTGTCGCATCGTGTGCTCGACTATCCTGCACTTTTTCTTCGTTTTTTCCTTCTTTAAAAAAAAGATCGTATTTTCATTCAGTTTATGTTTTAACAAACAGCACTGGTTTATAATATAATGGGAATGAGAAAGTTCCAAGTATTATAGAGAATAAGAGTATAAAATAAAAAAAAGGAGTTTAATAGGTTGTAAAGAGATTACGCTCTTGCTCGTTTTGTAATCTTTCTTTATTCTTTTATTTAATTTTTTTTTCTTTTTACACATCATTGGAAATACGATTATCTCATGTTTTATCGATGCTGTTGTACCCGTTGTTCCTTTTATTATTGACTAATTACAGAGAGAGATATTTTATTCTCTTGTTTTAAAATTAATTTTACACTTGTTGTTTAGTAAACGCTGGTGAAATACAAATTCATCTATTGTTTCAGATGAAGATTAAACTTTGCTATTTGAAATATGAAAAATGACTTATTTAAAAGTTATTGTATAATTATTAATATTTTGACTGATTAATTAACATAATTATTATAATAATTATTGTTATTATCATATAACAACTTGATAATGAGGAACTGAATTATTATTAATTAGATACTCCATAGTTATACTAATTCGTATTAAAATTTACAAGTAATGTTGAAACTTGCATATCGTTTATGATAATTATGAAAATCATTAAAATGATAAAATATTGCTAAAATTTAACGAAACAATTTTTTTTTCTTTTAAATTTCACTCATTCAAAAATCTTTTAATATATACATTTCTATGTGTATATTTCATAATAAACTCACAATTATTTAACATGACAATTGATATTTTCAAAATTACGAGCTATCTTCTTTGAGGTTCAAATTTTCTTAAAGATGTCCCTGGAAGAAAATTGACCATATTGTAGGCATAATTGCTGGTCAACAAATGTTAAAATGGCACTTATCTACAAATTCTAGAAATGATGTAAAAAAAATTTCTAGATAAGTGTCATTTTAACATTTGTTGACCAGCAATTATACTTAAGATATGGTCAATTTTCTTCCAGGGTGTATTTTGCATAAAATCTTTTGATTAAAAAAAAAGCTTATTTTGGAAGAATCGGGCTATTTTCTCCATTATTTTAAAAATAGAAATACTATACCTAAAATTATAAGAAAATCTATAACTCAAATAAATGACGCTCTCTTTGTGAGTAAAATTCTTGATTTATTAACAAAAATATTACCACTCATATTCATATGAAATTATTTTATAATTTCTCAAATGACTTTTATAACATTAACATTAAAACTTAGATCTATAATAAATCAGATATTCTTGTTTTAGTAGAATATTCGCTTCATAAAGGATTCCTTTGATGTTTTAATATTTCACATTAAGTTACGTATAGTTATAATGAACTTTTAAGTAATAATATTAAATATGCTGATCTAATTAATCGAATTTTTATTTTCTAAAAGTTGAAAAAACTTTCAATTTCAAAGCTATACTTTACTTTAATTAATTTTTTATACAATTTTAACAAAAACTTAGCTTTAAAAAGTAACAATCAAAGATTAACTCAATGCATTTTAACCAAAAAGAAAAAATAGGTTAAAATCCCATAAAAAATCAAAACGAGAAAAAAAGAAAACAACAAGGAAACGTAAAATACACAAAAGTATATCCGCTTGTATTTTGTTGGTGGTCAAGATTATGTGGCGAGAAAAAAAAAATAAAGAAAAAAAATAAAATAAAAGAAAAAAAAAATCAAAGAAGAGGGTTGAAAGTATCTCGTATATATGTAGTGCTGGCTATTTTTCCTCTGACGTCAATCCCGTGAAGAGGTGCTTTGAAAGTTTGCACATCGCTAAAGCGTGCACGTACTAACGCTCGAGAAAATTTTTTAACGGAACACATAACCGAAGCGAACACGAGAAGCGTGATTTTTCGTTAGATTCACTGTTATATTAGATGTATCAATGTTGCGTTTCAAAATGATTAAATAAAAATTTTGTGGAATCAAACGTCAGGATATTAAATTTAAAAATTTCTTTATTAATTTCATATTTGTTAAAAATATATTTTTCATTATTTTCATATCTTTTAGCTTTATTTGGTTTTGTTAATTTTCATGGAAAGAAAAATGGTTTGATTAAATAATTTTTCACGGAAATTTTAGTACTGATGGTTAGAAGTTTTAAATAAATTCTATAATTGAAAAGTTTCCAGCATTTTGAACAAAGTATCTTTATAAATTTTATAAAAATGGATTAAAATTTTTATACTTTAAATAATTCACTGAAAAATTTTTTTTTTTAATACTCTTGCATTTTTTTTCCAAACGGGATTTTCATTCTTACTAAAAGTATATAATCCAGTAAAAAAATTATATAAATTTTGAAGTTTCGCATCACGCACCACAGTTCCACGAGAATAATTTTGCGTAAAACCATCGATGTGTGTCCGGTGTACCTCAATTCGAAAAATTCTCTGACGCTTCAAAATGCACGAAAAGTAATAGGCGAATTTGCTGTAAATTTAAACGTTACGAATTTCGTCGCACAATTTTTCGTCTTTCTTGTATCATTTTTTTTCATCGATTATCGCAATCGTAAGCATTTAAAATAAAAAATAAAATCCTGGATGCACATGCAGATACATATTTTTCAATTGTAAATCGATCGAGCTAGATTGTACTTTTCATCAATATCTTTCTATATTTTAATATTTCATACGTGTGCACTCGCTACAAAAATAATTCACGGCTCATTGTGTAATCGGTCCTTCATGATTAAACTATGTATGAAAAAAAAATAAAATTCAAAATAAGTTAATACTGTTTTATTCAATTATTTTATATAGTATTTACTATGTAAGTAAGGGAAAAATGTTAATATTTAAAATGAAATGAAAAGATATATAAGATTGTGGTTTGAAAAAAATTATTAGTAAAAATAACGTATAGAATCTAAAGTAAAATATTTGATGTTATAAATAATGTATTAATAATAAAAATAAAGGTAAAAAATCTACTTCGGGGATCGGTAGATAAAGATATAATCAAATTATTTAGTATCATAGAACAGACAGGAAAGAATTAAAAAATCAATAAGAAAAAAAGATATAGATAGTAATAAAGGTACAATTTAAAGTAATACAAAATATAAGAAGTTGCCTATAAGTACGTAAGTATCCCTGGTGGAAATTGAAACGTTTTTTTTACCATTTTTTGGCCAGTAGAAATGAAAACGCTTTTTTTAACATTTATTGGCCATTTATTTGGCATTTTTATTACTAATAACCTCAAATTTTTATACACACCATTTTTAATGCTCACATTTCTACCAGGGTATAGAAGTTCAAAAATACGTAATTTACATATGTTTGATATTACAATAATTATATTATTGTAATTGGATAAAACTGATAATAAATATATATATATATATATATATATATATATATATATATATTAGTTATATACGTAACTTGGGAGTACGAAGGATGAATACAGGCGAGACTAAAGTGTTTGTCGCTTGAGTAGCAGTTGATCGAGAGGCGCGCGAAGCGCGCCTGAGACTGACTGCTGCTCAAGCGACAAACACTTTAGTCAAGCCTGGATTCAGAATCCTTCGTACTCCCAAGTTACGTAGATAAGTTTATGTCGTTGGTAGGCCGTATGAGGAACTATAAAAATGATTTTTTAAAATTAATGATATATGTTTTATTAAAAAAAAGTAAATAATGTCATTATTTACTTATTTATTTTACTTATTAACTGTTTAACTTTGAAAATTTGTTCAAACAAAACATTCTGTAAAGTTAGATTTTATATGAATTTGTATGAACATTGACATATCTAACGACATTCTTTTGTTTTCACTAACCTACGAATCGATGTCACTCGCGTCATATACGGCCATGCTATGTGATATCTCGATCTGTCAATACTCCCTTAGGGAGTATAGAGCTGTCAATACTCCCTAAGGGAGTATTGACAGAGAGAATATCGTCGAGATATTAGCATGAACGTATGCAAGGCCTATACAAATTTAGCGTGGTCTATAGGTATTCCACCGAATACGGCCTACGACGACATAAATATATATATATATATATATAAGCTCTTCAGAAAGTATTGATGGATGAATAAAATGTACATAATTAAGCCAAAAATAAAAACCAAGTCCATTTCTAGGCCAATAGGTTAAAGTGAAATTCATTAATGTTATATTATGATAAAAAATAAAATCAGCAAGAAAATATTACTATTCATATCGCTGCATAACAGCATATAAAAAAAATATTTTTTTTTCTCGAAAACTGATTATATCATTATTAATAAATAAACTTATTAAATAAGAAAATCATACGTATTGAATTATTGAAGGCTATGAAATTGTAATTAAACATCAGCAATTTAATTAGAACTTAATGGCTAATTAACACACTTCTGAACTATGCCAAAGTTAACTGAACTCTAATTTACCTTTAATTATCCCACCTTTTAAAATCTTCGAACAAAATGCTTTGTTTAGTTTTATTTGAACTTTGCTGAAAATTGAAGAATATTTTGAAAAGATACTACAATTTCTCTCATACATTCGATTTTGAAGTACTTGAAAACTTTATTTTTTTAGTTATAAGTTTTTTTTTACTTTTTATATAAACTTCAATATCTTTTCGATTTTCTTCGTTTATTATAGTCTTTGTCTTTAATTTTGTGGAAGAAATATTTCAGATTTTTTAAATGAAATTGTCAATATTTCTTTGTGGAAATAAAAAATAAAATGAACATCATGTACAACACAATCGATAATATTTAATTAAAAAATATACTATAGGAAAAAAAAGGAAAATTTTATAATTAAAAAAGTTCTACGTATTGTTAGAAATTTTATTGTATAGAACCTCATTCATATAACGTTATTTCACATAGTTAAATAAAAAAATAGGAAGAAAGAATACGAAGAAAAAGTTTACAACTACTGACAGAAAAATCGTTTTATTTAACCTTTGAATGATTGTTAATTTTTTTCGCAAAATGAACTACAAACTTATCTATCAAAATAAACGCACAAACTTTTGAAATTCGTAATAAAAAAAGCTCAGAAGATTTTCTCATTTAAAAAGTAATACATTTTTCTTGATCCGCTGTAAGCGCTTCGCAATTAAATTGAAAAGAAAAGAATAACATTTTATCTCAACATAAAAAAATAAAATATTAAATATATAATATGAATTTCTTTGTAAATCCTTCATTTAAACACTGAATAAACTGTAAGAATTTTCTAGTCTTTTGAATTTATAAAGAAAATAATAATACAAGAATTACATAAAAAAATATCGAAGTCCAATTATGATACGCGTTAGTTTGCGAATTCAAACAGTGCTATATGCTAGCTACTGCTGCACCTTTTGGCTTCTTGTGCGAGGCGCATACTTTTATAACTTGCAACTATAAAGGTTGGTATATAGAAAGAAAAGAAATGCCGAGAGTCTATGTGTACAAAAAAAGTGAAAAAGAAAAAAAGAAGAAGAAGAAGAAGCAAAAGCAGAAGCACAAACGATTCACGGTTTCTAACACAGAAAAGAATCTATCCTTTACCCCGAGATGACCTCGCAACAAGACTTTTATGTCT
This sequence comes from Anastatus disparis, assembly GCA_017163975.1. Classification (NCBI taxonomy): domain Eukaryota; kingdom Metazoa; phylum Arthropoda; class Insecta; order Hymenoptera; family Eupelmidae; genus Anastatus; species Anastatus disparis. Next base: position 3,865,292 of record JAFFSR010000381.1, read on the forward strand.
ACCTTGTCTATCTTTTTTATATGTCTATGTACATACATATATATGTGTATGTGTGTATATGTGTGTTACGGGTAAACGTGTTTGCTTTCTATTTTGCCTCAGTGCACCTCTCTTGCTCGTCGAATGCAATATTTTCGCCTCAGAGAGAAAATGCGGTAGCGTTATATAGTCTTCTTTTACCATCTGTTTCTTATCTTTTCTTTATTTTTTAACTGATTTTTTTTTTCATTTAATTTTTTTTTACTATTGCTACATTTCACTATTCCTTTTTTAGTTTCAGTGACCCCGATGACGATTTAATGTTTTGTTGTATTTAATTATATTTTCATGATAACTTCCGTAATAAAGTTTTTATTTAAAATAAGGCTTTTTAAAAAATGTTGAAGATGATAATTTCGATGGTTTAATATTCTAGATAATATTTAGTAGATCAAGTTAATTCAATTCGAAAACTCTTTAAAGTAATCTTTGACACTCTAAGATTTGAGATCTTAGTGGCTCAGTCGGTAGAGCAATGGAATCGTAATCTCGAGGATCCGTGTTCGGATCGCGCTCTTGGACGATTGATACAAGCACCACTGTATGTTACATGTGCTGAAGTTCACAAACACACTGACGAGCTCCGACGCTAATTAACATCGCAATGATAGTATAAATAAATCGACGTTAAATAAAAACAACTAAACATATTTATCATTAATAATTAATTAATAATTAAAAGAAAAAATTTTTTTAACAATATAATTGGATATGTCAATGTGAAAACATTTTAAAAAATAGCTAATTAACTTTTATGGATATTTAAAAAATTCATTGCAAAATTATAACGATTGAAATCAAAATAAAATGAACGACGTATAAATTTTAATGCTCGTGTTTGACTTTATTTACATAATACAAACCATTACTCAATTATTTGTCAAAGTGTGTACTAATGTTTCTTTTACGAGTTATTGGAAATATTTCTCTTTTACTCATTTAAAACAAAAAAAATGTGAAAAAAAAACAAAACATTAAAATCAATATTCCGCATGTATGTCAAATTAATAAAAATTCAATACCAACTTTCGCAATAAATTTCCACGCCAGAATATTTTCCAATAAAACGACAAATACGAATACTACGGTTACAAAGTCTTTTATTTTTTTTTCTTTTTTTTATTATTATTATTACTATTATTTTCTAGCGTAGCCTTATAACTTTCGTATCTATCGGGACTCGTAAGTGAAAGGCAAAGAAAAAGTATAGCCTTTCTTTTGCAACGACATGTTAGAAGATACGTCACGCGTATATACCCACTGACCGTTTGAAAAAAGAAAAAAAAGAAACATTGTTACCGAAGGACACATTATTTTATATATGTACACATATATGTATGTATACCACAAAACACAAGAATACCTGGCATTGTCAAGAGAGAATTTCAGTTACGTAAGATAAATACATTTATACGAAACTTTATCGTATCTGTGATATCTATTCGCTGAATGTTTGAATTTTTGTCTCTATGGTTTTTTTTGCCAACTATTTTCAAAAGTTTTAAAAACATTGATACAAAATCATTAATTAAAAAAAAGGAAAGGTAAGTTTTAAATTAATTTTCTATTCTATACTATAAAAATATAATTCAGACGAAAGCTGGAAACTTTTTAAGTACCTATTACAATAAGAACGGTTAAAGGACTGAATTTGTTAAAAATAAAAAATTCAAGTATTAAATTTCATGTGTATGAATAAACTTTTGTTGCTTTATTACGAAAAAGGTTAAGTAATTTCAAATTTAATGTGGATTATAATTTTTATTATAGAAAATTTAGCTTCGTGCTTACAAATTTATACTATAACTGTTACGGATAACCGTTCAATTTTTTAAAACCCAGCATTTAACGTTAAAAGCTTTTCAAAGAGTAAAAAGGAAAATTTGTACTAAGAATTTCATTAACTTTTTACATTATCGTTAAAATTGAATTTGAATTTTCGAAAAGCCATATCCATTACTTTCAAATATTATTTTAGAATAAAAAATAAAAAACGATTTTCGTACCGATTCACTTACGGCGTAAAAATGTTTGAAAAGAAAAATTTCGAAAATTGAAATAGCAAACAAAAATACGTGAAAATGGAAATTTTTCACATACTAGAGAAAGAAAATTTTACTCTAAATTTTTGATATTTGCTTTTTTTTATATATAAATATTATAAAAAAAAATAATAAAAAACTGTATATATACATATAAGCTTTTAATAGTCTAAGATTTAAACAAACATTTTTCATATAAAAAAATATATAAAAAAGTTAGAAATATTAAAAAAAAAATTTCAAACTTGTTGAAAATTCTGCGCAAATAAAGATTCTCCGAAAAAAAACTTTTTACATTTACACTTCCTCACAAATAAAGAAAAAATGCTAATATTTGTTTATTATAGACGCACGTCATCGCAAAAGATTTCAATATATATCACAAACTTGGGCAAATAAATCTGAAAATTGTCACATATAAGGCACGTATACAACGCATGGGAGATTAGTTTGAATAATGTAGCCCCGAGATTCTCTTCTTTTTTTTCTATCAACAAAGCGACAAGTTGGCATCTACACTACCCTAGAGATATTTTCATGTATATACATGACTGAATACTAGTGCTAACTGTTTATGGACAAACTTTTGCTATAAGGTACAAGTTTCCTGGAATTTATTACATGAATAATATATTATATGGCTGGGAATATGTGAGAAAATTTTTTTATGTGTTTTACAAATTTTCATTCAAGCTCACGTTTAATGCCAAGTTCCGATAACTTTTATAGGTATTTGGACTGTTCCTATAATGATAATAGAAATTTTGAATTAAAATTTTTGCCAATACAGAAGAAAAATAGATTGTTAAATTTCTCTAATTGGCCTTTCTTAAATTGGCGAAAAAAAGCTCAAACAATGCAGAACGTAATCATTTCATTTGTGTTATTTTCTATCTCGATATTTTCATTGTTAGTTTTAGTAATTTGAAAAGTAAACAAATATTTTTCACAATGCTTTGTTTTTAAAATCAATATTTACCTATACATTATTTAATATTTGAAGCAAAGTAGTATGCGCATAGCAACAAGATCGGACTCACACACATGTTTATGTATCCTGACTTTTGATTGTAGAAATATTTAAAAGAATCGTATTGTATTTTTAATAAATTTGAATAACTGAATAGAATTTTTTTAAATAAAAAGAGTAGACATACTATTAAAAAACAAAATTATGAAATATACTGCAGTTTCCAGTGAAATTTACACACGAAATCTAATATATTTCGATCATTAAAGTGATATTAAAGTAAATAAGCTTGAAAATTGTTTGTTAACTTGATGCCTGTTTACATTAAAATGAATACATTTCACTGCAATTTTACTGTCGGATCACACAAAATTTAACGCAAAAATTACATGAAATCACACTAAAATATATTGATTTTTATGCAAATCAACATCAAACTTATGTTAATAAATATTAATTTTTATGCGTAATATAATTTACTACCACTTTAATGGTCGAATTCCATTAAAAATTAAGATGCATGCATTAAATTTCGTGTTTTTTTTTAACAGTGCACATAAAAAATAAAATATTATTATTATCAGAAGTTAATATACTTCTTTTTTTAAATTTCTATAATTTAGTTTTCAAATTGCGGAAGAAATAAACATTATTAACAGTTATACTCATATAAACTGTATTAAAAATTAATGTACATACTGTTCAAAAGCTGAAAGTCATGGTGTTTAAAGAGAGGCTGTTCTCTAGATGAGAAATCATTATCACCGCAAGCGAGAAATTATCCTGCATCAAATTGCAGGATTTCTAAAGTACACATGTACGTAGAAAGTAAATGTATAAACTGATTTTCAAATCTTCTCTCTTCATCTTGCTTTTGATAACATTTACCCATCGAAATATCATATCAAAGTTCATTACGACATTTAATACTGATTCATTAATTATATTTTAATATAAATTATGATAAATATTTAATGTAGAAATTGTTGGAAAAAAAATAAATACAAAACAGTTTGATATTGCATGAAATTTAATATATTTATTATGCCATAAGCAACGAATAAATAATTTAATTTAACATTTGTAGTAACTTTCAACTCTAGATTTAATCATTCTTCGTGTATATGTATACATATTTATATAGCGAAAAAGAAGCTGAGAAATTCTATTTCGCAAAGTTTGCAATTTGCGCGGTGTATAAACGTATTTTGTAGTAAAATTAAATTTTCCTTTTGTAAAGTGAAAATTAATTTCGACTATAATAGTACCGGGACTATGTAAGGCTTAGGCAAAAGATTATTTAGTTGTCTACAACTAGACAAAATTCAATAGTCACTCAGTTAACAACTAGTTAGAAAATAACATGACATATTTATAGTTTGAGAAAGCGTTTTAATTTAATCAAATGTTTAAATTATTAAATAAACTAGTTTTCTTCATGAAACGTGTTATGTATTGTGTCACTTTCTAAAGAATAGTTTAATAATTAAATTTACAAAAAAAGGTTATTTCAATGTTACTAACTTATTTTTGTAAAACTTAATAAAACTTTGAATTTTTTATATTTCTAATTTTTTATATTTTCATAGGCAGCAAAATCGATTTTCAGGGATTACAGGATACAGAAAATAAATCTTATATTTTTAAAAATATTTACCAAAAACTTTACTACTGAAATTTATAAAATACAGTTGAATGAAAGAACATAACACTTTCAGAAGATTTTTTTACTTCATTTAACTAAAAACTAATATATAAACGTAAAAACGTAAAAAAATAAATACACGTTCGAATATAGGCAATCAGTCAAAAAATAATTCTGCATCCTGTACCGAAATTTGTTAACGTTTGTTACACAGAAAAATATCAGAATGCGTAAACAAACAATCGATTTCATATCTGTAACACAACATAACATAAAAAAGATATACGGTAAAACGGATCGATGTTTGCATGAACTCCTCTTTTTCTTAATTTTCTGCATAACGTTTTAATGAAACCACTTTAAAAATAAAATACATTAAAATCTTTGAGAGAATATTTTTCAAATATTTATATACAACTGGTCAATTAAAATACTATTGTTTATATTCGATTTTTGTTGTTCTTAGATTCAATTCATTTTATTTTTGGAGAAAAGATTGTATAAGATTATTAAAATTAATTTCTTATTTATTAAAAATATATATATTTATAATAATATCAATTAATTTTGTGTGAACAATCTATTTAATATTTTTCTCATTTCAAGTTAGTGATTTTGAGATTAAAAACTATTTTCATTATTAATAAAAGTAGAAAATTTTGAAAAAGCTAAAATGTAAAATAGAAAAGAGCCATTGTATTGAAGAAGCATTGAAGATTAAAGTAAAAAATATTTCGTAACAAAATTCAAATAAACGATATCTAAAGCCGTAATAATCCGTTCGTAACTCTCTCTCTTCCTATATATATATAGAGAACGAAGCAATTTTCAAAGATCAAAACTTATCTCAACAATACAGTAACAATGTCTCTTAAAGTCTTAACGATCCAAAGAAAGAATATTCAAAGAAATGAAAAGTTTGAAAAGTTTCTATTGAGATTCGTTCAATGAAAAATAGCCAAGTACCTTATCGAACAACTGACTTTCGTCATAACTAAAAAAAAAAAGAATAAAACAAAAAAGAAAGAAAGAATACTTTACTTTTTCTTCATTAATCGAAGATCGCGCAAAATGTCAAGTAAAGATCCGAAGAAAATGAATTTTAAGAAGAAACAAAATTTTTAAGTAATTAAAAAAAAGCGAATGAAGAAATAAATTAGGATGAGAATAGAAAAGAAAAAAATATGCATTTTTGCTCCCGTAATCTTAACGCGAGAAATCTTAAGTAGCTTGGAAAAAATAGTGAATGGCTTGCCAAACCCAGTAGAGTAGTTTTACCTCTGTAAAATTGGAAAGGTCTATTTTTCTCTTTAGTTTGGAGAATGAGAAAAAAAAGAGAGAAAGAAAGAAACGAAAAAAAAGAGAGTTCGACTTTTACGTAAAGCACGCGCGAACGAACAGTCGCGCAATTGTCCCGGATTTTTCTTGGCAAAAGCAGCCAACGTTTCTTGCTTCCTTTGAAATATTAAGAGCATATCACCCTCGATCCCTTATACCTTCTTCTTACTTTTTTTTTTGCCTTTTTTCCTCTTTTTTTTCTCTTTCTTTTATTTATCTCAACCGTTTCTCTATACGTTTTCTTTTTCTTTTATTTTTTCGATTCATTTTCTTGCAACTGAATTCCTCGACAAACTCATCTACTTTCGACAGATTTTATCTTTCACGCTATCCATTATTTTACTCTTATATGTTTTTCTTTATTTTTTCATATCGTGCATATATAGATTTACTTGGAAATGTTTGCTCATCTTAACGTTCGATGTATTATTTCGTCGAAGATATTTTTAAATTATTGAAATGCTTGAGATTTGAATGGGATGTTTCATCTTAAATCTATAAAAGAAAAAAACTCAATTTTTTTAAGAAAAAGAAAATCAAGTTTCTTACTGTAATATCAGTAAGTATAGATGAATAAAAATATATCTACTATATTCAGACTTCTATTTTCGAATTGCAAATTTAAAAATAAAATTAAAAAAATAAAGATATAGACAATCTTATAATAAAGAAGATATAAATAAAAAATATTTTTTTGAAACATTATGATACATGTAACATAATGTTTCAAAAATTATAATATGCATTATTTATTATTTTTTAAAGCTGTATTTTCAAACGAACCTAATAAAATTCATTTCGTTTTACTCTGTATATGGCAATTTTTATTATATGCCCATCAATTTCGATAAAAAAAATTAAGTATATTCTCCGGTTATGAGAAAATTCAGAAATTTCATCTATATTTCTCTCCACGTAGAATAATAGCATCCAACATACATGCTGTAAAAATAAGCAAACTTCACATCTAAATAAAGTAATAAAAAATACAAAATTCTTTAATACATCTAATTATGAACTTTCATTGAATTTCCAAAGTTTCTAATTTCGATCCACTTGAATTTTAGCCATATACTTTAAAAACTACCCAAAAAGTACTTCTTTTTTTTCCTTTGCCTGGCTCTATATTCCCGACAAACATGAAAATTTTTGCGTTCATTGCCTGGTGCGCTCGAGATATCGCTTCACTCGCAGAAAAAAAACTTTAATGAGCTTGGCAAGAAAAGTGCGCTGTTAAAAAACTTACTATGGGCAAGGGAAGAAGGAAACCAGTTACGAAGCATAGAAAAAAGGAAAAATTTAACAAACAATAGAATAAAAGAGTTTAAAAGAAAAAAAGTCATATTGCAATTTAAACATCTTCAGAATTCGTATAATTTGGGAAAATTTTGCGAGAAATATAAGAACAACAAGCCGAAATCTTTTGCTAAGTTTGAAGAACAGAAAAAATTGTTATAATTGAGGAATAGACGAGTAAAGCATAAAAGTAAAAAAAAATAAGCTACACGCTGAATATTTTTTGGTAAAAAGAGATGAATGGGCCAATAAGAGGATTTTTACAAAAAGAAGAAAAAAAAATAAGTTGAGTTTAATGAGCGCGATTTATGCGGGCACTCGGAAAGTGAATAAAAATCCTTTTAAGTTGTACCTTTAAGTCTTTGTAGAAGAACGTAATTTTCTGGTGTGGTTAAGCTTGCATAATACGACGTCTGTATAATTTAAGATTTTTACAGTAGACGAGGCTTTTAAATATCGATTTTTTTTCTTAATTACCCTTTTTTCAATACTCGATAAAATAACTTAATTGAATTGTAACGAGCAATTAAAAGAAGTCTACAAAATCTTATTTTTCTTTTAATGCTACAGAATACTATAAATATTTATTAATCTTGAATCAATCTTATTCTACTTTGCAATAAATATTGAATATAATTTTTCATAGATTTAAAAGTTTTTCCTTAAAACATATTTTTGAAATATTAAAATATTCGTAATAGAAAGTTTAAAAGATTGTGAGATTTTTTTTTGTGAACCCAAGGGTAAAGAAATTTTTATTTCAAGAATGTAATCAATTTTTAACTTCAAAAAGTTTGTATATCGATATATCTTGAAGATTAAAATTTGACTGATGCAAAGTTTGTGTATACAGCAACTTTTTTTTGTTTTCCCAGGTTATACATGTACATTGATCAGCAAAATATTATTCTTTAAAATGTAAAGTTTTTAATATTTTCTCTGAAATATTTATATTTTTCATTTGATTTTACAAACTTTTTAAATATAAATTGATTTTCATCAATATTTATGCAGCATTTATATGAAATAATTAAAAAGTTTTTGTTGAAAAATTGGAGCAAGCTGTTGTGCAATAATTTTATATATTATCCGTGTGTCGATACAAGCTTTTAATAACCTAATTTTACAATACGAGTTTTAAAAAATGGAAGTATTAAAATGCTGCCCGCGTAAAAATGGTAATAATTCTTTTTTTTATATCTATCAATACAATATGCCTCATATATCAGTAAAATTTATATGGGCGATAGCTTGCTAAAGACTTAGAACCAAGTTTCCTCTATGTATTGGAAATAAATACTTGTAATGTATCATCGATTGCTAAAAAAATAATCAATAAAATTGATTACATATTATTACATATAAATTATAAATAAAATTGTTTACATATTGTAAATGCTTTTTCCGATGTACGAACGAAAGTTGATTCCAGGGCTTTAGCAAGATATCATCGAAGTGCGGGACATATCGTGTTTACACAAATAAAAAAACAATGTAATGAATATACAACCAAAAATTGAAAAAGTCAAAGCTGAAATGAAGTATTTTAAAAATATAAAATAAAATGTAATTTGATATACACTTGAAGTCTATTATATTTTAAACTTTACAAGATGACTCCATTGCAAATGAAAATTGCAAAACAGTAATTACAATAAGAACGGTGAAGGATAAAGTATAACTGACAAAAAGATGATGGCAAGTTGAACGACGGGTGAAAGGGTCGAATCTCTTATTCTCTCTTTCTCTAGCAATAATTAAAGCGATGGCTAGAAATTCGCTCAACTTTATGACCTAGTTGCCACTACTACCTATTCTCACTACACAACTTCGTGAAGAGCAGAAAAAAAAACCTGGCAAAAAAAAGAAGAAAAAAAAACGGAAATAAATAAACGGGCGAGCAGCAACAGTAGGATAAGCGAGGGAGAATAAGAGAGCGAAAGAGAAAGAAAAAGAAACGAGGTAATTACAATCTCAGAAAAAGGATATCCACATATACTGCTAATGCTGTGGAGGTTTGCAAGACTTGCATTGAAGTACGTATACGTGCCCACATTTACGTATATACGTATACCAGGAAAAGATAGAAATAGATAGAGATAAAGAGAGTTTCGTGTCAAGTGATGCGGGTGTGCAAGCTTCCAAAACTTGTTAAACATTTCCAGTGTTTGACAACAAAAGTTTTGGAGGTGGAAGAGCGGAGGAGGGGAAGGGGTTAAAGCTGTATTTTTGATTTCTCACTTGAAATGAAAGTTACATATAGTCGATTCAGGTCAAATGTTGACCAATTTTGTTTCTCTTTTAAAAATGTTGTGAATGTTTGATAGTCTTTTTTTTATTGTTTGTTGAAAATTTTATTCAGTTGCGTGGAGTAATATTTAACTGGAATATACTTTTTGTTGGGAGAGAATTTTAAAAGTTTTTATTTTGGACAATTTTAGTACGTATATTTAATTATTGATTTTATCGCTTGTTATTATTACTTTTTTTTTGGATTTTCGAGGTTTGTAATATCTAAAAAAATAATTTCAATAATTTTTAATATTACAATCCTAACAATTAATGCATTAAGATATTAACTTTTTAATTTCAGTTATGACTATAGCGACAGATGCTGCTAAATATCAGCGGGGATTTTACTGTTATTTTTAAAATAAATTGGAGTGCAGTAAGTGCAGCAAAACTTTTCTTTTTTTTGTTATCGTAGCAAAAAAAAAGAAACCTTTTTTTATTGTCTTGCCTTTTCTTCTCATGGCACCACTAAAAACCTGGACAATACAAGAGTTTTGGCAGATTTAAAAAAAAGGCTAAGACTGTACATTTTCAAGCTTTTGTAAAAGCACTTTTTAGACTCTTGAAGCAGCTAAAATCTTACAATTCAATTAAATTTAAATTGAATACAAAAAAAAGTTTAAATTTTCTAAATTTTCTGAAAGTAATAAAATTTAAAGTTCATTTAGTGTATCAATTGACTAAAAACTAAAAATTACATTTAAAAAGAAAAAAGATAAGAATTTTCATTAAGGTAAAAGACATAATTTGCATTTTAATTAATTTCAGAAGAACACGAAGATGTTTAACTGTTTCATTTTCAATTACATTTAAAGTTAAAATATTCTAAGCTCTGCAATAATTTTTAAGCGCACTTGTGTATACATACATATATATATAAATCTCGAATTGAATGTCTGAAAATTTTGCCTGAATTCACAAATGACATAGAGACATTTTGGACTGATGAAGTCGACTTGTCTAACAACTAGCTGTCATGTGCATGGCTGCATGAAGAGTTTTTGGTTGAGGCATTTTCTCCCTCTCTCTTTCCCTACCTTATACGACTATTTTATACACCCAGAAGGCTTAAGAGAGAAAGACAAAAAAACAGAGAGAGAGAGAGGAGAGTGAGTGAGAGACCACAATATATATACGAATTTAAGTTGAGATTTGAAAGAAAAAGAGAGAAGAAGAGAAAGAGAGAGGACAGAAATCGTGTCGTGAATTGCACGACTATACGGCATTTAAATGGGTTTAACTTGTAGGTCGAGCTTGCGGTGCGCTTTGGAAAATGGAAATTGGATTTTATTGCAAATGCATCATGCGCGGCATGAGTTCTCTTCTGGTTTGAATTGAAATCCTGTTTCTTTTTTTTTCCTTTCGTTTTTTTTTCGTTACTCTCTTGCCGCCTCTTCAGCGTGATAAATAACGATTGGGATGCTGGATATACTAAGACAATGAAACAATGAGTTATATGATGTTGAGATAAAAGTAAAGCAAGTGAGCTACAATTTTTTTTTTTGAATTTTTTTTTTTGTAGTTCACTTGAAGGATGAGGAGGAGTGAGTAGTGGATTGGCTTTTATCTTGATGGTCTGTTTTCGATTCAAGAATGTATATATAAAAATAAAAAATAAAAGATATCTATATCGGTCTGCAGACTTTTTGTACCATTCTCTTTTGTTTTGCAAGGAACCTGCTTAAAGTTTACGTTATTTTTATTTAATATTAAAGCTGAATATTATCTTAGTTTGTAAATCTGATATTTAAATTAAAGTTTAAAAGTTGGCTATTTGGTTAGGTTAAGACTTACTTCAAAGTAAAGTGCACGTCAAAATAACAAAAGATGCGAATAAGTGTTCTGTAACAAGGATTTATACTTTTGCAACGTAAATGCCATTGGTTCACATTTTTGTAAAAAATAAGATATTTTATTATAAATCAATCCTATTGTCTTACCAAAAAAATATAACTTTGAGAAATTAATATTCCAATCATTATTGAATTTTAAAAACCAACATAAATGTATTCTCGTAAAATATTTTTTACTAACGTACATATTATAATATTATTTACAATATGTTGATGAAATGGTGTAAACTATATAAGCCAAGGTATTATTCGGTAAACTGAGGCATCATTTTAAATAAGCCGAGCGGGAAAATTCAATTATGCATGTCTTACTACGTTAGGTATATAATACTCTACTTGAATTATATTCAAGACTCGACGGTTACATAATCAAATGTAACCGCACTTTCTCCAACAAATTTTCGGCTTTAAGATAAAAGTCAGGTTACTCCTTTTACTTCTTAATATAATTTTAATGGTACAATAAAATATTAAAAATTAACATAAAATTTTTAATAATAATCATTTGAAAATTTTTGAAGAATGAAAAAAAGACGAAGATGAATTTTATCTTTGTGGATGAACTTTCGAGCTCTTTTCGTACAAGCAATTTTAAACGAAACGCAATTAATCAGTAATCTCTTAGAATTTAGCTTCGGTTAACTTGCCCCGTAGCCCTAATCTTTTTTACAGTTCAATAATCCGCAAGAACCTTTATCCATTGTTAAATTTGCTCAACTGAACCTTCAATAACCATTTTCCATAAAAGAAAATAACTGTAAGCTATAGCGTATCCATCAAGTATTCGAACAAATCCTTGAAAAACTTCTTCGGAATATATGAATCTCGTAAAGTTACTTTTTTTCAATATTCGAAGGAGGAAGAAATACATTTCAATCGACAAAACGAATATACTTTAACGCGTATCGTCAAGGAACAAGTCGTAAGGAGCATGTTGTTTCCAAAAGGAGACATGTTTTTCAATGTAAATACCGACAAGATGTTATGTAACTATCTTGAATGTAGATTTATGCAGTGATAAGGTTATAAATTTAAGGAGCTTACATCAAAAAGCGTATACTACATGTCGTATTACACTTCCTTTATACGTTAATATAAACAAGGACAATTTCCAGTTTACTTTAGGTATATGTGACATCGTCGATTTCTATATTAACCTATGAAGCAAGATCTATATAACATATATACGCATATTCTATAGTTTCTCTAGAATATATGTATTATATATATATTGCAAAGGTATCTACATATATCGTGCACATATCGGTAATTACTGAGAGAGCCTGATGCTGCTGCCGCCGCCGCTGCTCCTGCTGCCGCGAGCGTAATTATGCTGAGCGCACGTGCGTGTATGTATATGTGCATATATATATATACGTATATTTAGAGGTAGAGAAAGAGAGAGATATGCATATGTTTGAAGCTTTAGTCCATCGATCGGTTAGAAGAACAGGAAGGTAAAGAGCGTACGAGTGAGTGAGTGAATGAGCAAGCGAGAGGGCAAGAGGAGAATTTGCTTCCGTACGCGGAAATTCATTCTGGTAGCTTGCGGGCAATATATGCGACTACACTATCTCTATCTATCCTATGTATCACTTTGGCTTGTCCCGAGTTTATTAAGAGAGAAGATGAGACAGTTTGAGAGTGACTGGTTACATATGGTTTTCATATATATATATTACATAAAAAGCTTTGTTTATTTTCCTTGGAAGAAGAAATGTAATTTATTTAATTGATTGTTGAGGTTTTTCATTAAAGTTGATTAAATATATCAAAGATTAATGAAACGTTATTAAGAGTTACAAAGGAAATGATGGGAATTTTAAAAATCTTTTTATTTTTATGATTGATTTGAAGATGATATGAAAGCGATTAAAGTTATTTTAGGTTCCTTTGAATGTTTGTGACGTTGATAGTACAAGTTTGTTTTAGATAGTTTAAAGCTTAATATTAAGCTGAGATCCGTGTTATCGAATGCAAGTTTAGTAAGTACACGTGTATATGGATGTATATTGCATAATATGTTTTAGTGCTTAACACATTGAAGTGCATCAGTTTAGACAAGGCTTAATTATTATCAAGTTTATTGTTGCATATAAAATTATATTCATAATAATAACAAAGTTACAAAGTTTTAACCAATATTTTGTTTATTTTTCAACAATATTATATATTCAACAATAATAATTTGCTGAGTTGTTATTATTTTATTTTTCCAAACAGTAAAATCAAATATTTATGAATGGCAATCATCAGTAATGTTTAAAGTGGAAATATTTAAAGATATGAAAGAAAAGAATTTACAATTACAAATGTTAATATTTAGAATAACATATCATATAACATATAAAAAATTTATTGTTTAAATTATTGGAATGGCAAATATAAAAAATTCATGAATGAATAACCATTGTAAAACGTATTTTATTTTTAAAATAAATCCTTAAAAGAATACCAATGAAATTATTACGTTTTTTTATTCTAATTAATATATCATTCATATATAATTTTTTAATTTAAACAGGATTAACTTAATATACAAGATTAATACATTTTGTTTGCATAATTCATAAATTGTACTTTTAAGTTATGCTACGATGGATTAAACGCAAATAAGACAGGTAACTGACTGGCCTTAGTTTGCCATGTTTTAATTAATCATTCAAGCAGTATTTAAAAACCATTTATTGTTCCAGTTTAAATTATTTTTCTACCAAGACTGATAAACGAATTTCTTTTGATATATTAACATTTTTACATACATTTACTCTTTCGTTTATAAATTTCATTAAATATAAAAGCTGGATAAACTTATCACTTTATAACGCGATCGATTAACTTTATAATTTAAAACTCCTTATATTTAAATAAGTAAATATTTTTTTGTAAAGAATCAATATTTTATATTCTGCTATTATTAATTTTACTTAAACGACTTGACGAATAAATAAATATACGCTTGAAGTGACTAATCACCTGCTCAAATAAAGAAAGAAAACAAAGTTTTTACAATAACTTTGAGAATACAAGTCATTTCTTAATTTTCCAAATAGCAATTAAGAATAATAGATCATTTTAAAATTTTATTTAATCTTATACATTACTATAAGTTTAAAATTGATTAACAAAATAAAAAATTTCTAAAAGATATTTTAAATATATTGAAGGATTGAATAAAAAAGTGATGCGTGATGTTAAAATAATCTAAAAGTACAGTCATGCACATGCGTTTCCTTTTGTCACCGCTATCAATTTTTTTTTTTTCATTTTTGGCAGTGAAAACATTTTTTTTTTTTTTTCATAAAAAATAGAATTCTAGAAAAGTTAAAATAGCTATTCAATGCAGACTAAAAAAAATGTTATTGAAAAATGTCGTATACTTTTTTGCAAGTTAGTGTCATGGCGAAAAGTTTATCTCACAGTAAATTTTTATCCAGTCGTAAAAGTCTTCATGGGTGTAAGCTTAAGATATTGTTGCTTCGAAAAGAACCGTAAAAACATTAGATTTTTTATATAAAATGCTTTTTTCTTTATTTACTAACTAAAATGTACGCTCATAGTTTTTTACTAAAAAAAAGTTCATATTTTTTATAAAAATAAAAAGTCAAAATTTCTGACAACTCTATATAAAAAATTAAACAATAGGTAGAAAAATTTTCAAAATATTCTATGAAAAAATAATTTAAAAAAATACTTCCATTTATATATCATAAATACTTGAAAAAAAAATTAAAACAAGTATTATTTAAAATTGTTATTGACGTGAACAAAAATCCTTTTTGAGCCAGAATTTTTTAAATTAAATTTAATAAACTCTATTCAAAATTGCCGTTGCGCGCAAAAAGTCAAATATTCGTATTTTCATCTATTAATATAGTACATTCGTTAAAACAAGTGCAGTCTTTTTTGTAACGCTAAACCGCATCAAAAACAAAAAAAAAGAGAGAGAGAAAAGTTCAAACAAAGAATTCAAAAACATAAAAGGAAATAGCTGCCAAAATTTCGTGCCCATAAGAGAACGCAGAGAAAATGAGCATACAATTTTTTTTCTACACTTTTTCAAGTCAAAAAAAAATCCCGTGGAGGTAAATAAAAAAAAACAGAATAAAGATATTTCATGCCCGCTATACCAAAATTAATCAACGACACGCTTATATACCGAAAAATTTTTTCCTTTATATCTGCCTACGCTTATACATTCCGTCCTTGCATTCATATAAAAGAAAAGAAAGGAAAGAAAAGAAAAAAAAAAGTGGTAAACCAAAAGCATATTGGATGTCGTAATTTAAGAGGAATTAATCAATGACATACTCTTAGTAATTGGGGAATAAGCCACCTGTGCATGCATTTTATCGTAATAATCCTTCTCTTTCATTCTTTATCTTTCTTTTTTCTCTCTATTCGGGCTTACTCTCTCTGTCTCTATTTTTTTTGCTTCTCTAATGTTCATTGGCCTTGCGCATATATACCATTGCAATTCGCGACCTCGTTTTTTTTTTCCTTCTTTTTTACCTCATTTTCGCCGCAGTTATGTAATGTATGAAACGCGCGGCTGTTGTTATCCACGCACTTTTGTCGTTGTTTCTTGCATATCGTATTTAATGACGGAATCCTTTTTTTTATTTCACGTATGGATTTCGAAGCGAAATTTCAAAAAAAGTAAAAGATTAATAGTAATAATAATAAATTGAGGTTGCATATATATACATAGGAAAAAAATTTAAACGCATATATTTACTTTTATTTTATTTTTTTTAAAACTAGTTGTTAGTTTCTATATTGCTAAAGAAAGGACAATAGAAGCTTCTGCTCTTTTGCACAATAACTTTGCTGCTTCGTCGTTTATTGTATAGCAAATGAAAGTTGGCTCTTTGAATAGATATAGAAATAATTACTCTTACGAAACTGGTCGGAGCAAAAAAAAATAACTAAAATAAAAGCGTTAAAGCATAAGACTTCTTCTATACATTTTACCGGTATACAATAATATGGGCTCACGACAAGAATAAGAAAAATGACACTGATTCTTTTTTTTTTTAATTTTTAATTAAAAATATGAAATAGACGGTTTTCGTAATACTGTCTCTTTGATATCTTGAAAAATTGGACGTTAAATATTATGATGCTATTTATATTGGGAATTTTATTAAGTTTTAGAAAAGTTATTAAATACAATTCTTCTTTAACTGATAAATAGGAGAACAATAAAAATTGCTATATTAGTGCTCTCATAATTCTTTTTTAATTAATGAATAGGAGAACAATAAAAATTGTTATATTAATATTTTAATAATTTTATTATTAAAGATTTATATTAAAATAGATAAAAATATATTTCTATTTTTCAATTAAAATAAAAACAATGAACAAATTTTTTTATCTTCTTTCGCTTTTTAAATCGAATTAAAAATTACAACAATAAGCCCACGCGCCAATCTGCTTCCAATGTAGCACCCATACACATTCGATTTCAATTCCCTTACACAATTGAAAATATAAATACAATAGAAGACTGGAATAAAAAAGTTTTAATATTTATAATAAAACTTGTTTGCTATTCATACTAATCTGTGCACGTGTATTATTTTTTTTTTCATATTTAACAGTTTAGCAAGTTTACCTATAGCGTTATTTATAATCACTTTGCAAAGCATGCGCGTTTGAATTAAAAAGATGTACTGCAAAGTAGTTTTGCAAAATAAAAAAAAGAAAGAAGAAATAAAATAAAATAGAAGAAGAAAGGTGTCGCAAAAAGTTATGAGATCGGTAGAAAATGGATATTTCTCTCAACTTTACTGTAGTTCTATTATTGCTACCACTACTGTGAAACTCTTGAAAACACTTTTAAACGCTCCCTAAACTTCCTTCCTCTATACTGTTCTTTTCACGTATATTTTTTTTTCCACCATCAAAATTGAAATTTATGTACAGTGAATACTAAATTCGAATACGCATATATTTATGTATATTTAACTGCGGCGCGTATTTTAATTTTTATATTCACTCGTACAATTTAAGTCTTTTTTCCGCTTTTCCGTTCTACTGCTTTGTATAATAAAAAGCCATTGGTTACTAATTAGCGCGGAATTATCGATTCCCGAAGTTTAATTTATAAAATACGTTTTATGCTTTGCGTTACGGTTTACACGTTCTGACAGCGGTTTTAAACTTTTCAGAATTATTAAATTTTGTATAATTGGTGCATTGAGATGTTGTTCTTTTTTTATTATTTTTATTATTCAGTATTAACGGGATGTCGAAGCTGCAGCAATCAAGTTTTGCTTTTTTTATTTTATCAATATCTTTTTTTATTCATAAATTAAACAAATATAATGACTTGTTTGCACTAAAGCTATGTTAACGCAATAATTTTTGTTAAAATAAAAAATCATTTGGATTCGTTATTTTTTTATAAACTTGGATTGGAAATTAGATATAAAACTCGAAAAATCTAACCTTAAAATACGATACATTGAAAGTTTGTATTATAACTTTTTATACATAGTATTTTGGTGAATTTCTGGAGTTGTCCGCATTAGAGTTTAATCTTATAAATATTTTCTTTGTAGCAAAAAAACTCGATTAAACGCATGGTTTATTCATAAGTTACGATTGGAAATATTAGAAGGCGGGCAGCTTTGTCATGATCTTAATGAGAAAATGAAATGAGAACATCAGTTATGGAGCTAAAAGGATAATTATTTGTTGTTTATATTTGTTTATGATGAAAAGATATTTTTTTTTGGTATACAAATTATGCATTGAAATGTTTCAATTTTTTCATTCTTTGATTCATAAACATAATTTATTCAGAAAATAAATACGTTAAATTCAATATTTTGTTTTCTTCATGTATGTATACAGTATTAAAATGTCGTTATGTGCTTTTAATTATACTCTAATCAATAGAGGATAGTAGTTAAGAAAAAGATCATAAAGAAAAATAAAAAAAAACTTTATTACACGATAAAACAAGTATGTCAAACAAGTATACGGAATTGCCGACGAAGAAAACTTTCACTCGACCTTCTTGTTTGGAAATTTAAAGAAAAAAGTTTAAAAAAAAAGATAACATTGTAAGACTTGTATCATTTCTAATAATACGACAAACGACATTGATCAATCACCTAGTAAAGTAATAAATACAAGATATGACAAGGAAACATGAGAGCGTTTTAAAAATTACTACGATTCTACTTTATTCTTTGGTGATTATTTGTTTAATTGAGTTTTGATCGTTTTTATTTTTATTTATGTATTGAAGTAAAGAATAATTAAATAATCGTTATTTTTTATCATTATTAATTAAAAAAGAAAATAATTGTAATTTTTATATGAATATAATTAATGAAAATGTCAATATAAAACAAATCTTAAAATTTTGAATAATAAACGTTTATTTTTCTGATAACCATTATGAATTAATAGATAATTTTTGCAACTTTTAATAAATGTCAACGACAAAAAAAATCAAATTATTAAAAATTTTTTAATTTTATTACTATGAAGATCCGCCACAACGTTCATTGCCGACCTCATGCCAATCCAATAACTCTTAATCAGAAGTATTAATCAGAAAAAAATGTTGACGTGAGCGTAAAACACTTTTTACTCATCTTCCCTTTTTCACTATGATTGGCAACAATTAAGATCAAGGATCTTTGAAAAATCAGCTTGCCCCAGTAAGAGTATAGTTTGTTTTTTTTCACATTTGAAAGATAAAAAAAGAAGAAACATTCGAATGAAAACAAAAAAAAGAAATAAGATAAAAAAAAGAAGGTAAGAGAGTTTGCTTGCAAACAAAAGAGAAGTACACATACACGCCCTCGCTATGAAAAGATAAGAGTTAAAAGAATAGTTGGTCTTGCTAAAAGAAAGATGAGCTTGCAACGCCTTTACTGTGTTCTTCGACTCTTTCTTTATTTTTTATTTAGGTTTTTTTCTTTCTTTTAACTTTATTATAATGATAAATTGCATGGCTAGCTATTGGATAGGTCATTTGTCTCGTGTTCGTCTCTTAGTATTAAAGTCTTTTCTTTCCCTTATAACGTAGGAAAACGACAAATCGAGTGCGACGTTGAAAATGGAAAATCGAAGTTCGTTGCACACATGGAAGCACTTTAGAGTCGTTACATTACATCAGGATAAAAATTTTCTTTCTCTTTTTTATTCACTTTTTTTTACTTTTTATATAGATGATCGCATAAAATACGAAAAAGTCTTTGGACATCGATGGAATTTTAGTTTTACAAAAGTTTTAGAAAAATATTCCCTGCTAAAGTTAGAATGGCACGCGTGAAATGTTTTCAACGACATGGATTCTCTAATGTACTAGACTTTTATTTTTTTGACTGAATACGACATGTTCGTACTTTGTATATTATTTTGAAATTCAAGTATAGGAACTCGTATAAAATCTTGTCAAATTTATATTGATAAAAAGAGAGTATGTATTTTCTATATTGTTTCTATAGTATATTTATCTTTTTATTTATACATAAAATATATTAATACCATAATGTATAAACTTTTATGAAATACATTTTCAATATCTATCATCATTTTAATTTGAGAAAACGAGACTTTATTTGAAAATATTATTAAAATTTTCATTCTAAATGATAATTAAAACTTTTTTTTTGCAAAAAAGTTATTTAAACAAACATTAATTCATTTATATATATTGGTATAATTTATAATTGGTAATTCATTCTTAATTTAATTTTTATTCTGGAAAATAAACCAAATCACACAAGTGATCGTTACTGCAAAAGCTGTAAAAAGCTCTTAACTAAGAAATAAAAAAAAGCGAAGAAGATGATGATCACACGTAAAAAGAAACGGAAAAGTATATCTCTAGCGAGTATTCGATTACTACTATTTAAAAGCATTCAGAACCATCTGATGCGAGAAGCTTAAACCAAGTGGTAGAAAAAAAATGTTAAGCGCAAAAAAAGCTTCAACGAATTTTCCAGTGCAATGAACTAATAAAACTGTCAAATTTGTTGGCTGCACATCACGTTTTTATTTTCATTTATTTATTTTTTTTCTCCGTTTGTTATGATTTATACATGAAATAATTCAGGAAACGAGTTAACATATAAACGTACAAAAAAATAAAAAGTTTCACACTCTAAAGATAAAAAGAAAAAGAGCTTAATGGTATCAATCAATAAATTCGTTTATTTAAATTTCAATGCTGCCTATGTAAAATAGAAGAAAGGAGAAAAAAAAGAAGAAATAAGTACACAAAGAAAAATATCTAGTTCTCTTTTCTTTATTTTCTTCATTTTTTTCTTTGCAAGTTAGATGAGAAGGTTCCGACCTTCTTTCATATTTTTTTTTCGTATATATTTCGTTTGACTTTAAAAATTTCTTTTCTTTTTATTTTTTTTTTGCTTTCAGCCACATCTGTGTGTATTCGACAAATGAACTTCCGTTATTATCGACTTTATACACTCCCGTTAATACGATGGTCTTTTCTCTATATTCTTTAATATTTACGTTAGAGATATAAAGAGCTTTTGTCCTGAGAGGCTATCATTTTTTTTTTACTTTTCTTTCTTTATTTGCACGTATATGGATGTGGCCTTTTTCTTTTTTTTATTTTCTTTCTTTCTTTTTGCGCTTTTTTTCTGTGCGATTTTTTTCGTTTGCTTTTTCTTTGTTAATACTATATATCTTTTTTCTATGAACAAGAGGAGAGGACACGATGGGAAAAGAAAAATTATCGGAAAGAAAAAAATATATATAAACGAATCCTTTTGCTTCTCTATTTTATTTTTTTACGATCTTTTACTATTCGATGTGACCGTATTGAACTATCATAAGAAATCTTTTTACGCGACCATTCATGGGTTTGCCTCGTACTTTCGTGCGTGGTATGAGAAAGAAGATTTTCTATTTCTTTTTTTTTCATTTGTAAAGTCTGATACGGACTTTTTCTTGATTACTACAAATAAAGGAAAAAATATGGATTCATTCAATAGTTTATTTTCTTTTGAGTCTTTTTTTGAGATCTTGAAGTTAGCTTCGTTGTTTTTTTTTATTAATATTGGAATTTCTTGTTGAGAAAAACAATATTGTTAAGAGTATCAAAGTTTCCTTTGTTTTTTGGTAGTAAATTATTATGCTGTTCTTGGAATATTTTAATAAAATCGATAATATCGTAATTGTTGTAAATTGTATGAATATTTTAAAGCAGCATTTAAAATAAAAAAATTATAAAATTCTTTAAAAAACAGTTTTTACTTCGAATAATTTTACAAATTATTAATTTAAAATTTTTAACAATACAACATAAACATAAAATAAAAGATCATGTCAAATAAATAACATTTAATTACAACTTTTGTCCTGGTAACTATTTTAACTAGAAATCACAAAAGAATTGATGATTTTAGTGTATATATATATAGCTATATATATACATGAGATATTTAATCGTTCTACTCTCAATAGAAATTAATCAATATGCCAGACAGTAGCCAAGAGGCAACTGACAATGCTATAGAAGGTATAAACCATTGATCAGTTAGAAGTACCTTGAAGCTCTTTTACGATTTACTTTTACGATCATTTATTATCAGGTACTTTCCATTACGTGTAATTTTAATTAATACCTTTTTTTTCTTTTATTCCTATACTAAATGGATAAGTTTAGAAGGCATTTTTTTATATTACTCAGAGCTACATTTTTTTGCTAAAGAATTTGTTAAGTTATTTTTTCATCTATTGAAAAAACATTACAAGTGACTTTCTTATAAATTCTTTGATCGAAACATAAATTATTAGAAGGAGAATTTAATGGATATTTTATTAATTTTATTTAGAACACTTTAAGTAAAATTTTTAAAAATAAGATAGAAATTTATCTCAGAGGTACGTATTCTAATTTATAATAAACAATAACATCAATGATGAAACTTTTTTTATTCATCTATTATAACACTTAAATGTATTAAATTGTTCATAAAACATGAATTTAAACTCATCAACTTTATTAGATCTCAAAGAAACATTTATAATACAAGATTAAAAAAAAAAAAAAGTATTTCCCAACGGAGAAAATTCAAAGTAAAAAAAAACCAACTTGAAAAGTAGCCTCAACTAAAACATTTCTCTCACCAGTAGAAAAAAAAAAGAAGAAAAATAAAGTAAAAGAAGAAAAAAAAAATTGTCCCTTGAGCATATCGTATCTCAACCAAGAAAAATCTTAGATAAAAAGGTACACACAGCAACTAGACAAACTCAATCTACACGTAAGAGAGAAAAAAGAAAGATTCAGAAGCTTTAAAAAAAGGAAGGAAAAAAATCGAGTTAGTAGCTTTGGAAAAAAAAAGAGAAAAATATATATCATAAAAGAAAATAAAAAGGAAAGCTACAAAATTAAAAGCTCGTGTATAAAACCGACGCGCTTCCTTTTTTATTTTTAATTCAAAGATTCTCTAACTCGATTCTTTTACAAGCTTTCGTGATTTCGTTTTCGCTTTCCTTTTAACTCTTTCGACCAAAAACCATCTCTATTTCGTGTACACAAACACATTCATAAAAGACAGAATGTAAAAAAAAAGCTTCAACTTAATGTACACACATAAAAAGAAAAAAAATGTATATCTCAAGTCAGTTTTCTTACAAGCCCTCGAAGGCATTATCTCAGACAGTCTTTAAGATAGTTTACTATACAGCTTTTTCTATACCATCAAAAAAAATTTTTTTTTTCATAGTAATACATCGTAGATATAGTTTGTTGAATAAGACGTCTGCTTGGCTTCTTCCTTTTTACAAAACTTTCTTTCGTTGCCTTTTTTTCTTATACTTCTTTAGAAAATAAAAAATAAAAAGAGAAAAAACAGTAAAAGAAGTACCACTATCCCGCGGGGAAAGGTTATATGCTCGACATGGGGCTCTAAGGCATTTTTTTAAAAGCTCTGACGATACGACGACGACGACGACGACGACGACGGCGAAAACGTCTTGGTAAACATAAGCACTATAAAAGGTTATTCTCTATAGACTTGCAGTTAGCTTTAATACTACTACTATTCTCTCTTTTTTTTAGTTATAGATGTTTTTCTCTTTTTGTTTTAAATTGATGCGAAAGAGATCTTTGGGCTTGTTTTTTTTGTTTGAGGTTTCAGCGCAGTTTGTTAAACTTATTGTTTTCTATGTATGGCTTTGTACGAGGATATAAAAGTCAAAACTTTTAAGAAAACTATACATTAGTCTTGTATTGTCTTTTTTAACTTATGGAAGAAAAGAACAGAAAACTCATATGAAAATAACAAAGCAACCATTAAGCTTCAAAAACTTTTTTAAATATACATACATTATCTGAATTTATTTAAAAAAAATTATATTTTAATAAAAAATTAAAAATATATACGTTAGTATACATCCAATTGAAATTATTCACTTTATTTAACAAAATTATTGAGATGTAACATATAGCAAAAGTAATTGTGTTTGTATTTCATAAAAAATATGATAATGGAGGTGTCAAGATTATTCCATTATTATTTCCATGGAGAGTGAAATTGGTTAGTTTTGATACCCAATTGCATCTCATGCATAATATTAAGTTTAATAATAACCTTAAAGTATAAAAAAACGAATTCTATTTCCCTAAGGTATGAAAAAAAGGTATCATTAGATTCTGTCATCCTACTTAACATGACCTATTTTTAGAAATTTTTTTTTCTTGGAAAATGAGTTTTTTTTTTTATAAAATTGAATTTGTTAAGAAATAAAGATGAGATTATTTATGCTTTTACAATTTTCAATCATTTGAAAACTCTATTTATATTTCATTAAAAGTATATATGTGTATAGAAATTATAGGATTTCTGATCAGGTCACCTTCGAATTAAAAAAATCTCTTCTGGATTGGAAAACATTTTATCTATTTACAATAATCAATCATAAACAACATTATATAAATATTTATAATCATGTAGCTTTCTGCTTGAGAAAAAAAAAATTTTTTTCTACATTTTTCTAGTTACAAAAAAAAACAGGTGCCGGATGTAGGTGATATTAATGAAAACGGTGATATCAAAATCTGTAATAAAAAATAATCGCTCGATCTTACTTGGCAAAAAATTTTAATAGTCTAAATGAACCGATGTACTAAGTAATTTCGCAATCGTATAAATATCTAATCAAGAACGTATAACATTAGTCTATCCTAATAGATCACACGTATACTATAAGCACTGATGATTTAATACATTTGCGCGATAAAATCTTTAACATTTCATTGTATCATTAAATTTCACTATATCTTTTTTTCTTCTTCTTTTTTTGTTCCTCATTCATATTATTATTCGTGTTACAGTATCTTTTAACAAATGAACGCACCTTAACAAGTGGTTCTTTCATACTTTTGCCATTAACTTAAAGCGTACAATTACATTCAGTTTTTCCATAGTATCGAACGAAGAAAAAGAAAAAATAACATAGAAGAAAACAAAGAAAGATGAAAAAAAAGCTAAGAATATCATTAATATAACGCAATATGAATTCGAGAAACAACGAAAAAAAAAGAAGTGTTTAGATAAAAGGAAATGACGCCCACGTTTAGCTTTCTTTAGCTCAGAGATATTTCATAGCTTTCTTTTTTTTTATCCTCATTCAACCGAGATATTCCTTTTATTTTCTACAACCTTTGTTTTGATGTGGTCGTTAAGATTCTTGGACATTATAATTATATACGTGGTTGTACAGTCGAGCCATAATAGATTGAAAAATACGTGTATAACGAAAGAAGAAAGAAGAAAAGAAAAAACAGGTTATTTCATACAAGAAAAAGTAAAATTGATTGACACGTGTAATATTCTTGTCACGTACTATTGTCTATGCGTTGACTATATGACGTTGAAATCATGTAGTTTGCTGTCATATTAAAAACGAACGCGTTTCCTCCTCTTTTTCTCATTTCTTTTATTTATTTAGAAGAGAGAAGCTTTACGTACTTGCGTGTTATATACGAGTGAACCTGTCAGGAATTATTATATTTTAAGGCTTATCAAGATTAATTATACCTTGTTTTTTGACGTTTGCTTTCACATTGTTGTAAGTATTAAATGTTATTTTGAAAATTAAGCATAATTTGAGTAAGTACATTTTTTCCAAAAAAATTTATATTGTTTCTTTTTATTACACTGAATTTAATGTTTGATAAGAAAAAAAATTTATTTACATTAATGTAACTGGAAAAAATAGAACGTAATAACAGCTAGGACATTTAAAATTTATGAAATAATGGCAAGCTGTATATTAAATATTTATTTTAAGTTTATTTGAGTTTATTTACAAATTGAAATAAAGTTGAGCATTTTGTTAATATTAAATGTGAAAAAAAAGAAAAAGAAAAATATGAAATTGTCGAGTAAACGGGAATGAAAAGGAAACAATTATTCGATAAATCGAAAAAGCCTGAGTGCATTTCATACTCGAGCTTTTGCCGCCCCATTGATTTTCTCGAACTCTCTTGCTTGCTGCTGCTGCTCGTGCTCTTTTTCAATAGTCCATTTTCGCGCCTTTTTCGCTTCGCTGGCATATCTCTCGTTCTTTTTTTTTCTACCTTTTTTTTCTTCCTTTTCCATATACACGTTTTCTTCTCTTTTTTTTCTCTTCTTTTCTACTAATGCACAAAAAACGAGAAGAAAAGAAGCAAAAAAAAATCGAGCACGAGTGTCGAAGGGTTTTTCTCGATATATACATCCTCTCACAGAAAAAAAACTCTCTTGTTTTTATTATAAAGTACTCGAGTATGAAGAGTTGAGGTCGAGACACGCTGTGTCGTCGAATCTTTTCCATCCAATGAAATAAAAAAAGAAAATAATACGATAAATAATTGTATAAATTTTAGATTCTTTTTAAGCCACGATTACAGTTGATACCGTATAGAGTTAAAAAGAGCTCGTAATTTTTCACTCGGACGATACAAGAGGTTTAAAGGTATTTTTCTCTCTTTTAACTAAAACACGAAGAAGAAAAAACGAAAATGGCGATTAAAATGACAAGAGAAAATAAAAAATATTTTTCATTTAAATTAGTATCATTCGTTCGTGCTGCTGCACTTGTTATCGCTTGGCACTTTACTACTCTCCTTTTTTCTTCTCTTTTTTTTTACAAAACATTAAAGTTGACATGTATTTAAGTTTCACGAGACTTTACATTACTCTTGTCTCTTTTTTTTCAAACCTTCTCTCTTTCTATTCGCTTTTTTTGTATGTGTTTTTTTTCTGTTAAACGCGCAAAACACGAAGCGAATGAAAATGCAAACAAGGCGGCAAAGGACAGATGGATGAATTATTTTACTAATTATAAAAGCAATTTATGAATGCGCCTACGCTCGTTCGTGTTTATATGTATATATGTATACATTTTATATATGACGAATGGCTCTGTTTAATTGATAAAAAGTTACACTCCAAATGAATACATCCACGGAGATGAAAGAGTCCAACGATGTTGTTTTTTCTCTTTTTTTTACTTTTTTTTCATATCTCTGTTTTCTTTGAAGAAGTTTTTTTTGTACGTAGCCCTTGCTACGTTATTTATAAAACAAAATGATATCGTTAAAGAATAAAAATAGACGCTGTACTTGTGATATTCTTTTTTTCATATAAATGCAATAGTGTTTGAATTTTTGAAAAATTTATGCTCAATAACGCCGTGTTTAACATATAAAAGTTTTTTTCTTCTTTGATTAAAACGAGCATTAATTAACTTTTGTATGAAAAATAAACTAATATTATAATACCGAAGCGCATTCAGTATACAATAATACGATCGATAAATCGTGTATTCAACTTTTTTTTATATTAATTATAAATTTATAAGAGAACACGCAATATTTCATTAAATGCAAACGCACAACAAACTAATAACAAAATACTCCTCCTAAAAATTAATCAATACCGATTTTAATTAACCACCCAAAGCTACGTATACGCTTTTATCGATACACGTAGCTCATATAACGAGTAAAGCTTTTTATCATACTAAAATTATATTAAACAAAAGAAAATATAATGATTTTTCTTTGAGTATTCTCTCTTCAGAAGAAAATCGATAAAAATTTCTATCTCCGAATTTCGATGAATATAACATCAGTAAGTCATAAGAGGAAGTATATAATAAACTTGTTAAAGGTAATACGTATATCTGTACATTAAAGCTTTGATAGATAAAGCAAAGGACTGAACTATAATAATCAGCTTTCCACGCGCACTGTGTGTCTGATATTGAAAGCCATTGTCCTCTTGTTGGACTAGCCGTTATATATCCTTCTTCCGTTAAATCTATCAGAAATGCCAAAAGGGTGAAAGGGGGTAAGAAGAGGGCTGAGTGTGTCATATATTCTAAGCGATCGAGCGCGAACAAACGATACCTTAGATATATATCTAGATGGATTCTCTATTTCTATTTCTCTTCTTCTTCGCTGTTTCTCTCTTTGCTTTCTCTCTCTCTCTCGATGATTGAAGAATGAACCGACGAATGGATAAGAGTTATGCATCGTTTACATATCGGATATCGATGTTAATATTCATCCATTCAAATTTTCTGAAAAGGGCTGTAAAGACTTCTTTATTATATGATTCTATGGAATTATTCGTAATTCAAGTCCTTTTTTTATTAGACTATAGAGATGAACGTTTTTGACGTTACGTTCTTTTAAAATCAGATGAATTTAATGCATAATTTGTAAGATTTAAAATAAGTTAGATTTTAGTCTATTTTATAGGTCAATAGAGTAATTTTCTGAACGTCATGTTACGATGATTGTTTTGAGTATAATAGTCAAAATGATCGGACAAGCTCAAAAGAGAGTGAGTAAATTTGTATGAATTGAAGTTTATTATTGATTACTAATAATTGATAATTGTAAAATATTTATTTAACGATAATTTATGTATTTATCCATGTTATTGTATACAATAATTCGTTAACCCAATTTAAAAAGGCTTCTGAAATGTAATAAATTCTAATAAATTTATATAATGTGTATCTATATTTTAAGAGAAGTCAAACGTTGGATTATAATAAATAAAAGTCAAAAATATTCAACACGTAATTATGAGCAATGTTAAATAATATTTATAATTAAGATCATTTGCTAACCTCATTTTATTTTAAAATTAATTTTGCAATTACATCCTTGAAAATATTATCATATTCATCCAGATATTATTTTACCATGATGTTAATATGATTGCATATACATATACATATTTCAAAGAGCAAATGTAAATATGTCCAACAACTCTCTCCTCCAATTCTAAACGTGACCTTGTATAAATTCGGCTCGTTTATATGAATAATTACTTTAATACCCGCGCTGGAAGAGAAACAAATATTAAAACATTTAAAATGAACTTTATTAAAATGACGTCATGAGAAATTATCAAACCAATCGTATTAATAAAAATTCATCAATAAAAATTATAATTTCAGATGTATGATGAATGTCTATAGAAAAATTAAGCAAAGCTAAAATTTTCTATAATTGTGGATTCAAGCATAAAATCAAATTTCACTGACATTGATATACTAATCTAATTTCCAATACTTGATAAAGGCACAAACAAGGATGATGTATTTCCCCTCGAAATTTAATACTCTCAAATAAACCACTTTCGTCCCAATAGACAATCTTCAGAATGAAAATAATACAAGAACCACAACGAGAGAGAGAGAGAGAATATTAACCAAATGAAAAGAAAATTACAAAAATAAATAAACCAATAACACATAAAATAAAGAAAAAGTAACATCAACCAGATGACACACGCAGAAACAGTTGAAAACTCATAAGATCTGAACGAAATCGGTTTTCAGTATAAAATAAAATAAAAAATTGGTTAAAGCTATGTAGAAACGATCGATCCTATATACTACTATACACAAGCTATAAGCTGGTACATGATTAATTGCCCAGGTTCGCATGCAGGCTATAGTAAGCAATACAGAGAAGAGAGAGAGAGAGAGAGCAGAGCATAGGCAGCAGCGATCGCGTTATTAGAAATTGAATTCCACGTCCGTGGCTTTGGTATATAGGAAAAGCACGCATCCAGCGTATATGCTGATCGCGGTGAAATTTATGGGATATAGAGGTAACCCTGGGATATACTAGAACAGAGATCACATTCGTATATGTATACGTATATTTAAACCTAAGTTTAGTGGATAATGTCAAAATTTTAAACAGATATTTTTCTATTTTTTTGTTCAGTAGATTTTACATGTGATTATTGAATAAAAAATCAAAGTTATCTGTTATATCAAGATCAAAATAAATTAAGAATATAATTTTCTTATACAAACACGTTTTTTATTTACTGTTGTTACAATTTTTTTTCCAGGAATATGAATAACTTTCATATCAGTGAGTTTTAATAACATAAAACAAATTTTCATATAAAATTCCTAGAATCATCTAAAAAAGTAATACTGTTATTTTTAACTTGTTTCTTTTGGATTACGAAATATAAAATATTCTTTTGCTAACTTGAGTCAAAAAATTGCTTTAATTTTAAAATTTAAAATTCAACTGAAAGAAATTCTATTTTTTCATAGGATTAAAATTTTTTCTCGGAAACTTTATTCATCATCACAATTATTTAAAGCTTTAGCGTGTCTTTTCATTTGAGAATTTAATTAAATTTCAAAAAAATAAAATTAATTCATGAAAATCTCAGTAACGAGGTTATTTTTGTGATATTTCAAAATATAAAATAAAAAAAATATTGACTTTTATATTTATAAACGAATGTTTAATTAATTATAGACTTGATACGTGCATTGTTTCTTTAAAATAATACAACTTGGAGGATAATTAATAAAGTTGATTGATCCGCAAGTTATCTAAAGCAAAAATGAACAGTGTCAATATTAATTTGTTCATAATTGATTAAAATCAATGCGTTCTATATAAATTTTCTATTATACAACGTTATTAATAATCAAACAATGATCTATTAAAATTTCCTCTTCTCTTAAATATTACAAAATTCTTATGTTAATTAAGACTGTAATGATGTAACTTTATAATTGGCAACGTCGGGGGGGCGTTTTCATGAATTATAAAGTTTAATGAACTTTCGTTTACTAAATTACTCAATTATGTAATACGAAATGATGTTCTATAATAACCGAGTGAGTTAAACTGTATCTCCCTTAGTAACACATAATACAGAGTATTGAAAGTCCTAGTAATCAAGGCACAGGAAATAAAAGCTTGTATCCCATATGGTAAAGTGGAGATGACATTCAATAAACTGATATAGGCGGATAGTCTTTACGAGTTAGACCGACGTTATTGATGGCAAGTTTTTATTAAAGAAGTATGTATTATTTTTATTCTAAATGTACTTTAATGAATTCATTTAAATCGTTTCCTTAATAAATATAATGACGGAATGCAATGATCAAATTGGATCATAAATAAAATTATGAGTGTTTGAAATAATAAAAATTGGGAATTCAATCAAATATAAAACAAAGAAAAATTAAATATCCAAAATTTTCAACTTTTAAAATTATTTGAGAACATAAGTATTGCAATAATAACTATTTTATTCAGTAAAGGTAGATTACTTGATTAATCCTCATAATAGTTTAATAAACTTTTTATGTAAATCATAATTACAAATTTTAATTAAAACATTAAAAATAATAACAGACTTTAATTATAATTTTTATCAAAAACGTTCTTGCTAAATTAAAAAAAAAAGCTAACAAAAATTTTCTGTGTTGTAACCAATTCAACAACAAAAGTCATAAATCAAAATCTGTCCAATTGTCTAACCCGCCCATCTTTCACTTGCACTCGCGCAAATCTATCATCTGCACATTTGATATAGAATCAAAATAGCACAACACGCTTATGGATGTCAAAAGAAGAAAAAAGAATAAAGCGGGAACACAACAACGTTCGCTTGTATATTAAAATAAAATTTGCGTTAAATATGCATACGAATTACGAGTTATTCTCTTTTACAATTTTTTTTTATTAAACTATAAGCTTATAATGTAAGATAATATATAAAGGATCTATCTATCCTCTGTTTCTTCAATATCAAAAGTATAGTCAGAAGCTTCATCATCAAGAGTTATACATCAAACGTTGGCCTACAGGCAACATGTTACTATATAGGAGGTATACATTAATCGTCGTCGACAAGCACCAAGTTTCTTCTCTCTTTAGCTTGCGCAAATCGAAAGAGAAAGACAGAGAGTAGAGAGAGAGAGAGAGAGAGAGAAGCCTTCGTCGCTTATAACGATTAGACACCCGCTCTTTCGTGGAATCCATTTTCTTGTATGCAAGGCCTCCTTCTATTATATACATGTATACATACTTCTCTTTACCTCTCACTTTCTGCAGGTTTGTAATATAGTTATGACGAAAATTTTAGTTATATTCTAAGAAAAGATTTTGCGAATTATCGACAGCCTTTCAATAATGTAATAATGAAGCTCGTTTTTTTATCTTATTATTTTTTCTTTTTCGTTTATTTCCAAGGTTGTCAGCGATGGAGAAAGCTTTGAGTTATTAAATAAATTCTGAGCATAATATTTTCATATTTACGTAGAAATAATTTTTTATTTAAACATAAATTCGGTGTATTTGTTAAAGAATGAGATACAAGCATTGTTTATTTAGTACTTAAGTTTTAAAATATTTGAAATTTTATAGATGTATTAGATACAATGGCAATAACAGTTTTTTAAATACAATCATTAGTATTATTGAGAAATGTTATTTGTTTTTAGTTTAGCTATTTGAAAGCGGATTAAGAAAATAGAACTACTTGTTTCTCAACACTTCTAAAATAAATAAGTTTGTTTTAAGTGTCACTTGATAAATATCATACAGAAGTATGATGTCAATTTTTATACATGAAAATCAAAGTAGAAATATTTAACAAGTTGAACATATAAATTTAGCAGTAATTATATTTCATATTATCAATGCTAAATAAATTCATAATTACAGCTTAAAGAATTAAAAGTGATTTTATGTATGAATGTGAAACGGTAATTAAACGTCATAATCAAGTTACAAAGTTACTCGAAAGTACCTTCAACTTAAACTTTCAATTTTAACTAAAACAAGCTATAATAATGATTACAAGACAGTTTGAGAAACTTTTATCTAACAAGAGCAATTATTAAAAGCTTGAAATTCGTGATGTAAAAATAAGAAATATTAATTAAAGTAGGATTTGGTATTAAATTGACTGAAGTGAAGGATTTGTAACTCAGCGAAGCAAGTTCGATTCCGGTTTTTGGGATTTGTAGTTTAATGGATCTGTTGTGGGTTGAAATTCTGTTAAGCAATGTTTTAAAGTGCACTAACTTACGTGTTTTAATACTAAGTAAAAGGACAAATTTACTTGCTGATAAAAGAAAAATTAAATTTTGTAACAATTTTATATTAAAAATAATTCCAGACATCGACTTAATTTATTGGAATCGTAAAATAAAAGTAAAGTAAAAGGATTTACGGACTACGAGTAAGCAACGACTACAATACATCAGAACTAAGCAAGTTATCGTGTATAAAGAGGTTATGAGGTGTTAATATATTAGGTTATGTTGCTATAAAAAACCCACGTAAGACATAATAGCTGATAGTCTTAGGCGTTATCCGTTTAAAAGTATTGGCAAATATAATATATTGATCAAAGATTTCTCGATGTTTTACGCAATTTAAATGAAATAAACTAAGATGTTTTGATTTAACGAATTCTTTGTTGAACTTTTTCAATAATTTAGAGAATAATACTGAAAGTTATTGTATTTTTGTATGCAATTTATTTCTTTTGAAAATTTTACTCTGCATTTAAATGATTATAAACTTCTTGTACTATTAATCTGTAAATGTTTTGTACTAACTTTTTTCTTATCATTTAACAAATGAATTTTCCAATTGAGAATAAATTTACATTATAGAATGTTCATAAGAATATTTCATTCATTCTTAGCCTTTGATTATTGCAAAATTAATAACTTTGTAAACTATTAATTACCCATAAATCAAAAAACTTTCTACAGCCGACGACAGAATATCTAATATTATTCACAAACAAAGTTCCTGAAGCTTTTTCTTCATAAAATGTTTAAAGATTAAAAACTTTTCAACCAAATAAGTTATAGCTTACTGTTTTATAAAAATGTTAGTTGCATTACCAGAAAAAAAGTAATAATAAAAATAAATTTAACATCCCAGATAAGAACTAAATTAAGGTAAAATATTGTATGACTTGATAATAAAACGAAAATCAGGAAAATACCCAAACAATCAAGTATGATTTCACACATGTCCTTGTGTTTGAGCATATAATTTTGTCATTTCATCGAAATATCCAATATAGACACGAAAATTCAACGTGTGTATTTCCTTGACCGAAAGAAGCTTTATCACCATAACTGTGGGTGCAAAATACCCATTCATTGACTTTGTATAGCTTGTATATTTCGATCGTCCGAACTTTACTGTACACACATTGCATCTTCTATATGCCCCCCTCTCCTTGCCCTATTCAAACAGATATATCCATAGCTACTTTGTATATATCTCCCTATACTCCCCCAGAATATATAAATGTATCACAGAGTCAAAACTAAAGAGGAAGAAGAGAAAAGAGAAAGAGAGAGAGAGAAAGATAGATATAACATAAGCCTTTAATCAGCACGGCCTTGCGCAATGGTAGTTCGAGCGAAGCTAAGCCGGCTACCCCCACCCCTCTTCCAGCACCTCCTCCTCCTATCCAGGTTATATAGTGACAAATAACTCTACGAGCTCTCGCTTGACACCATTACACACGCAACACTAGCTTCTCTCCACCACTTTATCCACCTTTAAACTTTCTGATATAATACACGAATGAACGTTTTATTCTGACTTTATACACCTAATACACCTTTATTACTTGTGCATTTTAGATAACGTTTAAAAGAGATGTATAGCAATGATTTTTGTTGAAAAGTGCTGCTTATGAGAGATACTTATCAAAGTCTTTTTTTCTTTTCGTGTCATCTGTTCATTGGAATTTGCTTAAAAGTATACGTTACAATGAAAAGATCCTACAAATTTGCTTTGATGATACTTTAATTATTTTAATACCGAATTTTTCAATTGTTATTTTTCATTTATAACTTTCACGAGAATATATTGTTTGTCGGTTTTGAATTTTCGAATAATTTGTTTTAAACTGACGGGAAAGACGGTAGCTCATTTATTTAGAGCACAGACTAGAAACTACAGAATTTTCCTATAAAAGGACAAACGCTCGTTAAAATTCAGCTTTGTAAATATTTAAAGTGTTTTATACTCGAAATCAATTTTATTTTTTGTAGTTTTAAACAAAAGGGATTTAAAGATTTTCAATTTATATACCATACTATTTTTATAAATGTAACTGCAATTTTTAAAAATGAAGTGATTTTCAGTTATTATATATATTGAATTTTGTTAAAATATTAGAAAATCTAGGATTATAAAACAAGCAATCTAGAAAAATTTTCGAATTGTTAAATAAAATCAAGATTACGTGAAATTTTTGTTATCAAAGCAAGAATTTACGAGCTTTAGATTTGTTACAATTTAATGCGATAAAAATTATTAAAACCATAAAAAAATCGTTCCTATAAATATTTATCCATAAGAATTTTAAAGTTAGCAAGGAAATTTTGATAACGCGCCAAAAAAGGACTTATACAACTATTG
Organism: Anastatus disparis; assembly: GCA_017163975.1. NCBI lineage: Eukaryota > Metazoa > Arthropoda > Insecta > Hymenoptera > Eupelmidae > Anastatus > Anastatus disparis. The sequence continues at coordinate 3,900,507 of JAFFSR010000381.1, forward strand.
TATAATTTTGCATTTTATACTATATCCAACTCACAATTTCCTTATATACGTATATAGACATATATTTTATCTTTTCATAAAAGACCCTCATTTTATCCAAATTATGTATATTTCTCACGTACACAAGTACATTAAGGATTGTTGACACGACTATATATAGGAAAAGTTGGCGGTAAAAAATTTGAATTGCAAAAAAAAAAAAAAATAACCATACCGGAAGTAGCAGAAGCAGCGTGATGATGATGGTTGCCGGCATTACTACCTCCACCGGTCGCTGAGTGTACGGCATTGGTAGCAGCAGTTGCTACTTGCTTCAATGCCGTTAACACCATCATCTTGATTGATTTTTTAATTATTATGCCTTCCGTTGTTGAAATTTTTATTATTATTATTACTATTAAAAAAACAAATTTTATTTTACACACACTGTATATTCACTTTATTTAATAGCCTATCCAGCAGACTTTAATAATTACTACACTACACTATTATACTTGAGTTATACATGTATGTATATTTTTTTTAATTCTCTTTTTTTTTTGTTTTACTTTCTCTAGGTATACGTTTTGCGTGAGAGCACTTGCTTAGCGCGTTCTCTTCTTTTCTTGAGCGATGAAACGACCTTGTAGTTTATATACACGAGAGCTTCATTGCGTGAAAGGCGTTCTCTTTTAAATTTTTTTTCATTTTTTTTTCACACAACTGTTGGAAGGCTGTTTGCAATGTTTCTTTACAAAATCTTTTTTTTGTGGCTTTTATTTTTTCTTTTTGCTTGTTGGCTGTTAGATCACTGTTATCGAATTTGAATTCCAAAATAAAAAAATCGATTGTTCGTAGTGTTCGTTTTAACTTGCCTGATTAACTACATAAATTACTCTCTATAAGTTTTAAATTTTCCGTATGTTATAAATGGAGTACATCGATGAATGTTTTTTTTCTTCTTTTTCGTTTTTCTTTTTTTCATCGGCATTTAATCAAACAGATTGAAATGTTTTTTATAGTTTCAGCTTGGAAGGTTTATATTACCTTTAGTAATTGTAGTTCGATAAAAATCCGTAGCGTCCGGTGCATGATTTTCTCTTTCTAAAAGTCCAGACTCTCTATCTCTCTTTCTGGCTTACTTACTTTCTCCGCTTTAAAAATCTCTCGTGTCCATAATGAAAAAACCTTACTCTAAGCTTATGGACTATAAACTATAGTGTAAGGCCCCCTTTTCTTCCACACAGCGTATACATATATATACATATATTGTATACAAGTAAAGAATCGTTCGATAATTGATTGATGATTCAAACAAGAGAACCACTGAAGCAACAAACACATAGACGATAAAAAAGCCTTCGTCTTTTTTTATTTTAATTTAAAGAACTTCCGTTATTACACTCAATTTGTTGTTACAGGCAAGCATTATTTCAAGCTATTCCTTTTTTTTATTGTATATACCTATATATACATACAAAATAAATTTCACAATTACTCTATCATGTGCTTGGTATGTAGAAAGATATTTCTCTCTTCTTTATTATTTTCTTTATTTATCCTTTTTTCCATCAGTAATTCACTGAAACGATGCAAGAGTTATGCATCAGTGTATATCAAAGGCAACAGCAGCAACAACAACAACATCAGCCCAGTAGTAACAGCGGCAAAATCATCAGGAGCAGGCCACGCATCGAAATGCTCCTCGTCGCTTTATAACATACAGGACACTAACAGAGGCCCCGTATTATACTTGTAACTAAACTTGAAAACACTATACATGTATATATATTCTAACACTATTACACGAAACACACATTTATATATGTATACAAACACATACACTAACGTTTATACATTTGCGTCCGTCGCTTGTAATTTAACGCATAACGGTAATTTCGTAACTTCTTCCTCCTCCGTTCTTTCTTGTTTCGTTTCTTCTTTAGTATTTTTTATTCTTTTTGTTTTGACTTTTATTATTTCGTTTTTAACAGTAAAAGCAACATCTTGCTTTTAACTGCTGTTACGTATTGAAATAAAAATAAAAGAAAAATAAAGGCAGAATTAAAAGAGAAAGAGAAGATTACAAAAAAAATAATAATAAAAGAACGGCCGTGAATAATATGTATACGGCTCGATACGCTGTCTTCGACTAGACTGTCTTCGAGATATGTACAATGCTATGGGTATAAGAGGCCTTTCCCTCGACCGTATAAGAGAGGCCTTATTGCCCTCCTCTTGTGTTTTTTTTTATATTTTGTACAGGAGAAGGAGATAGAGAGAGAGAAAGAGAAAAGAGAGAGACTACTCGGGACTTATTGAAGGTATATAAAAAGAAGTAGGGAGACGGTGAGAGAGAGAAAGAGGAGGTAAGAGCCTCATCGTTATGGTTGCCTCGCCACCTTCAGTTTTTTAAACTTTATATATACTTTACTCTCTAGGTAACGTAGAGATATAGAAATTTCGTTGTGAAATATTTAGTAACAATTCATTTATTTTCTCGTTTTTTTTAAGCGTAGATTTTAGATGATAATATAGAAATTGTTGAAATATATAAATTTAATTTCAAAGAGAAATTTTATATTTTTTTATCTTTTTTTTAGGTTATTAATAATTTTATTTTTAAAAAGTCTTTACATTTTTTAGTTGATTTAAAAAACCGAAAATATCTATAATACAATTAATTTCGTAACTATGTATACGTATGATAAAAAATTGTAAAAACTAATATGAAAAAAATTTTTTTATAAATGTTTAATTAATTTAAAATATAAAATAAAATATTGCAATTAGTATAAAACTACATAATTAAATTAATAAATCTTTAAAAAGTTTTCTTATTTCAAAATTTTAACAAATCAATGAAATTCAAGCGCTTATAAATTTCATTTATTATGAATATTAATCGTATAGTTAATATTTGATGACATGTTAAAATTTTCAATAATTATACGCGAATGCCAAATTCCATTAATATAGTCGATCGAAATGCATTATGTTTAACTGATATTATAATTCAATCATAAAATCTGTACCTTTTATGTTTATATTAAATATTGAAATTAATTTCGATAAAAAGAAAATCTTATAATTATCTAATTTCAAAATAAATTTGCTTTGTATGATTATCAAAAGCAAATTATATGACAATTCTGACAAAATAATTAAAGAGTAAATATTAACTGGTCATTGCTGGAGATTTTAATCGTATAATAATCAAACAAATAATTTCCGGCTTTTAAAAAAAAGAAAAATAATAATAACATCACATCAGACGGCGTCAAAGAAGTAATTACAAAATAATCTCACATCATTAATCGTCCAGCTAATAATTAAGAATCTGATTTAATCGTTAAACAAAAAAATCTTATCTACTTGGACACTTGCATACTATTAAATTCAATTATTTGAAAATTCATGTGTACAAATCATTGATATTGGTTGTATAGTATTTTTAAAGGTAAAATAATAATTATTTTATCTTTTTTTAACGAATTGTTAATGAGTTTTGTAATTTTCATTATTTTCTGCAAATTAAATATCTTTTCATATATCAAGAATTATTTAGTACATTAATAATTTAAATGAATATAGACGATCAATCAAGTTTCTTAAATGATTAATTCCTGCAAATTAACATTGCGAAAATTGTTCAAGTAAATAATGTCAGAGTTATGTAAGACAAAAAATCCTTTAAATTCTTGTATTAACGAGAAATGAAATTTGAAAATTTTCTCATTATAAAACGGTAAAGGCGTTAATTGTGATATAAAGAGTAGTTTATATTATTTAACATTCCAAATCGTAATTGCAAACTTTTCGAGCTCGAAATATTAAATTCCCATTATCACAAATAGCTATTTAACAATTTATTTGCCGTGCGTAACAAACACAATATTTTTCTATAATCGCAATTGCATTATATGTCGAATCATGAGCCAAAGAAAATTTCTCCAGCCTACACGTATAAACACATACATACTCACACCCAATTGCAAACTCAACAAATCACGCTTAATTACAAACAGCGAATATCCAACGTGATATACAGAAAGAGAAAGAGAGAGAGAATACGAGTAGAGTTGGCTCATGTCCAAGGCTGAGGATATCAGGCTATACTCAGGTGTGTTGCGCAAGGGAATGGGACTTTTTATGTTTTTTTATTTTGCATGCCGAACATTTGAAATTCTACTTTATCGATACTGACATTGTATACTGGCGCGCAGGTTTTTGTATATTTGAGAATCTCTTTTGCAATGACATACTTCTTCACCTTTTGTTGTTTTTTTTTTCAAAAGATTCTCCTTCTTTTTTTGTCCTTTTTGGAATTTTTTGTTGGTTTTTTTTTAAAAAAAAGAAAACAATGTTTCAGTTTTTCCAAGGGATTATATATATATAAACGTTCAACAAAGAATTCAAAAGTTTTCAATATTTCAGAATCTGATATAATATAAACAAGTATAGATATTACGACGTTGAAAGATCGATATTTGAATATAACAATAACTTTTATAAAATTTTATGAATGATATATATATATATATTTTGAAAAAAAGAACTAAATATATAATACCATATTGATTTATGAGCAGTAGTAATAGACATTGTATTTTTGCTGGTAGCAGACCCTGTCTGTTACTACTTAACATTTTTAAGAAAAAAAAAGATTTAATTATGATTATCAGAATTTTGATTGTGATCAACAAAAATCTCGTTGAGCTAAATAGAATCTAATTGAAGTAATCAATTAAAAAAAAATTTTTGTAGATTTTACAGTTTTGAAAATCTTAAAACTGTTTAATCAAAACTGAAAAAATTTAACTATAAATATCCCTTTGTTAATATTTTGTTTAAAAGTGTTTGAAAAGAAATTTTAAGCTTGAAAAGTTCTTAAAAAAGAATTAAGATTAGTTCATGTATAACCAAACTAATTTACAACACGCATGAAACTAGTTCAGTCTTCTGAAGCGATTAGAGTAGCTCCAAGCTCAACTGTATTAAGTTAGCCCTGGGGACCAGACCAGATCAACCCGATCGCAACGCTGAATTAGTTAGTAGATCGTTTTAAAAGGTTGTAACGGTTTGTCTGCATATAGTAACCGCGACACATGCACGTGGCTTGTAGTTCAGCTCGACAGAATTAGACCAAATCAGTCTGACGATAGAACTAATTTAACAAGATTGAAAAAACCAAACTGGGACTCTAGTCAATGGAGTTGTCATGAATTTACATAAAGCTAAATTGAATATATTTTAATAATCATTTACTTTCATCATATAGAACCAAATTAGAATTGCCTTAAGAATAATAATTTAGTTTAAAATTTCTTTCCGTGTACTTGTAAAAATTCTTCATCATCAAGTATAGATTTATTCTATATATAAAAGCGTTAGTGCATCAAGAGTGCATCAAAAGAAAGAAAGCATTATGGTATAGTTTCATCATCTATATAGAATATAGTATCCAGAAGTTATAGAAAATGGAATTCAAAATACAAAAGCAATGTCCTTTGTAGTTTGACAATCCATTATATTTCTAAAGAAAAAGGGACTGTAAGGGAAAATTTTCAGGAAAACATATTTACTGCAACTGCTTTTGAAGTAGAAGTGCAAGCGTACAGAAAGGAAATTTGAGAAGTCAAAAGGGAAAGAGGGATGATGTTAGAGCCAGTTTCCACACTTGAACTTGACTGTGTGCTTGAAAAGTTTAGACGACAAAGTTGAGGGAGACTCGATTACTTTTTCGTCGAAATACATCACATGCACGTATATAACTTATTCTTCACTACTTTTTTTGGCAAACTTGTAATATATATTCTTTTCCGTTTTTTTCTTCTTTTTTTTTTCTTTTTTTGAAGAGAAGTAATAACTACAAAGGTTAGTTTAAACTTTTGTAAACCCAGAATTTGATATTTTTTTTTGTTCTTCCTTTTTCTAATTTGATAGAAGTACATGTTTAAAAATTAACAATGACTAAGAATGTGAAGTTGTGAATTCAAATGTAAAAAGTAGCTAATTTCATATATGTAATATATGAAGAGTTTTTAATAAAAATTATATTAATAAAACGCTGAAAATTTGAATGACAAATAAACCATACATTTTTTAATTAATCAGTATACATTTATTGTCACAATACTCGAAATTATTTAACATTCTAGATTATCTGAAACTCATAAGTCCTATACAAACTTTTCAAGTTACCAGAATTTGTGGTGTATGTTTGGTGTATCGATGAAATTGCGCTGATCGATACACTTAAATCTCTTGACTTCACATCGCGTCATATATAGTACGGCTGTCAGGCGGCGTCGTCACACTTTCCTTAAGTAAATTAGAAAACCTCAAGGTGTACGAGGAGCAGCATTTGAATGTCAATACACAATCAGCTCTCGTTGGTTATAGTATCATAGTAACACTTAAGAGATAACATTGATATATTTCGAGAAAGAGCGATAAAACAATTATCAACAATTATTTATCATTTTTATTTTAACAATGTTCTATCAGCTTATTGGAGCGAAAAACTGCCAATTGATTTTGGTAAAGTAAACTAGATAACTTGATGATACAAAAAAAGGATTATATGAAAAAAAATCGTTCAATTGGAAACGACATACTAATTTACAGCTTGAACATTCCTTTTTGTCTATTCGGCACACGAATGTACAATTCTATAGGATATGGGATTTTGACGGAAACCACACACTAGTATTTATCACAATATAAATATACATAATTGATGCATCACTTACATTTTTTATCAATTTAAATGGTCACCATGAATCGTTTTGTTTAATTATAAAGGATGAATGGCATTAATACATTTTATTTGAATATTTGATTTTGAATCTTTTTCTGACATTACGCACACCTATTTTATGTATAATCCCTTTTTTGTGGAGCAAAAATAATCGTAGCATCTCATTAGTGGTAAAAGAACAAAGGATTTAAATAAATAGTGCATCAACACTTCAAGTAGTAATTTTAAAGCAAGAAGAAAAAGTTAAAAAAGAGCCAACGAACGAGAAGATTACTGACTATTACCAAAGTCATTGGTATGCGGTATGTCGATTTATATTCCATCTTCCTTGATTGTTGATGGGGTGTTGCTACCTGTTCGAACCTCTTAATCTATGATCGGCGGTAGGAAGTTGTGCTGATACTCTTTCATTACTTGGGTTGTATGTCTTTGATCAAAGTTATCGGGTAGTAGACCTTTTCCAAAGACTCAAAAATGTAACAATAATACATCGATGACTCAGAAGCTATTATAACAATTAAAATATTCATTGATTTAAAATTTTTATTTTCTTTTAATAAATAAGTGACTTCTGATACATTGGATGAATCTGCAAGATTAACGAGTATGATACTGGCTTCAGAGTACTGCATTTAATACTTTATGAACTAGTATTTTGCTATAAATGCTTTTCGTCTAAAAATTCAAATGATTAATTTTCAATCCTTTTTACTAACATCGCTTTTAAGCATGTAATTATATAAAGGCAAGTCATAGTTGTACTATCAAAGTTATGAAATTCTCTCCGTGATAATAAATTGATCAACATTTCTTTATTGATAATTAGAAAAAGGTAAATTATTGCGCAGTCTCTCAAAATAGTGGAAGTGTATTACTTTTACTCCGAATGAAAGAAGTATTCATACTAGAAACTTTATACATAAAAGTTTATACAAGTATTAAATCAGAACACCTATAATCTATCTACTAATAAGTGTTTTAAAGATATCATATTAATTTTTAGCAATATGAAGAAAGTCAAAATCCTATTTTTATGACAAAAGATTGATTCGAGTATGTTTGTGGATTCAAATATTTTACTTATACTAATAAGTATCGAAATAGAATAAAACACTCTTTTACTTCAACCAAAATATACTTCAGTTAGATTCATTTTTAACTTAATTTATTAAATTTTTAAAATACTTTAAATTTATATCTAAGAATTTATAACGAGGATATGAAAAGGTTACATTTAGCTTTCTTTAAAAGAGAACCAAATGTTTTCATAATTCAGAAAAATGTATGCATTTTTTGTGGAAAAAATCTAAGTTACAAACAAAGTTGTAACTGGCCATTTCAATTATTTATGAAAGTTTAAAAAATACACCACAAGATTTAAAACTTTTTTTTCATGAAAGTTGTGTAATAAACTTACCTATACTTGTTTTTAAAATTTTAATGTACAAAGCACAGCTTTTTTACAGGAGATAAAAAGCTGTTTACTTTCAAATAAAAAATGTTTTTTATTTCCACGAGAAAATTTTATTTACTATTGAAATAATGCTGAATTTTTTTAAGAAGATTGTGATAAATATTTTATTACCTCTTCAAACCACTAAACGTATGATACATTGCCACACATGCCAATTATAATTACGAATATTTGTATCAAATGTAGTTCAATTGAATTTACAAGTCATTCAAACTGAAAAGAATAAATTGTTTCCATTGCTTTGTTTGAAACAGTGAAAAAAAAGTAATAAAATTTGTTTTTCATAAAAGTGACGTGCTTCAACAACTAACATTGAAACAGAAGTAAATTATTGATGCAATATGTATGAACTATTCAAGCATATAGAAAAAATAGATTTAAAGTTAAAAAAAGGAAAAAATATATAACTGCATTCGTAGTTGTCATTTTATTGTGCACGCCAGCAATTCATGGAAAAAAAATTCCAATCGACGTCAATTTGACATGGAATACCTTGTTAAAACGTGTGCATATATTTGACCGATAGTCAACATTTTTATGCTCGAAAATAAAATCACTTAAACAAACAACCGTTAATATTTGTAATTACTTTTTTTCACTCTTGAAATAATTAATTATATATAAAAAACTTTGTTTTTAAAGGAATCAATAGTTTGTATGGATGCAAATGAAAAAAAAGGAAAACGAGAACACGTGCAGAACTATAAGTAAATTAGTAAAAAAAATTCACAATAATTACTCATGAGAATTGCGCATTTCGGTTTTTCTATTATTTAAAAAAGATACTCCTCTACATATATTTTTTCCTTTTATGTATTATAAGCTTTTTCTACTTTATTATTTGAATATATTCACTTTCTTATTCAGGTCTACAATCCTTTTGTTCTTTAATCTTTTCTTTGGATGCAACGCCTCGCAATATTACTCTTTTGATTCGAACGCGCTCTTCCATATTTATTAACTGATTTGGCATGTAAATCATTCTAAATAAATAATTTAACGTTTTATTTTTGTCTAATACATTGTTCAAATAGTAAAAAAATAATTCATTAAAAATATATGGCAGTAACAATAATAATAATAATTATAATAATAATGAACCAAATACAGAAAATTTTTTTAGAGATGAAACTTTTCTATTATTTCAAGTATTAATTAAATTTCTTTTTTGTGTCCCTCCATTATAAGTTGAGAATGCAAATAACGTTATTATTTTCTTGTAAATAGCCTCTAGTACTTTTGGAGGCTTATTATACAAAATCGAGGTTGGGTTTTTGGTTCCAAGTTTATAAATGCATATATATATACATAAAAGAGGAAACCACGACGAAGTCGGAAGTCAGTAAACTTTATACTGTTTCCTTGCCCAATGTATCTAAGAGAGCTTATTTTAACATGCTTGAGGTTAGTTAAAACTTCTATAGATAAAAAAAGTTTCAAGTTCTAAATATATAGTTTTGTTTATTAATTTAATAGATAAAAAAGGAAATATCAAATAAAAAAAATATTGATAAGTAAAGTTGTTAATGTAATAATTTCGAGTATCGAGAGTAATAATTAAGAGCAATTAAAAATTTGAAAAAAGCAACATTTGCCATTTAAAAAAAAAAACTAAAATACAAATGAAAAGTGGTGCACATTGCGGAACAAGAGACACTTGGGCCAAGTAAATAAAGCGAGAGTATTCGCGTTCGCGTTCGTTTAACAGAAAGGGAGAGGAGACAAGGGGGTAAAAGGTATTATTTGATTATTTCGCGTTTTGCATTTCAAATGATGCGCGTATGAACAGCGTGACTCGTGAACGTAACGAGGCCAATACAATTGTATATGACACGAAGGACACAAGAGCTAACACAGCGAAAAAAAAGGTGTTAATACAAAGAAAAGAATAAAAAAAAATATATATATACCTACAAAAAAAGTCGAATACTCGAGAGAATTGAAGAAGAAACAATGCTTACTATCGAGATGAAGCCTTCTGACCTTCTTTTTTTTTGTTTCATTTTCTTGATGCGTATATTATTGACAATTCAATAAAAAGTCTTTCGTATTAAATAATGATTGTTTTTAAGAAAAGCTTGGAATTTTTCTTTTAAATTATTAGTTTTTATCAGTAATTACTTTTTAAAAACTAAATTAAAATTTATAATTATAACATAAAAAAAATATGTAATTGAGTTAAATTTTAATAAGTAAAATTTATTAATATTATACAACTATTGATGATGAATTATACAAAATTTTTTTAAAAACTGATGAATTTATAACATGAATACGATTTAGCTAATACCATAACTTTTATAAAGTAATTCTCATCGATTCTGTTCAACAAATTTCTAATACCTTATATTCCTGTATCTCAAAATGACTAAAAAAATAGAACAAAACGTAAATGTTCGCGTTAAACTCACCCGGCGCTTTTTATTACTTATAATAACGACATCGAGGGTAGGTGAGGACAAAAAAAAATGAAATTGTGAAGCTGCAGGAAAAAGAGCAAATTAAATACATACTCTATGCGCAGCGTGTTTCGTTAGACGAGAAAAAAAAATGTCAAGAGAAAAGTAATTATATTGGAAGTGGGAAAAAACATTTAAGCACACTCAATTTTGTTATTTTAAATTATAGACTTTTAATTTATACATGTGGAGTTTATTCGAAAAGAAAAGTCAAGTAGTGATTAGAATACTTTTTGTAAAAATTACAATATTTCATCGCAGATCTTTTATAGACTACCATTATGGTAAAAAATTACCATATTTAATGGTAAAAATTTTTTAAAAACCTAACTTTTTATTTTACCATGAAATAGGGTAATTTTGCCATTATGATAGTTCGTAGCAACCTCGTGATAAAGTATTTCAATTTTTATTGGACTTTTCTCTCCGTGTATCAAATTGTTAATTTAAGTTTTTTAAATTCATTTAAATATAAAATAAAGAATAAAATCTGTTGTTCTAAAACACAGTTTATCAAGATTTTAGACAAACCATCATTAAAACAACTCACAATTAAACAAGTTTACTAATTCTTTAATATTTCGTTTATAATCAGGATATTTTAAAAACTTATTTAAAAAGACTTATTAATCACCTTTCGAGGTATATATACTGTCTCTGAATACATAACAATGTACGTAATAATGATCAATAATTCTACGCTTAAACAGTTTACAGCACATTTGATAATGTGTCTATATATGTGTATATATGCATATATATGTATATATAGATACAGATATGTATGTATGCGTGTAAGTGCATATGTAGTAAAGCTTATTGTTTGTGCATTCACTGAATGATTTAAACGAAGGAGCGCCTAAAGGCTCGTATAAAGGAGGCACCTGTACCTTCTAGTTTGCTTTTGTTCAACTGCACGCAACAAGAGAACTTTATGTATTATATAGAAAACTGCCTAAAGGTATATATATATATATATATATATATATATATATATATATATTCTAGGAAAACATTAGGTGTTTTACTATAGGTTTGTGCAAAGTGCAAGCGTATGTGCATTATTATACACTCCCTTTTTCTTTAGACTTCTTGTATTTCAATGAAATTGAGGATGCATTTATGGCAATCATATAAGCAATATATGCACGGTTTTTTGTTGGATCCTCATACGAAACGAGGGAAAGAATTTTTGAAATCACTTTGTATATTTATTTTGTTATTCATTTATTAAATTTTATTAATTGATTTTTTGTATTTCTTTGTGCTTGGATTTATTCAAACGGCTTCTGTTTATCGAATTAATATTCAAAGTACATGAAACGAATTTAACAACAATTGTATTATCGCTTGTATTGTGTTTATTGTGTTAATTAAGATAGAGACAAACGAATTCAGATATTTTTCAATAGAGCTCTTAAAAGCTTCTTTTTAAGTCCATCAGAAAATTTTATCTTTTTCAGCACACAAATATTTACTCGATTTACTGTTTTAATAAAGCTAAAGTAAGTCCTTTTAATCGAATAATATTCACTCCACGGTTAAATTTATTTGTTGAGCTCTTCGGAATTTCTCTTTTTAAATCATTAATAAATGCTGCGGGAATCATCTTAATTTAACGAACAGGCTATAACTTTTAATTAAATTTAATCAAGTAGAAAATTCAGTAAATTATATAAATTTTTAACAATATTTATATATCTGTAAAGTTTTTTATACAATAAATAAAACATCGATGGAAAAAAAGAAAACACATAAAAGCATTCTACTAAGCCATATGAATCCAAAAATTTTAAAAACAAATGAGTTCAAGCTAATGTACGAGAAATGCAAGAGTATAAAAATTAAAACAGAAAAAAGGAAAAAAAGCAATAATGCAGTTTTGTATAGGATAATTAATCATGACAAAAAATATCAAGGATGATTTAATCAAAGCCGAGTATGTGGATGAGATAATAATTAAATATGCATGAGCGGTTTTATTGTTTTTATAAAATATGCTTTGTTCTACAAGGATTCTAATAAATGCGAGATATTTTGCAGTATAAATATATTTATTTTACTGTTACTGTTTATTTTAATTATTTACATTATAAATGATATTAATACTCAAAAAAATACTAAAAATTAAAAAATTGCAAAAATTATTATTATAATTATAATTCTTAAAAATGGATTTTATTGAAATATAACTGAAGTTTAATCAATTTTTTTATTTCAATAAAAAAAATTTTACATTTTATTGAAATAAATTGTTATAGAAATATGTTGAATTAACAAAATTGATGAATCGTTAGAGTATTATTAATATTATATTTGTTAAAATTATGATATAAATTCACAATGTTTATCTATTTAGTAATTTTTTTAAAAATAATGAAAAAAACCATCAAAATATAAATTTAATAAACCGCAGTATTAATTTTTAAATAAAACATTTTTCAATATATAATCAAAAATAGAAATTTAAAAATTTTAAAAACTATAAAATTGAAAGTCAGAAGTTTTAAAATTATTCAACTACATGGTAATAATTACATAAAATATGCATGATAATTATTAACTTCATGATAATAAAAAATAATTTACTTGACTTTTAACCACGACAGCATAAATTTTCGTCGTTAAAAAATAACTTTTTATTGCTTCGATGTAATAATGAGAAAAAATAATATAACCTCAGATAATATAACGATTGGCTCTAAGGTAAGCAAATACAATTAATAAATACATAATGAAAATAAAGTAATCAATAAAATGAAATTTAAATTCATAGCATTAAATATCTACTAAATATCACATACAACTAAATTTTTTTCCAAATCCAATGAATCATAAATAAGCCAACAATTAAACAATCGCAGCAGCTATAAATCCCACATCAAAGAAACGTAAAGTCAAAACCATTAATTATTGGTTGATCACTCTCTTGGTAATATTTGCGGTAGACTCGTAAAATAGTTCGCTTCTCTCGTGAGAGAGAAAAGCAAAAGGTTAAAGGAATATATAACCAAGTTACTTGCATTTGAATGCCACCGCTATTAAGTGTATATACACGTATATCCCATGTATGTGTGTGAGTGTGTTTGTACGAATAGAAGTTGAAACTAGAATAGTCAAGAAGGGAGTCGTATATGCACGTAAATCAACTTTAGATTGATCTAAGACCAATATAACTTATATAAGGTTAGAAGTAGTAAGCTGCTATTGGTAAATAAGGAATACCATCGTTATATACATATAGAAAATTCATTTTCTTAGAATTGGATCAATTAAATATTCAATAATTATCAAATGTTAGAGAAGCTGAGAAATGTCTAGCTTGTAGCTTTTGATCTTGTTTAAGTCATAATTTAACTTATCAGAGTAGTATACAATTATTAATTCAAAGTGCTAATTTATTTCAGCAATTTAATGGATCATTAGATATAGTTGATAGAAAGTATATCTCTAATTGAATTAAAGTTATCATTGGATGTAAAAATGTAAGTGATTATGATATTACCTATAGTAAAGTTCATTTTATCTAAGGTGTTATTAACTTCAAACGTTTTATCATGATTCAAACTCCAAGTTTTGATCAAGGAGATAAAAATTAGTTAAGATTTAAAATTGACTGTAGAGCACTTTTAAATCGCGTAAAATAAATGCGGCATTTTACTGTATATTTTATATCTTAATTCTCATTCCTTTGAAAGAGCTTTTTGAAATCATTTTTGTTAATCAAAAAGTTTTAATCTCAATTACTGTATATTAGTAGTGCAAATCTTTTAAAACGATTGGTTTAAAAGCGGTATGATCATAAAGTAAATAAAACTTTGATTAAATCGAAGATCAATAAACGTAGCTTCTTTCATAATTTTATATAAAAGAGTATATCCCAAAGTTAAAAGAAAATTCGAGATCCAAATGCAATACACACTTCTTGTTAGTTTAAGTAAACTGAATATCATTCGTTTGCATCGTATCAGCTTTACGAACAGAATCGCAAAAGATAATTTTAATTTTTTTAAATAATCAAATAAATTGTAAAACATATATTCTGCCTTTTGCAACAATAATTTATTTATTAATGTTAATTTATACACATCCATCAATTTAACATTTAATTGCTTTAATAATAACGCTATAATTATAATATTTAATTCTACAGTGAATATAAAAATTTTAATTTGAGAAATATAAAAATATACAGTAAATATAATATTGTTATATGGATCATATCAGAAATTGATTTTTATACGATATTGAACGTAAAGCAGGGTTTATGCCGTATGTTTGCTAGGAATGGCTTTCAATCAGAAAATGAAATAGAATTGTTTTATAACTTATAAGAAACGTGAGTTGAATTGATATAAACTTTTTTTATTATTAAATTACTAATCAATGGATTACATAGAACGTTTCGCGTGGTAAATATAAATTTTTATATTGATGATTCGTATAAATTATTGTATATTTTAATTGTGATTTTTCGAATATTATTTTTAAAAAGTTATATATTAAGGTGTAGCCGTTATATGTTGGATGGCTATTTTCTGCTCGAAAAAAAAGATACTTGAATTAAACGCTTAACGCTGAAGTACACTGATTAAAATCTAGTTTGCAAATTTTAGAGAAATAGTACTCCGCACTAATGGATTAATTGGTTTAGCTTTGAAAAAAAATGAAAAATAAATTGCAATTTCAAACCTCAACTCCAAACAACCGCGAAACAAGCTAAACCACATGTCATCATGGCATGCACTTTAGTATGCTTACTGAGTGAATTTACGAAATTAATAGAGAGTTTGAAGGATTAGAAAGTTTGTTTTTTTTTTAAAACTTTTATGAAAAATTGAGGTACATCCCTAATAAAATTTAACATATTTTTATCATAATATATTTTTGTTTCATAAAATATATTTAATAAAATTATTAATTCATGATTACTATAATTATATGTCACATGTTAAAAAATCAAAATTATATTCATTAATTAATTTCATTACTCCAAATATAAATTGAAGTAATAAAATTAATTATTATACCAAAACAAAAATATTGTTAATTGCGATACAATTCAAATAACCTGAAAAAATTTAATGAAGCAGATCTAAAGTGAGGTCGTCAGTGGCTCACTCGGTAAAACGATGGATTTATTATAACATCAAGGACACGAGTTCGAATCCTGCTCTTGGCGGCCGATTGATTCAAGCAGCGCTGTATTTCGATATATGTGCTTTGTTCACAAACACACTGACGACCTCCGTCGTTAATAAGCGTCGCAATGATAGCATGAATGCAGCGATGTTAAATAAATTAGAAAAAAAATAAAAAATCTAAAATTTTCACCAAAATGAAATTATCTTATAGGGTAAATGTGGGTATTGCTACGGAGGTGCCAGTTGCTGTTTTTCCATATAAAATTTGTAAAAATAATTTTTTCCGAGTCCATAAATAATATTTGAATGCATAATCAAATATTATAAGTATTATAATATTTTAAAAAATATATCTCACAAAAAAAGTCTAAAAATATTTAATATTGGTTATTTGAAATTGAACTGTTCTAAAATCTTGATAAATTTCATAAAATCGCGATCACGTATGCATCCTAAATTTGACAATATTTTCTGTTTTTTTTCTTTTTTATATAAAATAAGATCATTATTAAATAAAATATATCTTTGCTTCTTATATATTTTTGGGAAATTTCACCTAGCACATATTTAATATTTTAATTTTACACCTTAGTATTATGCGTCATTAAAATCACCAAATATGAATTACTGTGTCATCCTTTTATTATTATAACACGTAGTTAACCTAACCTCAACTTTTCGAACGTACAATGTAAAAGTGTCAATAGTAACTGGCACGCAGCATTAGAAACACGGCCGCAGCAATAGCCACAAATACATTTTATTTTAAATTCGTTTTTTCTTATTTTTAATTCTATAATTAATGCTAAATTAATTTTTTTCTAATCAATCAATGTTTAAATATTTTATTAAAAATAAAAGTGATAAGTTTTCTTCATATATAAGCTTTAATTTATAAGTTTTAAGTTCATCATACGTCGATTCCGCTGTAATACCCACATCTACCCTACCGGCTATAACGGATCTAATATTTTGAATTTTTAACGATATAATTCCAAAAATTAGAAATTAACTCATCCATTAATTTAATGAACTATTTATTTTTGCACAAATAAAATTTGTGAATTTCGCGGATACAAAAATATATTCATTCTCTACAGAAATAGATTTTACAATTTCAAGTTGAAAAAGAAAAATAAACTTACATCACCAATATGCAATAAATACAACAAGTAACTGCTGAATTGTATATAGAAATTCTTTTTATGTTAACGTCGCTGTATTTATGCTATCATTATGATGCTAATTATTGCGACGGAGGTCGTTTCAGTGTGTTTATAAACAAAGTACATTTGTAACGTAGAGCGGTGCTTATATTACAGGATTCGAACTCGAGTCCTCGAGATTATGAATTCATCGCTCTACCGAGTGAGCCATTGATGACCTCGTATACAGAAACTCTTTTAAATAATTAACAACACTATTCCAATGACTATGCTCCAATCTATAATCCAATAACAAAAATAATAAACAAAACATGAATAATCTTTCTAACAATTATACCAAAATAACAAATGATATTTAGAATTTGAAAATCCTCTTTAATGATTAAAAATGCACATCCAAATAGATAAATTCGCTCTTCTACAAATACAAGCAAACTACGTAATAAGCAATATATAGATGGAAATAATTAAAGGAAGGAGAGAAATGTCAAAATAGAGTTTTCAAGAGAAAGCATATAAACCGGATTAAAGGCCAAGCTTTATCTTTCCTGTACAATTTTAAAGAGAATGCACTATAATACACACAATATGTATGTATGTATGTATGTATGTGTGTGTGTGCATAATAGAAGCGTTCCTGTCGTATTTACGAAGGCACAGCGCTAATCGCAAGCAAGCGCCTGCCACTAATCTTTCCGTGCATCGTGAGTTTTTAGGAGGATGGAAGGTCGATAATAATGTGCCTCATATACCAAGAGAAAATAAGGGTGAAAGAGAGAAGAAAAAAAAAAGAAGAGAAAGATGAAGTATCTATAATATCTTCCTTCTCATTTCCTACTCTTTCTTCTATCTTTCTCGTTCGACAACGACATTTCATCCCTCTTTTATATAACCGTTGAGAAATTTTCTCTCACTCCACTTGTTCAGCGAAGCTGCATTGCCAGCAGCACTAGTAGTACTATCTACTGTTCTGTTATAGTATAAGCTCAAACTGCTGAGTCTTGTCGTCGTCATCGTCGTCGTACTCGTAGTCGTCTTCTTCGTCGACACATGAAATGTCTTCCTTGTCTAACTTTTCTTTCTCTTGCTGGTTATATCCAACAGCAAGGCTTGCACAAATTTTTTCTCTTTTTTTTTACTTTTTTTTATTCGTTTCGTTTAGTTCTTCGTTCGTTTCTTCTTTATTTTCTTTTTTCCTTTCTCGTTACTTGCTTTTTTTCTTTGGTAATTAGTTAGCTTTTTCTAATAGACCCAGGGACTCTATACATTGTTTAAAAAAGTTCGTGCTGCTATTACGTAAAAAGAGAATGAGATAAAGAAAGGGCATGTACAAAGGAAAAAAGAAAATGATAGGTTATCGATATTAAAGTATATAGCTGAAGATACCAAGGGTGTGGAAAAATCACATAGAAAAGAAAGGAGATTAAATTTTAGCCTTTGCGGTATACAGGTGTATAATTTATATTCTTGGGATGTAGTGTTCAAATACTGATTTTTATCTAACTTATAATATTTCGAGGGATTAAAGACAGAAAAATTTTCTTCAAACAATAAACTTTCTTAATGTAATATAATAGTAATTTTTGTTTAATATTGTGTAAAGATCGAAGGCAACTCAAAATAAGATTTGGAAAATAAAAAAACTAAATATTAATTTGTAGAGGATAGTTGTGTTGTTATGTAATCAAAACATATTTTAGATTTAAGGATAAGTTATTTCTGCATATTATAACTACCGATAATTGAAAATTTTGTATTTCAAACAACCCATAATAATTAAAAATTTCTTTTACAATCACTCATTTTTTTAATCAATATTCAAATAACTTTCTCGTGCAAATTTTTTACTTTCACCGCTTTTTTTTCAACTACACAAGCAAAGCACCGCATCTTTCAAAGCCACATCACTTCTTTTTTTCGGTGTGCCCACACAAACATTTCTTTACTCTTGTATACAACAAAGTATATATACGTATATGACCCTTTCTCTTTACTTTTTTTTTCTTCAACTTTTTTCCCTGTCGTTCCATCATCTTGGTCGACATTACTGCATGCAGTAAACATAGCAAGATCCCACACCTTTTTCTTACTATTCAACATTTGTTTTACGTAATCACTCTCTCGTATACACACAAAATATTACTCTTTCTTTATTCTTTTTCGTTTTTATTTTCTTTCTCTCTTTCTTTCGAACCTGTCGTTTTGCTTGGATGTAACATATATACATATATGCATGCACCAAGCGATAATTATACTTTCATGTAACTCGTCTGTGTATGTACATAATGTCTAAAAAAGTGAAGCTTCTTTTATATACGCCGAGGCTATTACATTTTTATCGCTTCATGTACCGACATACATCTATATATATATAAATTTAAAGTTGTTCCCCTTTCTTTTGTACACATAAATATAGGTATATGAGGGTCTATTATGCTTTATTGGTTACGGTGTCGTGTAAAAGAGCCGAGATCCAATGTGTAAAAGGAAGTCTATAAAATTGCTCGGTACTTCTTTTTTTATATAGTTGAACAATAAAATCCGAGTGTCGTTGATCATAAGCGTTTTTATATAATAAAATACATTGAAATTTATCGTTATCATAAGTTAAAATTTTTTTTTAATTTAATGAAGTTTATATATTAATAGGTATAAAATGTAGATATTTTTTTCAGGTCATAGATTTTAAATGCATAAAAAAATTTCGGTTATGATCTTGGGAATGTTCCGCAAAATTTAATCTTTATGAAAACGTAAATAACTTCGGTACACTAAATGTGCTAGAGATTTACTGGAAAGAAACTAGAAGAGAAAAAAGAAATTATAAGCTTTAATTTGAAGCTTGCAGTTAAAAGTTTAATTTTACTTTAACGTTGAACAAAATTAAAATTAAAAAAAATCCTTATTTTAAGGAATGAAATGAAAAAGTACAGAAAATGTTGAAATTTTTTTTCATTTAATTTCAAAAGACATTTCGTATTTTTAATTAATCATCATATTTTAACGAACAAAATTTTTAACTCTTTTAATGACTAGTATTCCCAGTGCATCAATTTTCATTATTCTTTTCATTGCATGAAAATGTTCAGATACCATACAACAATTCCTGAAGAAACCACTGTTATATTTTTAAAGCAATAAACGTAGCCTTTTTAAAAAATCTTTTTTTCTCTTTAAAAAGAAAAAAAAGGGAAAAAAATTGTTATTGTATCAATTTTTGAATGGATGAGCGGGGTAGAGAGTTTATTCAGAACTTATTGATTTTATGTATAGTCGAGAGCGTTCGTTCTAAAACGACAAATATGTGCGACGAGAGTATACGGCGTGATTGAACTTTTGGATGGAGAGAAAGAGATAAAGAGAGAGGCGCACGCGCTCGTTAGTCCTTTTATATGTGCTACAATTTTACGGTACGTTATAAATTCAATCTATTCTCATTGAAATCACATATAGCGATGAGTTAATATAGGCTGAGTTTGCGGATGGAATTTTTTTTTTAGTTAATAGTTATTGTTGCGTTGAGATTCTTTTTGCAATTATTATTATGCATAGAAATTTGTAATTGAGATACTATTATGGTCTTTTTTAGTAAATTAAAAAAAAAACATAAAGCAGATAAAGAATGTACTTATATGTACGGATGTCATCATTATTTAATAAAACATTAAAACAAAAGTTATAATAAAAATTATAATTTATGGATGATTTTGATCAAATTCTACACAGGATTTTTGAATATTTTGAAATAAAAATGATACATCATTTATGGAACACGTTATTACATAAAATATCACAAAACCGTCAAATCAGCTGATTTTGCAAAACGTACATGAATACCTCATTGATTTATTTTTGCAACTAATCAACAGCTTATTCTTTACAATACGAAAATAATGTAATTTATTGGTGAAAATCGATAAGAAAAAATAATTTAATATGATTGCAAAAAAAATTTGTTCATAAACACAGTGGGGATTATGTATTGCATTGAATAATTTATTCCTAAATTGAAAATTACGAAAATTTAATTTAACTTTTACAACACGAGGGTTCATTCGAAAATTTACGAACTGGAAAGATCTATTCAATTGTGTCGGCCTATCCTAGAGTAGAAAAACATAAACG
Organism: Anastatus disparis; assembly: GCA_017163975.1. Lineage (NCBI taxonomy): Eukaryota > Metazoa > Arthropoda > Insecta > Hymenoptera > Eupelmidae > Anastatus > Anastatus disparis. The sequence continues at coordinate 3,921,617 of JAFFSR010000381.1, forward strand.
CAAAAGTAATCATCTATAAAATTGTCATGCTTATTGTATTTCCAATTACATTATCTAACAACGAGCTCAGCTGTGTTTTTTTATTACTTAAAGGTAATGTACTTTCTTTCATCAGGTTACGTAAATGTAACTAGACAACGCAAAAAGGAGTTGCTTTGAAATTCTTTGCAATTAAATAAAATATTTTAAAAATTATTTTAAAACGTTTTATAATGCTTTTGACGTATTTTAATTATTAACTTAAGCGCTATATTTTTAGATTATTTATTACCCATTAAAAAGAAAATTCACCGTATAATGTATATTAAAGCAATTGGAAAGCAAATTTTAATGCACTCTTAAATTAGATGCAAATAGCTATAAATATCAGATACAAGCAATAAATAATACAGCCAAAAATAATTTACCAATTTATTGAAATTTTTAACTCTATAGCCAAATATAACGTTAGGATATTACACGTAATCGTAAAACAATCAATGGAACAATCTATTTTCAAGTGCATCAGTTTAACAAGAAAATTTCATCATCCTCTATATAGTTGTGCGAGAGAAGAGTATATACGGAACAAGGTAATCGACGACAAAAAGTAATAAAAATGATAAAGACGTTAAAGTGGAATGCCTCTGAGAAGCTTAGAATAAAAAAAGAAAAAGTAAGGGTATGAGTAACGGTAAAAAAAGAGAGATACATTGCAAAGAAGAATAATGGTCTCACTTAATTTTTTTTTCTCTTTTACAATGTTATTTACAAGAGTAACAGCTTGTTGTTGAGCTTTTTCAACGTTTTTTTAAAGGTATGTAAGATTCGTTTATCTCGTTTGCATGAGCAAAAGTGAAAAATTTTTTTGGAATGAAAGTACTTGATTGCGTGAAGATTTTAAAGAATGAAATAGCAGTAGTTGAATAACAATTTTTAGCAAATAAGCAGCAAAAAAGTGACTTTTTTTAGTTTACTGTGCCACTTTGATGTTTACAATAAACTAAGCATTTCCCATGTAAAAAAAATACTTATCTTTTTTTTTTCAATTTAACTCTGTCATAATAAAAGGTTAATGAACAATATGCAATAAAAATAATGTAAATACATACGTTTGAGTTTCTTTTTTTAATGTTAATATTTAATAAAAAAATTTTCAATATAAATTCATGGATATCTCTCATTAAAGTTATATTACGTTTGAAACAAAAGATCAAATAATATTTTATGAGGATAAATCCATAAGCGGTAAATTATGCATTTTTTATAAGATTTTTATTTATATTAATCAACGTTTAAACATATTTTTAGAGCCTGTTATTTTAATAAATTTCAAATTACCAAAATAAATAGTTTTATAAATCGAATAATTGAATACTTTAATGAACAAACAAACATATATTTTTTCTTTAAATATCATGTCAAGTTCAAGATTAAATTTTATCAAAAACAAGCTTGTTTTTAAAGTACAATTCGCATAATAAAACAAATGTCATTGTATTTCTAAATGCGAAGTCTTCAAGACGGTTGTTATTTAATATCTACAATTTAAAATGAGATAAATATAAAGTGTTGCAATCTAAAGGCAAAGGAATAACAATATAAAGTAAGATAGAAAATAAATTCAAAGGAAAAATGAAAGAATATTAAAGAGAAAAAGAAAAAATTGAAAAAATGAAAGAAAGTGAAGAATATCCTTTAAAAGATGAACATATAAAATGAAAAAAAAAATTTGCTAACAATATTACTTTTATATAGCAAATAAAAGTGTTATATTTATAGCATTTTTAAATTTTAACAAAAAATTTTCTTTTCATGTATATAAATGATTAATTTTGCTTTCTCATAAAGAAAGCATTGTATTTATGCATACGTAATATTTAATGATATTATATAATAAAAAATCTAAAAGTACAACGAATGGAATAATAAAATATTTTACAAAACTTTAATAAAAACTCAATATTTGAAAATGTAAATAAAAAATATTCTTTGTAAAATTACAAATTAGCTCAATAAATATTTTTAGAATTTTAAGAAATCACATCAATAAACATCTCATATAAAAAAAGCTTTGCCTGAGATGTTTATTGATGTAATTTCTTAAAAATTCTAAAAATCCAAATCTTTTAAATTCAACATCTAAATCCATGCACTTCTCCTTTAAGGAGAATAAAAAAAAGAAGAAAAATATCTACAACTAGAAGAAAATAAGCGAAAGAGGGATGAAAACGTGCGCGACACGCAGCTCAAGACAGATATAAAAGAAAGAAAACATGCACGCAAAGGCATGCGCATAGATAAAGAATACTGCAGAAGAGGCAGCTTTAACTGAGAAAGGAAAAATATACGTACATATAAACCTATAAAAGGAAGTCAAAAAAAAAGAAAAAAACGAAAGGAAGAGAAAAAGATGGGGCTGGATGTTGGACGAGTATGTTTCTGCGCCTGCTCCTAACAGTACGTCGATCATATATAAATGTCTATAGTTAAATGTGATATTCTCTTTTTTTCCACTTTATGTCCTTCGTCTTAGTGGCATAGTAACTTTGCTTGTTTACAGATATTTTTTTTCTTTTTTATTCTTTTATATTGTCTCAAAGTTTTTCTAATTATGGACTACTACACTTTTTTCTTTTTTTTTCTAAGCCTTTTTTATATTTTAGTTTATAGATATAAATATATCTATAAACTATATAAGTATAAATTACATATATATAAAACTATAGTTTATAGATATATTTATATATCCATAAAATATAGATATAAATATATCTATAAATTAAATCATTACGTACACGGTTAAAAACATTTGTGTAGTCTATTAACTTTTTTTGTTTGTTACAGAATGTCTCTTAAACCAATAGACACAAGTATGCCAATTTAAAATGTATATCATATATCCTTTACGGACATTTTGTCTGTTAAAGTAACAGACATTTTTGTCTGTAAACAAATTTCAACAGATTTTCTGTTAATATTTCTAACCGTATACAGATAAGTGTATATAAATTTAAAAAATTTTTTATATATATATATATATATATATATATATATATATATATATATAAATATATATATGTATTTATGTATAAAAATATTACTCGTGGGGAAAGTATAGTCCCACATTGACCTCGATTTTGGAGAGCTTGAGCGCAAGCGCCATTTGCCATTTGAGGATATATAGCCAGCATGTATATACTAGTATTCGTCGATTTCTGTTCTCATTCTTACTTTTTTTCTATATCTATGCAGTGCTAAAACTCTATATTACTATATTACTATATACATGGCCAGATATGATGAGCTCAGCCGGAAGTGTGTATATATATATCAACGTACTTCCTTATTATTTACGGATTTCTTTCTTTAGGTAAGCCAAGAGAAAAGAAGATGAAAATAAAAATATATGTCTGTAAGACTGTATGTAGGTATTTTGAAGAAAAGGATTGTTGTATATACAAGCTTGCGAGCTTTTTTACACCAGTGCTGAGTGGGCGAGAAATTTTTCAAATGAAATGCTTGGTCAGAGATGAAAGAGTGTGCATATATACATGTACCATGTGTATATATATATATTTACGTGCATTCGCACAGTCTTGCCTTCTTTCTCACTTTATTCCAAGAGAGCTTTTTCTTTTCGTTTTTTTTATACGAGCAAGTCTTTGATCGTGTTATTTTTCGAGGTGAAGCTAAGCTGTGGTTTTTTAGATGGGTTATTGATTGCGTAATCGCTTTTAATGTGTAGAGAGGCTTTTCCTTTTTATTTGCTAGTATCGTGTTTATGATACTATGAATTTCTTCGAAAGAGGTTATCAATTTTCACGTACGACCATGATTTTATAAGCCCGTAACTTTTTTTTTAATGTAAGCTTTAATGATCGCAAAAGGATTTTTTAAATTAGCTTATCAAAATTGCAAGTATGTATATATATATATATATATATATATATATATATATATATATATATATATATATATATATATATATCGCATAAGTGGTAGATTCATTCCGGCAATTTAGTAAATATTCATTAATTACAAAGGAATCTCAGACATTTAATTATGTTATTCAAATATTTTGTATTTACAAGTTTGATAATTAATGAACATGTTCAAACTTAGTATTTACTTTAAAGTTCAATATGAAAATAACTTGTGTTAGTGCTGCAATATTAATAATTCATGATAAAATATCCAAAGTATAACAAGTAAAATAAAATAAAAATTTCAATTTGGCAAAAAAAGATACACGAAAAGAAAAAGAAAAAGCATTAATAAATATATGTAGGAATTTCCTCTTGAAGAAGCACAGAAATATTCAGTTGAAAAACAGCATGTTCTCCGCGCTGTCCTATATAACGCGTCTGGTTAGACCCTGACCTTTTTCTACTGATTTTAAAAAGAACGTACTACATTTTCTTCTTTTCTTTTTGCTTGAAATTTATAAAATATACATTAAAGCAACGCATTCATATAAACGAGAATACGCAATTACAAAGGTACTTCAAAAAGAAAATAAATAATTGAGTTTATATTAATTGTATAAAGTAATGAGTAAAATTATTAATTTATTTTCATCATATGATTGTATTAAACTATTTTATATAAAATAACAATACATAAAAAAATATGTTTTTCTATCAAATTACACTAAGGAATTTAATATTTAAATATGCAACGCTGGCCTTGTAAACAATGGAATAATTAGACCGTGATACCTAGACGTGTGCCGATCTTGATTTTTCATTCAACTTTCTCGCAATTACGAGCATAGAAAATCAATATGAGTTATCTATTAATTTTATTTTATTATGCTAGTGTTCTAAATTACATATAATTTCAAAGTGAATTCGCACTAAACATTTTTTAGATTCTATCATATATTTTTTACATATGTGTATATTTATATGTATATGTAAGTATTCAATTATATAAAAATTTGAAATAAATGTTACTGTACGAAGTGAATAATTAAATTTTAATAAAATTTTCGTTGGTGAATTTGTTATCAATTGGTAACTTTTTGTTAATTAAGCATTTATTAATTTATTTTTAGTAAAATTTAATTAAACAATAATTAAATTTTAATTTTAAATGGAAATATTCTACTTTATATCTTTATATTTTTCATAGCTTCATCTCATTATCAAACTCTTTTTAGAAAATTATTTGGGTCGAAATATATAAATTTTTTAAAATGTAAATAATTTAAAAATTCTGAAAATCTTAAAATACATAGTTTTTTTAATTAAAATTTTTTTATAAAGTTATACAAATATAACAAGAATGATTAGAACTTTATGAAAATAAATATTCCCGGACAAAAAAATTCGCATTGATGCGTTAATCATATACGTCGCAAATAGGTCAAAAATATCATAAATAACATTCTCACAAAATCTGAACGAGAAATTTGTAAAAACAAGACTATAAGGATGAGAGCGTCAAAGTCGCACGTATAATGGTAACGATAATAATATAGTCTTTGCTGACAAATTCCTTTATAAACACATATACGTCATTAAGTGATAAAATCGTATTTATGTATATATTTCTCTGCCCTTAGTACATACCTCAATTTTTTCAAAGAATTTTTCACAAAGTATTGGATTAAAAAAAGATAAGCAAAATTTTGTATAATATACCATTTCCTCGATTCTTGAATATATACAAATATAATATTAACTATAAAATTGATAAATTACGGTTACATTATTAACGGTTACAAGCACTTATTGGATTTTGTAATCTATCGTTCTCATAAAAGTTTTTTTTCGAATTACACATGATTGATTATTATCTATTTTGCATATTAAGCATTACAACTGTCATTTCCTGCTATCGCAAACACATTAATATTTTTAATTGGCCATCTCATGACACTAATTTACTGGAGAGCAAAAATTACCTATTCTGCCCTTGTAATAATAATAATAATAATAATAATAATAATAATAATAATAATAATAATAATAATAATAATAATAATAATAATAATAATAATAATAATAATAATAATAATATATGTGCTCGGATTCGTATCGAAAAGATAAGGCAAACGAAAAATATAAGAAAGTTTGTGTGTGTATATATATATATGTAAGGTCTACAGTAGTAGTAAAAATGTTACTCAAGAAGAGTTACTCCTAACGAAAATCCTCTTCCCTTTAAGAAAAAAAAAGGTCAGAGTTTATCTTTCCTCTTCTCTTATATTTCATCTTTCTCATACACTCTTATTTCACTTGTCATTTTACTCTATATATTTTTCTTTTTTTTTTGACTGGCACATAGTAAATTTACATTCTGATACTCAAGTAATGTTGCCGGTAACGAGCCATGTGTACATAACGTAGATATAAACATTTTATAAATATATATATACAAGAAAAAAGTATATATACCTGATGGAAGATTAAGAGGGAAATTTCTAAATGACCATCGGCAGCTAAAGAGCTTCATATCTCGGCCATCCGGTAATCGATCTTTCATCCCCAGAGTCCATTTAACTGACGATGCCAGTAACGAGCTCATTTCTCATTCGTCTTCAACTAAAATCACTTAATAATTTTTTTTTTCTTCCTTCTTTTTTGCTTCTTATTATTATTTATTTCTCTTCAACTTACACTGAAGCACAAAAACTACAAACGCATTATTATTATTTTCTCTTTTCACACTTATAAACGAAGCACTTTAGGTTTTAACGAATACAAGTAGCGAACTGAATCCGAGAGAAGTAAAGATTCAATGTGAAAAAAAAAGAAATCGTTAAGGAAAATAAAGGAAGGAAGTGTATTGCTTTTTAAATAGAGCAAAGCATCCGCCGCGGGAGGATCATTTATAATATAATACTAAAGAGAAAAGACTATAACACTGTAATGCTGTAGTGGTCGAGCAAGTATGTCGCTGTTACTGTTGAAGTCTGATCCTTTTTAAACTTATATATATAAGTAACATAGAGAGGAAAGGAGTTTCACCGGTTTTATTTCATCTTTCTCTCTCTCTCTAGTTCCTTTTTTTTCTTATTTATTTACTCTCTTTTTCTTCTTAACCATTGGTGCACGCGCGCCTTGAAAAATTTTTGCAGTCTTTTGATTTTTTGGACACTTGCTCACATACACACACATACAAAAAGCCTTTCTCTCTCAATTTGGTGTACTGGTTATTTTTCTTTTCTTTTCTGCAAGCTTGTCTTTTTTTTGTCGTTTTTACTTTGTGGAACTTGTTGTTATATACTTTTCATTTTTGCTGCGTGAGCAATGTTTTTTTCGCAAAAGTGTACGGTATTTCTTTGTACTGATTGAAAAAAGAAAAGAATAATTGTATCAACGGTTCTTGATTATATTTTTATGGATTTTGAATTAACGGTCAAGTATGACATGTCGAGCTTTTTATCTTTTTTAAATTTATCATCACATTTTGTGCTACTTGACATTAAATTTATTTTATAGAAAATATACAATTTTTTATAACTTTTAATAAGCAATGAGAAAGATATCTATATCATAAATTTAGATAAAAATATTAATTCTTTTTAACAAATAGTGTAAAAATTTCATTTGATTTTCATCTAGGATCAACAAGACAATTTTAACCTTATCTTCTTTGAAAGAAGTTGATAATCTCTTTTCCATTAAAAGTTTTAAGTTTCTCTAATCGCACTTCAGAATTGACAATTATTTATTGAGATAAAACAAAGATTATAAAATAATCAAAATAAAATAACTTCAACTTAATAATTAATAATAACTAATGAAAAATATGAATTTTTTAAAACTTTTTTTATATAAAAAAAAACTTTTTGTAGTCATTATTCAATATTTAAGACCTTTTTTTCCATTTCGTAATCATGGAGATTATGAATATCAAACTGTAAACAGCTTGACTATTCTTTTAAAATATGCAAAATATTAAGTTTAAAAAGTACAAATTTAATCTTCGAATCTGTAAGGAAAAATGACAAAAGTTGTCATTATTAATTTAAAAGCTGTTCTTTTGAGGAAGATATGAGGTACCACTTTTTTATTTAATAAGTTCAACAATATTAAACTAACTTCATAATAACTATTTCCTTTTCAAATAAAAAAGTTTTTTTTGTTAAAACATTGTTCTTTTCAGCTTTGGACAAATAATCAAGTAGAAAAAGTTTTCTTAAATCAAATATTGGACTTATGATAATAACTTTTTAAAGTAATGTATAGCGTATATTAAAAGGTTGTGTTATATTAAGTTTATTTTTTTAGTAACCCAGAATCTTGTATTTTTATTTTATTTTTTAGAATTATTTTATATTTATTTCAAATTTTAGAGGTGAAAGTGGACTACTTTAAAAAATTTATTGAATTTTTATATTTTTTGTACCGTTATTATAACGCATTATGTTCCTACACAATGACATTCTTCTGCGATTGTCACTTTCCAAGTGCATTTTATGACTAAATGCAATTTTTTTGCACTCATAAAATTATGTCATGTTTTTTTTTCGTTTTATCCTTAATTTTGTGTACTTATAAAATACGCATGAAAAAATTTATATATTTATGAAAATTTCTAATGTTAAACAGGAAAATTCAATATTTACATTAAGAGTATTTTGATTGTTATAAAATATATAAATTCAAAATATTCATAGAACTAGTACGATTTCAGTAAAAAAAATTATAATAAAATAATGTGGTGGTAAAAAATATTGTTTCTTTTTTTAAACTATAATTTAATTAAAATAATAAAGTTTGAAAAGAATTTTCAAACTTAATCAGTCAGTTTTTAATATAATTATATAGTTTAATAAATAATATTAAAAATTATTTTAAACATTTTTCCTTTCCACTTATTTAAGATGAAAAAGAACTAGAGAATTTCAGAGAAATTTTAAATTAAATCAGAATTAATTAACAGGCTTGTATGTTTGTAAAGACCAAAATAATAGAGAAATTCTTGAAAATTATAAAATTTTTCTACACTTAAATTAATCTAAAATTAAAATCGCTAAGAACAAAGGTTTTTAATTAAACATTATAATTAAATTAAAATTTAATTTAAAAATCATCCTAAAATTATTTTATAACAATTAAATAACTTAAAACAATTAATTGTTAAATACGAGAATCTAATGTTTTGAGTTTCAAATTAATTGAATAAAATTACAATTTCAAATACAATAAACGTTGACGGCAAAACCTCCGTCGAATCCTATTACACATTGTTAATGTTTTAAACAAGTCAATCCCCATTGTACATATAACTATAGAAACCATGCCAAACTTGTGTGTACTTCTCTTCCTTGTATCTATGTAATGAATGATGATTTTCAATTACATACGCTAACAATTTTCCTCAAGAATTACATGTGTAAGCGCCTTTCACGTTCATTACTGTGTTTATAAGCCGTATATATAAGAAAAAAATATATGCGAATTGAAATAATTATCGTCTTTTATAATGATATTAAAGTTAAGAAATTGGAGCCTAATAAACTTGAATAAGGAAATAAAAACGTTAAATGTAAAATACTTACGTAAAGATTTTCTAGTAGTGCTATGTATAACATTGTTATTGCAAGTACGTGTTGGCGTTCTTGGTATTGAGAAGTACCAATGCCAATTTCAACGATGATTCCGGATACGGAATGCATATTAAACGCATCGAGGAATGGATTTCAAATTTATTGCAATGAGTTAATAAAAGTTAAAAGAAATTTTTTTTTTTTTACAAATATTTAAAGTTTTTTTGTAACATTGGATAAAAAACTAAGAAAAAAGAAACAAATAAATTTGGATTAACCATATTTTTATTCAAAATTGTTAAATAAAAATTTGATTATTGTAAGCTTTTTGAAAGGATTTGTTTTGAAATTGATCAAATTCTCACATAAATTACTGGCGTAATACGAGTTTATTGTTCAAAAGAATTTGTCAAACGATATCATCTAATCCTCTTTAGGCAATATTTATTATTTATAGCGTGATAACGCGGATAAAGATATATGACTAAAGATATGATACTTGTATACATATTTTTTCCAAATAATCTAAAATATTGCTACATAAAGTAATAATGATTTTTCTTAATACTAAATAATACTAATCTATAAATTATATAACTACTTTTTTCAATAAAATATGAGGTCTTCAGTAGCTCACAAGGAGAGTATCAGGGTATTGGGACACCGATCCTGCTCAAATTTTGGGAGATGATTTTGCATGTAGAAATATGAAAAAAGCCAAGGTACTAGACTCTAACGCTTAATATTTCTCTAGTTACAGACAAATAAAGAAAATCACTATAAAAGTTACTAGATTTTCAAACGCTTATGATTCATTAGCATTGATGGCTAGAAGCCTGAACCTTTTTTTAAATGAAAGTTGAGCTCAAATCCTTTCGAATTATCACCTATGGCATCCCGAAATATTATTTTTTTCTAAAGAGGGATAAAAATTGGACCTGAAATTCGTCTTCATAACATTAATTTTAATTAATTAATAATAAATGCTAAAATTTGTTTCAATTTTTATTCCTCTATAACTTTAGAAAAAATTAATATTTCGGGATGCTATAAGTGATAATTCGAAAGGATTTGAGCGCAACTTTCATTTAAAAAAAGGTTCAGGCTTCTAGCCATCAATGCTAATGAATCATAAGCGTTTGAAAATCTAGTAACTTTTATAGTGATTTTCTTTATTTGCCTGTAACTAGAGAAATATTGAGCATTAGAGTCTAGTACCTTGGCTTTTTTCATATTTCTACATGCAAAATCATCTCCCAAAATTTGAGCAGGATCGGCGTCCCAATACCCTGACACTCTCCTTGTCAGTCGATAGAGCGACGGATTTATAAACTCGAGGACTCGAGTTCGAATCCTGCTCTCGGCTGATTGATGCAAGCACCACTGTACGTTACATGTGCTTTCTTTACAAATACACTGAAACGACCTCCGTCCCGTCGCTAATGAGCATCATAATGATAGCATAAATACTGCGACGATAAATAAAATTAAAAAAAAGGAATAACTTATAAAATACAATAAAAATATGAATTCTGATAAATAACGAAGTTGTTATAATGTTTCTGTTTAATGCGTAGAGAAACATTTTTTTGTAAAAATTAATGTAGAATAATTAGAGAAATTATTATAATTTAATATTAAATTCATTAGAAACGTAGAAAATCTTATTATATTTTTATTACAAATTATAATAAATTTTTTCCATAATGTCAATGTTCCCGGTGATTCGTACAATCATAGTACGCAAAATGTTGATTATTACCATGTTTCTCAACATATAAAAATTCGAATGAATAAATAAAAAAACTTAAAACTCACCGTTATTTGATCTCGTCTGCGACTGTACAATAGGATTATTGTTAGTTTCGGAACAATTTGTAGTTGTAGTAGTAGTACTAGTTGTGACGGTTGAAGATTGCTGCTGCTGCTGTTGACGTTCAGTAGTATTAGATGAGGTTATGCTTACAGTTCCAGCAGTTGGTTTTGTTGTTGATGTTGACCATGAGCTGCAGGTATCACAACCTTCAGCTGTGCGTGTCGACATACGACAACAAGACCAACGTTTGCCACTCCAAAATCCAGCGTGATAACGACCGCTTAAACCTGGATTTTCACTACATACTGGAGAAAACAAAAAAATGAAATTGTAATTTTTATTAACAATCATGTATTTATTAGGAATTTTTTCAGAAAGATGGATATACGTGTATTTATTTTTTAATAAAATACAAAAATCGGGTAATACAAAGTATAATTTAAGCAAATCTGCATAAATATTGTACATATTAGTTGTACAATTGGATAAGTTGAATTAATTTGATGATCAAGTGCGCATATTATTTCAATAAGTATTTTAATTAAAATTTAATGATTGTCTTACTTTTCATAAGGATAAAAATTAATTATTCAAAATTATTTATGATTTTACAATGTAATATTAATTAAGAAAATTAATTAAGTACAAATCTTTGATGCTTTAATCGTAAGTAACCAATCAAGCTCAAGATTTTAGTGGCTGTACTTTTACGATCACTAATTTTTACATGGAAGAATGTTTAGACTTTCTATTTCTAGATATTTGTTGAAATTAAAATTATGATTAAAATTTTAACTAAACTTTTCATTATTCTAGATTTATTTTACATTCATTGTAAATAAAATCATATTATACTAAACAAGTGATACCTGTTTTCAATAATTATTATTTATTTATGATGACTATTAATTATTTTTACTTTTAATATTTCTTCTGCTATTTTTTGCATGTATCAATCTAAAATGTGATAAGTAGTATATTTCGAAATTTAAAAAATTATAAACTTCGAAGTACGTTAAATTTTGTAAACATTTGTAAAATTAAAAAAAAATTTAAATACGAGCGAAGATTATTATTTAAATAGCTTTACTAATTTAATTTTACAACTTCAATAATCTAAGAGAAATTTTTCAAAAACATTTATGTAGCTGTTTTCTTTTTGTTTTGAAAGTTATTTTTCATATAAAACTAAAATAACATACTGAATTATATGATTGAACATTGATGTTGCAAAAAAAGTTATGTAAATAAAATATTATAAAATTTGAACATATCTGTTTACTTAAAAGTATTGAAGCCTTGTATAAACGATGTATTTGTTGACATAAATGAAATGCACTTTTTCATGTTTCTATTTGTCTTGTATTAATTTTATCGAGCTTTGTGCTTGAATATTTTTTAGAAAATGTTTCTATATAAAATATTATAAAAAATACAGAAAAATTATTTTTTTAATGTAAAAGCTTTTGAAAAGTAAATTTGAACTTAAAATGTCAATCTTATTTTAAAATTTCTTTTCGTAAAAAAATAAAAAAATCTCATAATTTTTCTACAACTTTTAATAGCTTTTAAAAATTTTATTAAAATTTTTTTATTCAACTATATTTTCAATATTTTATAGCACATCAAAATTAAATAAATCGTAGCTTGTAAAAAAGGTTGAAAACAAAATAAAATCGATGGCTTGGATAAAAAATTTATTAAATTAATATGGTTTTGACGCTTTGACATTAAAATACATCATAAATAGAAAATGCAATTATTCTCATACATAAATTCAATTATTTTTATACATAAATTCAATTATTTTTTTAAAGTTATACAATCGAATCAAACTCTCTTTTAAATGAAATAATTTCAATGTTTTGTAAACAATGCTAAAAAAAGGTTTGTTAGAGATAAAAAAATCAATCAAATATTCATTATGATCATTCTCACTGTAAAAGAGCTGTCAAACATACTTATCAAAACAGCAAAACGTTAAAAATTAAAAATTTTCAGATTATCTCTGTAAATCCTCGTATTGCTTTGAGACTTAGTAAATCCTTAATGGCTATTCACAAAGCTATACTTGTATCATGTATGCCAAAAGCTTTTATCTTTTAATGTTTACGCATACATGTTTCCAAGGATAGCTATCTCAAACGTTGAGCTTTCATATATAAGCCTTTCCCTTGAGGGGGAAAGGAGGGAAAGGATTTAAAGGATTAGCTTTTGAAGCGATCGGTTTAACGGTTTCTATGTTACTGCAGTTAGTGTTGTCATGTAATATCTAGAATAAACTGATTGATGTGTGAAATCATTGATTTTTAATTGTCGATACCTTCCATACTACGTACCATTACAAAAAAAGAAAGGATCATTTGTTTTCAAATTCTCGAAGAAGAGCCTTTTTATCGAAAGCTCGTGAAATTTATATATATATATACAAAGAGTTGGTATGTTAACGTGTGGGCTATAGTTGAAGATTTTGGCGAACTTCCTTAATTTGATCGAACAGAGTTTTCGAGTAAAGCAAAAAAAAAAGAAAAAAACTAAAAAAAGTCTAGCGAGAAAGTTTGTAGAATGAGATTTTTCATTCGATAAGTCACACGTTGTGAAAATGAAAGGAAAAGGAAGAGAAAAGATTTTTATACAGGAAGACACATTATTTTTTTCTTTTCTTTTTTTTGTTTGAGTTAAGAGAAAACTAACGCGTTTGGTATAATGAAAGTTAGCGAAAGAGGAAACGAAACTTGATTTAACTTGATTTTCGTAAAGGACGATAGAATGTAAGCTGGATCAACTCAGACTTTATGTAATTCAACTTCAGAGAGAACATGTTTCTTTGTTCTTTGATTGGATTTCAATTAAAAGTATTTAATAGTAAGATGTCATTTAAAAAAAGATTTTCCGATGACATTTAATTAATTTTAATAGTTAGAATTATTTAATTTTATTTTTCAAAAAAGTCAATATTAAAATTAAAATTTTTTATCTTTGCATGTATGAGAAAAAAATAGTTATAAATATCAAATTCTTTTTTAATAAATTTAATCTTTGTTAATTCACCTTTCTCTTTTTTTATAAAATTTAATTAAAATCTTTGTTAATCCCATTCTAAAAGCTTAAATAATATCTCAAAATTTAAAATTATTCTTTTTCATTCTTAAAAAAGGAGCAAATGTTCATAAAATAATTGGCAACTCTTTTACTAATTAGAAATTTTTAAATTACTTTACGGTACGACAAACTATTTTAAAAGTGGTGTAATTAAAATTCGTATGGTAATTCAAAAAAATTTGTATAGATATATATTTTTCTTATTTATAAACAAAAATGACAGGTTTCGTGAAATTAATTAGAAATTATTAAAGTGTATCCACGTTAATTTCGGCATACTTAGATATTCTATGCGCTAGTTTTAATAAAGACTTTCTACGAAGTCTTGAATTTTTTATCTTAGAAAGCTTTTTATGTTAAGATGCTGATCGATAAATTTAAATCTGCTTTTAATGCTTATGGAATAAAAAAAAAGGAGAGAAAAGCTTGAAGTACTTGTACTAATTATTTAGAGTACATCTCAGAGATATGTTCACTGTACCGCTATATTGATCGGATTGTAGAATTAAAAAATTAATTTGTTAAAGATTGAGTTTTTTTAATCTTTTAATTTACAAAATAAAAACTATAATTTTTAATTAGAATCATAATCAAGTGAATTTTATTTTAATAAATTAGTTCCTAAGTTAATTATTTTTTTTTTTTTTTTTTGAATTATTGAAACTTATGAAATAAAGAGTCACTTGTAACTCCCTTCAATCAAATTTTTTTAGAATTGTGCATTGAATAAATATCATATTTTACGTAACGTTTTATAGACGGTATACAAAACCTTATAATATCTTACGTAACTTTTGATAGAGATTTTAAGCGAAAGATATACTAAGGAATATAAATAAAAAATCCAATAATATATAACAATTCGATTGATTTTCTTCTTAAAGCGATTATCTACATCGTTCGAAAAACAAAATCTTAAGATTATTATAATTAATCTAATTCATCAAAAAAATTATGATGATTCATTGGTATTGTGCAGAAGGTAAAGAGGAAAATGTTATTCTAATTTGCGTAGACAGTACTTTTATCATACAACACCTGATTGAGTTTTTTATGAACTCAATGGTTTGTTCGTGTATTCTAGTAATTTTTTTTAAACGAGCAGTAATATATCTAATAGTTAATTACTTATTCAAACTTAAATTTTTGACTTCTGTTCATTTAATACCAGAGCATACTTAATTGCCTACAGGCATATTTTTTAGGTTACGTTTTTTTTTCTTTTTTTATAATATGCTCCTGAATTCTACCTAACATTCGAATATCATGAATTAATTATCAGTATTAAATTCATTATAAATTAAGTAGGCTTTCAGGGATTTTTAATTTTTAAGAAAATATTTTTCATTGATTTATGGGATGTTTGTTATAGAATGGTCAATTTTCCTACTATGGTAATTAACATCTGATAATTTTTTAATTACTTCTAATTTTTATACTGAAACATTATAAAAATATTTGAATCAATTAATAAATAAGGTATGAAAATTCTAACTAATAATAAAACATTTATCTAATAAATTTTATAATTCAATAGTTTATTTTTAATCTTATTTAGCTCAAAGTGAAATGCACTAAATAGATTTAGAATCTATTGTAATTTTATAAATGTACTCTTATGTATTTTTTCTATCTAACTTAATTAAAGAAAAAATATTTATTTAATTAAGTCGTGTTATAAAAAGCATACATAAAAAATTTCGATGCAACAAATTTTTTAGTTTGTTTTAAATAAACAAATGAAATTCGCGTTTGTTATAGCGGGCATAAATTTTTAAATAATTCTGATTTTTTTATATTTTTAATTAAAAAATTATTGTGAAATAATTCTATATAACAAGATTTAAAGATAACATAAAAATTAAAAATTTCTTTTGTATTATTTTGGTTTTTCAATAACGAGAAAATTAAAAAAAAATTAATTATTATTACATATATATGAATTAAAAATTTTTAATTATATTGTTTTTACTAAACTTTCAAATAAGTTTTTCTTATGTTTTCATAAAATTCTTTGATTCTTTCTGCAAAATTATAAATGATAATTAAAAAAATAAAAAGAATTCGAAATCTAAGTAACTTCTATTAGTCATACGTAAAAAATTATACTCAACAAGTTTGAAGTGTTATCTCTATGAATGTCAACCAAGTGAATAAAAAAATTAGGATTAGACAAAAAAAGAAAAATTATATCCTATTCAGTGTCGATTATCTTAGACAATTAATAAAATCACGACTGAAAAGTACTCTTAACATATTAAATACATAATAAGCATATAAAAAGATAAGCTAGGCGTAAGTAAGCTTTTGAAAAAAAGCTCGATAGAAAAAGAAATATCATCAAGTCACGTTGTGCAACATTAACAAGAGCGAATATATAACGTTAAGATACACGTTTTTTACGGAAAATAAATCTTGTGAATGTGAGTGCTAGAGCAGGGGAGGGTGGATGTTTTTGCACTAGTGAATAGTACAACTAACTCACCTCTCTCTTGAACTAAAACTACCGTAATGAGCGCGCTTCGTGCAAATGACGATGCAACGACGACGACACATTCTCTGTTCTATATAAGCTTTCAAGTATATATGTATACGCCCCCGTGCTTCCATTTTCCTCGTTTCTGCGTTTTCACTTATTTTACACCTACGCCTTTAAAAACTTTCTCTCTTTTATGTCTCTGTAAGCGCTAAATTTATCAGTAATATATAGGTTTAATAATACTAACAAAAAAGTTTATAAATATTTTTTTTTAAGGTTATTGAAGAATCAAAAAGATGAAAACATCATTACCATACATTCTTTTATTATTTTTAAAGTGAACTTTGTGTCATGTACTTTTTTTATTTTAAGTAAGCTACTTTTGATAAAAGCTACTGTACGATAAATATATTACGCGTGTCGGGTAAACTCAATAAGCTATAGACTTCTTTGAGCTTTTTTTTCTCTCGCTTTTCCTCAAAGTCGCATAAATTTATTTTTCAATTCGTAAGAGGCCCAAGGCAAGCTCTTGAATGTTGAATAGTAGAAGCATGGATTTTTCCTTTCTTTTTTCTTCCTCTCAAATAAAATATCTTGGTTTTTCACGCTGTATGAGAAGTATACATTTCATTTTTTTACGATTGTACGGTCATAAAAATGACTGGACTTGTTTCCATTTTTCCTTTTTTTTTATTCTTTATTTTTTTTATATCCTCGGTATTTTTTTATTATTTTACTTTTATTTTTAAGCCGCTATGGAAGTTGAATATCGATATTGGAGTGTCTTTTAATTTTTCTTCGAGTACAAGAGTTTTGTGTGTATAGATAAATGAAAGCTTTTAAGTAAAATATAAAAAATATTGAAAATTTTTTTTTATTGTATGACTAAAAAGTTCGAAAGAGTATGTATAAATACATAACATTTTTCTTTTAAGTGCAATGCTATGAAAAAAAAAGAAATATTTTTCATGGAGAATTTCATTACTAAAATTTAATTAATTTATCTTAAGAATATTGACAAAACAATCAATTTAAAGTAATGTTGTGACTGAGTTTGTAAAGCGTTAAATATTCATACTTATGCAGACGATTTCCTCTTTCAATTGGATAAACATTCAGTTTAATATGAAGTATAAAATTTTCTTTTGACTTATATTTAGCCAATTACAGAAGTTATCGTCAATCGGAAAACGAAAGCATGCTTGAAACGTTCGAGACTCTTTATTAGTCGGTTGATTAATTGCGAACATTGAAACCAAGATACGAGAATAAGAGAGAAAAAAAAGTAACTAAAAGAGATATTAATGTAACAAAAAAAAAACAAAAAAAGGTTTAAAAAAAATAAATAAACGTGAATTGAAACTAACGAAAAGTAAAATAGTGAAGAGAAAAACTTGTACTTGTATATTACACGCGACAAAGAGAGACGATAGCGAGCGAGTATTATATAGTCAACGGAAAAGAGTCAGTCGAAAAGCCAACCTTAAAAAGGCGCATTCGACGGCACTTCTCGAGGAGGCTCGTGAAAAGCACCCAACTAAAAAAAAAGAAGAAGAAGTCGTGCTCGCGCAAAAAAAGGAACGGACACGAGAAAGCACAAGAGAGGGAGATAGAGAGGAAAAGGAAGTAAAAATCGAATTTAAAGTACTGGCGAAACATCCCTTTTTTTCTTTCTATCTTATTCCACACATCGTTTTATACATCTCTGTATCACCTTATGTACTTATAGGTGTGCATATATATAATTTCACCTAGATTATATATTTTTGCGTTATATATCACATGCTTTTACAGATATCGATTTTTCTATAGCATAGATATTGGCTCGATATCGTACCCTATTGCTGCGGCTTCGGTTCCAAATACTATAGTGCAATATCGTAGTTGAGTATCCTCCTTCTCTTTCCCTCTTACTCTTTCTCTCTCTCACTCCATTCGTAACCTCTCGAGTATATATATATATAAGCGTTCAGGCCGATCTTAATCACGTTTCCCGTCCGGATGGATAAATCGATCAACTCGCTAAGTAAGCGCTAATCTCTCTTTGGTCCCTGATGGTTCTGAAGTTTTCATCTTCTCCATGCGCTTTGAATCCATTGTGATTAACTATTTCTCTCGCTCTCTTTTTCTCTCTCTTTATTCTTTTTTTTATATATATATTTTCTTGTCCTATTGTCTCTTTATCCCTTTGTGCTATTGCTGCAGACGATTAAAGCTGTTTTCTTTTTGTATTTTAAAGCTTACATATAGCCTGAGATTTAATTTTGTGTAATATCAATAATGGTTAAATTTTAATATTTTTTAATAATGAGTATTTATTGCAAAATATATGCAATTTAATATGCTTAATAAGTTTATTAAAAATAAATTTATAAAGTCTGTTTTTTTTTCATTTTTTTGATTGAATGATTCAACTGAAAAACTCGAAAAAGAAAATATAAATACTAATATCAGAATTCGATAAATTTCATATAAATAAGGTTCAATAAAATCAATGGATGATCAATAGAATTTACAGTAGAATACAATCAAGGTTTTAGATAAGAAGCTGGAAATATATACTAAATCGGATTTACGTTGGGTCAGTTAGAAAATGACTAAAGTAATGCATGTTCAGTCAATCAAATAATTTCTAGTTAAAACTAAATAGTTGAGCAGTCAACCCTTACGTTATTTAGTTCTTATTGAAACGCGTACAGAACTTAAATAGATAAGAAAGAAAATGGATAGAAAGTTAATTCAATTTTCGTCGGACAATAGGTAAGAAGAAATGGAAAAAAACATCACAATGACATCGGTGGGTTAACGATCTCGTAAAAAAAGAAAACGAAGTACAATTAACAATACAAACAGTTTTCATAATTAAAATACGTGTTTTGTAAGGTTCAGTTAAATTTCTAATGCGGTGTTACATGAGACTACAACATCATAAATTTTAATACCTAATTGTATTCGTTCTTTAATAACATCTCCAAGCAATTTATGAAAAGAAGAATTAAATAAGTATAGTATCTCTTTAAAATTCAACATTAAAAGACTCTATGAACTTTCTCGTCATTATTATGGTCAAACGTGAAATTCAAATCCGATTTCCGTTGTTAATCTTTGAATATTTCTCCAACTATTCACGTATAATAGATATGGAATGAAAACCATGCTTTTGAAATCAGTGTATTAAATTCAACAATCATTTCTTGGATATTCAAACTTTGAATTGTTATACAAATGCTAGTAAGGTATGATCTCTTGAATGGTAATGCGACATCTATGATAATATAAAAGATTTTTAACAAAATCCCTTTTTCAAATCTCAACTCATTCAGATTTTTTTTCTTTTTTCTTTTTTCAAATACATCAAACTCTTGTAAAACTTATTGAAATCCTTTCGAAAGTGC
Organism: Anastatus disparis; assembly: GCA_017163975.1. Classification (NCBI taxonomy): domain Eukaryota; kingdom Metazoa; phylum Arthropoda; class Insecta; order Hymenoptera; family Eupelmidae; genus Anastatus; species Anastatus disparis. The sequence continues at coordinate 3,941,893 of JAFFSR010000381.1, forward strand.
TGAGGAATCTTGAAAATATTTTTCATTCGAAAAGAATTCTGATATATGAGCTTTTGATGTGATATTCTTTACGATTTAGAAATGTTAATGTTAACGTAAATATTCGATGCGATTTGAAATTTTAAACTTTTACAAAAATATCGAACGGAATTTAATAGAAATCTGAAATATTTTATTATTATTGATGATATTTCTTTTTAACATTTCAGACATCAATTTTAATAATACTAATATTTTTTTATCATTTCTTCGTATCGCTTATTGCTATAATTTTTTTGCTTTTTACCAATAAATATTTTTTATGTCACGAGCACGTAATAATAATTAAATAGATTAACATTAAAACAAATAAATATTGAATTAAAAATAGTTTATCATTAATACTCATTTAATAATAAATTTGAATAAATATGTAAATATAAGTCATACCTGAAACAATATATGCAGGCAACGATTTTAAAAAACATGTATTATTTTAAAAAAAGTTATAGAACTTAACACATCTAAAATATATAAATTTTATTGCACAGGTTTCGAGCAAAGGGAATCTATTAAAAAACAATCTATTTAAAATACATGCACTTGAATAAGACTTGTGAATTATCGAAAACATCCAAAACTGCTAGTTTTATTTGTAGCAGATGTTTTATTACTGAAACCACTAGCGCCCAAAGCTTTCACCTTTCTACGAACGCATTCGTTAACCATAATGAAGGTATTAGAAAAATTCATACCACCCACTACAAAAAAAAATGTATTTGAATATTAGCAACCTTTCTATGAGGCTTCGATACATTTGTTTTTACCTTGAAAGAACATATTTCTTTCGAATTTTGAGCAGTTAACACATATACTACATATTCAATTTTCTTGAGTTGGTTTAAATACATTTGTTAATATTAAATTAATAAGATATTATCTTATAATAATATTAGAAGTGTACGACTTAATCATAACATATCAAATATATCAGCAATAAAGCGAGCCTTGGACCATAAAAATAAAATACTTCATATAAAATACATTTAAAGTGACATAAATATTAGCTATAAAAATATTTCACTTAATAATGTTAATAAAAGATGCATTTATATGCAGGACGATCATGCAATTTAAAATATCCATTCAATGTATTTCTTTTTTTTTCTAGAGTAAGCGTAAAACCTACTTATTGAGAGAGAAAGAAAGAAAAAAAAACTGTGAGCTTTTGTGCCAAACTGTCGACATGCACATACGCGGTGCACTAAAGCAAACAAACTGCTCGGAATTTCTCATGAGGGTGATTTATTGATCTCCAAAGTTCAATCTTTCAAGAATGAAAGCTGTAGAAAGAGAGGAAAAGAACGAAAGAGACAGAGAGAGAGAGAGAGAGAGAGAGAGAGAGAGAGAGAGAGAGAGAGAGAGAGAGAGAGAGAGAGAGAGAGAGAGAGAGACTCAGGGGCAGATAGATAAGTTCTTTATTAATGTCAAAATTTTATGATTGATCGCAGCGTATGGTAGTTCGAAGAGATCGGTATATAATTATTTGTTTGCGAAAAGCTATGCATAAATGTTTATTTAAAAAGGTAACCTTATTTCACAGGATAAATTGATTTTAGCTAACATAATCATTGTTATTGGCAAACACATAAATATTTAAGGTAGAATTTTGTATTAATAAATAATGGTTCGGTTATTTTACTTCGTTCATATATTTGTTGTAATGATATATTAGGGTATATGATTCATACATAGTTATCGACATTGCAGTTTCCTGAATTTTTCAAAAATTTTCCGATGTATATATCTCTATATTATGCTTTTAATTAGTTAAAATGGAAGGCTATAATATAGTGATATTTTTAAAAAATTTGAATGAAGAATCAATAATTTGGAAAACTGTAATGTCGGTAAAAATACATGTATATAATATTTTAATTTACCGTTAATAGTTTTATTTGATAAATGTTTATAATTATAATATTACAATAGATTAATAGTTAACTAATCTTTGTAAGCAAATAATATTAATCTGGGTAAAAAATAAGGTCACTGGATATTTTTTCTTTGATGGAAAACAACAAAATTGTTTATTCGAACAAAATCGATTGATAGGATTGATTATTGTAATTAATATATACCGTCCGTAATAAGAATTTAATTGAATATTTTTCAATTCATTGTCCCCTTAATTAATGGACTGCTGCCGACACGTAATTAATCGAACATTTTTCTCTGTAATTGCCTTTTAAATATTTAGCCAGTACTAAATGGAGCGCGAGAAAAAAGAGCAAGTTTGGTACTTTACGATCATTCATTTAGGTTATAGGTAAAAGGGGAGGTCAGGTAGGGGTGTAATTATCCGAGTGAAACAAGTGTTTAAAAATCAATAAAATTAACGATTTATATGCCTAGACGCGCCCATGTGTTTTCACAAGCAAATAAAGCGTTCAAACGCAGTGATTTTCGCTTGTAATTTATTTGAATCGCGTTATGCAAATTTTCTCTATATACGCAAAACATAATGCCAGGCTTGAATTTGCATGCGCTGGATGATAGAGAGAAGGAGGTTGCGAGGTTTTCGTATGTATATATAACATCAAGATGCCCTCTTACTTTACCTGGCAAAAAAGGTACTTTGACTGTGTAGTTTACTAACGTTTGTAAAATATGGTTTACTCTGTGCGCTTTTTTTTATAACTTTGATTTTATTACAGATTTTTTGTTTGAACAAATTTATTTTTTTAATGGTCAGATTGAATATTTTTAAGATTTTTCAATTTTTATAAAAAAAAGTTTGCCATAACCTACAGTTATCTACGGATATATTTAATTGCATAATTTTCCAATTTAAATGAAGGGTTCGATTCTATGAATTAGCTTTACCTTTTTTTTAATTAGCTGTAATTCACAATTATAATATTAAAATTAAACAGAAAATTAATTGCCAAGTATGAAAATTATATAAAATTAAAAAATTGATAAATACTTTTTTATATTGAAAAAATGCAATTTAATTATTTAATTTCTTAAATACTTTTCAGTCAGTTAAGTAAAGAAATTTATATAGTTTTATAGGACCTTACTCAAAAGTAAAGAAAAATAAAATGTACTTACAACAATGATACCTTGTTAATTAAATGTAACTGATGTAATTATAATGTTACCAAAACCCATGTAAATTTAAGAGCACGAAATTTAACACATTATTATGTGGAAAGCTCATGTTACAATGTAATAGAATTATAATTACAAAGCATTTGTTGTTTGAAATACTTAATAATTCTAGTATGATGTTACGATATTCATTGAGAATAATTTTACAAAGGCTCTTAAATAAAGTCATGTTTATTTTAACTATTATGTAAGTTTGTTTAATTTTAGAAAATTTAATTAAAGGCATACATTTTGGAGAATGTACTAGGAGAGCAAAATTTTCCAGTGTAACATTAATGAGACAAAACAGTTAATGTTATTGTCTTTAGTTAAATAAATTTTCTAAAAGTTATATCAAAGCTTAAAGTTACGATAAAATTTTACTGTATATAATACTAATTACAATAGAATTTATCGCATATTTTAGAAATAAAATATAGCTGCTTTATTTTATTTTCAAAGCTTAACTTAAATAAAATGTAGTTGCTTTGTTTTATTCCAAAGCTTAATTTAAGTAAAATTTAGTGTAGAAAATTAAATTTCTGAACAAGTGAATATGTATATACGTTATAAATTAAATCTTAAGCTGAAAAAATGGAAAATTTGATTTATCAGTAATTCTGTTATGCGAGAAACATTCGTTCTGCTAGTAATTTATTTGACTCTGTATTTCTTGAATTTTATTAAAAAATTTAGCTTGAGTGTGTGATTTGCATTGCAAATATTACGCTATTTTATTTCTTTATATGGTTTATATACTCTTTTTTACTTACAATGATACCACGTTTTGAGAAAATAATTTTACAAATTGACTGAAAAAAGTTAATAAAATATATAAATTTCCATGTTATATGAGCTTATCTACTTAATTTTTATCGTATTCTCAAAAAAAGTTGTATATGAAAATATTTCAAATTTTATGCTTATTATTTTAGTCTATGTAACATACTAATATTCAGCTATTTTACATAGAAAAATCATACTGTAAGTCCCGTTTTATTTATTATCATACTTAAATCATTAATTTTCGCTTTTAATATTACTTTAATTTTATAGATAATGTAATTCGTTTATTATAAAAAGTTGTACATAATATCATATAAAATATTACAATATTTTGAAAAACTGTATAAAACGATAGTCACTAAAAAACTATATAAATATCTACATAAACATTATTAATACCATAAATAACACCATGACTTATTATATTTCATAAAATCTACTTATACAGTCCAAATAATAAAAAAGAACAAAATTTGTGTTTACGCACTCAAGTGACATAACTTTTACGAGATTACATTTTACGAGATGAGAAAGTTTTCACATACATACACTTTGTAAGACTTAATATAAGTATAAATATACGATGACTGAAGAGTTTAATGGAAAAATAAAAAACGATTCCCACGAGAGTTCGTTGTATGTAAAGTAGCATAAAAGTATATACACAAAGTCAAGTGATATACAGCTTCAAATGCAATATCAAATTCAGTTTAACACCAAAAACTTGACACAAACACTTGCAACTACTTTTATCGCATAAGATACAATTCATAATACTATTTTACATCCATCTTAAAGTATAGTGACCAAATGGTAAATACTTTTGTAAGAATAGATATAAATTAACAAGTAAAGAATGAGTCTAAAAAGTGTTAATATAATATAGTAATTGCATGGAGCTATAAATAATTTTAAAGAGGATGTAAAATATCGACTTTACATAGTTTTCCAAATTTTTAATTTTTTATCCAAAATTTTTAAAAATATCTCTGTAATATAACCTTCCGTATTAATTAATAAAAAACATGATATAGAGATGTTTCACTATATCATTAAATATAGATAAAATATTTGGGAAGCTGCAATGTCGGTATTTATGTATGAATCATATACCCTATTACATCACTTTGATGTAAATTGTTTATTCTCGGAATAATTTTGATTGGCATAATCAGAGCAGAGCAAGTGTATAATTCTTGGATTGTATTGATTAATTAAGGAATCTTCTCATTTTCAATTAGTTATATGTTGTTAGAGTAAATATAACTTTCATTTTGCTATTGGTTTATATAAATGAGAAATTTTAGAATTCGTTTAATCAGATTATTTTATAATTAATTTATAATTTTCCTGTTAAACATAATCCTCTATAAATGTATATTATTAATTGCTTTCATGGTAATACATTACATTTTATAAAAATCAACGTAATTTTCAATTCAATAAACAAATATTTTCATTATATATTTACAATTAAGATATTTAAAATATTTTTTAATAATTGGATCAAAGTAGGAAACAATTATTAAAGCTTCACAAGCTTGTTGACTAATCAATTTAGATATAATTTGAATATAATCATTTTGTTTTGAAACAAGATACACGAATGTGATTTTATAAACTTAATGGGGTTATCTTGTTATGGGTATAAACTATTAATAATATCAAATTATCTATTATTTGGATTTAATAGATGAACATTTTAAAATAATAAAAAAAATTATCTTCATTTTATGGAACATCTACTCTAAAGTTTTAGTAAGTAACTTCAGAATATGATAAGAAAGTTTTACGATGATTTGAGGAAATTATTTAATTACGTGTTATTAAATTTAATAGAAACAAGAAAGCTTAGAATATATAACGATTTTATCAAGAATGAAATGCGTAAACATTTCAAAAATTTTTAATTTAATTTTTGTCAATTAAATAATTTTGTTTCTTAAAGATTTATTTACATCTTTATGATCACAGAATATCTCCGTACCAAACCTTCATTATCTTCATTCCTCATTCCTTATCTTATTCCGCATTAGCTAAAGATACGACACGTAGAGGAGTAAAAACCTATAGTCAAACTCAGTGAAATCAATCTTTCGGAAAACTTTCTCCGATAAGGATCGAAGCTTTGGTTTCTCTTGCATTTTGCTAAAGAACATCGAATACAGTATTTACCCATCCGAGTAGCCTTCATACAAAAAACTTAATTCGAGAACGAAACATTTTAATAGTCATTCATCCAAGTACGTACCGCAGCCACAGCTGCTTAACTTTGCAGATCATTCAAGATACACCCTCACCATCTGATCGCTATATTTATTTTTATTTTGACTTTATTCAATCTACGTTATTTATTATATTTGAAGCAAAGCGGAACAAAACTCGACACTTAAGGTAAAATCTCAAATAAAAATTACAAAAATTAAGTGGATCAAATTTATGTAGCTTAATTTAGTAAAGTACATAATTACACAATTACAATAATAAACAGATGATATATGTGTCACATTCTTTTCATGCCCGGGAAAGATGCCCCATGCTAGCAAAAAAAGATTAATTATAGAAAAAAATCTTAAAAATAAAAAATATCACGCATTTATTTAAATTACCAGATATACAACAATCTTCGTACATCCACACTTTCCAGTTCTCACATTGAACCTAATCATATTTTGGTCCCTTTTTACTATGAAATTTATTGTGCCATTTTGCTCTCACTATTTATTAAAGAAAAGTGTAAATAAAAAAATTTTATCCTTACCTTTTAAAAATAGTATTATCATTTATTGTTGCTTATTATTTATGCACAAAGTTTTTAATAATTACAAATAAGACTCAAAAATAAAGACTGAATATATATGAAAAACTTTACAACAGCGGCACCTAAATTCACTTTTATTAGAAAATTAACTAAAAATAAAATCAGGTCAATCCAATATTTTGGTGAAATAATGAGCTAATCATAATAAATAATAAAATCAAACCCTCATTAGTACGATTTGTTTATAATCGTAGAAAATATAACCAAATGGTGTCTTTCCCTACACTGGCATTTAGCGCCCTCTTTACCTTATTTAATTTAATTATTTTTACTGATAGATATTTCTTCACAGTAATCTTTGTATTTCTATCTTTGCGTGTATTAAGTTTGTCGATTATTGTATAAATTTATATAGAATATTAATTATTATTTGTATTATTTTTCTTTGTTCTAAAATAAATAAATATATATATACACATACATATCCATCTATCAATCATCCTTGGAAATAGTTTAATACTTTTTTTCAATAATGAATATAATTATATTTATCTATTAAAAGAATCTAATGAAACAATTACCTGCACGAAGAGCTCTAATCCATTCAGTTCTATCTTGTTCTCTAGCAGCTACGAGATATAATGTATATTCCTGTCCGGCTTCGCGATAACCGACTTGAAATGGTAGACCTTGGGGTGCACCGCCACCTCCACCTCCACCCCCGCCGCCACTTGAATCACTGCCTGCCACTTCGGTGGCAGTACCCCCAAGTGATGCAGTCTCCACGACGTGTACGCTTTCAACAGCGATTCTGCCGCGTTCTTTGCGCCTCTGAAATTAAAAATTAAATAAAATAAAAGATAGACAATATAAAAACAATAAAATTTATATATATGTCATAGGCATTATATACGTGTTATATGCATTGGGTGAAATATGGAAGCTTTATACTATTATTTTTCTTGGTATACCACTTCATCGATCATATCTAGTGCAGAGACCACCCGCATAGAGAGATAGAAAAAAAAACACTTTTTTATTTTTAGACATTTTTCAGTGATGCAACTACTAGTGCACAGAAAAGATTTGTGCTCTTATAAGCGCTAGACTTTTGCGGTATTCTCTGGATAAAAGAATATTTCTCTTCTTTATTTTTTAAAAACCGGATTACTTATAAGCTTTTTTTTTACAAGCGGCATGACTAAGGAATTAAGGGATGAAAGTGATCGTATATCTTATAAGATTGAATTAAAAAAAGAATTTTTTTAAAATACAGCGTTAAATTTTATTTTACGGAATTAGTAAATACTACAATTAATAAAAAATTAATGCTATGTTATGAAAGTTTAGTGTTAGTAATTTTACTCACAGTATTGAAAAATTATTAAAGCTCAATTAAATTTGAAATATATATGATACAAAAAAAATTAATAAAACTTAAAAAGATTTATAAATTATACTGAATCTCCACGTAAGAATCGTAAATCTGATATTTGATCTTTTTAAAATTTAACTATAAATAATCCTTTTAGAAAACTGAATAATGCCCATTCTATTGAAGATTAATTATTTCGTAATTTTACTTTTGTTCCTATTATTCTAGATGTACAGCTATGGTATTGCTTTTTACGGAATATTCCAACGATCTTTAGGTAAGCGTGTTTAATTCTCGAAATCCCCATTTTCAAACATAAATCTTTTTAATTCCTATATCTGCATTGGCCCAGGCTATATATTGTGATATAGAGAAATCCAATTAGAAAAAAATCGTATGTCAAATAGCAAATGGAAGAATAACAATTAGTTCATAAACTTTTAACCATTATTAAAATCTGTTACACATTATAGTCAAATTAATCATCATTCGAATTTAAGTCACGTCAAATGCGGCTTAACTCAAATGTTCAAATTACATCTACAACTGTACTACTTTTTCTCAATATAGTGTCGATAATGAAAATTGTAGTATTCAAAGCTTTTGGATGAAAATCCATTATTTTTTGGTAGAAACCAAACTCAGACTACGATCACCTTTTTTAATTAATCTTTTTTTTTATATATTAGTAATACTTTGGATTAATTGATTACATATCAATTATTTCTTAATAAAAACTTTTTACACAGTACTATTTATTAAATAACAAAAATTATCACATGAATATTCTATCCAATAAAGAAAATTTAAGTGTTAGGTAAAACTGTTTAACGTGAAGTATGTAGTTAACGGAAAATTTTATTGGATTGAATTTAATTACCACAGAGAATAAAATATCTACACCTATGAGAATTAAATGAAAGGATCAAATTGGATAAACTTTTAAATTATGCTTAGTATTTTATAGCTCGGTGTACGCTAAATTCAGTTAATATTCCATTTTGACATTTAAAATCACAATTCGTAAATTAATACAATGTTATGTTGAAATTCGCTCATAGTATTTAGTAAAATATTATAATATCCATACAATAGATCATATATAAATAATATGTATTTATTTAGAATGTTAAACATTTATAGATCTAATTAATTTTCAACGTCAAATATTGTCATACGATCTTTATTCAATGTAACAGCAGAAATTGCGAATGTTAATTTATTTATAACTCATAAAATGTTATTGAAATCAATTATATTGATAAGTTATATTTATATAAATAAAATTATAAAATAGCAATATCCGACATTTACGTTCATTCTACAAAAAATAATTTAATTTATTTATTGAATTTTTTTTAGAGCTGAAATAATCGTTTTAGTAGATAAGTGAAATAGTTTTAGAAGAACATAAATTAACTTTTACTTCAGGAGAATATAAGGGTACTGAAACTCAGATTCTTTTTTTTTCAACTTTGGAATACTTTTTCTTATATACAATTACGAAGAAAGCCGCATCCATTCGGTTTAACACTCACTTTTTCTAAAGTTATGGGATACTTTGTTTAAATTTCAAGGTCTTTTTAAAGAAAATTGAATTGGCTTTAGACTGGTATAGCTTTTAAACAAATAATTCGAAAAGATTTTTATCGAAACGACATGAAAGTTGAGATCAAAAACTTTCTATTTAAAGAGAACGTGTTTAAAAAAAATAATCGATTAAAAAGTTATTTAAGAATAAAAATAGCAAAATTAACTTTGAGTATGATTATCCAAGCCTATTTTATGCTTAATATCTATATTATTTTTATTGTTTTATCACTTTTTAACATGTTTTTCTTTAACTTGCTGTATGTGCTTTTTTTATGTCATGGAATTGTGCAACTTATTTTTAACACTATTACTAAAAAATCATGGCACGTGCACATCTGTGGTATCAACGATATTTTTTCTTGGAAGCTTCACCACTGAATAGTGTATGAAGTCATTGTATATGATGACGCCTGCTATGTTTTTCTATTAGTTTTTCATATGGAATATTATCAAAATTTATATTTATAAAAGATTACTTTTTTATAATTTATTTTAGGAAAAGCATTTTTTTATTCTTTTTGTTTTATATTGTTTTAGGGGAAAATCTCCTAGAATCATTTATTTACATTCCTTCAAAATAATCTTGAAATATAAACAAAATATAAGTCTATAACTTTAGAAAAATTGAGTGTTAGATCCAATAAAAGCGACTTTCTTCACAATTTTATATCAGAAAAAATATCCCAAAGTTATGAAAAAATTCTAAGACTCAGTACTTTGACAGCCTTCTTGACAGTTCAACAAAGTTATCTTTTTAAAAATTATATAAACGTATATAAAATTAATGCTTGAAAACAGGAAAAAATCTTCTATTACAATATTCAGCATCAGTCATATTTAAACAACGGGTAATGCGGTTTCTCATTCTCAAAGCTTGGCTTTATTTCGCTTCCACCTCACAAAAAGTATGACTTTGACATAGTAATTTAATTATTATTCAGCATTCTACAATACAATATTTTTCTTTCGACGTTTTTAAAATAACTATGCTAAAAAATTAAACAATGAATACGATGAAAATGAAATATTTGCTTTAATTAATAATAAAGAGAATATATGCATATTGCTTAATTATTCATATAGATATAGAATTAATTAAATTAATGGCTTGAATTGTTAAAAAAATTGAATTTAAAATAATAAAACTAAATAAATAATCAAACATATTAATATTCAAAACGATCAAAATAATATCAAGAGTAATTATTTCAAGTGTACTAGCATATAACAAACGCTATGCAAATATTAAACAAGCTCAAAGGTCGTTAGTCTTGGTTACCGGTTAGAGATAGAAAGAGAGAGAGAGAGAAAGTATACATTACACCCAACTCATCTGAGAGTCTTTGATGTTACTTACTTAAATTAAAGGTGTATAGTAAGGTATTAAAGGTTGTAGTATGGTCTTTGATCGAAAATATTATATAAAATGGTTTCTTTTTCAACGCTAATGAACTTTGTTTAATACAATATTACTTTTTTTAACTTTTTTAAACTTTTAAAATTTTTTATATCAAATATTTGGAATAGCGTTTCTTGTTTTCATAGAATTTTAATGTATAATTTAAGTATAATATATTTGGTCAAAATTTATAATCAGTAATTTGTTAATAGTTATTACTGGAGGTGTGCGAGTAGCTCGAACTACGAGTAACTTGAACAAATTACTCGACTCGACGAGCTCGAGTCAAGTATTAACTCGAGGTTTCCGAGTTACTCGAAAAAATATGAACTACTCGAATAACTCGAATTACTCGAATGACTTGAGCTACTCGAATAACTCGAACAATTAAATTGTATTATTCTGTGGTAATTAGTTCTATATTATACGAAACAAATTATTTTTTTACTCTTTTTTTCGTTAACTTGCTGTGAGTTCTGTCTATCCGTCTATTCAGAAGGAATATTGGAATAACTTTTAAACTAACTTCGAGTTGAGTTGAATATTAAACTCGAACTTTTCGAGTTACTTGAATCTACCAAGTAACTCGAGCCATCTGAGTAGTTTGAATTACTCGAGTCATTCATATTTTTATAGCACACTGTGTCCTAAATACGCATTTAGACACACAACTGCCTGTGAACTAAGTAGCCTATTATTGCACACTATGTTCGTCAAACTTTATGCTATACAATAATGAGCTACTATTAATTTTCATGAGAAATCTGTGGCTATTGACAATTGCGAGTCTTCTGAGTGGACCTTTATATCAGATCTCTACTCAGGCCGAAATCTGCTCTAATATCACCCAGTAATCGAAAATTGTTTTCGGTGTTTATGTCACATTCCGTTGGTCTAACACCGAAAACATTTATCTCTTACCTATACACATATTGTTGATAAAGAAAAAACACCTATTCGATCGACGAAGTTACATAGGCAGCGGTCATCCATCCAAGTAATAACCGCGCCCAATGCTGCTTAACTTCGCCGATCGGCTGAGGTGCAGTTCCATAACCCCACCAATGTGCCGGTACACTTTTTAAATTAAATAACAATAGTAAGAACGTGAGATACGAGTAAAATTTAAGTTAATGCCAGTGTAACATATGAAACGAAGAGGTAGTATTATTGTATTATCATTATTATACGATTTAAGTAAATATTTGAAATTACAGTTTCATTTTTTTCTATTTTGATTTATCATTCATGAAATGTTCAAATTTTTTTTATTTATAGTTTTTGCTTTCCTTTCTCGATTTATAATTCACGGAATGCCTAGTATTTGCTCTTTTACAATTTTCGTTTTTATTTTACGAATTATCATTCGTAGAGTGCATAGTTTTTGTTAATTATTGATTTTTAAGAGTACTCATGTAATGCGGCGAATTTATGACACTTGTGCTATAATAGTTATATATGTCCTTTGGCCGTATTCAGGTGGAATATGAATCGAGGACAATGTTTGTCGCTTGAGCTGAAATTGCCGAGGGCGCGCGAAGCGCGCCCGAGGTAGATTTCTGCTCAAGCGGCAAACATTGTTCGAGATTCAGATTCCACCTGAATAAACGGCCAAAGGACATAGATGATTTTATGTCCGAAGTAGGCCGTATGAGAAAATATAACTTATTAGTTCAAAATATTATTTTTTTTTTCAATACTTTTAAAATTAAATTTTAGTTCTATTGATTTTTTCTTTTGTTTCTTAGATTGACATTTTGTAATGAGTATAGCTGCTGTCGAAGCGCGAGTCATTTTTTTTTCACTAACCTACGTTCAATATGATTGCTCTTTGACATATTGAACGAATCATAGTAGGATCAGTGATGCCATATTGATTTCTCCTGAGACATATTGAGTCTCAATATGTCTCAGGAAGACATATAATTCTTGCAATAAGTCGTGGAGCGCGTCTGAGACATATGGGATGCCAATACAAATTTAGCATGCTCTTTACATACTGACACGAATACGGCCTACGAGGATATAAAATAGTATACGATACTTGAGACTTAAGTGGCCCATTGCACGACGTGATTATCGCCCGAGCGTAGCGAGGGCGATAACTTCACGTCGTGCAATAATGGGCCACTTAAGTCACATGTATCGTGATATACTATTTCGAGTAGTTCGTATTTTTTCGAGTACTTAAGGATCTCGAGTACTCGACTCGAACTCGAAGAAAAAACTCGACTCGGCTATTCGAGTATTTGCACACCACTAGTTACAACTATCAGTTTTTTAATTTAACAGCAGTTTAAATTGGTTTATTACGGATAATCAATAATAGAGAAATTATGAGATTTTAAAATTAATAATCTAATAGCATGAAACAATTTGTTATTATAGCATTATAGTTTCACATTAAATAATATAGTCCTAGATAGTTATCTTAATTTTAACGACACCATTACCGTTTAAAGCTTAAATTGAAATTTGTTTTATGTGAAGCTTTATACAAGTAGACTAAGATTTATTGAAATCTCTTAGTAAATTACTTGCATTAATTTTTGAAAAGTTATTTTTACTATCTATATCTTTATTCACTTTTTGTAAAGCGATATTAAATATTTTTAACAGTACCATAAACGATCTTTTTTTAATCTTTGTTGGCAGAAAATTATTTTGGATTCATTTTCCTTCACATTTTATTCATTCAATGTGAGACTAAATATCAAAGAAAAAAATTAACACATTTTCCATTGAGTACAACAGACGTTTTGAATGAAAAATTCAAAATTAGCATACGACTGTGGTGTTAAGCATAGCAAAGTACAAAAGAGAATCCAAGTGCCTGAATTTGACATAAGTAGAGTTAACAATGTGTACTCACAAGAACAATGTCCGATTTCATTCCTTGTTGTTTGGAGGGGGTGTTGTACATACAAGATAACATGCTGGGAAGTACGTGAAGGTAATATAAGTTAGCATGTGCATGTCTGTCTATGTGGGACTTTTAGTTGGACAGTTATCAGAGCAAAAGAGAAAGATAAAGAATACATTTTAGTTCTCTTTAAAGTTTATACAATATATATATGTGTAAGAGTATGTACGTAAGTGTACGTATGTATATTCAGAGCTTGCAAAAGAGAAGAAGAGCTTTAAGCTCATAAATTTTCTAGTCTAAGCGCTTCGTCACGTTCGCTTTGATTTTTTATTAAAAAGAAAATGTTTAAGAGGCCAGGGGTCTATCCGAAGAAGCACATACTCTTCATTCTATGCTTACTTTCAATTTTTTTTACTCTCTCCTCATACTTTTCGTTCCTTTCTCTCTTTTTCCTAATTTCTTCTTTTTTTTGTGTAGCCAGTAGCTTCGTTTATTTTTTCTTAGCTTACGAATCTGACAAGAGACTCTCTTGCAAGCTCTCTTTTTTCCCTTATAACTTGAACATATACAAGCTTTCTGTTGCGTCGACGAACCGAAAGAAAGGAAACTAAAAAAGAAAATTAAATAAAATAAAAAAAAGGAACGATCTCTAACCGTTTTACTTTTACTCTATTCTTTTCTTCTTTTTTCGACTTTCGCTACCCATTTCATGGTAGGATAATGAATTATAGAAAAGGTTTTAATTCTAAAAGTTTTCGAATTTTACCTCACTCGACTTTCTTGGAATTAATCTTTTTTTTCTCTTTTTTTGACTGCCGATTCCGCCAATGCTTAGACAAACAAAGAGAATAAAAAAAACTTGATTGCAGTGAAAAAAAAACTTGGTTGGATAATCAAATGATTAATTATTGATTTAATTGGTAATTCAAAACTAACTTGTTGATTAAATTTTTTATCTTTTATTTCATTAAAAGCAATAATGAAATCACGTATTTTTATATTTATTCATCAGATGTTAAAAATAATAAAACCTAAAAATAAATTATTTTGAAATATGAATTTATTGTTATAAAAACTTGATAAAAAAGTTATTTAAAATTGATGGACTCATATTGCAAAAATAATGTTTGAAATTATACCATAACTCGGTTTTCCGCAATGTTAACACGCGTGTGTAGCTTTTAATAAAAGTTATAAATAATTAAAAAAAATTTTCTCCTGAAAATTAATGCAGCGTATAATTTTGCGCACGAAATATAATCTGGCAATATACAAGGCGTACGTCATTAATGAATAAAATGCAATTTTCGTTGAAATGAATTGTAAAAAGTTTGCATTAAACGTGAACCTCAATAACAGGGTTAACAATGTCTTCGACCCAAAAATAATATTTTTTGTGCTTGGTATACAAAAAAAAAGAGAAAGAGAAAGAAAAGTTCAAAACAAGCCAATATTTTTGATATGCACAGAATGAACGTACCACGAAAAAAGTAATTATACGATCGATTGTGTATGTCGCTTACACATAACGTTTTCCCGTCAACAATTTTGTTTTTTATTTTTTACTTTTTACGAGAACTGAAGAAAAATTAAAAAAAAAAAAGAAAAAAACTAGTAATTAAAGGTTTTAACGAAATCTGGGCTTTACGCGTAGATCAAAATGTAGGTTAAAATAAGAGCGCTCGACGCTTAATTAATGTAAGCACGTAGCCTATGGGTTCGACCGCTATACCTTTAATACAATAGAGATCATTACAAGTGCGGCATGCGCGCGTTAAATAAAAAGTAAAAAATCAAAAGAAAGAAAAATCGCATAGAGAAAAAAAAGAGAAACATGCATAACGTTTTTCTAGCAAGCTTTTCTTTTTATCCTTTTTTCCTTTTTTTATTACACGCGTAAAAAATGCAGATAATTTTCTATTTAAAGAATTTCTTGCATTAATTATGTGTTTTAGATAGGTCAAATGAAAAATCATGAGGGGAAAATTCCCGAAAATGTATTTATTTCAAACAAAATCATTTATTTATAAAATTTAATTTTAATTTATTTTATTTATTACCTAATTTTAATTAAAGTTCTATTTTTAATTTTTGAGTATATACAAAAGAATGAATTCAGGTATATTTTAAATTTTATGGTTATGTTTTATAAATTATAAAAATAAAAATGTTATGATTCTTATTAAATTCTTATTATGCTTATCATCAATTAATATTAGCTTTTTAATATGTTTTAAAAGCTTAAGTATTTAATTAAGAATTCATATCCTAACAAAATTTAACAGTACCTTGTCTCTATAAAAATATGTAATAATATTTATAAAGTGGAGTATATTTTTCTACATATTCATTTGATGTGATATTATAAAATTAATTATAATAACTTTAAAGAAAAGAAGGGAAAGATCTCAATGTAATTTAAATTTTAATTAAAATTTTTTGAGTAAAATGATATTATATCGGCACTTTCAACGTGTCTGACATGAACGCGATCGTTACTACTGACACACTATACCGAGAGACTCATTTTAAAATTAATTATAAAAAATATTTAAATTATTCATTTAAAACAGATAATAATTCATAGAAGTTAAGTTTTTTTTCTTCTAATATGTAATTTGTAAAAAAGACTAAAAATATTATTCTTCAAAATATTGATATTCATTAAGATTAAAATTTCTCTATTTTCTAATCTAAAATAAAATTAATTAAAATAGATTTAAAGAAGAATTAATACGTATTTACAATGATGTCTTGATCATAACTTAACATTTTTCTATCCGATGAATACTGCTTTATAATCATTCGCATAAATTTGTCCGTAAAATTACCGTAGTTCAACTAAATTAATTCCGAACGCACCCCGGCGGCGTATAAAAATTTTAATTTTTCTAATAAAGTTAAATAAAAAAGATAACGTCATAAATTCTTTATAATTAATGTTCAAAATTTTCGCTTAATAGCCCCATTTAAGCTTGATAATTACGACATATTTTTAAAGAAAAAATTACGTTTTAAAAATGCATAATACGGTAACTTTTTAATAAACTAAAAATTATGCTTCAATATCGCCCGGGCTCCGACTTTTATCGGTATAAAGTGTAATAGCCTCTCAAGAATCATGAAAGAATGCAAGTATAACGAGGATAAGAAGGAGATAAAAAAAGGAGGCAAAGGTTGTATAACAAAAAGAAGATGAAAAAAAAAATTCTAAGATTTACTCGTAAAATATTCCAACTTTTATAAAAAAAATTGAAGTTTTCTCTCTCTCTCCTTCTCTTTTTTATTATTACCATTTGCAATAAAGGAAAGTATATAGAATATCGCTTAATACCTTGAAGCTTCAATAATTCATGCGCCGAGAATTGGAAAGAATAAGAGAGAAAAAAAGTAAGGGCGGCACACGATAGGAAATCCACTTAAAAGCACATGGAATTTCTTAAGCCTTTTTCTAATACTTGGTGCTTTACGGTCGACGAAAAAAATGAACCATTTTCCTTCAAAGTATTATATCGTATCTTTTCATGATTTTTCTTAGCGCTACTTTATTTTTTCTTTTATTGCATAATACATAACACATAGGACTGGTTATATCAGAAAGTCGCAGCGCTTTTGTCCAGATTTAAAAGTAAAGAAAAAAAAGAGTATATATATTTATAAAGAAAATACACGCAGAAGCGAAATAAATAAGGCTTTTCGACGACTTTTCGATAAACGGATTTTCGTGTTTCTTCAGTTAGACGGAGTGGCAGGTTTCAAATTCGATGCTTGAAAGAGATGTAGAATGAAACTCAGTATTTTATTTGCTGACTTACTAGGAAGAAAAGATTGTCCCTTTATTTTTTTATTTTTTCTTTCCTTTCTTTTTTTCTTCTTTTTTCGAAGTGAGATTTTGATGAATAGACAAGATTTATTGTGGCTTTTGAGGGTAAAATCAAGTAGATAAAGTAGGATGAATTATTATAAATATAACGTTTTGGTTAAGTTTTGAATAGAAACGAAAAAGATTTAATTTTTTTCTGTGAAATTGCATACTTGTTGTTAAGATAGATTTAAAGATAGAAAGAAAGTTTTACAAACTTGACAATAATTACGAGATTTAACCAATTAAAAAAGTTCAAAATAAGCTAGCAAAATTTTAATGAAAAAAAAATTATATTAAAATGAAACATGTTCTTAATTAAATTTTTAAAATCATATTCCAAAGCCTAAATTTTTTGAAAACATTAAAATAGCAATATCTTTCACAATATAATATTAAACTTTTTTCCGGTTAGCAATAAAAATGTATTATTAATTATTAAATCTTAAAATAAACTTTAATTGTAGCAATATTTTCAATAATTTTCACAACAAATATTAATTATGCAAAATATGTATATTTTATTTAAAAAAAAACTCTTTTTAATCTTTCATTTAATTAAAGAGTTAAAAAATAACCATTTTAATCTATTCAATTCTAAATGGAAACAGTTAATAAATTGCCATATTTTTAAAATAAATTATAGACATGTCATTCACACGCAAAGATTTACAAAATGTGCGAGCTCTGCAAAAAGTGTAAATGTAAAAATTTAGCCTACAAATAAAATCATATCTGAGTAATTAATGAAGTTTTTGAAAGCTCACCTATCCTCAAAGTAAACTACTCATTAGCAGGAATAAAAAAAAGCTCACGAGCTTTTACGTGAAAACGCACATATATTCTGAAATAGCACATTTTACGCGATGCTTTTAAATTGAGAATATAATATTGCTCATGGAAAAAATACTGTAAGCGTACTTCATTACTATTCATAAATTAGTAACTTAATATTTAGAAAATCATAATATACATTTGAAAAATCAAAGACGTTAGTATTCATTTAATACAATTACGATATTAAGCTAATGAAACTTGATTGAAAAAAAAGAAATTTAATTTAACCATCTCTTTTTGATATTTATTTAAAGTGAAAATCAGCAATCTTTATTCAACTTGATTATTGACAACGATGCTACAACTTCATTTCTCATTTACATAGGAGATAAAAGTATGTCACTGGGTTACGGAAATGATTTCATGAAAATTGATGCGCCGCGCGCACGAAAAACTTTTTGAATATCCGAAAGAGCTGAGTTTTAAGAAAAGACGCTATATAGGGGGATAAATAAGTAGCGTTTGGTCATATTATATATTTGTTATTTTCACATTTAAGAAAATTCAGATGTTAAGATGTACTTATAAATTAGAATTTATCAACTTTAATGTTACCGAGTATTTATTGAAGAATTGTTATGCAAATTTTATATAGTTTAGTATTCAGTTTTTTATCAAAGATTTTATTTAAAAATTAAGAGAAATTTAGTTATTTAGTGAATTAAATTATAGTAAGTTATGCTGTATTTATTTGAAAAAATGTTTTTATTTACTTTGAAATAAAAGCATATTAAACGTTTG
Source organism: Anastatus disparis (assembly GCA_017163975.1). NCBI lineage: Eukaryota > Metazoa > Arthropoda > Insecta > Hymenoptera > Eupelmidae > Anastatus > Anastatus disparis. The sequence continues at coordinate 3,961,248 of JAFFSR010000381.1, forward strand.
TTCAAATATAAAAAAATGTAAATTTTTTATTTTTAAACATTTTTTTTTAAATTTTCATTTGAATTGTACATTTGAATTTAACACTTATTGTAATGTGAATTATATATACGTATTGAAATTTGTAAAAGTATCAAAGAATATGATCGAAATATCGCTATGAAAATGTTAAAATTTCGAATATAAAAACTACTCTAATGTAATATTTTATTCAAAATGGAGATAAGCGATTCTTATAAGTTCCACATTGCACATACTACATATGTAAAATTTATTTCTTGCCGTCGTAGAAGAATATTTTTTTCTAAAATTTCTATTTCAAACCATAATCTTTTACATGTTTTTCATATTTTATATTTTGTTTGATATTACATTTACATTTTATTCTTAAAATTCTTTCCTAATTAAGCATATTACATATTTAATTTCGAAGACGAGAAGAACAGAAACATTTAGTATGAAAACGAAATTTTTTTATTTACCTTCAAACCATATTTTAAGGATATCCTTGAAATTAGCATAGTCCTAGGAGGGTTACTTGAAAGCAAAGTTAAAAGTCACCTCATCAAACATTTATGAAAACACAACAGAGACCTATTAAGTTCCTTCGAAATTAAAAAACTCTTTCACTAAAATTTAGTCTAAGTTTATGCACTGTTCCGTTTAAAGAAAAGAAGAAAAAAAAGGCCAAGCTCAGGATCAGAAGGAATAAGAAAAAAAGAAGAGAAGAAATTTTAAAATCAAGCTAGTTTCCATTACACAAGCTATTTTTTTCTTTCGCCGCTCACTTTTCTTACGCCGAGAGAAGAAAAAAATATATAATGCCGCACGTATTCAGCAAGGCAGTTTAAGAAATGTGCTTGGATGAGTGAAAAAAAACACACTAGGTAATAAGCACTTTTTTTTATTTTTTCTTAATGGAAAATACAGTAGAGCTTTTTAAAGAGACAGAGAAGTTGAATGTATATAATAAAAAAAGAGTAGAGACTATCTCGTATATATACAAGAAGAGCTGTTTCTTTTGGATTAATGGGAAAGTCGTAGAGAGCACCAGCGTATTCCCAAAAGACCCTGACGCTTGATACCGCAGTATAGAAGAAACTAAAAAGAGGAAACGACACGAGTTATAAAAAAAAGAAGTTCCTCATTCCATAGTCTTCCTCTTTTAGATGTATTCAACAGAAAGCTTTTTCCAAACGAACAAAAGCAATCGAAATTAACATCAACGTCATCCCAAGCAAGTTATACACGTTTTTTTCTTTTTTTTCTTGTATACATAGATATGCTTGTGGCCTAGAATTATTATGAGATTCTCATCCCTCTTTACTCTTTTCTTATATACGCTTGCCTATTATATCTTGCCCCATTCAGAATAATTTCTCCTACTGCACAGAACTTGAAACTTACGAGAGAAGGCCGTTCGCTCAGGTTCTTTATTTTTTTTTCTCTCTCTTATTGCACTTGGGGATTCCAACGGAGAGTTTTTCATTAAAACTCGCTTGAGAACTGCCGAATATTGCCTAAAGTCAGAAAGATAGGAATACTACGTATATAGCCTTTTTTTAACTTTACTATAAAAGGCAAGGGAAATATGTAAGGTTGATTATTTTTTTCTTCCTACATTACGTTGGTTTCTGCTCTACTCATTTGCTTGTTTCGTTTTTTTTTTAATCCGGGCTGGAAATGCTTTTATTTTCCTTTTTTCAAATAAATTAGTTTGGGTTTACTTGCAGAGAAAGTTTTTTGGAGCTTTAATCGAACTGCGTAGGATTGCACACACAGTGTAAGCTTTGCGTGCACATCAAACGTATGTAAAACTTTTTTCACGACGAGCTTTAACAATTTTTTTTATCCAATGACGACTTAAAGGGTAAATTTGCTTGAGATTTTTTTGGAGAGAAAAATTTAAATTGAAAAATTTTTTAACATACGTATATACTTCTTTAGAAAAGGTATAAAAATTTATTCTTTAGATCGTAATAGGTAATAAACCATTCATTAGATATCTTTCAATGCTTAACTTAAATTAATTCAACCTAACTTTTAAAGATCATTAAAAAATCTATAAAGTTTTCCCAGTGAGAAAAAAGTTTATCAATAAAGTTATAGATAATACGAATTAGAGATAACTTTTGAAAATTTTGAAAAGTTAATAACTTAATTAGCCTAAATAAGTTAAATCCTAATCGAGTATGAAATATAAATATTTGAAAATCCTTTCAAATCTATTTTTCTCTTTTCGTTAAATTGGATAATCTTTTATACATTTTTTTAAATTTAACAGTTTTAAATTGTTCACGAATAAATATATTTTAATTTTTTATAACAAAGTTGACATTAACTTATAATCTTTAAAATAAATGTTTATAAATTTTAACGCAACTGAAAGTTTAACTAGCACGTTTCGGATTAAGTTATCATGAATTTCTCACGTTTATTTTATATAGTTAACTGAAATATAGGTTACATTCATATTTTTTTATATAACTGAAAGTGTAATTAATAAACATTTTTAATAGCTATACTAATAACAAACGTAGAATCAATACTTGTGATTTTTACTTCGATAATATCGCACATAATGTTTTGCTTTTATTTTAATATAAAAATATAAAAATAAATAAAAATACTAAAAAGCTAATAATTAATTTTCTCGCACTCAGAGCGCAAAATACTATTTTGACCAGCTGTTGTGAGGGAGCAAAATACCTCTTTGCCTCCCTAGGGAGCAAAATGAATTCGAACTTTTAACAGGCTCGATAATGTAACCCGATATTTTTATACATCAGTCAGTGTGTGTAACTCGATGCTTTTTATACATCAGTTAAGTGCTTCACTTAGAATGGTCAATTCTGCGAATTGTAAATTCTGCGAATTACAAGTCAGGGGTGAACAAATTCCTCGAAAAAGTTCACATATATCAGTAGCAACTTTCAGTCTATTTAGCATTGATTTTTTCGAGTATTATTTATGTAATATTTAATCTTCATCGAAGACATTTTCATATCCTTATAATATCAGCCAAGTATTCAACGCCGAATCGTAAATTCTCGGAATTACAAGTTAACGATGGACGATTTCCGCGAAAAATGTTAAATTTGAATAAATCAAAATTTAATTTAATTTTTAATGTATTATAAGAAAAATATATATATATAGTATTGAAATAAAACGGAAAATTTTATCCCATAAAAATATAATTTATTTTCATGGAATTTTAATTTAAGAGCAGGCCGGATTCGCTGTCCTTGTCTAACTGAGATTTTTGTTATTTACTCAAGTATTACGGTGAATGTAACGGTGAATCTGCAAATTAAAAGCTGAGCGCAATAGATATTATTATTACAAATATTTATGCACAAGAAGAAAAAAATCTATCGCTTTGTTTTTCTTGTGCATAGATGTTCATAATAATAATATCTATTGCGCTCAACTTTTAATTTGAAGATATACCGATTAATACTTGAGTAAATAACAAACAACTCAATTGTTACTCAGTCAATATCAGGTTCTACTCTGGCCTGCCGTTAATGGTTTTATTAATTTTATTTTTATATTAGTAATATTATTTATTTTTTTGGAGGGGGGCGCTGCCCCTCTGGCAGGGGCTTCGCCCCTGCACCCCACCGGGGCTCCGCCCCTGGAACCCGTCCTGCGCCCCGACCTCGACTACCTCTTACGATCTTGATAGCCTTCGAACAAGATTGTACATGCTATCACAGACGCAAGTTTGTCATTCTTAGAATTTTGCGCACTTGTTAGAAAAATAATATTTTTGATGCTCTTCGCGTGAGAAAATAGTATGCGCAACGCGGGAGCATATAGGTGTTTGTCGACTCGTGCGATTTGTCGCTCTCGCTACGCTCGAGCGACAAACACGCACTCGTCGGCAAACACCTATTTTGCTCCCTTGTTGCACAATGTACTATTATATGTACATAAATTATTGTTTATAATTGATTAACAGTTTAGTATTAAATATCTTTTTCCCATACATTTTTTTGCAAAATATTCTCATCAAAAGTATCATCATTGTTCAGTTTTTAATGCAGTATTAATGTTAATATCCTGCACAGAACGCTAAAATGTCACATCCAATTACCAACGTTTAAAGTCACGCTCACTTAATTATTATCAATATTTAATTTATTAATATCTAGATATTTAAAGAAACTTTTATAAACTTTGTAAAAGTTTAAATAATAGTAAATGTACAATTAGAGGAATTTTTTTTTAATTAGCCAAAGATTCATATCAAAACTCGAGTGTTTGGGAAGTTCTGTCAATAGTTAGAACGCTTATTCTATGTTACGTAAAGAGCTGTTTGTCTTGTGCGTACTTCAACAAATCTGCCCAAGAATATTACCGTAATTAGGTAAATAATTAGCAGTTATTTTTGTTGAATGTAAGAAATGAATTATGAAAAAGATTATATTTTTTCTCTGCATTAAAATTAAATAGCTAATTATTATCTAATTAATTAAAAATATTTATCATTATTAATTACTAATTATAAACTTGAAAAATTATATAAAATAATTATTAAATATTACTACACATTGTAGAAATTATATATATATAACTATTTTTAAAAAATCGATTCATTTTATATTTTAACATGGAAAGATAGTTTTATGATTTTGAAATAGCAAATTAACACTTGAAAATATGAAGTCTATATGAATTTTTTTACAGATTCAAATTTGCATCAGCTACATGCCAGAGCGCTTTGAATTTAATGTGACTCGCGGGAATTGTTCCAGTGTCGTCATTATTAATCGATGATAATTTTTTCAGTTCGTAAATACATGCTTAATAGCTCCACATTTATTATTATAATATTTTCATTAAAAAAAAAGAATCAAAATACATTTTTTAGGCTGATCTTTTAACATAGTTTACTATCAAGGAGAGTAACCCTTGTTTGGGTCATGGATCTTGCTGTAACTTGCGGATATGTTTTCATACATACAATTATAAAAAAAGCCGCGAACATTTGGTCTAACGCTCGATCATTCAAAAATGATGAGCTATTTTGTTCAATTTTCAAAGATTTCATTGAAAAATCATTGTTTATAATAACGAATATTACTCTCCAATGAGAGCTTCTAATTTCATTCTGCAACATTCTAGTAAAAGTTGAGATTAAATCCTTTTGATAAAAAAAATGTTTAAAAAGCTCAACCCGTTCAAAAGTTATGGCAAAATGAAAAACGTGAAAAAAATCAGCACAATAATTCAATCAAAATTAAAGTTTAATTTGATGTTAATTTTTATAAAAATTTTTATTTCTCTATAACTTTTGAACGGGTTGAGCTTTTTAAACATTTTTTTTTATCAAAAGGATTTAATCTCAACTTTTATTAGAATGTTGTAAAACGAACTTAGAAGCTCTCATTGGAGAGTAATATTCGTTATTATAAACAATGATTTTTCAATGAAATCTTTAAAAATTGAACAAAATAGCTCATAATCTTGGAACGATCGAACGTCAGACCGAATGTTGGCGGCTTTTTTCATAATTTTATGTATGGAAACATATCCGCAAGTTACAACAAGATCTGTGACCTCAAGAAGCGATAGTCCTTGCAAGTAATACATAAGTATTTTCATTATATCACTCTGATTAAAATTATTTTTTATAAAAATGAATATTTGTGTTTTAAATTTTTAATTATTTCTTAATTTTTTTGTTTCATAAAATGTCTTGAAAGAATCTAAGTGCATATTATCAATTTACGATATTCATAGTAACGAATAATAATGTCGTATATTATTTTATTGTTATGTATGTAATCATCCAATGTAAAGATAAAAAATAAAATTACAATTGATTGCAAAAATTTTTTAAACATACGGGTATTTAAGATAATATTTCATACTATGTATCATCCAATTTACTATAGTTTATATCTAAAGTGTATACACAATAGCATTTCAAATGTTAAATAATAAATGGCTTTTTATTTTTTATCGAACAAAGAGAATACCATATCGAAACTTTAAAATCATGAAATATTTGACTGAAATTTACTTGACATCGGGAAAAAAATCTCTATATACCGGATACTCGAACAATTTTATCGTGATATGTAAAAATTCTTTCGGTGCAGACACGTTTATTGTTTGCGAAATAATAAAGATAAAAAATATAAAGTTTATAGTTCGTTCAATAAATATCAAAACTAAATAATACAAAAAATATAAAAAAAAAACAATAGAAAAATGTGATATCAATACATAAATGTCAAATTCTTCATGGGACATACGATAAAAGTACACAAAACAAATTAAACATTTATTTTCAATATACAAAGTTAAATCGACAATTTCGAATAGGCGAAAATTACCAGTTATTTGAATAATAGACAGAGAAAATCCCAGAATAGTAAATTTAATCAAGTATTCAGCAACATTACATGAATCCACATTTCATGTCCAAATATTGACATTCCTACTAAGAGACTAGTGAAACCGATTATTTTTTAGTACGTAAACATCGTATATTATATCTAGAAATCTGCAACTACAGATATTTTTAATACTTTATAATTTTTTTTTTTTTTTTTTTATCAAACTCACATCAAATTTGATTTTTTCGTTTATTGAACTAACAAGGAAAGGCCATGACATTTGGATCTCTGATTTTCTCCTAACTTTGAGATATTTTTTCTTATATAAAATTATGAAAAAAGCCTTACGGTGCAACTCACGATTTTTACCAAGTTATCAGCAGTTTTGTCTAAATTTTAAAAAATTTGCATCTTTTATAGATAAACATTTTTTAAGTACTTATTCTAGAAAGGTTTTTATGAATTGCATATTAAAGTTGAGATTAAAACCTTTCGATTAAGGTGTAAAACGGATACTACACCTGTACTCTTAAATATTGACTATCTTTTTATATTATTGCAAAATTTTGAGAAAAGAAATGCATTAGTTTGTAGTATTTACCACGAACATTATTCAGTTAAATTTTCAAATAAATTTATTCATTAGTTTTTCATAATATTAGATTTGTTGTACAAAATCAAAAAATTTTAATATTTAATATTGAAACCCAAAATTCTGAAAAACCAATGACTAAATTTATTAGAAAATTCAACTAAATAATCTTCGTGGTAAATACTACAAGGTAAAGCATTTTTTCCCTCAAATTTTGCAATAACATGAAAAGATAGGCCAAATTCATGAGTTTAGATGTAGCGTCCGTTTTACATCCCCTTAAAAAGAAAACGTGTTCAAAAAGCTGCAGTTGTTAAAAAGTTATAAGGGATTAAAAATGGTGCAAATATTTAGATAAAAATATGCATAGAAAATAAATGCTGCATTTTAATTTAAATTTCATCTTAATTTTCATTCTTTTATAACTTTTGAACAACTTTAGCTTTTTAAACATGTTTTTTTTAATCGAAAGGTTTTAACCTTAACTTTAATATGCAATCAATAAGAACCTTATAGAATAAGTACTTCAAAAAATGTGTAACTATAAAAAAGATGCAAATTTTTTAAAATTTAGACAACTGCTGATAATTCGGCAAAAATTGAAAGTTGCACCGTAGAAATAAGGCTTCTCTCATAATTTTATATAAGAAAAAATATCTCAAAGTTAGGAGAAAATCCGAAACCCAAATGTCATGGCCTCTCCTTGTAAGTTATTCATTAGAAGAATTCCATAAAAAAAACTTAGAAAAACGAATAAAAAAAAGTTTTAGATATTCACAAAAAAGAGCTCAAAATATATAAAAACTCGTTGAAATCGTCGTTGGTACATAAAACCGGTATACCATACGACCCAGTAAAAGTGAGGAACGTTTATTCGCCCGTAATTCTTTGCTCGCTTGTACCACTAAAATATTCAGTAGAAGAAAAAAAATACGTGAAGGGAAACGTCACAACTATAATACGTCTACGCTAGAATACCATCACATAATACTTTGTACAGATGAGAATAAAAAGAGAAAGAAAAAAACCGAGGGTAAAAGAAACGGTAGTGAAAAAAAAACTAGTGCGCGTGGTAGTATGAGTCAACGATCCGGTTTCTCACCTCCGTAGTATCCTCGGAGGCGCGGATGACAAGTGATTCCGCTGATGCGGAATTAGGTCGTGCTAACTGTGATGACGCCATGGGGATGGTGAACAATTTAAATGTGGCGTTAAAACGCACACCTCTTTTATACCCACGTGGACCAACAATGTCACTTCACTTCTCTTCCTTTTCCGTTCTTTTTTTTTCTTTAGCTTCTTTATTCCTACACTATTTTTTCACTTTTTTTTATTCTTTCTTAGCTTCAAGTACTTATGTATCACTTGAAAAAAAAGATACCCGATCGATCCAAGGTTCTCCAAAACCTTGTTACGTATGAATAGTTGCTGATTGCACAATATCTTCTTCTTTCTTTTTATCACATATATGTACACATGTGTATATAGGCAATTGCGTTGTTAGAAATGTGACGAGTCCAAGTATTCCAAACACCCCTTTCTATTTTCGATATTTCAAAAATTTCCCGCCTAATATATATTATCTAAAACTCGTTCTCCAAACGATACCAAAATAATAATACTAATGATCACAATATTTTCAGAAAAACATGTGTATATGAGAATGGCGAACCAGTGTATTGCAACGACCTCGTGGTTACTTTACTACGAATGCGCGCAAAAAGCTCATTTAAAGCTTTTATTATATATGTATATGTATATATAATGAAAATATTTGTTATAATGAAAGTGCTTGCTTCTCGAAGCAGCAACGGCTACCGACTGAGAGAATTACTAGAGAGGGTTGGACCAGAAACGCCAGCAGCAGTAGCAAGCAGGCGGGCAGGCAGGCAGCAGCATCAGCTATAGCAGTATTGCAAAGAGGGAGAGGGTTGGTAGCAGGCGCCTGCGCTGCCAATTTTCCACATGGTCCTAGAGAGTATGTAATGCTTCTTCTTCTATTTCTCTCTCTCTCTCTTATTCTTTCTTTATCTAAGCTTACTCGTTTCCTCTTCCCTTAAAGCTTTTGCTATATAATACCTTCCGGACTAAAACTTTACCTCCTTTGTATATTTATATATATATATAAACACACAATCTTTACAATTGCTCAACGTCCATTGCTAAACTATATTTTGCCATTTCTATAGCTTTGGAAGAGGAAAAGGAGTTTTTGTACAATGTGTATATAACTCTTTAGCTTTTAAACGTTGATATGAGCAAATTCTCATTTACGATTTGTTTGCAGGACTACAAGAAGCAACGTTGTTGCTTTTCAACGATGTGTACTGACACTTGGCTTATTTTGTTTACTGATTTTAATTGGGATTTCGGAGCTTTTTTAAAGGCAATTTAAATAAGGAGATACCTTAATTGTATTTATTTAAATTTCAATTATTATTTATAACTTAAATTCGTTATTTACGATGAAAGAATTTAATAAATTTCATAGTTTCAAAAATTAAAAATACGTCAAATGTAGTTGTCGTAACTGTTTATTCATGCAAACAACATTTATAAGATTAACGTGATTCTGAATATTTTTTCAAATTTTCATACATTTTAAGCAATGAATATTAAATATTAAGTTTGAATGACATACAACTCTATTAAATAGTTTGTTTTATATAAAACGCGAATACTAATATTATTAATTCAAAATAAAATGAATAATTGTTTGATTCATTTGTTTCTATATTAAAAACAATATAAATTTATTAAAGTAACATAAAATTATATTTATTATTAAAAATTCATAGAAAATGATATCTTGAAAATAGAAGCACCAAATTAATCAATAATTTTTCAAAATAATAAACGATGGCTCAGTCGACTAAAACGCAAGCTAGTTGACTCTTCGGCGCAAATTCCATCTCCAATTTGGTCACTTTTTTATCGATTCTATCGTGGGATGACACTATGTTAAACAACATATCAAAATTACCTTAGCTAACATATATTTAATAAACAAACGCTGGTAGAAATGTAACCATTAAAAATAAGGTATATAAAAATTTAAGGTTATTAGTAATAATAATGCCAAAGAAATGGTCATGAAATGTTAAAAAAGAGTTTCCATTTCTACTGGTCATAAAATGGTAATACAAAGCGTTTTAATTTCTACCAGGGAATATGTCTGTAAAATAAAAAAAAAGTTATTTTACTATTTTATATTCTGTAATTATAAATAATCTGTATAAAAAATAAGTCTAAAAATTAAGCATCACATTAAATTAATAGTTTGGAACTGTTTTGACGATTACGAATACCCAATTTTTTTAAATATTTAACCTATGATAAAAAAAAATATTTTAAAAATTAAAAAATTTATCGAATTTTTCAGCTTGACTAAAAATTTTGACAAATAACTAAAATGATAACGCAAGTCAGAATCACATAAGCATTCGCCAAGGATTACATTTGAAATTTTGGTGATAATTATGACAAAATATTTCACATTATTAATATTATTAATAAATGTATCGTATTTGAAAATTGATATTTTATCATATCAAATTCATTATAAGTACCTAAAATGTTATTAATATTAATAAATAATTCACTATAAGGCATTTTGTTTCATTCCTGAAAATTTATTGTCTCTATTTGTTATAAATACTTATATAAATGTTAAATAAATGCATTCGTATTTTTCTTTTGTTCGTCATTTTAAGCTTAATTTATTTAAGTATATATTAAATATTATAAGTATTCTTTATTTTAAATAATTACATAAATAATGACCAGATCAACAAAAATATTTCATATTTTTGCAAGATAAAAAGAAAAACAAGACGATCATGATGATAAAATATTTCTTTAGGAATAACTCGTATTTCGCGAATTTAATTATAAAAGATAAAGACGTTTTTAGAATAGTTTTTTAAAAAATTTGATAGCAAACATTCATTTACATACAAACTATACAAAAATTTATAATATGTATAAATTTTTAATAAATCCCAATTCAAACTTAAGGGTAACTGCAAACTTTTTATTATATTTTCATTCAATTTCCTTACACTTTTTTTGATTATTTAAGATGAAAAACGAAGCCTATATATTAGGAACTATAGAATCTTGGCGAAACGACTTCTGTGCACGAGCAACGAAAAACTTTTCTATTAACATAGACTTTTTGGCCTCGAAGCATCCCTCTTCTTCTTCTTTTTCTTTCAAACAGCATAATAAATTGATCTTCCGCCCTAAAGGTTATCTCATTCTATCTCTCACTTCCTTCTTACTAATATTATACACATATATGAAAAGGTAAGATAGGCCTTAGGCTAAGAAAGAGAGTAGTAGTAGCTTCTCTCGGACTTTGGCCCATATTATGAGCGCAGATTGAATGCATACCCTATATATATACATATATATATATAGAATGAAGAGAAGTAAAGTCTCGACGTCTTATTAGGCAAAGGCAAACCCCTCGATTTTCCTTTCCTAACTTTACCTTTAGGCAATTCTCTCTTACTCCTTTCTTTACTGTCCTTCTTTCTCATTCTATTCATTCAAGGGGATGATGCTGTTCTCCTCCATACATATAAGTTTTGTAAGAAGAAATAGAAGAAGAGGAGAAGAGATGCTCGTCTCAAGCTATTTCGTCGGTAACTCGATCTACTCGCCTTGCGCTCAAGCAGAAAGGAGAAATATATATAGACACTTACATTATGCTTTCAAAACTTATGATATTATATATCTATATATCTATATATATATGTATTTGTTAAGGGTAGCTGGGCAACACAATGGCTACGTATAACGTAAGGATGACAATGTTATAGCTTTCTATTGTTGCCAGTTTTGCCGATAGTTTCATTGCACGTGATATTGTTGTTATTGTTGCTAGTTGTTAGTTTACGTAATGGTTTGTTGATTTCTTTCCGGTTTTATGTATTTCAAAAACTTTAAGTTACATTTGTTACAGAACATTTATTTTACATTTTATTAAAATCTTGTATTAAATTTTTATTTAGTAGAAACTAATGGTAAACATAAATATTAAACATATTTTACTAAAATAGAAAGAGGCAACAAAACTTAAAAACACGAAAGAAAATTTACTAAAAGTAATTTGAAAAAAAAATTTCATTGTATTTAACGTCGCTTTATTTATGCTATCATTACGATGCTAATTAGCTACGGAGGTTCTAAGTGTATTTGTGAACAAAGCACATGTATCGAATACAGTGGTGCTTGAATCAATCGGCCGCCAGGAGCAGGATTCGAACTCGCGTCCTTGATATTATAATAAATCCATCGTTCTACCGAGTGAGCTACTGACGACCTCTACTAAAAGTAAATTATTTGAACAATTTTCTATTTAATGTGGTTCAAAAGTGTGATATGAAAGAAAAAAGCTCCTTATTTTCTAGTATTTTTCTCTGAAACAAACTGACCGTAATAGAACTGGAAAAACAAGAAAAATTTTACTTTAATTGACCATTTATTCGAAAATATTCATATTGATTTATTCGACTTTGTGACATCTATTTTTCGAAAAATAATTTATAAAGATTTAAATTTTAATAATTTGCGATACTCTAAAGAATTATATTTTGAAATTTTATTACGATCTCTGATTGTTTCTTTGAACGTTAAAAATATCGCTAAATATAAATATAAAATAAATATAAGCTTTAACGTTTTTCTTGAGTATTTTAAATTAATTCTTTTTATTTTCTCAATATAAATCGAAATTTATTAAAACTTTATCAAATTTTCTGAGATTAATTCAAATCTCAAAAGTCATTTGCATTATCCATGTCGAGTACTTTAATGTGCATTCTTATTTTTAAATTAAAAATAAGAACTTGAAAAAGCAATACTAAAAATAATATCTTAAATTTGTTTTCTTTTTTTGATAAATCTTTTACGTAAAAGTAATAAAGTCGCGATAAAAGATGCGCTGATTATAATAATAAGATCAAAGAAAAAATTGAAAATAATAATAGTAATACGAATAATATAATACAGTCGACGATCTGAGTCCCGCCGCCTTCTCCTCCATCGACTCGCTCGTGCGTTACCCCCACTCGATGACTACAAGAATTTATTTCCAAACATTCTGAGTCCCGCCGCTGCTCTATGCGACTTTTTCACTTGTAAAAATGGGTTTATTAATTTCATTTTTTTTTGTTTATGATACAACAAATGTTTATTGAAATAAAAAGTAACAAAGAAATAATACAATATTGCATAATTCTCATTTACATCTATTGAAAAAAATATAAAAATTAAACTAAATATATTTAATCAATCAATAAAATGTTATTTATTTGAAAATTTAAGTGATTGCTTTATAAATAAAAGATAAAATAAATCTTATTTCATTTCATTTTCATAATAACAATGAGTATTTAGTTCATCAATAAATAATATATTCTTTAATTTTTAAATTTAAGTTACCTATAAATAAAAAAATTTAATTTTTATATTTTTTATAGTAAATATAAATGAGAATTATGCAATATTACAATATTTTTTGTTACCTTTTATTTCAATAAACGTTTATTGTATTCTAAACAAAAAAATTAAACTAATAAATCCATTTTTACAAGTTAAAAAGTCGCATATAGAGCAGCGGCGGGACTCAGAATGTTTGGAAACAAATTCTTTTAGTCAGCGAGTGAGGGTAACGCATGAGCTAGTCGATGGAGGAGAAGGCGGCGGGACTCAGATCGTCGACTGTATATGAATAGATAAAAAATAGTACATTATGCAACTAGAGAGTAAAATCGCATATTTCTCCCGGGGGGGAAGTTTGCGACCCGAGCGAGGCGAAGGGAGTGAATTCCCGAGGGCGAAATAGATTTTACTCTTGTGTTGCATATTTTATTTTATTCCTATCCCAACCGTGACCACTTTATTAACTGCAAAAAAGCGGGCTCATTTGAAGTATATTTATTTGTATAAATAAAATCTTTGAAACATTAAGTTTAAAGTAATTGTGATGAATTTAAATTTGTATTTTTATAGTTTTATATATTGTATTATATATTTTAATAAATATTGTTAATAATTCAATAATCAAATATTGTAATTGTTAAATTGAAATGTCAAATAAACGTTTAAAAAAAAAAATTTTTTTCATTTAAATTATTTTTAAAATGTAATAATACATTTTTTCAAAATATTAATTTTTATAGAAATTTAGTATTATTTTTCAATTTTTTTAGTTTATTTTATTATTTTTTCAAAAATTTCAAAGAAAATTATTTGAATTCATAAACTTCTTATTTAGCGCGAATAAAGTACTTTACTCCCGCTAATATTTTAGAAGTCAGTTATATCTTACTTTCGGCCCGCTTTTAGAGTTAATAATTTGGCTATTACTGTTGGGGTAGGAATAGACTTAATTTAAATGTCAGAAGTTGAAAATTACATAACATGCGCCGGATCGTATTTTATATTACTGAAATAGTTTATTTAAAAACAATTTTTTTTCTCGTTTAGCATTTAGATATGAGTTTTTTAAATTAACCATTTATGGAAATAGCTTTAGAATGGCACGAATATTATTTTAAGAGTTCAAAAAAGTCCAAGTTAATCCAGATAAATTTTAAAAGGTTTTTTTATTTACTTTAAAAAAAATTTTGATATTAAAAAATTAAGATTTTAAATATTTTTATATGAAATATTGCGTTTTATAATTTAAAAAACTTTTATCTTTATTTTTCATTGACGAATTTTTTAATCCTGTAAAATAAAAATGTGTTTCAAAATACTTAGGAGTATTAAAAATTATATAATAAACTAAATGATCAATTTAAAAAATCAAATTAAAAAAGTCTTAGGTATTATTTGATGGATTAAAAGTTTTTTCTTGAATGAAAATTGAATCTTAATCTTGGTATTATAATATCGATAATACTAAGATATTATATCACAAATCTGGACAATTAATTATGACTTATTTTCAACAAGCCGCAGGGTTTATGCAGTTAAAATCACAAGGATAAGATTATAATGAACATCCAACGAAAAAACAGAGTTATAAAAAGACGTTCTTTTTAAATACTTTTGAAGAAGCATGTCTTTTTATAACTTTCTTGTCATTAACTGCTTCTTACAATCTGTTCTCTGTTCTTTTGGTTATACAAGCCGAATTGCATTTATTGGTTTAATGCAAACAAATGAATAGATATTCGTAAGAAAAAAAATTTTAATTATGAGTTTCTGTGTCTGCATTCAATACTGTATTTTTCATTTAAAATTTATCCAAAGTATGATATTAAATTCCCACATAAAAAATGGGACATATTTCTTATAGTTAAGGTGGTTCGTGCGACTAATGTGTTTTTTCAAGATATTCTTGAAATTGTAGGTATAGTTCAATGAAGGCAATGTGAATATCATATTAAAATTTCAGAACATTTCATCGTTTCGTTTTTGATTAATCGATGTTCAAAGTTTTACAAATTACATTGGAAGTATATCTATATATATTGGAATTTTTACATTTCGTAGCTGTTAATCGCAATATCTCATAAAGTAAATTCAAATTGTAATTGAAAATTTAAACATATATAAAGGAACTAATAATAAACATTTTCCAACAAGATTCACGTAAATTCATCGTTTTATTAAAGAGATAAAGTGTTTTGAACATGTAATTATTAGATAAACGATGCATATTTCGTTCACATTTACGTTGCTGCGCATGCGCAACTGGATCATGTGAGCGCTATCTCTTTCTCTCACAGCTAGCTTTCTCTCTCTTACCGCACGAACCACCTTAAGAGTATCTAAGTTTAATATTTATGTATAATTTTTTAAACATTGACATATGATTAGATATATTTAATTTTATTTATATAAAGTAATGCAAATAGACTAGTCAAACTAATTGTAATAATACACTTTAATTTTTTTTGTAATAACTACAATAATCAATTGTGCATGGAAAATTATTTAACGAGTTTTAAATTCAAATTTAATATTAATTTACCATCATTATATCGAACGATGAATTTGAAATATTTATATTTCTCCATTAAATAGTATCCGTGGGTATCGATTACTATTAACAAGCAAAATGCAGTGTACAGCAAAGCATAAAACCAAAGCCAAGAATAAAGTTACAACAAAAAAAAACGAAAGTAAAAGTAATTTATTTTTCTTTCCAAAATTCGCCATCTCATTTTCTCTCGATCTCTTTTTTCTACTCTCTTTCTTTTCTTCGTATATTTCTTCTTTACTTTTTCTTTCTCTCTCCAAATGCCTCTATCCTGATTTGTCGCCTCGTAAAAATGTGAATCCTACTTTTTTTTTGAAGCTTCGTCTTTCTTCGGTATATATCTACATAAAAATACGTATGTATATATATGTAGCTTGTCTTTCAGAGTGAGACTCTAACTTTATGCATACACACGTATACTACAAGGCAAATGGTTATATAGGAATCGCTTAGCTTCCGGTGCGCCTTGGCCAGAGAGTGCCTCAGAAATGAGTCAGCTTTAAAACTCCTCCTTTCGGATGCTTCTTTCTTTTCCTTTATATACATATATGAAAAAGCCTGCATATAATCTTAACTCGTACATATGTGTATATATGAACATGTGTGTATATGTGTGTGTATGAACTGGTAGAAGTGAATTCTTCGAAGATGATGAGCACTCGGAGGATCATGAAAAATTTCTTGGACGTAGCTTGACGACGAAGAAAAAAAAGAGAGAAAAAGAAGGTGGAGAGCGAAGAGAAGTGAAACGAGCGATCGTGAAAATAAAAAATAAAAAAATATAACTAAGAAAACGAGCGCGTATACTGCTTTTACTGAGAAGAGGGTAGGTGAAAATGGTATATAACGTTATAAACGTACCGCATACGCGTTATTTTTTTTCTTTTTTTTCAATTTTAAAAATTTACGTATATACACGACGGAAAGAAAGAGAGAGCTAAGGTGTCGGATGAAAAATGAACGGTTATTATTTCTCACCTTTATGTTAGTATTTTATTTTTTCTGTGACGATATAAAGATTATGGCTGATGTTCGTAGCGGTATTCGCATGACTTTTTTATGAGTTTTGTTTTAATATAATTTTTGTGATCGTGCTTTGTTATTTTTCTTTTGCTTTCAGCTGCGTGGGATAAGAATTTAAAGAAAAGAAAAATCAAACGGTATTTATTCACGTTATTAAAATATTAAGAACATTGATAATAAGTAAAACGATGTTTTTATGTAGCGGCAGTAGAATTTTTTAACAGGTTGTAATCGATATGTGAGTCACGTATGAATCATTTAATGTTTTGATAGGAAATATATATAATATTTAATATTCTATGCTTAAGGAAATATTTTCTCATTATACGTTAGGGCAAATTTTTTATTACTAAAGATTATTATAATCTTATCTTTTCTTTAAATAAAAATACTATATTGGAAAAACTATAAAAGTAACTTATTAAAAATTTATAATATGCTATTAGCTTTTGATCTTTCGATTAATAAACTAAATTTTCTTCAAACTTTAGATTATTGTTTTTAGTTTTTATTTTAATTATCTACGTTTCCGTCTTATCAATAAGCAAAAATAACCTTTTTAGAATCATACATCTCTTTAAAAAATTTTACTTGAGCGAAGTTAAAATTAGAAAATATTTATACAAGTTCATATTTATATTAATATTGGATGGAATGAGCTTCAAGTACACTTTTATACAAAATAGTTTCAAATAAGTTTTTATATCTTATAAAGAATAGTATATTATTCACCTAGGGAGTTAATTTCAAAAATGTCTTAAATCGTATGTAATTGTCACCCGAGCCGAAGGCGAGGGTGACAAACATACGATTTAAGGTATTTTTCATTAACTCCCGTGGTGAATATGCTATTTTTTGTCATACCCAGACCAAAAGTACCACTTCGTCGATTTTGAGTCGGGAGGAGAAGTGGTACTTTTGGGCAGGGGATGGCAAAAAATTTTATTCATTATATACTCTGTAAAAACGAAATTTATTTCAAAATAAAAATAATTATTTGAGAATTTTTTCGGTTGAATTAAATTTGCTGAAATTTACTAAGCTATAATATACTTCAATTATTATTATTTATTCAACAACAATGCAAATATTTAATTACGAAATTTATAAATATTTTATAAATTATTAATTATGAAGGGGAAAATCTGAAAAGGTTATTTTTTTAATATAATCTCCCAAATATTTAAATTAAAAACATTTTTTAATTAATTCTTGATAATTATTAACAATTAATAAACTTTTTGTTTGCAATTAATTCAAAGACCGTAATTTGATTTTTGACTCCCTAACCAATTCTTATGTCAAAAAAATATTGTGACAATTACTCTGTCGGGATGTGAAAAGATCGTGATTAACGTATATTTCTAACCTATAAAAAGTGATAACTTGTTTATTTGAGTCGAAAATTTGCACTTTGACATATTAAAAATAAGTTTTATAAATGTTTTTTTTTATTTAAACAAATTTTAAAAAGTAATAATTAAGTATTACATAGTATTAGAATTAAATTAAACGAATGCTAAATAAGTTCATAAGTATCGTTAAAATATCTAAAGATAACATGCAAACATTATTTCTAAAACTATTTCATTAAATATTCACTTTACAACTGCTTCAAACATACGGAGATAGTTTTTTCTCAACAAATGTGATACGCACTGCACTATGAAAAGTGATACCTTTGCTTCATAAACACAGAAATTATACATAATGTGTACTGCTTGTCTTCGTACGGTAAGCGCGTGATATACCGAAAAACTTTCTGCGCAAACACAATTCGGTATCAACAAATATAATGCGCACTGCACTGTAAAAAGTGATGCCTTCGGCAAGCATGTGATATACGGAAAGATTTTCTGCACGTCTAAACACAATCCGGTATTTATTGTGCTTGTTTCAAAAATATCGTATACACATGTCTCTTTGCGTCTTTTTTGTTGTTACTACTTGTCTCTTCACCGTATTTAGAGGTTATAATAGAGTACAAGAGATTAATATTGTTTCGCAGGTTATTTTAATATTGTCTCAAACTTATTTTATTTCTAGCCAAGTTTAATGGTGAATTAATACCTTTTAACCATCTAAGAATTTGCAATCCAGTAAATGCCGGTAAAGTGGGAAAAAAAGCGTTACATCGATAGCTAAGAACTGGGAATTAAAACAAGCTTGTTTCTAGCATATGCGCAGTTTAAATGACTAAGAAATAGCTTGGAAATGGAATCAGATTCTACCAGGGCTATGCCCACAGTTTTGCAACGTCTCAAATTCTTTGTCATTAAGTCAATAATAAATTTTGAAATTTTATCCAACACATGTTGGTAGTTAAAAATAATATTCCAACAAAATTAACAAAGAAATCCAACAAATTTATGTTTTTTTGTCAAAATTTAGTAAAAAAATACAACATTTTGATAAATTAGATAGATAACAGAGTTGAAATGATATTATAACTTATTTTTCATTAAAAATCAAGAATTATTGCAAAATTGAGAGCCTCATCAGAGAACCTGGAATAATTAAATTTTAATTTCAAAAGATTTTTAATTATTTTAAGATTGCTAATTGTACAATGAAATGTAAGATACTATAGTGACTCAAATTCTTTGTTTCAAAGTCAAGAAATAAATTGTAATATCATTAAGCCTGCTTTAAATGCCAAAGTTAATATTTTTGAAAGTTTATGAAAATTTTGTTTTAGATTTTTACTAAATTCTAAAAATGATTTTTATCCCTTTTATTGAGAAATTAATTTTAAGTCCGCACGAGATAATATTTCAAAATTTATTATTTTACTTATAACAAAAAATTCAAGTCATGGCAAATCCGTGTGCCTTGGAAGATAGTCAAATTATAATCATAAATTAATCTCAAATAAAAGTTTAAGATAAGTTAAAAATTCAAAAGATCCGTTCATATGAATAGAATATAATAGAAAATAGAAAACGTACTGCGTGTGTCAGTTACTATGTTGTGGAATTACCACATTTTTAGATATGATGAATTGATTATTGCACTTCTGATTAGATAATGTGTGACGACTGTGTCCTCAAATTAAAATACTGTGTACCAGTTAGTGTTATAGCTTACAAATCTACACCAAGATATCATCACTTTACATTAAATTAATATAAATTAGAATCTACCATTACAACAACTAGAAATATGAATATTTAATGACAGATCTCTCTAATACAATTATATTGTTTATAATCCATAGAGATTAATCTTTATTTTGAAAATTCAAATTTATTTTAACGCTCTAATTGATAGAGGCTAAGTAGCTAGTTGTATGGAGAAAAACTTATTTAGATGATTTTTTTTAATAATAAAACCATGATTCAAAAACGTTGATTTTTAGTTTTTTCGAAAGCTGCGCCTTTTATTACATTGACGTACGTTTATAATTCGTCAAAGTACTATTTTTTTTTAAATTTTCTTTGTGAAGTTTCCATTAAGCGTATAAGTTCCAAGCTTTTTAACAACGCTTACACACGATCATACTAACCTAGAATACAACCTTTAAACTAGTGTTAAAGGCCGTTCAAAGTTGCGTACAGCTTTAAGACATTAAAAGTACAAAATAAAAAATTTAAAATATATATTTATTACAAAAAAGAATAACTTTAATATTGGAAAAAATAAATTATGGAGAAACGATTCCAAGTATTTCAAAAAATAAATAATATAACATCAAGATTCACATTAAATAATAAAAAAAAAAAATATTTTTACAAATAAATTAAAAGTCTGTATTAAATGTTGCAAATGAGGGTTCCCAGTAACAAGTTTCATTTACGTATGTGTTAAAACTCAAGTTGGATAGTTTAAAAAATAAATTTATAATTAAAGTTTTTAAAAATCTTAAATTAATAATAAGAAATGCAGAGATCGTCAATGACTCAGTTTGTAGAGTGATAGATTCGTTATTTCGAGGTTCCGAGTTCGAATCTCGCTCTTAGCTGATTGATACAAGCCTCACCGTTCGTTGCATGTGCATTGTTCATAAACACGCTGACTATCTCCGTTGCTAATTAGTATCGCTATGATAGCATAAATACAGCGACGTTAAATAAAAAAAAATAAATAAATGCAGTAATAATATTTATTCCTACACCAACAGTAATGGCCACTTTATTGACTCAAAAAGCGGGCCGAAAGTAAGATATAACTAACTCCCTCGGAAATTCACTCCCCTCGCTTTCGCTTAGAAGACCATACAGACCATAATAATACTCCGTTTTATACTTGTGGTCTTTTTTGTAATAAATAATTTTTCAATAAATAATAAAATTTAGTTAGTATTAATTAAATTACTTTGTGCATCTTCGCATATAAAAATATATCGGAATGCACAATAATTGGAGGAGGTTCCATAATTCCCATTTATACACAAAACAACAAAAAAAAACAATTTCCAAGATGTTAAATCCTTTATCCGATCACACATTAATAATTAATAGTTTACATACAAAATATTAGTAGAGTTAGACAATAATTAAGCCTATAATTAATAATTATTAAATGAAAGCTCCTTAAATCTTAAAATAAAATGAGATTATTTTCATATTTTATATGCAAAACAATACAAAATTATGTTAAAAAAAATGACTACAAAATGTGCAAAAAAAGCTTAATAATCACTACTCTACCTTATTGAAAAAAAATAAAAAATAAAATATAAATAAATAATACAGTGACCAGATTGACTTAATTTGTCGAAGAAAAGTTACGTCTAATTAATAACAAAGCGGAACTTACTTCCTAAAAATTGAGTAATCTTCGTCACTAACCTCAATTTGTAGACAGAAAAACATTTTCTAAAATAAATATGAAAACATTCAGTTACAATGTTATGTTAGAACGTTTGATGATAATGAATTAATTTTATAATAAAAGAATATAAGTTATTTTTTTTTGCAATAAAAAAAATCTATAAAAATTTAATATTTACCTCGCCATTTCCATCATAATAAACGAGATGTTGACGGGTCAAGACGAACCAGCGTTCTTTATAGTTAACAGGTGTAAAGCGTTTTTTATTCTGTGAACGCTTCACCATGAAACCTTGTCTCACAATATCATTTTCTTGGGGTTCGAGTTTTCTATCCTTCCCTGCCATCCCTTGCAAAAATTTCTGAGTTCAGCCTAAAAAGTAATATTTATATTATATTAATATATTTTTTATTAAAAATATCTAATATTTTTATCGATTTTACAATCAAATTAATAATAATTATATATATATATAAATAAAGATGAACAGTCTAAATGCCCTTGTTTATAACCCCCCCCCCCCCGTACAATTTGATAAAAACCTATAAAAATATTCTTAAATTTAATTATCCTATAGTCAAAATAAATATTCTTAAATTTAATTATTCTATAGTCAAAATAAATATTCTTTTAATTTAAAAATAGTATATCTATATTAAATTTGTATAAAATTAGATAAAAATGTTCATCATTCTGAATTTTTAATATTAGTCTCAAATTCTAGACCTACTTGATACATCACATATTATTGTAAGAAATGAAGTACAAAAGTAAAATTTTTTTAAATATAAATTATACTTATTATCAAATAATTTTAGTTACTAATGGATATGAATTATGTACTAAACATAAGTATAAAATAACAAAAAAATTAGAATTATTTAAAAATAATTTGTATTTTAATCATAAAAAATAATTTTTATGAAAATCTAGCTTTTACGCGATGCTTTTGTATAAGTTCAATACCAAATAGGAGTAATGTTACGTACTAAAATTTTATTGCGAGAAACGAAAGGTAACAGCTGAAGAAATAACTTCAGTGCTTTTTTTTAAACCAAAGTTGTTTTACGACTTTTACAATTTGTTCGGAAACGAACTGAAACAAAGTTACGATTTTAAAATTTAGTGTACAATTTTCAAAATCTGTATATGATATGCAATTATTATAATTTGCATTTTATTATTCTCGTTATGTAAAAATGAAAAAAAAAAAGAAAAAAGGAAGTTTTTATTACTTTCCTTAATTAAGAGAGTATCAGAACTTTAGACAATCGATTTTGCTAAAACTACGGGAGATGTTTTGTTACATAAAAATATAAAAAAAGTTGAGATTATAGACTCCAAAGCTGCATAGGATTCAAAGCTAGGTGGTATATTAGCAATAATTTTATGAGATATAATAAAAATTAGCATTGTTTCAAAGAACCATAAATGAGCACGTTTTATTTTATGCAACCGTCAGAATAACGCAAACACTTAAAGGATCCTTTAATTTCAGCTTTACTGTTTCAAAAAAATATTAATTTGTTCTAAAGTTATCAACAATTAAAAATAAAGATAAAAATGTACTAAATATTATGTGTTTCGTGATACATAGATTACGAAATTATTATTGGTAATTTTCATATTTGGTAACTTTAAAACGAATGAATATTTTTCGACGTAATAAAGCTCAAATTAAAGGATTTTTTTACTTTTAGTATTATTTTTGTATATTGTATGCAAGCACATGCTTAACTCTGATATTATGAAACAATGCTAATTTTCATTATATTTTATAAATTATTATTGTTAATATACGATCTTGCACTGAATCTATTGAGCGTGAAGTCTATAACTATTTTGTGGAAGAAAATATTTCTCGCAGTTCCAACGAAATCGATGATCCGAAGTTCTGATACTATTCCCCTAGTAAGTGATTGCCATTTATTAAAATTAATATTATGTTACTTAGGTTTTAATAGCTTTTTTGATTAATTGTTTTATTTTGCATTGTAATATAAAATCGTTGATTTATTGAATTGCCACAGACACAACATTTACCAAGATAGTACTTTAATTTATTGTTTGATTTTGCCTAGGCGATGCCTTATGCAACATATTCTTTAGTATTTCAATTGATTGTTTTGATCACATAACATTAGTTTCATGTAAATACTACATTAATGCAATGGCTAGATGTATCTTCAACATAATCAAATAAAAAATTACTTTAATTACAATAACATCAATTAGTTACATTAAAACTCATCTAATATTATTCTAAATTATTATTTTTTTCCTCATTCATAGAATACCATAACTCTAACATCTCACGACTAATTATTACAATGAATCAAGAAGTAAAACTTTTCAGGAAGTTTCAACTTTGATAAAGTAATTCAGCAAGAAGAGATGACAAAACAGGAAAAACTTTATCATATCTATCTTTCTTACTCTCTCTTTCTCATTATATATTTTTTTCATTTATCTCATTCTCAATTCTAACGGGGTTATATACTTTGATTATAAGAGAAGTTGCAAGTAGGAAAAAAAAGCTACTCGTACACCCATCAGAAAAGTTACTCTTTCGCGAACTTCCATTTACCAAAGTAAATCTGCGCTCCTGTCTACCTACTTTTGCGCTCCGCGTGCGGAATTGTCGTCGTAGTCGCGGAAAGCCGCAAATGAAAGAAAGAAAAATAAGAGAAAAAGAAAATGCAACAAGTGTATAAGCCTTTCAAATATCATCCAAAGTGAGTGCGAGAAAGAAAAAAGAGAAAAAAAATAACAGCGCGCGAGTTTTATACAGCTTGTATAAAATAATTCTAGAGCGTATGTATATACGAGAGAGTATAAGCGCATGCACCACGAAATGGCACTTATAGAAAGTAAAAGGATTGGAAAACCTGCAATTTTATATATATATATATATATATATATATATATACATAAATCCAATGTAAAGTAACTCGATTTTACTATCCACATGTGAATATTTCTTTCACTTGAGAAGAGTGCGAGGAAAAAAAAGAAACGAAGAAAGAATGCATAATGAAAACAATCACTGATGCCCTTGAAAATGCACACGCGTGTGCAATGTATACGTCTACACGTACATACGTTTTGACTGTTAAACGCGTGACAAAAGAGAAATGAAAAATAAAATTAATATTCTCGAGCTCCACATTATCCTATGCCTTATTTTTTTTTCTCACGCGAGGGAGTTTTAAAAAAGATTATAAACAAAATAAGAAAGAATGCTAAACGGCGGATGAAGGTGGTAAAAGGGAGAAAAAAGAAAAAAAATATTAAAAAAACGGAAATGGACAAAGTCGTTATCTTTTCCCGATGCACGCGAACGTTTCATCTTTAGAATTCTATTAAAAAAAAAAATGCATTAAAAATTTTTTCTTTCTTCACTAATCAAATGTATTTGGCTTTTATCAGGTTTAAACTATTTTTAAATGGTATTTTAAGTCGATTCAGTTTGCGCGTTTCTGCAATTTCGTTTGATTAAAAAAAGAAAATGGAACTTACCTAATTTATCCAGATAAGTAAATAAGATTAATTTGATTTGAATTAAGTTGAACACTTTTAAATTTTATTACTTCTTTCTAATTCTTTGATAGAATTAATCGATTTTATGAGTCAAAGTGTGAATAATCCCATTTACGCAGTTACTCTTTCTTAAGCGCTTATAATCATTCTTATCAAATTTTGTTTCATAAAATCATTTTTTTCTTGATAAAATAAAAAATTTCGATTATTTTAAAACATAAAGCTCCATGAATTTTTGAAAAATACGTAAATTTTAAAAATAAACTGAACTAAAAATATTTTAAGACTACGTTTAATAAAATACCAAATATAAGAGTTCCAAAATTCAATATAAGCCTTTAAAGTTCAAGAAGATAAACCGAGACACGAGGGAAGTGGTTGTATAACACAAACAAATTTAGACTCCACTTTCCCTGGAACTATATCTTGTTATCTTTCTATATATACAAACCGTCTCCCGAAAATAAAGAGAAAAAAATATATAAATGAAAAAGAAAAGAAGACGATACTATAGCCGTGAAATCTTCATGCATATTATAATCTCTCTAACTAAAGGCAGTCGCTTAAACAAATTTTAAAAAAGAAAAAACTGAGAAATATCTTTTCTTAGGCTTGTGCTCCGTTTTTCCATAAATACAAAAGATCATGTTTATCTGCATATTTCAGCTTTGTCAGAATTCTTTGTCAGCTTTGAAGAAATATTTCGAGCTCGTATAATTAGTTTTTGAATATTCATTCATAAATAGATATCGAATAAAATATTTCCATACTTTTTATAGTTATATTATTAATAGTTCGTTCTTTGTTTAATAAATACTTAAAAAAGTAGGAACTCATTTTACTAATGCATCTTATCATTATCAAAAAAGCTTATCTATGCACTTTAAAATACATTAAATACAAAACAAAGAATTAAGTTTTTTCTACATTCTAACACTTGCTGTCCATACAAAGACTCCAATTATTTTCATTCATAAAAAAAATAAATTCCACAGTCTTATTTGATAAAAAAAGACAATAGAACCGATATTGTTATAAATCGCAGATCACCTATATAGTATAATAAAAACGTACAGCTGTGGCAAGGGCGCGCGCACCTTTCCACACCTATGCTTTGTAAAAACAACAAAAAAAAAAACCATCAATGCATATAAATTCAAAAAAAGAACGCGTAATTTTACACAACGTATATTTTTTTATTAAAAAAATGACTTTGTTTATATATATTACTCACCATGCACAAGATGAAGTATTCCAAGGGAAGAGAAAGAAAGAAATACCGCTGCTAGACCGGTGAGGAAAAGAGAAAGAATGATTTGCTCTTTTATAAGCTAAAACTTTTCACGTGGACAACAACAATAAACAGGCTCTCGCTCGCGCGACTGTCGCGGCAAGCAATATAATGGTGCCGTCGACCTGTCAGAATATTATTTTTTACTATATAGATGTGCGTATGAGCACCTTGTTTTTATCACATTAATTTTTTTCTATATAACCGGCGAATATATACCAGATGTATTATTATTACTGTTAACCCGGTCTTTATTCTCATCTAAAGTAAGAGAGGTGGTGTCACTGTACTTTGTTTCTTTCTTCCTTTCCTCTCTCTCCAGTTTTTCTTTTCTTTTTGTATTTTTGTTTTTCTATCTTGTATATATACACGTTATCTTATACTTCTTATCTGTATCTTGGTAAGGTTTCTTTCTTTATTTTTTTTCTTCTTTAAAAAGATTTACACTAGTTGATGCTTTTACAAGTAATACACATATTCACACAAACACAAACACGAATTGTACACGCTTTTAAAAGCGGGAAATTCTACGTCGTCGGCGCATGTTCCGTACTAGAAAATATATAAGTATTTAAGTTGCGGCCGAACGTGCGTTTCTTACCAGAGTCTCGCCGTCGTCGACACGACGAGAGATGCTAAAAAAGTTCTTTTAGAAGCCTAAACCCATTGCCATATAGTGTGCACACAGAGGAGAGGAGAACCGTGTGTCGCGCACACAGAACACAACTAAACATATATTTTATATATATATATATATATATATATATATATATATATATATATATATATATACATAAAACGACACGCAGAAGAGAGGAAACAACAGAGAGAAACGGAGAAGAAAGAGAAGAGAGAAAGGATAAGACTCGCTCTTTGGTATGCATGTGTGTATATACATATATTTATATACATATGTATAGATATATATGCTTAGGTGCCGAATAGGGAGCGGCGTTGCACGATTTAACCCGATGTCCTCTTTCTCTTTCTTTATCTTTCCCTCTCTCTCTTTCTCTTTCGTACTCTTGCACTGGCTGTTGTGATGTATTTCCAATTCAATGACTTTATTGTCATTTTGAAAGATTTTTCATTTTTAGTTACGAGTTTTTGAATGTACCGATTGATTTGTAAATTTGATACTTGTTGTTTTGGACCAGATTTTTTAAAGTACGATTTTAATAGATGAGAACAGGTGTGCGTTAAATGCAAATTCCACAGGTGGAAATACGACTTGATGTAGAAAGAGATCCTTTTAGAAAACTTTTAGATAAAGCCTGTGGAATTTATAAATTTTTTACTTCTTATCTTTCGATTTGTAATGCATTAGCATATTCTTTGATTTTTTTTGTAATAATAATTAAAATTTTTAATTTTCTGTTTTTTTTCAAAGATCAATTTAAAAAAGTTTTTTTCATTATTATGTTTTATACAGTAGAAAAATGAATATAATTGTCCGTATAATATCTAATATATTAATAAAATAATTAAATGCTATTTTATTAATTAAACTATTTGATTGAAAAATAAGTAGTTTATTTTCATATGTTAAACAGTAAATCTTTGATTATCTGATTATTTTCATTTGATTTTCGTTTGCATATAAAAATGAATAAATATGCAAATTAATAACGTAAATTATTTTTATTTAAAAAAAAATCATCTGTGAACAAAGCCAAGAATCTTGGCAACACTGTTCATGAGTGCAACACTCCAGAGAGCCAGAGTCCAGTCTAGACTCAAACACTATAGATATTGGAGTGTCAACGAGATTTTTACAGGCAAATTTAGTAACTCAGTAGCGCTGCAATCAGCAATTTATTACTATTTGTCACAAAATATAATATTTTAATATTGCACATAGTGATAATAATAATAAATATTATGAACATTTTTAAATATTATTTTATAAAAATCTACTTACAAACAAACTTAAAAAAGTTTGTTACTTCGCAAAAAAAACTTTTAATAATAATTCAACTAATTTTAATCTTATTAGAGGAAGAAATTATTTATTTTAAAATGTTCAAATATCTCGTTATAAAATAAAATTTTCATTTATCTATTTTATAATTATAAATATCTAAATTAATTAATACTTATACACTACAGTGGTTATATTTAAATGTATTGTTTTATAGAACTATTGATTGTAGCGCTACCTACTTTCACAAGGAAATCGAACATTTCTACAACTGCATCATTGTTGACAGAAAGGAGGGGATAGATAGACTATGCAATAGTATTGTGGTAATTTTTGTCAATTTAGTACGTGTGAGTTTACACGCTTTTAGTGAACGTGGCTTGATAACAATAAATTTTTGAATAAGTGTAAATAATAATTAGAATTGTTCTCGTCAACTTTTTGTTTTATAAAAGAAAAGACATTCAAAAATTACTTATGATACTGTAAGTTTTTCTTACACATTATGAATAATATTATGAGTAATAATTTTACAGTTTAATAATTACTATATTTATTATTATTTATCACATTTTACTTAAAACCACTATATTTATTATTTATTTTTTTAATTTTCACAGATTTATCATTCTTACTGCGATAAACATTAGTATTTATAATTTAGTATTTATAATAATATATTTTATGCAAGTAATTTATTGTTTTAAACAATTGAATATAAAACACCTTATCGATAATAGTGAAGTAATAACAATTAAATTGTGTTTTCAGTTTTTATTTTACTGTATTTAAAAATTAAAAACCTAACCTATAAAAATGCATATAAAGTTATTTGTTTATATTTACTTTTCTATCGATTTAAAAGGAAAAGTTTTATTATTGGCAAAGTAATCAATTATTTTCAATACATTTTTTGCAAACAATGTAATTAATATTATTAGTCTAGCTAAATAACTGTAAAGTGGAACAGATGAAATTTAAGTATTTAATTTTTTCATAATTGTTTAATATTTTTGTATATTTTAGATAAATAAATCTTGAACATGGCTTCATCAGATGCAATACAAGTTAGTTCATTACCACTACCTCCTGTACAGTATATAAATCTTTATACAGATGAAAATGTCAAAAGAAACAGAGTCCCAAGGCCACCTCCACCTATTCATGACAATTATTCTATGTTCGGTAATATATTTAATGCAGACGATACCATAATTAGGCCTTTAGAAGCACAAGGAATCAAAAGATTGTATCCACAACACTTTGACAGGAGAAGAGAGCTAAAGAAACTCAATCATTCATTACTTGTTAATTTTTTGGATTTGATTGATTTATTAGTACTTTGCCCAGATAGTCCTAGGAGAGCTGAAAAGGTACATTTATATTCTCTAAAGATTAGAAATATATTGTTTAAAGGGAAAAAATTCTTAAATTCATTGTTTTTTTAGGTTGAAGATTTAAGTTTATTATTTATTCATATACATCATCTTTTAAATGAATTTCGACCACATCAAGCACGTGAAACTCTCAGAGTAATGATGGAATTGCAGCGAAGACAACGAATTGAAACAGCACATCGTTTTCAAAAGCATTTAGAAAAGGTAAATATTAATTTTAATAAAACTAAATATTTTTAATAATGTTTATGATGATTCATTTATTCAAGAAGAAGTGGTGAATAATGATATTTGGATTGAAAATATTTTAATAAAATTAGACATTTTAGTTACTTCAGCTAAGAAATTTTTCATACAATAAATTTATTTCAGGTTCAAGAAATCCTACAGAATGCTTTACAAATGTTACCAGATACTTCGGATTTAGACTCTAAACTTTCCATTAATACTGAAGGTATGGAAATTGATAGTGATTTAAATGCAGAACAACAAGCTGTTGATCCATGCAGTCCAAGTGATCGTATTATGTGCAAAGTGATTGATGATATGCTTTTGTCAAATGGCCTATATTAAAGACTGAATTATTAAAAGATTATTTTAAGGTTTATACAATAAGCACGGTCGACGATAATATATTTGTTGACTGTTATTTTTCTGTTTAAAATAGCGCAACCTTACTGGATCATTACATGGTCAACTGTACATATTTTGTGTCACATAAATAAAAATACAATTTTAGATTAAAAAAAAGTTTTATTTTATTATTCTTATAATAAGGATATATCTACAGAAAATTACAGAAATAGCATAAAATTTTGAAATTCGAAGTGACTAAAGGAAGGGAAGGGCAAGGGTGCTTTGAAAAAAATAGTGAAAACTTACCTTAAATGATAATTATTGTGACGTCTTTAGATTACAATTGTTTAAAGTAATAACTCCATTAGGTTAATCTGAAAAAGAAGACTATAATTATTAGCTACTGCTTCTGGAATCCTTTTGTTGAAACCATCAACAGTTAGATGTTATCTGAAAAAAATAAATAAAACTGCATTTTCCTATTATAGATAAACTCTCATCCTGGCATCTTTAGAAAACTGCAGCTAGAAAAAAATAACATAGAATACAAAATATATGCAACAGAATCAAAGAAATTAGATATTACTCTCTTTTTATTACAAACATAAATGTATTTAAATTTCAAAAAATTAAAACAAAAAAAAAGTAAAGTAAATCTAAGAAAACTTTATTTCTTTGATTCCAAATATTGTGAATTTCATTTTTAAGCAAACTTTTTGGCCTTGTGAATTTCCAACTGCATTACCTGTACTGCACCTGTTGACATACTATTATTATTAAATATAAGTTAATAAAAGAAAGAAATCTATGATCTACCAAACAGGAAACAGGAATTTCTAAGGGGTAGGACAGGAATTTTGGGAATATTACACAAGGGCCACGAGAAAGTGCCACTCGAATCGTCTGATTTGCAACATTACAATTCTGTAGTTTGGTTTCTCCTATTTCGCTCTTCCTGCTTTTTTGTTCTGTTTAAGATGCACGCTGAATTTTAATTACGGATTTCACATTTCTAAACGTTGTGTTGTTGTACTTTTTAAGTTTTATGTCAAATTTTCTTTTACATTAGTAATGAGCGATTTCATTGACGCTTTATTGTTTGATTTTTGATAATTAATCAAGATAAAGTATTTATCGTTCGGATTTTAATATCACGCAAAAAATCTAGATACACTTGACCTCTCTCTTTAAAAAAACTTGCAAGTTTCTGACACACTAGGCACAATGGAAAAGTCGATTATGCACTCAGTAAAATTTATCACCTCTGTGATGACAGTTAGTTTCGCGAAATAAATTACTTCCATTGCTTATTTTACGCGAACTCTAATTTATCTAAATTATAATTTTAAAGGTCAAAAATTTAAATGAACCGTTCTCATACATAACTTGACGGTGAATCGATTTTCAGTACAAAATCATGTTTAATATTTCGAATAATATTATTTGTTTGGTTTTTTTTTTGACTATAAAAAAAAAGTTCTCCGACTTTTCACTCTACTTAAAGTTCTCTCAATCTCATGAAACGTGAATATCTGGTTCAGTTCAAAAATCAGTATTAATGCAATACAATTTAAATTAATAAGAGTTCTTTCTCCATGGACCTCGTCCTCGTGGTCTGAATCCACCTCGTCCACTGACTTTATTGTATTTGTTTTGATTTTGGTAACGTCCACGATTACCTAAAATAAATAAAAAATTAAATAAATCTTGTGAATTTCTTTCAAATGATACATGTACCAACAAATATTTTAATACATTACATACCATAATTTGACGAGATGTTTGAACTATATTTTCCACTTGGAGGTGTGTAAATTTGTTTACTGTTTCTTGAATGATCCTCCTTGAGTCGTTTGTTTGAACTATTACTGTTACTGTTGCTATTGCTATTACTGTTACTGTTGTTAGTAGTACTTCCATTTCCAAATGTAATTGGCGTATGTCTCTTTGTTCCAATCACTACTTTCTCATCCTACGTTAAAACAAAATAAATAGTTTATACAAATACAAATTTTAATAATAATAAAAATAATTAATTTTCAAGCCAAAATTAGAAATAAAAAAAAATAAATGTAATAAATTTTTGTAAAATATTTAAAAATTTACCTTTTTATCTTTGATGAGTATAGTCTTCCAAGAAAGATGAATCACACTTTTGAAACTTGGTGGTGAATGGAATAGATCCTTAATGAGTGTATTAATGTTGTTTGTTGTCTTTAAAGCTATAACTTTTAATTGGTTTTCTTTTGTTTTGAGTTCCTCTTCAGTCTTTCCATTGATGGCTTCTCGTAATTTCTTGATGTATCCTTGAATTCCTCGCGCAAAATATTGTAATCTCAACCTAAACTCCTTTAATTGTTCTGGATCTTTATTTAAAAATTCAGGTGTTTGCTTACACAATTTGTGGAAAGCAAATATCAAACACTCAACATGACTAAACTGAAGTTTTGGAACTTCAGTTACTTCTGTATCAGGGGGAAGGGGCATGTATGTCTGTAAAATAAATTTCATGTTTAGAAATGTTTTAATGATGAAGTGGTTTAATGAATAGGCAATAAAAAATTTGTTATATTGTTACTTACAATTAAAGCATTATATAATTGCTGGACTTTTTCTTCAGGTTTCTCTATTTTTCCGCAATAAACTGCAGATTCAGCTAGTAGTTTTAGAAGCTCAAGTTGTACGTCTCCTCCATCAGGTGAAGTTATTAAAGATAAGTGTGGCAAAACTTGCATGCAAATGTATGAAACGAACTTCGAAGAATTAACTTGAGACTGTAAATTAAAAAATCAAAATTTTAAAAAATTGTAAAGAAATTGTTTGAAATTATTGAGCCATAATTAAAAATTTATAATTACACTAAAATATGGAAGAGCATGTTTAATACATTGAATCAATCTGCTGCATTGCTCTAAATTAGTATGCTTGAATGGTACAGAAAGTTCTGCTTGTTCAATTGCAATATCAACCAATTCTTGTTGTCCATTAATAGTATTTCCAAGCCTAGTCCATGCTAATAACTCCATGATGCTGTGAAATTCTTCAGCAGTAACATCTTGCAAAACTTTTTTACATTCTGTAATAAGAACATCTTCAGGTTCTTTAGTGATAATGTCATGGCCTAATGTTTTTAGTTTGGTAGCTAAAAATTTGATGCAACGCTCTCTGATCCCATCTTCTCCATTAAGAATTTGACTGAAAAATCCATTTAGAGCTCCTAAAAAAATACAAATAAAATTAAAAATAAATTATAACAGTAAATAAAAATTATTCTATGAAAATATTATTTGACATAGAAATTAATTAAACTATTTTCATTGACTTAGTTACCTTTTGGATCATTTTTAATCAAGGTCATAATACTATTATGAACAACATCCAGTTCTGAGGGATCTTGAGCAAGTAATAATTGTGCCAATATATCTGCTATCCTTGCAGTGTGTTCTTTACTATCCTTGCATAAAGTTGGTAAATCCTTAATTGCTTGTTTTCTTATCTATAAAAAAAAAGTTTGAATCAATTAATTAAAAGTAGCATATTTATTAATTATAGTCAATTCAAAATGTAATACGCAAAAAGTTAAACAAAATTGCAAGAAATTTTTTACTTACAGACATGTCTTCATCTTCGCACAAATCTAAATGTGCATCAATAGCTTTATCAGCTAACTTAGGGAAATGTTTGAAAAATCGTGCAATAAATTGAGAGGCTAATCGCTTTTCCTTTGGAGTGCCTTTGACTGCTTTTAAAATTTCCAAGTATTCTGCTTCATGCTGTAAATAAAAATTAATCTCTTATATAAGTCTGTACATAAATGATTTAAATTTTATTACCTTAAGTACATAATAAACTAAATTGGAATTTTTAAATTACATTGATTTTCATTATTCGTTTTTAACAATTTTTTTTAAGAACCATAAATGCCACACTTAAAGTGTTTAATTTTAAAATCTTGAGAATTGATTGATCATATTTATATTTTGTGATCAAAAATATTAATATTTGTATGCAATTTTATATATACAAAGTTTTTAATACATAAAATTCTTTTTTTATAGTAGAAAAATTGCTTTGTTTGTACTCTTACTTTTAAAATATAAGTAAATTTAAAAATATTTTTTAAACTACAGGTACAGTTATACAAACTGCATAAAAATCAATGTTTAAGTTCACTGAACTGTAGTACGGCTAGTTTTAAAATATTATTAAATTTATTAATGAAAAAATTTTCAATTATTTAAATTATGAATACATTTTCACATGAAAAACGTTTTGAAATTGTAAGATTATAAATAATATTTTTGTGCATAAAATTATCCATTAGTAAAATATCTTAAATAGTAATTATTAAGCAATTACATCAGAAATAAAAAAAAAATAATATAACATTGTACAGTAATGTTAAGATAAAATTAGAATAAAGGTATGAAAATTAATATTAAATATTAATACATTTCCTAATACAGGCATCTCTATTCACAAATGTAATAGCATCGAGTTAAAAATATATCTATATAGTATCGTTAAGCATATTAAGAGGCGTTACTCAACTAACGCTTCCGTGACAATTCATAGCTGTGCCAAAACAAACAATTATACTAACAAGTCAAAATTTTAGATGAATTCCTTTAAAAATTCGATAAAATTAACAAAATCATAGTCGATATTGTTAACAATAGAAACAAAAAATTCTGAGGTACTTACGTCCGATAGCTTGTCTTTGGCGTCGGCGAGCACGCCGAAATTCTTGTACAACTTTTCGATGCTATCCGTACTCATTTTGATACCGTTTTAACTTGTTTATCGATGCCGATGATGATAAATAACTTTATATGAAAATATTTAAACGACAAATGCTACTTTAACAGCGATTAAAGTAATAGTAACTGCGAATGAAATAAGACGAAACTGAAAGTACAACACCGGTTATAACCACGCTGAACGTTCGATAGAAGATGGCCGGGAAAATGGCTCTTCAGTTCATGATGTACCCTTGGCTAAGGGTTACCAACCTTATATTTTATCCACAATTTTTCTATTTAATCTCTTTTGTAATCTCTTTTGTATATATGTATTCATCCAGAATTTTTCTACATAATCCCTTTTGTGTATATGTATAAAATTAATCTTTAGGATTTTCATATGTTAACTATTATAATACAACATAACGGTAACAATTTTTTTTACCTGAAATTTTGATTTTTCTTCCGATTTCGATGACTCATTAACTTACCAAATTTCATTTGCATATCTGCTTTATGGATTTTTAATAATCAATATTTATGATGTTAGTGTAACTAAATAACAATATGGAAAATTAAATTTAAATATTATTTATTTTAAATAATTACAATTATTTTATTTATAAGTACTTGTCATTACATTAATTTGATATAAAATTTCATGAATTAAAGATTGTAGTTTAATAAATTTAATTTCCCAATGAAATCATTTCAATTTATGTAATTTTACTTTAATATTTTTAAGTACAAATTTTTATTTTTTTAAATCATTTTAGTTTATTTTTAGTTTTGTTAAATTATTTTAAAGTTTTTATGAATATAATTATAACTTAATAAATTTAATAGTATAAAAAATTAAATGAATATATTTTTTCATTATAAATTGTTTTAAAGTATTTGTTAAATTAGCATAAAAAAACTTTTAACTATTTTATGACCTATAGAAATCAAACATTAATTAAATTTAGTGGTTAAAAGTTGAAACTTAAAATACTGTAATAATAATTTTATTATAATAAATTAATTTATGAAACGATTTAAATTTACCACCAGTCAAAATAATAATTTTTTATAAAGTTGGCTGTGCTTTTGTATAAATAGGCCAATAGCGTGATATTACACGCTTATTATAGTAGATTTTCATGAAAAATTTTAGAGTCAATTATAAAAACAATAATAAATAACATATTGTATACATATATCTCCGTAAAATGTGAAAATGTGTTATTGTTTATTTGAAGTATAAACTAAAATTTTTGTTTCATTATATTGGATAATCAAAACCGGAAACGGTTCATGAAAACGGACCATTTTGTTTTCAAACGGAAGTATCGATTATTTCTGCAAGACGACGAGGGGAAAACGAAAACAGCCGCATCAAGTTGGCCGGGTCAATACGCCATTTTGTTTATTGCTCCGTAAAAGAAAGTCACTCGGTCAATATATTAAAAAAAAGACGCGGCAAGTTTCGATCAAACATTAAGACTTTCTATTATTTCTTTTGTGTTGAATTGAAGTTAAGTTGATTGATTAAGTAGTGAAGTATACAATAGTTTTGTTTTCAATAGCTTTCGCATCAGCTAATATATAATAATGTCGTCTCGCGGTGGCGGTGGAGGAAGTGGTGGAGGAGGCGCAGCAAATAGTGGAAATGAATGCCGAATATACGTTGGAAATTTACCACCAGATATACGTACCAAAGATATACAAGATTTATTTTATAAATTTGGCAAAGTTACGTTCGTTGATTTGAAGAATCGAAGAGGTCCACCATTTGCGTTTGTCGAATTTGATGATCCCAGGTTTGTTGTATTTTAATTTAATAAAATGCTATGATTTTAATATTATTTGAAGAATCATTCATGCTAATAATAGTACATCATTTAAATTTTAATTATGCATAATGCCTCGAACGTAAAGCCGATAACAAAAACAAGTAAGAAGTAAAGTCTTTCTGAATCAATAAAGTTTTTAATATTGCTTTTATGTCATATTTTTACTACTCTGGTTTAGAACATTTTAGACACAAATTTTCGATTATATATCATATTGGCTTTTATCAATAAAAAATTGATTTTTTTTATTGTTTATTTGTTTTTATTAATGCTCTATACCAGGGTAACAATATGTATTTCAAAATTATACATTAAAAATCTTGATTACTGTAGAGATGCAGAAGATGCCGTCCATGCAAGAGATGGTTATGATTATGATGGATATAGACTACGTGTTGAATTCCCTCGAGGTGGTGGACCAAGTAGTTTCAGAGGTAGAGGTGATAACAACAGAGGACGAGGTGGTGACACGGGTAATAATTCAAGGGGACGTGGGCCACCAGCAAGAAGATCATTATACAGAGTCTTGGTAACTGGATTACCACCTTCCGGCAGTTGGCAAGACTTAAAAGATCATATGAGAGAAGCAGGAGATGTTTGCTTTGCCGATGTTTATAAAGATGGGACTGGTGTTGTTGAATTTTTACGCTATGAAGATATGAAATATGCTGTTAAAAAACTTGATGACTCCAGATTCAGATCGCATGAGGTAAGTGCTCACTAAAAATTTTCTATACCAAGAATAATTAAAATGTTTTTCTTTTTAATGCTAAATTGATGGTCAAATGGTTTGAGGTAAAATATAAAACATGTATAAATAAATCGATTTTTAGAATTATTTTATATTTTAGGGTGAAATATCTTATATAAGAGTAAAGGAGGATCACAGCGGAAGCGGCGATCGAAGTCGAAGTGAAGACAAAGATAGACGAAGCCGTTCACGTAGTTATAGTCCACGGCGTAGAGGTTCACCAACATATTCACCTTTACGTAAATATTCGCGATCGAGGTCACGATCCAGGTCTAGATCATATGACTAGAGTGTACGTATGACATATACTATGCTCATTGACATAACAATGACTCAGCATATTCTCGCTTCTGCGCTGCGTTTATTTTGCGATAGAATTTTTACTAGTTGAGAAGCTCCAATACAGGAGAATAAGTAAAAGGATTTATAATTTTTATTTTTTATGGAGCATTTCAGTCATTTATGTTAACCAGTGGATGTACGAATAGACTGAATTTGATTGCATTACATTTATTTGTTAAAATTTTTCACCTGTAGATTGTCAGATATTTTTTTTTATTTGATGATTCATTTAATCATTACATAAACAATGAAAAACTTGCATTAAGTCACTTTGTATTTGTACGCTGTAATGAGATACATTCCTTTGCACATTTACAAACGTTTGCCAATAATAATTTATTATAAAATCATGCTCATAAAAAAAGTTGTTGAAACAAATTTTGAATGATCTTGAAATAATGCAAAAATTATAATTTCTCAATTGATTTATATCACACAATAGAACTTTAATTTTTATAAATTTATATTACAAAAAATAATCTATAAATTTGGGAATTTTATAGGAAAATTCAATTTCCAAATATATAAAGTAATTAGTACCTATTTCATTTATTTCATCTTCTTTTGTATATTATCTAATTCAAGAAATGATAGGCATAACTTTAAGATCAATGAAATTGTAAATTAAATTAAATAATGTTTAAATGCCAGATGTTTTAATAATTTTTATTTTAGAATAAACGCTTTCGAAATCTTTGTTTTATTGCTGCGAGTTTATTGAACTTCTTGCATAATTATAATTTCTTAATTTTTACTCGTAATATACAAAAAAATGCGAAAATTCATGTGTCTATAAAATATTTGATATAATATAAATTTAATAATTATATTATGAGAATACAAATTTCAACCATTAAATATAATTTTGTCTTTTGAAAATTAAGAATTTTCTTATTTATTTAAATAATTTATTGTATAGAGAATAAACTCGCTTCAATTAACGAGTCGATAAATTATTCAATAATAACCAGAGTTTATTATAATGAAATTGAAACTAATGTATTTTTTCTTCTTTTGTATATTGGATTGGATTGTAACACAATGAATGAAACCTACACATGATGATCTTGCTTCTTGGATGGATTATGCTCACGCGACGCGTTGCTTTGGACGGATTTTGCGCGGAAAGCATGAGAATTCGCCGGGAATGGATCGCGGGAATAGAATAAAGAGCGAGGGATAAAAAAAGGATATTATCGCGAAGAGGATTTTAAAAGGATCGACACATTTTCATTTCAAATGGAATTTTTTTTTTGCAATTAGAATGGATTAAAGCACCATTCCCAAGTTTTGTAGCGAGTCGTTTTTTGAAGGAGTTGCACACATCTTCATAATATTTGGACATATCTGAACTCTTTGGATATTAAGTGGTTTTTTTTCGAACTTTTTTTTCTTTTTTTAAAGACTTTATTTAAGTGAAGGAAAATGACTTTAAATTTTTTAATAAAATCATTTGAACAGTGAAAATAAAAATTGCTTGAAGAACTTATAGAAGAGGATATTCAAGGAATGTGTGCAATATATCCTACAAAATCTTGGGAATTTGTGTTTCATTGCATTTTGTGGAACTTGAGGATTTCGAGGATTGATATAAGGAATTTACCGGGACTTAATCTTAACAAGAGGATTTCATCATTGACCTTCTTGCTTCGCGGTATTTTAATAAAAAGGATTTTCAATTCTGATTAAGAACAAAATACAAACTTGGATTTCTATCGGATCTTATAGGATCTCCTCGCGGGATTAATTTGGATTTGACATTTTTTTTTTAAATATTCATGGATTTATTCGAAAAGCAAGAGGAGATGAGAATTTTGATTTCTCATGTTAAACATTTTTTCATAAAATTGAAGGAAAATTTAAATGGATCGTATAGGATTGGTTTCTTCATCAATCGATGGATACTTTTGGAGATTTACCGGAGGATCTAATTCATTAGTTGTAAAGGTATTTGTATATCGGTTTTGTTAATCGAGATGCCTCATCTTCTACAATTTTGCATGCAATTGCTTCAATGTTCTTCCTTGAACTTTACTATTTTTATTATTTTTTTTTCTACTTCATTGACCTTCCTTCGTATTTACAGTGGACGCTCGAATTCATTAATAATTTTTAAACGGTCCCGTCATTTAGTAACAGTTTATGAACTTTTAATTCGCGATATGATTCATTTTTAATCAGTAGTTCGCAATTCACTAATGCGGTATCAGAAGTAACATTTAATTTGGTGAAGGGAATACTAATCTTTATTATTAATTTTAACAATATTTGGTATGTTTATTTTTAACATTTTTATTACAAATCAACTGCCAAATTTATTTCCCAATTCAAACATTTTTTTTAACGATTTTTTATATAGATTTTGAAGCCATTAGAAAAACATTTGTTAATATCATTGCTTACAATTTACTATGTAATTAAATTGCA
Organism: Anastatus disparis; assembly: GCA_017163975.1. Taxonomy (NCBI): domain Eukaryota; kingdom Metazoa; phylum Arthropoda; class Insecta; order Hymenoptera; family Eupelmidae; genus Anastatus; species Anastatus disparis. The sequence continues at coordinate 4,001,809 of JAFFSR010000381.1, forward strand.
CGATTCAAAAGTTGAAATCCTCGGTTTATAGAGTACTTGATAACTAATGAAATAAGAAATATTACGTAATTATCTTAAGTAGAATATATTATTAACTAATTCACAAAGATCCTTTGCCAATAAACTATATTTCCTAATTTTATTTTTTTTTATTTTTTTTTATTGGCTTTTTTTAAAGATATAAAAAAAGAAAAAGATTTATTCGCTCGTAGACAGCTTGTTTATTCCCTAAATGGCATAACAAATTAGCTCAACTTAACGCATGGTGTATAAGTAAAATCCTTATACTTAATAAAAGGTAAATATTATCCTCATACCTTTATAAGACCACATTAGTGGCATGTAAATATCTCCAATCCAAAGAAAAAAAAACAGACACTTTATCTTTTATTTTTTAAGCTATCAATGTTTGTGTAACAATCACAATATTTATAAAGCACATTATAAGTAGATTTTCTGAAATAGACATATAATTTAAATAATTTGTAAAAATTTTATGAAACAAATATATTTTTTACAGTAAAATTTTTTTTTATAATTTACAAAATCACTGAATGAGAATAATTCATAACAATAGTTATAATGTTGTAATATAAATGTATCGTCGTTAAAAAGACAAAAAAAAAGAAAGAATTTATTTATAAATAAAAGCTTGGAAAAACACAAAAAATAATTGATAGCCCAATGTCTCCGACTACAATGTTGAGAAACATCGTGTGCTATGTTAAATTTACATCTGCCATAACTTAACTATATCCAAAGGGAAAATTTGAGAGAGAGAGAGAGAGAGAAAGAAGCATGTTATTTAGCAAGATAATACACACAATATGCTTAATCGCCAAGGACGCAATCCAGGGCTCTCTGCGAAACTATTATCATATGCATTTTATGTATCTCTTATGTTCGTGTAAGTATTTTGCGACAATAAAGAATAATAGAATTTGTCAACAGTACTTTAATGAGTCTAATTTATTATTAATACCTTCAATTTTATCCGCTATCCCGAATCCTCAAAATAAGATGTTAATTATAATTATATGATTTTTTCTCGATACCTAAAATTCAATGCATTTTGAATAAGTTTAATTAATATCATTTATTAATTTTAATAAATATCAAAAGAATTTTTTTTCATTAATTGTACGTAAGTTTTAATTTATTGATTTATTATGAAATTTATTGATCTATCAAAGAATGATGTAAATTTCAGACATTATTGAGGTATATAAGATAATAGAACATTAATAACAAATGTTATCATTTAAAAAGTATATAACAAGGTAGTCGTTTAAAGATATTAATTTTTTGACTCATATTACTTTCATTTTTTTCGTTTTTTATATCTTTATAATTGACAGTTGAAAATTACTTTGTTAAAGGGAGACTTTTCGCTCATGACGTGTCTTCAACATGATAATTTAGTATTAATAAAATATTTTTCGTAATTTCGAAAGAGATTATGGTAAAGCCTATATAAATGATTTAACTGTCTGGTTATATTGCACCAGCTCAATAATATTTGTTTTTTTGTATGATTAATCAAATGAATTATAAAAATGAAAATTTTATATAATAAACGAGATATTGATATTTTTTATTACAAAGAAATTAAAAAAAAAATTATCTTTTAATTATGATTTTTTTTAATTATTCCATATGGAAAGTTAGACAATTGTAGAATAAAAATTTTAAACGCCAAAAATAAAGATTTTAATAATTTTAAGCGAATTAGTAATCAATAATGTGAATCGTATTTATATATTTTAAATTATTGTAAATTATTTGTAACCATATTTATTAATGTGAAATTAACTTCTTTTTTAATAATCTATCAAGTAATTAATTACATTTAACCGAAAATCAAAGGACTTTTTAAACAATTTACTATACTTTTAAACGATTTAGGATACCTCAAAATCATTTTATTTGCTGCCTTATCCATAACTAGAAAACTTTTATACATTGAAAATCTTAAAATAATAATTACTTTTTCAAAAAAATTTTAATTTTTTTAATAAAAAATTAGAGAAGTAAATATTATTAATTCTTGATAATAAAATTTTTAAATTATATAAAAAACGGAATTTTATCATTTTTTAATAAAGTTTACAAGCACAAAATTCAATTACGTATTGTCTATATTTGTTAAAAATTTTTAAATTAAAAAATTTCAATAATGCAATAATACTTTTTACTCGAAGTTTATGTTCATTTAAAATATAAGAGTTATACAAATTTTGTGAAAATTGTTTTGAAATTATTTTAAATATTATTTACAACCAAATTTTTTATCGTATTTGTGAATTTTTCATATTGTAATTCATTACAATATGATAAAATTCATCCCAAGTAATCATCGTATAAATAGTTTTTTTATTAATAGTATGAAGTTGAAAATTTAATTGTAATACTGTAAATAGAAAAACTACAAGTATTAAATTATTGAAATTTTTTAATAAAAAATAAACATAAGGTGGCTGGAGCCACTTTATGTTTATTTTAAAAAAAAAAACAAAATATTTTTTTTTTAATTAAATTTTATAAAAAATGTTTTTAATCAATTGCTATATTTATAATTTGTATTCCATTCAATTATTTGACAACAAATATTTGCGATTCACGCCTGATAGCTTTGTAATCATATAAATTTTTTAAATATATTTTTTATTTCATTAACGGCATGACATATTCTTAATTTAATAAATTTTTAATAAAAAAATCTGCTATTTTTGTCGTAAAAACACGTGTTAAATTTTTAAATTTCCATAATTTTTTTCTCTTGAATTTGGTTAATGACCGTATATTTTCAAAATTGCTCTGAATTACTAGTGACTTATACTTTTCATAGTAAGTTTTTACTATAAACATACTATTTTTTCTCGAAAGTCGCTAGTACCACCTTAAATTTAAAAAAACAATAAATTAAAAACATTTAAATGATTAAAAAAAATGTTTACCTACAATCTTAATCTGCTCCGCAACATTATGTCATATGAGCAGTAAAAACTCATCGTGTTATAAATACTTATATTTATTTACGCTTTATCCCACCTTCTTGAAATAACTCATATTATCATTGAAGTCGGTGAGATGGAAAAGTCGGTAATAATATTAATAATCCCTCCAAACTAAATAAAAATAGTTCTTGACCCTATAATCATAAGGGGTCAGAAAAGATGATGTTTTATTGTATGTAAACTTGGGTATAAAAGGTACAACCGTAGCTGTTGAGAGCATCAGTTCGCTCAAAGTGAAGCATCCAGTTCAATTGAAAGTTTTCTTTCGTTCTTTACAAATTATTTACGAACTTTAAGTTCTTAAATATTACGAAAATTATGGATCGTTGGGTTAACAAAGTCGCTCTTGTAACTGGCGCCAGCAGTGGAATTGGTCGTGCCATTGCTGAGCAGCTTGTTCATCATGGACTTAAAGTTGTTGGAATTGATCATCGCGTTGAAAAGATGAAGGTATTACTTATAACTAATAAATTCTACGTAGAAATTTATAACATTATTATGAGAATTCAAAAAGTTTTTTTAAATATTGTCATTTTGCGTATGTTCTTGATTCTTCGTGAAATTTTGTATTTAATTAAATAAAATAATTAAGTGTTTTATTATTGTTTTTATAAATTTATTTTTTTTAATATTTTTTGTATATTATAAATAATACCATCATACACCTTATACTAAAACTCTTCTAAATATTTAAATTTACCATAGAAAATTTAAATGTTTAATAAATCGGTCTTCTCAATTTACATTTATTCGTTCAATACTTCGTTGTAATTTTATTTAATGTCTAATTTAAGAATTTCTAATAAAAATTTTTCTAGGTTTTAGCTGATGAATGGAAAACCAAAATGGGCAAACTTATCCCATTACAGTGCGACTTGACCAATGAAGGTGAAATCACACGTACAATGGAATGGATAGAAAAGAATTTGGGTGTCGTTGAGATCTTAATTAACAACGCCGCTATTGATTTACCCACAAGTCTGATGATTGAAGGAAGTATGGATGAATGGCGAAAAACCATTGATGTTAATGTTCTCGGCGTTGTTGTCATCATTAAAGAAATGTTAAAAATGTTAAAGAGAAAAGGTGAATTTTACAGTATTATTATTCAATAACTAAAATAATTAAAGTTAATAAAATTTAGATTAACAAATTTTTGAAATATTAGAATTTATAGCGAACGTTCTATTAAATTTTAAAAATTTAACAATTACAAAAATTAAAATTTTTTTGCAAAGCATTAAATACATTTGTTTGAAATAGGTCTTAATTCTGGAGTTATTATTAACATAAACGATATTTGTGCCTGGCAAACGTTGAAACGCGACCGGCCTGTTTCTACAAGCTACCTAGTAACAAAGAACGCACTTCGTACATTGACTGAAAACCTAAGATTAGAATTAGCACAAACTCAGTCAAATGTCAAAGTTATTGTAAGTTATTTTTTATTTATAAATATATTTAAAAAAAATATTTTATCAAATAAATAAATAAATTTAATTTTCATTATTACAGAGTATCATTCCTGGATTAGTGGAGACTGAAATGAGCGAGATTACTATGAAGGAAAAACCACGATTAGCATTGAAACCTAAAGATGTTGCGGATGCTGTTATGATGACTATACAAACTCCAGAAACAGTTTTAATTCAAGATCTCGTCATCACGCCAATTCGTGATGTTATAATGTGCATGCATTAATGCCAGGAATTCAAAGTTATCTTTACTTTTTTAATAAATACTGTCGATTCGAGTTGTTTTGATAGATTGAAAGAAAAAATTATATTTTTTACCTTTGTAATGATTTAATTTGAAAATAAATATCGAAATTTCTTTCATAAAATCATTTAAATTTATTATTTCTTATTGCCTACACATTCTTTATGTACAATACTTAATGCATATATAAAATCTTTTATAATTCTAAAACATCAATAATATAATTTGAATGCTTCATAAAAGTAATGTAATTTATTAAAATTTCAAATCTAACATAAATTTATTTGTTTATAAAAAATATTTTCTTAATAAAAACTAAATATTATGATAATTAATACGATGGATGGTTCTAAATTATTTTACAAAACACATAACAAAGTAGACATGAAAATAATTTTTTTTTTTATCACCAAGATTCTCCAAGTGGCCGAAGAACGATATCTTGAACCTTGAATGAAATTCAAATTTTAAATTAAAATAACAAAATAAATTTGGAATTTCAAATGCGTATTTAAGATATATTAATTACCAAAACATGTGACGGCAATGACAATATAAAGCTTACAGCTTCAGCAACGTCGTTGGGTAATAAAACTGGCATCGATGAAAGTACCTCTGGTGTGAAAGTTGAATAATTAGCCATAAGTTCAGTTGCTACTAAGCCTGGACTAATTGTCTAAACAACAATTTTATATATTAGAGATTTATAATTTGAATCTAATTTTTAACATGAATCTTAATTAACACAACATAATTATGCATTTCTTTATTTTTTTCAAGTTTCTCTTATGTGAATGAAATTTATTACTTTATGTAATTAACAAAAAATTATAGATATTATTTCATTAGTTAAATATCCAGAAAAAATCATCAAATAAATGTATCAACTTTCACAATATTTATAATAATAATAAGTGTCTAAAAAAGGAATCAGAAAGATAAAGCTTACCGATATGCGTATCTTGGTTCCGGCAAGCTCATGACGAAGTGTTTGAGCAAGAGCATTAATGGCACGTTTTGATGCTGGGTAAACATTAAAACCAGGCACAGCAGGTATTCTTTCACCTGCAATACTACTAATATGAATAATTACAGATTCTTCATTAGATTCGCGCATTGAACGCACAGCTTCTCTTGTGCATACGCATAGTCCTAGGACGTTAACGTCAAAAACATTGCGCCAGTCATCTAGAGTACCATCTATAATTGATATTATAGTTTTAATAATTTATTTATGCTTTTTAAGACTTCTATCATCAATTCTATTTCTATTCACGATTACAAAATTCATAAAATTTTAGTTTAGAGCTGGATTTCAATATTTTCTTTAATGATTGTTGATAAAGAAAAATTATATTGATTTTGCAAGGATAAAAATATTTCATCTTAACAAAATTTTAGTTTTGATTACAAGATTTTTATAATTTAATTGGCATTTATTATATGTCCTTATGTTTAATATTTGTACCAATTGTACATTTTAATTATGGTCTGTAATAATTAAAAGTTAAAAAGATGAAAAAAAAAGAAAATTTACCAACAAGTGTTGTCTCTTTAGTAATGCCTGCGTTGTTAACTAATATATCAATAGAACCTAAATTCTCTTTGATCCAAGCAAAGGCAGTAATTACATTTTCCTCGTTCGTTACGTCGCATTCAACGGCATGGAGTTTTGCTTCGGGGTCATCAGTCAATTCTTTGATTTTTTCAACTCTTCTTGCTAAGCCAACTACAATTAAACCTGCCAATTAAGCCAACAATTTTATCAATTTATTAATAGTCCTTACGGTTCATCTATTCTTATGATGGGGATTAAAAATTAAAACAGTTCAAAAATCTATATTAAAAAAATTATGGTATTACTATTATTTCAAACCCTAATTAATTATTAAAATTATTATAAATGCAAATTAATATAATTTATTGCTTTTTTTAAATTAATTCTATAAATAAATCCAAATATTCATAACTATAAAAATAAATTCAGTAGTAAACAAACTTTCATACCCTTGATCTTTTATATTTAATATAATTAATTAGTCCGGCATTAATAAATTATAATATTTTCAAATCATTATCATTGTACCTAAAGAACAATTTATTTACGTAAAATTTATACGTTGTATTTTAATTGTGGAGTAAATTTGATTTTGTATTATGCGATAAATATAAACATATAAATAGTAAAATTTACATCGTATGAAATATTTACTGTTTATGTAGCAATTTTTTTCGCATGTAATAATTTTTGTATTAGATCAAGTATTTTGCAAAGTTAGAATAAAAGATAGCAATTTTACGTATAGAATAATTATCACATAAATTTATAAAAAAATTTATGGATAAAGAAGTTTTTTTAATTACTCTATTAAAATAGAAAATAATAAAAACAAATATTTTTGTTAAAATTTATTTCAATGCTCTAATCTGTATAATTTTTTTTACAATTGATATAATTCTTCTTTGAAAAAACATGTTTAATGGATAGTGTTTTAGTTTAAATATTTCTAAGTTATTGTAATAAAAATGAAAGATAAAAATTACATTGTCTTTGAAATTTTTTTCCAATATCGATTAAATCATAATCATGTAATGAGATAATACTTTGCTGTGATGTTAAGGCCGAACTTTAGTACTTATTTACCTGGCTTCGGAAACATTATCTTTTACATATTTTTTATATATTTCAATTTTTTTTTTTATTTAAAACAAAAAACTGATATTAACACTTAAAAGAAGAAGCTATTGCAAAATACATAAAATTAAATTATCATAAAAAGTTTCATTATCAATTAAAAAAGCAATAATATCAATTTGAAAGGTAATAAATTTATAAAAAATTTCTTAAATCTGTATCAAGTATATTGCAAATTATACCTTACAGATTTAGATATTTAAATTATTAATGTATTAAGCTCTAAAAAAATTATCTGAAAATCAAAAATAATTATTATAATCAGTGTTATTATTACTTAATAAATTATCAAATCAATCTTTAAATAAATAAATTTATAAAATTTTTTTTTCAATAAAATATATATAAAATAAAATTTACCATTTTCCAAAAGTTTATGAACAATAGCAGCCCCAATGCCAACACTTGCTCCGGTAACAACCGCTATTTTACCAGACCAACGTTCCATCGTAGCTAAATACAACACTCGACTCCTGCAAATACTTAAAACGTTCTTTGCTCTAGGCAGGCTTTTATATAAACTCGCAGCCAGCACGCGATCTTTATATTGTTATAGATGTGATTTTATTATCTATAGGTATACAGATGGGCGTTGCTATTATAAATCTCGCAAAACATTTGTCAAATCATTAGATTTTCACACTTCATTTATTTGTATACAAATAAGTTAAGATAATTGATCATTGATTAAATTAAAAGACTATCTGTTCATTGAAAAAATTTGATAGTTTTGGATAAAAATATAAAAGTTTGTTGACTTCAATAACTGAATTATAAACAAGTTGAAATTCGGTTAAACAAAAAATTAATCTTTATTATTTATTATGATTTTAAAGTAAAAAACTAATTTCATCGAATTTTAAGATTTTTTCTATGAAAGATCAATTAAAAAATTGTAACCAAGCCAATATTTAAATACGTTAAATGAAATAAAAGCAAAAATAAAAAAATAGAAATGAAATCCATTGACGAAAAAATAAAACATTTATGCATAGCGTGCGCATCGAAAGTCGAGAGCTTTTGTGGTAAACCAAAAAAATATGTATATAAGTAAATGATAATGTGTACAGTACTTTAATACAATCCATAAAACATGAGTGGCATGTAACTTACTATTGAACACACAATATAACAGATCGTAAGAAGAGGTTTTTATATTATCTTCGACGTTGTCACGGCGTTAAATTACTCTATAGCACTGCAGGCTATATGGCCTCGTTGCCAATATCGTATACGAGACTTAAATTACCTAAGCTTCATTGTCAATGACTTTTTATTTTTTCTTCTTTATATCATCATTCCAATAATTTGATAATACAATTATGCAAAAGATATTAGGTTTGATATTCAAAAATTAAATTTATTATTTTAACAATATTTCTATGTTTGGTGTTTGTGTTTACAATAATAAGAGAAAAGTAAAAATTTGATTTTTCTATGATAAGTGCTTTTTAAAGAAGCTTCATTATATTTATTAATGTTTTAAACATCAAATATCGAATATTATATTTAACTGTCTCGCTGTACATGTAGTATGCAAGTAAACAAATAACACGAAATTCAATACTAACAAGTGCGCATTGTACGTATCAGTTTTAAAAACTTACTGCTTATAAGTTATTAATAATTGGATATCAAATGTATAAAATAAACTTTATTAATAACATATTGATCCTCCAGTACTCGATATCCAAAAATAATTGAATTACAAAAAAGTCAGGAATTATGTGTTTCTATTTCATATAAATGAAATATTTTAAACTTTTTATTTTTTTTTCAAGTAAAGTCGCATATTTCTCCTGAAGGAGAAGAGGTATTTTTTTCTTTTTTTTAAATACAAATTAAATTTGGAATCATCCATAAAAAATATATTTTTTGTATTAAAAAAGCTTATCCCTAATCTTTTTTTCAATTTCTTTGCGAACCAGAATAATCAAAAGTCAGTATATTGTTTAAATTATTATAAGAAGTAAACAGAAGTAGATTTATTGAGGTCTTAAGTGGCTAAGACGGTAGAGTAATGGATTTGTAACTCAAGGATCTGAGTTCGAATCCCGCTCTCGCCCGATACTAACACCACTGTACTTAACATGTACTTTGCTCATAAACACACTGAAGACGTTCATCGATAATTTAGTATTTCATAATAATAGCATAAATACAGTGACGTTAAATAAAATTAAAAAAACGATTTGCGATTAAAAGAAACGTTTTTTTGGACTTACAAAAATAATTATAAAATTTTAAGCATAAAAATATATAATATGCATTATTATATATAATACATTATTATAAAACTTTTTTATTTCAAACACTTTTTTCAAAAAATCCTTATTTTAATGATAATTTCTAAAGATTGATTTTTAACGTTTACAAGAACAAAAAGTGCTTTTTGCGAAAACATAAAAAACAAAAAATTGAAATAAAAACTAATTGAAAAAATCTTGTTGAATATTATTCGTTTCATTATCTTTGAATAAATAAATAGAATAAAGTAGAAGTAAATAAAATTATTTAATATTCTTTATCATCTAATAAAAATTACGTATTATTTTATAATAATATTTTACAAAAATAAAATAATAAAAAATAATTTATGCATATATATATCAATATATTCGAATAATTTATATTTTTTAGAAATTTTTCAATTTACTTATTTATTAAAACATACGAACATTACATGCTCTTTTCATCACACACATTTTACCCATCACAAAAGGTATATTAAAAAATTTTTGACCGATAATTAAAATATAATTTTTTTTCAGAATTTAAAATTATTTAAAAATAGATTAAAATTCTTGCAATTAAAATTTTTAATATGAGAATTTTGTCAAAGGTGTAAAAATATGATATAGATAATACTGGATTTCTTACTGACCGTCATTTTTTGTTATTAAAGTTTTAATTTGATTTAAATATATCGATTTACATTCATTAATTTAATTAAAATACCTATATTTCGTTATAATAAAATCTAAAAATATTTTATAATTAATAAGTAAGTAATAAATAAAACAGTTTTTTATTGTTTGATATCAAAATCCAATTGTAAACGCGGATATGGACAAGTAGTTGTGCCAAAGTTAAAACTCGCTAAATAAAAAGAGATAGCACGAGAATGAGAATCTTCGTAAAGTTGTGAACCCTTACTAAAGATTCATTTTTGATATATCACGCCGATCTGTGAGTTGACAGTTTATAACCAAGCATAAAGTAATTAATGATTAATTAATAATAGTGTTAAAATAAGTAGGAACTGTTAAAAACAGACTTGCTTTTAAAAAAATGGTAAGTTTTCATTAGAATTCATTTTTATAAAAAGCTAACCTCAAATACTCCAATTTTAAATTTTTCATTACAACTAAAATATCTGTAAATATTTTTAATAAATTAGTTTAAATAATTAATTTTTTTTTAAAATTAAACAAGTTTTTAACAATTTCAAGATTAACTTTTTAGTGTATAATTTCGATATTTATTTGGTTAAACAACTTATTATTGTCGCGTCATCGTCTTCAAAAATGCCGGTTTCATATTATATTTTTTAGTTATATATTGTCTTAATGTATACTGAATAAATTCTTTCTAGTAAAAAAATCATTAGCTAATTTTGTTTTCTTTTTTAACAGTTTCGGAATCAGTATGACAGTGATGTCACTGTTTGGAGTCCGCAAGGACGTTTGCATCAAGTTGAATATGCAATGGAAGCTGTTAAACTTGGATCAGCAACTGTAGGTCTTAAGAATAAAACACATGCTGTAATAGTAGCTTTAAAAAGAGCAACATCAGAGTTATCTTCACATCAGAAAAAAATATTTCCCATCGATAAACATTGCGGAATTGCAATGTCTGGTCTTACTGCCGATGCTAGAATGTTAAGGTATTTGAAAAGAAATATTTTATAATTTATAAAATGTCTTTTAAATACTGGATTAAAAAAAAAGTATAAGACTATAATAAGTAAATTCATTTGTCATTCAAATAGTGAATCTAATAATAATTTTTTCATAGTTTTATCATTTTTAATAGTTCATGTAGTATGAAATTGATAATTTTATTATTTTATTATTTATAGAAGTAATGCCAATTTAACTTTTACAATATATTTTAATGTGTTAGCAAACTATTTTTCTATAATTTTGTTTTTGTTTACAGCCGTTACATGAGAACTGAATGTTTGAATTATAAATATTCTCATGATGATTCATTACCAATTAGTCGCCTCATTACATCTTTAGGAAATAAAATGCAAACTTGTACTCAACGTTATGATAGAAGGCCTTACGGTGTTGGATTGTTAGTTGCTGGTTATGATGTAAGTAAATAAATCAATAAACATTATTGAAATTACTATTCAAAAGAAAAGAATTTAAATAAAATTTTTATTTTAGGATCATGGTCCACATATATATCAAACTTGTCCATCTGCTAATTACTTTGATTGTAAAGCAATGGCCATTGGTTCTAGATCGCAGAGTGCACGAACGTATTTAGAAAAGCACCTTACTGAATTCCTAGGCTGCGAACTGGATGATCTTATTAAACATGGTTTAAGAGCATTACGTGATACACTGCCAAACGAAGCAGATTTATCTACAAAGGTTTGTTAATAAACCTTTTATTTTCAAATTTTTTATTTATCATTTTATTGATTTTATTTCAACTTTTTTAAAATAATCACAACAAAATAAAATTTTACTTGCAGAATGTTTCAATTGGTGTTGTTGGTAAAGGTACAGAGTTCAAAATTTTAGATGAAACAGCAATGCAAGTTTATCTTACTGAAATTGAGGGAGATGATAAACGAAGCAGACCTACCGAAGGTGAAATACAATCTGATGATAGACCACCACAAGATCCTCCATCTGATCCTGGTCCAAGAGACCCAGTTGTTGCTGTTGGTACAGAAGAAAGACCATCCGCCATGGATACAGAATAATTAAAGTAATTTGTGCTCTATTTTGCAATTTCGATTTTTGATTACAAAGATAAAAGAAAAATAAAGGTTAATGCGCTGTCTCTGTTTCTTAATATAACAAATTACGTTTATTTACTCAAATCAGTTTTACATAATTTACAAATATACAATCTAATAGTCCTCACTTTACAACTTTTATAGGTGGATTTATAATAATAAAATAGTAGCAATATTTTTACACATAGTGTTTTACAAATGTATTGTTCATTTAAAAAACATTCATAATTTTATGAGATAAATAATTTACTAATAATTTAATATCGTCTATAATTACAACAAAGTTGTAAAATTCAACTTTTTATATCAGATTTTTAAATAATATAAAATAATCGCTTTTAAAAATCAAAAAATTGCACAATTAAAAATCCTTTAATAATAAGAGTATTTTACAACAAAAAAAATTGTAAGAACCTTTCATATTTTTACGTACTTTCTTTTATGTTTTTGTTACCTCTTTTTTCTTTCAAAACGTTCGTCAAAAAATATTCGCCAGCCTTATATGAAGATCGTACTAGAGGTCCACTAGCTGTGTATAAGAAACCTAATTCTTGACCAACTTTTTCCCATGCTTTAAATTTTTCTGGCGTTACGTACTCAATAACTTTTAAATGTCTTTTTGTTGGTTGCATATACTGTCCTAATGTCACAGCCTCAACTCCAGCCGCTCTTAAATCTTTCATGGTTTGCATTACTTCATCATCTGTTTCACCAAGACCTAACATTATTGAAGATTTTGTTATCAATTCTGGATTGACCTTCTTTGCTCCCTCTAACATAGATAATGACTGCCTAAATCAATACAATAAAAAACATGTGTTGAAATTAATCTTGATATGAATTTTCTACTATGAAACGTAATGTTTTAAAAAATATTAAAAATGTAAAAATATAAAAATATTAATAAAACTTTTAAATATGTAATTTAATTTTTCATGTATAAGCAATCTATTAAAAAATTAATTTTTCAAAAAAATATAATTTTAAATAAATATTTACCTAATTTACAATATTTTTAAAATTAAAATAATATATGATTATTACTTACTTATATCGTGCGCGTCTATCACGAACAAAAGGAGTCAACCTTTCCACAGTTTCAATATTATGAGCATATACATCTAAACCAGAATTAACTATAGTTTTTACACAATCTAGATTTCCTTGGAAGTCAGGTACCAAACATTCGACTAGAATATCACTTCTAAAAACAATAATTTAAAATGAGAATAAAGAAACAAATAAATTTATAATAATTATTAAAATTTTAAATACTTTCATACCTTTGCTTTAGTTCTCTAACTGTAGCTGCTATATGACTTGCACCTCCATCTGGCAAATCTAATGAATACAAATAAATATATCATTTAAATATATCTTGAATTCTAAATTTTACTCTATGTGATATCTTAATTATTATTTACCATCACGATCTACAGATGTTAAAACAATATAATCTAATCCCCAATCTGTGACTGCTGTAGCTGTATTCTTTGGTTCTTCTGGATCTAAAGGTGGTGGAGCTCTTGCAGTTTTTACAGAACAAAATCTACATCCTCTTGTGCATGTATCTCCCATTAACTAAAATTTTAATTATTTGATAAATGAAAATAATCAATAAAAATAACTGTATTCAATTTGCAAATTCTATAAGCTTTCTATTTCTAAATACCATTATTGTAGCAGTAGCTGTTCCATGCTCACCACCACCCCAACATTCACCAATATTCGGACATCTTGCTTCTTCGCATACTGTGCTTAAACGAAGATCACGCAGTTGTGATTTAATACGATTATAATTTTTACCCATTGGTATTTGTGTTTTAAGCCATGGAGGTAACCGCAATCGTGATTTATCACCTTTTTCCAATTTGAGAACTCCATCATATTGTGTTGTGTCGCCAGATATAAAATTTTCCAATTGAGGACCATTCGTTAATTTTTCAGAAAATTCTTCTTTTGTTGATTTAGCACAACAACTACTCTACAAATTTATATCAGAATTATTATTTTTTGCACATATTTTGAATATGAAATAATTTATTGACTTACTGAATGGAAATTAAATCCTGAAGAACATTTGATTCCAGTTGCTCTTGCTGTACGCAACATTTTGATACTACTAATAATTTACAAAAAGGAAATCTAAAAATGAATTAAGTATTAATTAAGATTACAAAGTCAAAAGTTGATGATAAAAATTATTGAATAACACCATCAGTTTGTAAAAGAAAAATAAATCAATAACATAGAATGACATTTTTATATAATTACAATGACGTCCAAATTTCATAACTTTAGTAAATTATTGTAAATAAATGGAAAAATAATTATTTTTTTACTAATAATGATATTTTTAAAATTACTTGCTACTTTTGGGAATTTTTAACGACGTTTTAAAAATAGTCTATTAAAGCAAAATAAATAAATTTACTATTTGAATTAAAAATTGCAAAATCTCGTGATTTTTTGTTATACATACGTTTATATCTAGGTCCACAGTTGTTGATCGCAAAATTGCGACTGATACTGCAAGTTGCAGAAGAAAACTGAATGATCAATTGATAATTTTAACTTAACCTAACCTAACCTAAAATAAGAATATTTTTGTTCAACATCCTCACGCAAGATGGCTCTCTGATACCAAGTTTTGAAAAATTAAAAACTACTAACAATTATACTTTCTTTATTTGTGAAATAATTATTATCTTTTACAAAAATTACAGGCATATTTATATTTTACAAATTATATAGTTTGTTCAATATTAACATAATAACCTTACATTTTAAAATTATAATCTAAATATGTAATTAAAATCACGCATATTAAAAATTATTTAATATCTTAGTTAGAGAATTACATTAAAATTATTGTTGATAACATTTTTTATTTATAAATAACTTAGAATAGTAATCAGGTAGTCTTTTTATTTGAATCATGTACATTTAAACAAGAAAACACATCGCAGGATGCATTTTTATCAGATCCAACAGCTACGGCAGATTTGATAAGCGATTTCAACTCGTCGGACAGGTAATCAGCGACTAATATATTACTATGAATCCTGTAAACAAAAGAAAAATAAATCAATTATGTCATTTGTAAAATTAAAAAAATTGTAGATAATTTGAAAAAACGTTCATTTAAAAAGCTACTTTACGTGTAAAATTCAAAAAATAATAAGAAATATGTGTGATTGTTTATTTTTAAAATATCAAAAAATAGTTCTGTCGAAGTATAATGCAAATAAAGATACGTAGTCAAAAAAAGTATTTATTCCTGTAGGCAACTATCAAAGGGGAAAAATTCATTATATATATATATATATATATATATATATATATACATTAATTCCCATCAATCGCAGTAAAAATTATTTTCAATACTAATTGCGGCTTTACTATACGACGTTCCCCTATATATACATACATCGAATACATAAATTATTAATCAATCGGTTCGTATTCATTCCTGTACACTTTTACATGCGCCTTTATCTACATCATTTAACATCTCCAATCTACAACCCTTCATACCAATCAACTCCCCTTGTCTATGCCGAATTTACCCTATACATAAAAAAAACATGTACGTACAAACTATCGAACCAATGTTCGAGTCCTTGAAAAGTGGAATCATCATCATTATCGTAGGTGGTAGTAGTATCAGTGTTAGTGGCATTAATGCCCGAGGCAGTAGCAGTAGCAGTAGTTGATGCTAACAGTTCGGCTCTGCTCTTTTCCAACTCATCGAGATAATCACGATGTACGTGACAAGCGAGTCTTGCTACACATTGCGGACTGATTACGAGCTCCTGACTTGTTGTTGAGGTTTCGTTATTATTGTTACTATCGTTGCTAGCTTTTTCATTACCACCCAGACGTTCTTTGGCTACCTGTTAAGCATAGTGAAAGAAGGAAAATTTTTATACTTGGTTTTTTTTATTTATAAAATGATAAATGTTTCTATAAAATTCTAGTATGTTTATAAATTTCATATTATCGTATTAATTCATTGCCACGAAATATCATAGTAAAAATTATGGTTTTACTTTGGTCATGTGAAAACATAATGGCATAATATTCATTATTGATTTAAAACTGTGATTACAACTTTTAAACTATAACTTTTACAGTTTAAACTTTATTACTACTTTTAAAACTATAATTTTTACTATTATACTTCTTTCAATGTATAATTTTAAAACAAAAAAAATATGTTTAGAAAACAAAGTTTGAAATAAAAAAAATTAGTATTCTATACAAAAAAAGTGTAAGGGTACGTGCTTCTTTACACAAACCTCATTTGGCTTTGGTTTTATGTAACCCTGTAGTAAAGCAGTTAGAGCGTAATTGTCGGACTCAAGTTGAACCGAGCGTCTCTTTCTTCGACCGGATATAACGCTGATTGGCAATAGTACGGGGTTTGAGGCTAAAGCTGCGGCTGCGCCAATCAACGCTACTCCTGCTAAAGCTTTCAAAGCCACTGCCTGTCAACAGCCAGACAAAAAAAATATATGTATTTTTCGACTATAATTAACGTTATTTTTTTTATTTTCTTTTTTAATATGTAATAGTTTATAATAATTAAAAAATTTTTTTTAAACCATTTGCAAATTTCCTTTTTTTAATAAATTAAAGATCGATAGTTTTATAATTATTAAGTTTTGTTAATTTTGTTTTTGTACATAAAAATAAAAATGAATATTATAGACATGATTCTTGAATAAATAAAAAATTGATATTATAAGTAACGTTCCCATTACTAGTCATAGTGTTTTAATATTATTCGAACCCTAAAGTCTTGGTATTGCTGAAATCTATTATTTAAAATGCTAAAACTATAAAACCGGCATAAAAATAATTGTAACGAGTCCACAACATTCTAATAATTTATTATTAAGCACTCTGAAAAAGATAAAAAAAAAACAATAATTTGTATTATTTAATTTTATTGTACTCCGTTTCAATCTATATTACATACCTTTGCAGACTCATGGCAATTAATCATGATTATCGAATTATTTATTAACTAACGCGCACTGTAATAGAAAAAACAATCGATTTTACGAGAAGTTCTGTCCGTCGAAGAAATAATTAAATTCCAAGTCTTTCTCTCTACCCCTATATCCTTCTTCAACCTATACATCCCCTTCGAGAAATCCAATAAGTCTTGTTCTCCCTCTTAATAAACAATGTTCGTCTTAAGGTATCCTCGAGAGAACTTGATTAAAATTTGAAAAAATCTCTAATAAAAGAAAAAAACAACGGTACTAACCTTTTGAGTTTGAAGATTAGTCGTTGGATTGCCATTTGGTGGTCCTTCGGCAAATGGATAATCACTATCACCATCAGCACCGGCTATTGTACCTGTTATACCGTAATTACCTGAACCTGGACGCGGACGATCGTTATAATTATTGCCAGGACCACTCGAACTTCCGCCGTATGCATAATTTGCATTTTGATAACCGGGTCGGCTGTTTGTACCTGAACCATAACGATCGCCGTCTAAAGCAAATGGTGCGTTTGGTCGTGTTGCTGAACTGTATCTATGAATCATTAAATTTTCAAATTCAATGTATTATTTTTAAAAAATGTTATTGAAGATTTTTTTGTGTTGAAGGAAAAGCTTTTTACTTAAAAACTCGAGATTCTGAGAATTTTAAAGTTGTAATATTCAATTATTTAGAAAATTTGTTTTTATAATGAAATACAATGGGATTTGTATTTTTTTTAAAGATAGGTTATTTTTAAAATAGATCATGAAGATAGATAAGAAAAATTATATACGTATAATTGTAAGGGTCGTACCGATCACGATCATCGTCTCGGTCATTGTAACTCAATGAAGGCCTCCTTTCTGTACTGTATCTGATTGAACAAAATTTTTTTTTGTAAATTGTATTTCTTTGTATTTTTAAAAATTGTAAGATAAATTAAAGTTCATAATTGTGAAAAATCTTTCACGTTTGAACCTTAACCGAAATTAATTGAAAATTAGCTACTTCAGCTGATTTCTAATTAATTTCAGTTAGTTTTGTTATTTATAATTAGTCTAACCTGCGGTCATACGTTATCTACTTATGCACTTGGTTTAAGGATGCCTATGAGATACAAGAATTAACGATTGAATTTTAATGAAACTGACTACGTCATTATTTAAAAGTAAAAATGACCCAATTAAAATTTTTTTTTTATTTAGACAACTTTATTAAAATCTTATGAAAGTCTAGAGTTGCTAAATTTAACGCAAAATAGATCTTTTCCGTAAGACATCGAATTAAATTTTATAACTTCAAATATTCATTAAACTTTTTATTAAGTCGTCTAGCTTTACGAAATTTTAAATAAGTCACTTTTAGCAACTAAATTTAACAATGCAAGTTTTATTGAAATAGAATCGTCGAATCTTATACCTTACGAATCACAATCAATAAAAAAACTAAAGTATAAAATTAAAAAACCAAAAAAACAATAAACTTTTTTTATCAAATATTCTAAAATAGTTGAGTAAAAAATTTTTATATCCATACATTTTTTTGGTCTCAAATGGGATGATGTCTACAAGCATCGTGACTATATTAAACACACCCAAGAGTCTCCTTTCCACCCGAAAAATCACAAAAAATAAGGAAAACTGATCCCACTTCAGTGAAACCTCAATAAAATCCTAACGGCCGAAAGAAAGAAACAAAAAAAGAAAGTAAAATCACCTGTCATAAGGATAATGGTTGCGTTGATCGTAGTATCCTTTATCTTTGCCATATCCCAGATAACTTGAACTTCTCCAACCGTACCTACAAAAAAATATAAAGAAAAAGATGCTCAAAAATTTTTTTCCTTTCTTTCTATTTTTAGCTTACCCACACACGTACTATATAATTCCATTATAAAAAGATAGTACAACATGATACGCACCTGTCGTCTGACGGTCTGTTACCGTGGAAACGGGGTGCTGGTCCAGCATTGCGTTCAAGCTCTAATGCTTCTGAATTTACTTGCTTAACTTGATGCGCCTTACTGTCTTTATCATCTGGAAATATATGAGGACCCGATCCAGATGCTTTGGCATTACCACCGCAACAAGTTGTATCTTTGAAATTAATCAAATAAATTAACAATTAGGTTTAATTTTCAAATGAGAAATCAATTTCGTGAAATCATAAATTTTATCCAAAAGGTTAAACTCAATCATCGTTAAATTTTTACTTCTCTAAGGTCGACTGAATTAATGATATAGTAAAGAAGTTGGATGTATATAGGGTAGGGATAAAAGCTTTTATTATTAAAGTATCTAAGGAGGCAGGTGCGAAGACGCCTGTTAATGCTTTTGTGATGGATTGTTATAAATGATACTTTAATATATTATACCTTATTCCCAAAAAGATTTACGTACATATATAAGTCTAATGCATATTTAATACTAATGTCGGACTTCTTTTATATATACGGAAAATTTTTCCGCATGAACAAAGATGTAAAGATTTTTATGAAAATGATTTGAATATAGATAAATTGGAATTATTTATTGATTTTTTTATTTTTTATTATATTATTACAGTTATTGTAAATACTTTTTGATGCCAAAATATGTAAAAATTTTTACGCTCTACTTAGAAATAATAGATGATGCCAAAATTGTAATTTTAATAAATTTTTTATTTTTAAAATTATGTTTTTGAAATTATAAAAAAGTTTGTTTTATAATGTGATTAAAAAAGAAATTAGTTTTTCAAGATTTTAATGAAAATGTGGACCTTCCACTTTATGAAGTGTCTTTTACAAAAGTTAGCGACGGAAAAGTATAAGAAAGTTTAAAAAGTCTTCTTGGGCAGCAAACAAACTATGGTGCTAACGAATTATTAAAGAAAATGTAAATTAACATGTATTAAATACTTCCTATTTACGTTTATATTTAATAACAAAAATTTTAATATATTTATCATTTAAACATTTGCAATCATTAAATAATTAAGTTTATGATGTTTATTGTAACAACTGCTAATTTAATAACACAAGATGAGAAACAAATCATGATGTATTCAGAAATCTTAAAAAGTATAAATTTTATTGGAAAATAAACTTGGAATAAAAGATTAAGATAAAGTCACCTCAAAAGTACTCATCTTTGAACTTTAAAATTTCTACATTTAAATTCATATTTTTCAATTTTTTTTGTTTCTTATATCTTTTCTTTTTTCTATTTATACAAGAATATTAAGCACTAAAATAATATACCACATAAAAAAAATTTATTTTACCTTGGGTCGGACCAACAGTTCTCGTTTTCTTTGGCACGGCTTTTTCAGTAACGTTTTCCTCAATGTCTTCAATAACCTTTGGCGGTGAATTTATTCTTTGAACTTCTCCCAAAGATGGTAATCTTTTATTCCACGATACAAAATCTGTAGATTTAGGCGGTGTCAATCTATCGTCAATTATTCTTCTCGATATTTTTTCGTTATGTACTTTATGATTTTCTACAATTGTCGTTACTTCTGGTAATCTTGTACTTGTCGATGACGATGATGATGTTGTCGTTTCGTCACATAATACCGTTCCAATTATCGATAGTAACGTCAATATCAACACTTGCACAATCGACATTTTTATTTTTTCTATTATATTAAATTTTTATATAAAAAAAAGTAATAAAATAAAGCTTTTTGAGATCGTTACGATCTCGTTCGATGAGATCGCTTTATTATTTTTTAAAAATTTTGCGTCTGGTTATTCGTTAGGTTTTCCATAAACCAAGTGTCGCGCCTGTGGCCACTTTCGCGCTTTTTATATTGCACGACACAAGAGGATGCTTCGACGCGTTTCTCGTTACGCCTTCATGCATCAGAGTATTGAGCGCATATTTTTTCTTTCTTTTTTTTTTTTAGTAAATTAGTATAGGATATTTCGACAGATTTTTTTATGGGTTTTGTATTATAGTAGATGATGTATTATGGTTACGTGTATATTTATTTTTCGAGGATGTAATATTTATCTTCTGGGATTGTTGGTGTAATTTTTGTGATTCATGCAATGAAAATGTTTGAAATTTTCAAGATTCTGTTTTAGATAATTTTGTTTTTTTTAATATGCTCATAACATTAGTAGCATTCAAAGAAGTAAGATTTGACGAAAATTCATATCTTGACAATCACATAAGCTTGAGAAGGAAAGTATCATAGAAAAAATTAAAGTATTGTAAATCATAACATCAATATTTTTATTCAATTTAAAAATGTTTCTTCAACTAAAATTACATCTTAATAATATTTTTAATAAAATAATAAAACATTTTTTTTTAATTACCAACTTTCTTGTAACGTGCACTTATAGCAAAGCAATTTTTTGTCACGAGCAAGAAAAGCTTGTATATAGCATTTTAATTAAATAGTGAAAAGACAGTGCGTTCACTTTTAAGACACGGAAATGTCTATGTTTTTCTTTTTCCTGTATAATTTTTGTTTTCACTAAACTTTCTCACACTTCATACAAAATTTATAAAAAAATTATCCATATTAATTTATATATATATATATATATATATATATATATATATAATAAAAATTTAATCTATAATAAAAAAATTAATTTATGAAAAAAAATAACGTACAGGTCATGATTATTTTGATAAATATAAAACAATAGTATTAGGCCAATTAAAACATATTTATTAGAATACAATGAAATTGAATTTCTACTGAGTTTAAATAAAACATAGTTTGCCATAGAAATGTACAATAATAATAATAGTTATAATTAAAACAAATTTGCTAATAAAGTTGCTCAATAGTACAATTATCGGGCAAAAGTATATAGTAACGTGTGACAACATATTTAGGACGAGATATTATGAAATTTAAATAATACCGAGTCGTAAAAATAATTGTTTTAATTTTAAATATTTCAAAGTATACCGTAATTGCGAACGTACTAAAAGAAATATTAATATTTAATTTCATAAAATATATTTTATAAAAGTGTGATTTTTGAATGATATATCGATCATTTCTATTATATTTTAATTTAATAAAACGATAATTAATTTTCATTTTATTGAATTACAATGTAATAGGAATAATTTGATTAAAATTAATTTTTACTTTATAAAATTTCATAGAAATTAAAATTAAATCTAAATTTAGATTAAGATTTTTATTAGAGTAATAATAAAATTCATATAGAAAGACAATCAGTCTAAGACTAATGAGTGACTCAATATTAAAAAAAAATATTTTTATTAATTCTGTACTACCACATCAATTATGAGAAAATTTTTTTTATTTTCATACAAAGCAATTAATTTGAGCAAAGTAAAAGTGTTTCCATAAAGTCATTTATCAAACGAAATAAAAATCTTTTCCAGAAAGTGTAACATTACGCCAATTATGTTTTCTGCTTTTATTTTGTTCTTTTATAATGAAGTGTCTTCAGCTATTGATAATTAGATAATTAACTAATCTTATCTGATTTTCAAAATAAGTGTATTAATTACTTTCAAGTACTAATTGAAGAGTAAACATTTCAGATAAGAATTAAGCTCTCAAAATCTTTTTAATAAGAAGATAATAGTAATGTTAAATTAATTGTAAATAAAAATATTTTATCAACAAGCACTTAAAAATATTTTTGTTAATAAGTAAAGCTTAACTCTTCATTAATTAATTATTTCATATTTAAAAAATTAAAAAAAAAGGCAAAGAAAATAAACCAAATGCAAAAACTAAAATATTAAAAACAATAAAACATTCTATTTGCGCAATATACTAAAAAAAAAAAAAAAATTCCAAAAAAATATAAGTATACACACTTACTGTAGCTGTGATACAAAAGATAAGAATCTCACCTGAACGTCGCATATAGCATCCTAGTTGCTTGCACAAAAATTACTATATAGCGAAACGCAATTTGTTCCGCTCGGACTTAAAGCTTGGCGCGACACGCAATTACATTATAAAGCGCGAGTCGTTCAGTTTTGTTGCGATGTTCACATATTTTCTTCCTCTTTTGTATATATTTCGTCACCTTTTTTTCATTCTTTTTGCTTTCTTTTTTTTTGCTAGACATAAAGAAGAAAAGGTAGAAGAAAGGGATTCCTTTTTTTTTGTTCATACCAGAAGAGGATTAAAAATGAAGGAATTCGTAAAAGTGAAAGAGATAAGTGTCTTTAAGATTATGAATAGTGTCTAGGAGGTTTATAAGGATAATATGATAGAAAGGAAAAAAAAGTGAAAGTGTAAAATCGTATGAGCTAGACGAAGGATTTCCTTAAGAATCTTTTTTTTAATGATGATATGACTTTTCGCACTTTTCTTTCATTTCAAAATTTTAGAAGATATTGTATATAATTGTAATGAGAAACGTTCTGAGCTTCATTTTTCCAAGTGGTTAACTGCTTTTGAATATTTTTTTCATATGATGTGGTTACAATGATTTTTAAAGAAATGTAATTTATATATTCACATATTGTGGGAAATTTTGATCAAATAATTTAAAAGAAATGTTGGCTTTTTAATGGGTCGATTCATTTTTATTGACTGATAAATATTGATGTTTTATTCGGCTTTATTAAAAGAATATTAAAATGATCATTTTTATAAAGAATACTAAAAATTGTCAAGATTATTTTTATGAAAATTTAGATCTACTTTTTCTTACTCAAAGATTCGTTTAAAAATATAAATTATGCTTTTGAATATTTCACATTCAAAATTTGATTTGTCAAATAAATGATAAATCTTTTTAAAAAACGTTTTCTTATTCATTAAACTACGCTCACATAAATAATAAACAATAAAAAAATTCCGTAATAAACTATCATTAAATATTAAATTAACTAAAAATTCTCATAAAAAAAATCTATGAATTTTTAGCTACACGGAGCCCAAGTGCTTTTGAATTTAATAAAGTTAAGAGCCATCTGTCTTGATTCTGTAGAGTCATTGAAAGCATCTAGTTTTAGTTATCTTTCAGTGTATTGACCTTTATCTTTAATGATGAACTCGTGGAGCTTTGTCTTGGCTCGTATAACAAGCTATGACACGGTATATTTAGTTTGTCTAAGGCTATATGTGGCACGTTAAATTTTATCAATATCTTTTCATACTTCAAAAAAAATACATGAAAGAAAATTTTAGTCTAATAAATTTTGTAAAAGATTTAAAAAATAATTTTCATTAATTAACAAATGTTACTGCTTAAAATATTTAAAATTAATAACATTAGATTAACTTTAAAACATTTTTTAAAGTAATTGACATAAAAAATTTTTAATATCATAATATTAAAATTAATATAGCTTCTATTAAAATTTAAATTTTATATCATAATCTAAAAAAATTAAAAGTTAGTAAAAAATAAAATTCATGTTTGAGAATACTGTCAATTTGGGTTTTTCTAATCGTATAAATGTCGTGACTCATTGGTTATAATTTTGAGCGCTTATTAAGATAAGTTTAAAGTCGAAAACAAAGTTTAGTTATTTAAATTGGACAAATTTGTGATCGTTTTAACTAGAGAATAAGAAGATAAATACTTTTTATAAAAGGTAATATTAAATATTTTTACTTTTTTTGTTGTAATGAATATAAATATAAACATTTTTAACATTATAATTATTTAATCAATTTTATTTTCATTACCCTTTTTAATTAATATAAGCAATTTTAATTGTTTGATTGACATCTGCATGAATTTTTTTATATACTTCAAACTTATGCATACCTATATTTCGTACAATAAGAAAAATGTTCTTACTGTAATTATATTCATCGTTGGACAGATTATCGTTATGAAATCAAATTACTATATTTTGACTTTAATTGGTCTCCAAAACTACAATTGATCCAATAATAAAACTAGTAATTTTTATATGAACAAAATTGTTGATTTTTGCTGCAATATTTTTCTCAATTTCGTATTCGTGTCGAATGCACAAATAAACTCCATATTCTTGATATACATTTATGCACATATTTATTATAAATGCAATATATAGTAAATTGGAAAAAATTATTATGAAATCAATTATTAATAATTTTAACCAAAATCACAATAATTGTATCAAAGCAACGATCAATAAGTAAATTAATTTCTATGTCAAAATAATTATGTCAAGAAACTTACAATAAAAAACAATATTTCTATATGTTTATTAATAAATCAATTTTTTCCAAAAGAATAAATGATACCAAATGAAACAATCTTCTATATCATTCCTTCCCACTCAAATTTACACATCTTCAATATAAAACGAATCGATTCAGCAATATACAACTGATTTAATATCATGATCTATAATATTACAACGCAACAAAATTCTTAACCCACCCTATTCTCTCTCTCTCTCTTGCTCTTCCTTCGATTTATAAAAAACGTGTTTAGCGGGGGTAAAAATTGCTGTGTCGCACGGAAATTGGAAAAAAGCCAGGTATAAATATGAAGAAAAAAAAGTGATAGAGAAGCTCGACACAACTGAAAAAGAAAAAAAAAGGAAAACCAACGAATCATCTAAACCATCATGATGTGGTAGATTGTAGGTGTACTATATGTATAAGCATGACATTGGAATTACTATACAAGTAGAGCTTTTAAGCTTTGGACGTGTTAATACACGAAGCTAGCTCGTCGCGTGTATTTACAAAGCTTTTGATTTTTTTCTTCTTTCTTTTTCTTTTTTTTTTATTACGAAGGGAGGTGATACGTGACAAAGCGCGACAAAGATGTTGAATGAACGTGTATTTCTTTGCTTCTTTTTTTGCGTTTTGAAAAGTATGATCTCTTTGAAGTGAGATTAAGGAAGATGAAGTGAGAGAATGATGAAAAAATGGATTTTTTAAAAAAAATGTCATGCAAGCTTCGTTGTATTTAAAACATTATTGTAAATACCCTACAAAACAAATAAGTAAATAAAGTAAATTAATTGTAACAAATGATTTGGTTTAAATATATATTTTTAATTTTTATTCCAAACAAATAAGAAATTTATTTCTAAGTGCCAAATTTGGTTTATTTCAATAAAAAATTTTATTAAAAATAATTTTTAAAAAATATTGATATGATCTATATAAATCGTAATCGATGTTAAAAGTAACTTCGGTGACTCTCAATAAAGGTAAAAATAATTTAGTTAAAAAACAACAAGAAAAGTATGAGTTACAGGCATTTCATATAAGTTTTTAAATGTATGGCCATTGACCAAAAAATTAAAAAATTTAACATCGACTTTTAAACTATAGATTTTATTAAAAATTCAAATCAATCAAAAAATTACATGTTACCGATAAAATAGAAATTATTTTAAAAATTGAAAATCATCTTTACGATTAGAAAATTAGATTTTTATTGTTAAAATAATACAAAATGTAATTGAAATCACAAATATAATATTTAACAATAAACATTTATTTATAATAATGATGTAAGAGAAACAAAAAATTATATAATCCTTTCTTGCAGGGTTCAGATACGGTCTTACACGCCGAAGCCTTCTTTGATTATATAATTTGAGAACATTCGCATTCGAACTATTTTTTTTTCATAAATTTTTATAAAACATCGTAAAATAATACATTTATTCAAAAGTACTTTTAAGTGAATTTTCCAACAAATTACTATGTTTGCGAGTGTGTCCCCCAACTCTTAAAAACATCATATTTCACTTCTCAACGAAGATAAAAACTTTTTACTTCTGTATATAACTTATAAATTCAATTAGGAATTTAACTTTATTTGCCTTTACAATAGAAAAGTTGAATAAAACTTTTAGAAATTTTTTGTGTCCACTTGCCAATCTAACGTAAAAATCATAAAAAAGTTTTCAAATCATGATAACATTCAAAACCTTATGCTTTAAAAAACAGCCGTACTATACATTTATTATTACAATTACAAAACATAAACTATATTTTTATTTTTTTCATTTGCACTCAAGACAAACACAGTAAAAGGTTCTTTCTTTCCCAAACTTTTTTTTCCTAGAGACTATTTCTTAGATGAGACTAAAAGTTTCATTTAAGTGACCTTAGTATAATGTATACACCAAGGCAGTTTATCCTTATCAAGAAGAAAAACTGTCTGTCTTCTTTTCTTTTTTTCGGGTAACCCACACGAAACTTTTTGGCTTTCCTGTTATTTAATATTTAAAACAACTTTTTCTCCGCGTTAGAATTTATACACTCTACTTCGAGTAAATAAGTTCATAAATTTTGTAAATCAATTCATATTCAAACGGGTTTATGCATTTTTTATAAATCTCATTGTACACTTGGAGCTTGATATTTCCGTTCTTATATAAGACTAGGATATACAAATTTTTTTATAAATCAGTCTGAAATAGCTTAATAAGTAAAGCAACTTATTTTTGTTCAATTTTATCGAGTAAATATTTAATTAAGATCATCTTATACTCTCTCTCAATTAAAATATTATTTTCATTAGTAAGTACCAACAGAAAGTAGTGCACAGCCTTATTATAGAAACGGCATTATATAAACAAGGGTTATAATTTGATGAATAATCATATTCTCCTTCATTTGAATATTTGATTACAGTAGACACTTTTTTTAATGGAATTTTGTAATGCTATGATTACGTATTCATTAAATAAATTATTAACGTTCGTGTATACGAATCTAATAAGGAATTTCCTTGTAAAATACCAATCCCAAAACATAATAATAAATTATTCAATTCAAATAACAATAATTCTTGATAACCGAAGTAGATATTTGTTTTACCATTACAAAAATCTATGCGTGCTATAAAAATCATTCTTATTTCTTTTGTCGTAGAAAACAAAAAAAGAAAAGAGGAAACAAATTATTCAACCTTTTTTTCGACATACCACCTGGAATCTCAATTCGATTCGTATCTACTTCAAGATTTCCCCTAACGAAATTTCTGAAACTTTCCTTAAAGG
Organism: Anastatus disparis; assembly: GCA_017163975.1. NCBI lineage: Eukaryota > Metazoa > Arthropoda > Insecta > Hymenoptera > Eupelmidae > Anastatus > Anastatus disparis. Next base: position 4,030,140 of record JAFFSR010000381.1, read on the forward strand.
CATTGCAAAGGATTATACGTTTCTAGAATATATAGGTATACATCAAGCAATTTCTTTTTTTTTCCTGCCATCCAAAAATAAGAGACGAGGATGAAATAAGAAAGAAAATTCGTACTCGAAATAATTTCGTAAATACAAGCATCTCTCAAGAGAAAGAGAAGAAAAAAAGAAGAAGAAGAAGAAGAAGAATATAACGAACTCTATGCACGAAAAGTAAAGAGAATTTTTCTTGATTAAGCCTTAAAGCTTCGGTATAACATAAAAAATACATACATATATAAAAGGTATAAGCCTAAAAATGAGAAAGATAAAAAACGCGTATAATCATAAAAATAATGACGATGACTATTTTGTACAAATAAAAATGTGAATATATAAGCGCGTACATGGGATAAAAAAAAAGCTGAATAATAATAAAAATTAAGCGAAAATGAGAGTAGAACGAAGTAATTTGTTCCGCTCGGACGTTAACTTGCTCGCATATAATATAATCGCTCTCCGCAAGTATCGTCATAAAACAGGTATATATACCCTTTTGTGTTCGAAATGGAAGTCTCGAGCATCTCTCTTTCTCTCTCTCTCTCTCAATTTCCATTATAGCCTAAACGCTTACTCTCACTCTTAGTGCAATTTTCTATATGATTGCAAGAGAAAAAGAGATAGAGTGAGAGTAAAAATGTGCTCGAAAACGAAATATATAAAAAAAAGAGGCACATGCAAGACTTGGGCATGCATGTGTATATGTATATAAAAAAAGAGAAGAATAAGAAGACGAAGAATAAAAGGGAGTTTTTCTCGTTGGAATGAGAGAAAAGGGAGTCAGTGGGAAAAGAATTGAAGGCGAAGAAGAAAGAGAAAAATGTGAGAGGAGGGAGGGATGTAAGTTGAAAAAGGAATGAAGTCTAGAGTGGCTTGTGGAGAAAGAAAAAGGCGTATATGGGTATAGAAATGTAAGAGTTAGAAAAGAAGAATAGAGACGACGAACGAAAAAAGAACTTTTTTTTTGACGAAAAAAAAGGTAGGAAAATGAATGGGGAAAAAAGAAATGTAGACTTGGAGTTGGTTGAGATTACTTTTTTTTTGTAAAATAGAAAAAAAAGAGTACGAGATCAGGACAGCACGAAATTATTTTGAATTGTTTTAAATGCTTGGTTGAACTTTTTTTTACGTCTTACATTATTTCAAACGGATTGTTTTAGCAACTATTGCGCTGGAATATGCATTTCGACGAAATTAAAAATTCTTACAAAACTTTTAATTTTACGAAAATGTAATCGTTAATAAAGTATACGCTATCGAACTAGCGCGTCTCGGTAAAAATTAATGTAACGAGACAAGTTCCGAATATAATAATGTTTGAAAATAAAACACAAGTGAGTGCACAATACTGTATACTTTATTCAATATAAATTGAAACACATATATAATAATATTATTAGAAATATATATAAAATTAGAGAAAATAAGATATATGCACGCTTCAAGGGCCCTTGTGAATTATATCTAAATCGACTTATTTATTATATGCATAAAAAATGAAGAAATGTTTCTTTTTATAATTATAATAATGTGTGCACTTGTACAAATAGATATTTTTCTTATTTAAATACTTTTTATTCGTACCTCAACAGTAATGGTCACCTTATTAACTCGAAAAGCGGGCCAAAAGAAAGATGTTTCTAACCCTGATTAAAATGTTCATTAAGGTTCGGAAAAATCCGGATGTAAAAAAATCTTTCTGATTCTTTCCGGTTTTTGGTACCGGTCTATAATGAACCTTTTTGATCCCTTACGAAGAAAATCGTTATGATTATTGTTGATACCTTCAGAACTTTTCCGATCTATCAAGTTTTATTGAGGAATGGAATCCGGAATTTTATTGTATTAATCATTTGAACAATTAACATCGCTTCATATTTTAACTGAACTATCAAGTTTTCAGGAGCAACCTTCCGGATTGTATTGTAAAAAACTTTTAAAAAATATTGTGAATCTTTCATCAGTTTTCAAATATTTAATGAATTAGAGGTAAATAAATACTTATGAACCCTGGTAGAAATTTAACCATTCGTTTGCCAAAAAATGGTTAATTTTAGAGAATTAACCATTTTTTAGCCAACGAATGGTTAAATTTCTACCAGGGAATCTATACAATTTTATATGTTTCCTGAATGAGACCACTTGGTACATTGATTAAAAGATTTATGAAACTTCACGAACTGAAGTAAATCGAGATGAATTATTAAGATCTTGTAAGAAGTTTGATGACTTATGAAGATCCTTGATGAAATATCGAAAAAATTATTAAGGATTTTCAGTAACGATTTTGAACTTATAAAAGATATACGTATTATTAAATTTTTGAAACCCTTGAAATACTGTAGCATATCATTGGATTGTTAGATAGTGGAAATAGCTAGCACAAAAAATTAATATGATAAAGCTATAAATTCATTTTGAAATTAAATATAATAAATCACAGTGATTTTATAACATTAGAAAATTTTTTAGTTCATCTAAATTAATTTAATTTATACGGTAATATAACCTACTTTATTCAATCATTTTCAAATTAAAAAATTTTCTAATTTGACAGTAGGAAATTTTTGAGCTTGAAATACCAACAAATTACTTATAATATTTCAATAATACATCATTGATTTCAATGGAATTTAATGTAGTCTTATCCAAAAAAAAACGTTTTGTAGCTATTTTTACAGCTATTTTTGTAGCTACCTTTTTTACGGGGTAGATTCATTTTTAAGTTCTCCGTATATTTATAAAGAATTTGAATGATTTCACTAGATCGTATTTACTATTTACAGTTCATAATAGAATAACCCCTTTAGTAATAGTTCATAAAAGTTAAAAAAAAGTACAACAAATAGAATTCCATCATATATTAATTCCTTCATCGAATTCTTAATAAAAACTAACATTTTTAGTTAGTAGAAATAATAATATGCACTTTTGCAAAATACTAATGTATATTATTAGAATTATCATTATTCCGAGTTTCATCTGGACATCTCCAAATATTTAAACTAGAGATAGCATATGCATTTCCCAACTATTTCAGAAAATTAATGATGGTTCATAAAAGTTCAAAAGAAAGCACTACAATCTACATAGTATGAAATATTAATTATTTAATTACATTTTCAATTATATTCCACATTTTATAGATCCTATTTATCAAACTATTTAAAAAATTACTCTTCAAAAAACTAGAAATTCATAAAGGATTTGAAGGAGTCATGTTCATATTTATTGATATAATCCTACACTGATACACATGAAATCGGAACGGTCCGAAAAAAATATAAATTATAATTACTTTTCTAATAAAGGTAACTATTCAGATAAATATTTAAAAAAAAATTAGATGATATAACTTTTATTTTTAATATTACGAAAAGAAACGGAATGGATTACCCAAATTCCCAATTTTATAAATTACAAATGAATCGCTTCGAATAATAGTTGTATATAATAGACTTTTCTCAATTTTATGATTAAAGGCTCATAATTAAAATTCTAATGTCGGAACGATTCGGAAAGCTTCAAACTTTTCTCAATTTTCATTCCAAAATAGTTCACAAGTATCCTTTATAGATCGGAAAGAATCGGAAAAAATCTGTTCTAATTCTTTCAGAACTTTTCCGGGCATTTTGACCAGGGAACTTATAAGATTTTGTGGGAGAAATATCCATTTCTCCCGCTAATTTTAAAACTTGTAAAATTGAATAGAATTGAATTTTTTAATTAAATATTAATATTAGAGCATTATTGAGGTAGGAATAAAGCACAATATGCAACTCGGGAATAAAGTCTAATTTCTCCCTCAGGAATTTGCTCCCCTCGCTTCGCTTGCTCGGGTCGAAAACTTCCCCTCGGGAGAAATATAGGCCTTTACTCCCTAGTTGCATAATGTACTATTTTACATTTATCATTTTTAATCAACTTAATTTTAGTGAACTTTAATACTAATGTTGCAGTAAAGCTTACCGATAATAATGTACAAAAGAAAAAATTAAAATCACGTACAGTGTATACCTATAACCCGGAAACTAATAAATGTTAGAGTGGTAATAAAAAATACTTGAATAATCAAAAGTCAATAACGAGATTCTCCAAAGCCATTATTCTCTTCCGTTATATAAACGTTCATTCAAAAGTATATTTACGTTCCAATAATAAAAGATGAGATTTATATATATTTTTTTGCTTTGAAAAGAATTTATTTGGTTAACTACATCTCTTTTGTTACCATTTAAAATTTAATTGATATCCAATTATTTTATCAGGTTCCACCATTTAAATTGCACACATCCAATACGAACGTGAATCTCGGATCTTGCAGACCCATAGTGCACAAGGGTTAATCATCGTAGCACAAAAATACCATTACATCAAAATTTCAAGTCAGTATATTTTGTATTTCTCAAATTCATCGATTTATGTATAATTACAGTTGAATGTTTTGAAATATATAAAAAGCGACCATACACCCCCTCAATTAAAATCGGAAACATTTAGCTTCAAATACTATGCCACTACATACCTATAACAAATAAATAAAATTCTACTCGATTTCACCGTAAGATAATTCCATTTTCATTCATTTGCGCGCGTTAAGATTTTTTCCAATACATTAAACAAAACTATAAAAATGTTACGTTTAACATCTGAATTTTCTTTTAACCTCATTCGACTAACGCGCGCATAATTTTTATTTTACGAAACAAAAAAAATAAAGAAATTCTTTATAATAAACGGAACCTACGCAATTGCCTTTAAATAACAACAAAAAAAAGAAAGGAAGAAGAAAAAAATGAGCAAGAAGGTGAAAAGAAGATGAACAGCATTAGTAGTTGTAGTAACTGTAATAAAAGGGAACAGAAAGTCTCGATGGAAACGGAGATGAAAGAAAAGAGAGAAAGAAAGAAAATGACAGAACTAGAAAAAAAAGAAAGAGGCATGGGGAGATAGAGGGTGAGAAAAGAGAGCTAAAAAAAAGAAGAAAAAAAGTACAGGGGATGAGGAATTGAAAGAAAGAGAAGAAAGAGAGAGAGAAAGAAGGCACACACATTTACACGCACATATATATAAAGTCAGAGAGTACAAAAGCTAAAAAGAACGAAAGAGACAGTAAAGAGAAAGAGGAGGATAGAGAGCAATCAATACGCATATCTGTACCCTGCGCCCGCGCGCTCTTTTCTCTCTTTCTCTCTATATATGTATATATATATAAGAGACCAACAGCAGTAGCACCATCCAGTAGCTTTCAACTTTATACATATATATATACATGTATTCATATATTTTAGTTACTCTCCCTTCGTCGGCCTGGCAACGGCGCGCCACTACTATGTATATATATATGCACATATACATACATGCACCTTGCGCTTGCGCATTAAAATACAACAAATATTATCTATATAATAATATCCCCTCTGCATATACATTTGAGAGGAGAAGATATTACATGTTTTACCATATACACACGCAACGATGATGGAACAGGATTTATCCTCACTGATTTGAAACAAGACTATATAAGGGGAATAATCGCAAATTCGATACTTCAAAAGATTATAAGGGAATGAGAGAGAGGAAATTTACGTGTTTTTTTTCCTTTCTTTTCTTATATTTATTGTTAATATTGAGGGAGAAAAAAAATGATGTTGCGCACATGCTACACCGAAATTCTAAAGTTTACTTTCTCTTTCTCTCGCGTATGTAGTGCGCGTTGGATTTTTAATGTGCGAAAAAAAAGCGAATGACAAAGGGGGCGGCTTTTTTTTATGTTCTGTTCATCGGTATGAAATGACGCTTTTAAAACCTCGCAGTTTGTCCCAGTTTTTATTTTTTGATGGCTCGGCTGTTTAGAGAATTTTTATGCGAATTCTTTTTTTTCTTCAATGCTTTACTTTTCATTCATAAACTGCAGTTTCTTTTCACTTAACTTTTAAATTATTTTTTTTCTTCTTTTTAATATATTTTTGTTTTCAATGCTGTTTGAATAAGATGCAGGTGACGAATGGGTTTTAATAATTTTTCATGTCATTTCAAATAGGAATGACAGCAAAATATGTTGCATTTCAACATTCAACATTTGAATAATTTATTATCTTTTAAAATAATCATATTTTCATAAATTATTTTCATTTAAAAAATGTATGCTTTTATTGACCTGTACAAAAATAAATATATATATTTGTGTATATATATATATATTCATAAATTTTGTATACGCTCGTTCGTATGTTCAATAGCGAATAAATAATGAATGGATAATTATACGATTGAGTAAATTATAATGTTTTGATGGCTAATTGCTTCCATGTTAAAAACTAATGATTAAAAAATTAAGGTCAATCATTAATCAATACTTATTATTTCAAACAAACTAGCCAACATTAACTTCATGAATGCATAAATATATGAAATTGGTTTAGCAACATGAGTTTAAAATTATTTTATCAAAGGAACAAAATTATGTATATAAAACAAAGTTTCATAAAAATGGCTTTACAAATACTGAAAATGAAAACTATTTCGAAAGTTATACATGAGCAATTAAATGGTTATTTCATTTTCTACATTACATTGCTTTATTCAAATTCCATGCAAAATTAAACCAAACTTTAGCATTAGGGAATATTCAACTCTTGAACTTCCGTTTCTCTACCTTACTTAAAGTTACATATATGGAGTGCTCTTTTTTGTACGTTTGAGTACCTCGAGAAATACCTCCTTTTTAACATGAAATTGGCATACTATTGTACGAGAGATTTTATTCTGATTTTAAATTTTAACTTTTCAAAAGTCGTGTCTGTAAAATTTTACATTCATTAAAAAATATTTATATACCATATTAAACTTATAAATTTTATCAAACGATGTCAATTTAAAAATTCTATAACGTACATTTTTTACGTAAAGTTCAAAATCCATTTTTGATAACATAAATTTTTTAACAAAAGTTACATTTCTAAAAATTTAATATTACATCAGGCTCGCCAATGCGCATCTCTAACAAATTTTGAAAATTTTTTCCACGTGAGAATTCTAATTTTAAAACTACTTTTATATATATGTTTTTTGGCGAGTAATAACCGTAGCGTGTTATATAGTTCCCTCTCTAAATATAAATTGGGCCAACGGTTACTATATACTGCAAGCTTTTCCAGTATACGGGATATAATGTTCAAATAGAAAAAAAAGAAAATCCTCGAATGACTCGACAAACATTGCGCTAAAAAAGAAACGAATGATCGAAATAGAGGAAAAAAAGTATCAAATCCGATCTCTATAAAGCTTTATATGGACACATTTTTTAAACCAATTTATAGTTCTTTTTTTACAACATTCTATCGCATTAATTTTCATCTCCTCGTTTTTAATAATTTAAGTATTTAAATATAAAATTATGATTGATTTATTAAATATGTATATAAATTCATTAAACTATTATCAATAAAAAATAGTACAAATATTTACATATTTAAAAAAAATAATAAGTTGTAAAATTTCAAAATTTTAAGTAAGCATTTAGACAAACACAGATCATCAAATGTACGTGCTAGTTTTGAATTAACATTATACTGAATACATCCATGGAAATCAAACCCTTACTGTATAACGCGTCGACGAATCCTTTCATTAACTTAATATTTTCTCATGCGAGTACACATGCACATGCATCCCTTTAGATTAAATAATATATAAAATACATAACTAGATCCATAGTGTGAGTGACGTGTACAATACCAAAAAAGTTGACAAAAAAATAGAAAAGCTTCGCTGCATACATATACATGCAAACTTTTGTATGCAATGCAATGTAACATATTTGTATACATGCACACATATATGTATGTGTAAATTTTGGATATACTGGCGTATCGAAGAGAATGCACATTGCAATAGCTGCATCAGCATCATCTTCATCTCTTACATGTACGAAATTTCGCACACGTGTACATAGTCGAATTATTATGTAGTCAACTATGTGTAGAAACATGTTGCAAACATATATATACATACATATGTATCTATGTTTATTCAGTTTCGTACCTATATATATACATGCATATATATAATATATATATATATATATATATATATATATATATATATTAGTTATATATGTCCTTTGGCCATATTCAGGTGGAATATGCTCAAGCGGCAAACATTGTTCGAGATTCAGATTCCACCTGAATAAATGGCCAAAGGACATAGATGATTTTATGTCCGAAGTAGGCCGTATGAGGAAATATAACTTATTAGTTGAAAATATTAATCTTTTTTTGAATACTTTTAAAATTAAATTTTAGTTCTATTGATTTTTTCTTTTGTTTCTTAGATTGACATTTTGTAATGAGTATAGCTGCTGTCGAAGCGCGAGTCATTTTTTTTTCACTAACCTACGTTCAATATGATTGCTCTTTGACATATTGAACGAAACATAGTAGGATCGGTGATGCCATATTGATTTCTCCTGAGACATATTGAGACTCAATATGTCTCAGGAAGACATATAATTCTTGCTATAAGTCGAGGAGCGCGTCTGAGACATATGGGATGCCAATACAAATTTAGCATCCTCTTTACATACTGACACGAATACGGCCTACGAGGACATAAATATATATATATATATATTCTCAAACTTACAAGTGTACAATAAAAGCTTGTTGTACTAGTCTCTCGTATTTTCCATCGACGAGAGAAGGCACATGCGCTGTTATATTATGGATGCGCGCGCAACTAAGCATCCCCCCACTACCACGTGCACCTATACAAAGCCGTGCACGTGCGACCCACCAAAAGGGGGCGAGGGTAGTAAGAAAAAAGCTTATTGTATTACATATGGAACAGTTCGTGTTAAATAAATCAACTACTGAGATTTTTTTAATAATTATTATTATATTGTCATGGGAAATTATTGCAAATAATATACACCATTACTTGATATAATTAATGTGTTTAGAAAAGTATTCTATGGAGTAACTCGAACAAATTGCTCGAGAGTTACTCGAATTGATCGAGTTACTTAAAAAAATATGAACTACTCGAATAATTCGAGCTATTCGAATGACCCGAGCACTCGAATGACTCGAATGACACGAGCTACTCGAAAAACTAGATTATATTATTCTGTGGTAACTATTTCTTATTTATACGAAATAAATTATTTTTTACTCTTTTTTCATTAACTTGCTGTGAGTTAATCAAAAACTTGCTGTCTATCTGTCAATTCAGAAGGAATATTGGAATAACTTTTACTAAGTTCAGAAGGAATATTGGAATAACTTTTACTAACTTCGAGTCGAGTATTAAACTCGAACTTTTCGAGTTACTCGAATCTATTTGAGTCATCTGAGAAACTCGAGTTATCCAAGTAACTCAAATTACTCGGGTAATTCATATTTTTTTGAGTTTTTCGTATTTTTTCGAGTAAAAAACTCGACTCGAACTCGACTATTCGAGTACTTACACAACCCTAATGGATACATAGAAAAAAATATACATTAACATTTTATGTTAAATTTTTAAATCTTATATAGTTATGAACAAATTTTTCAGAAGAAAAAGCTAAAAGATAAAAACTGAAAAAATTGTTTTCAAATATTGAAAAAATAATAAGACTATAATTTATTATTATTAAATTCGAAAAAGCAGCTAGCGGTGGCTTAGTTGCTTGTTGAATTCGTGATAACAATTTTTTATTCTTTTGATTGATCGATTTTATTTTATCAAACTTTTTAAATGAGATATTATATTTATGATCATGAATTAAAAAAATTTTTAAACAAAAGTCTAAAAATTTTATGAAAAGAAATTAAAAAATAGTTTTATAAGAAGCAAGAAGTTACTTGAGAAAACAATTTTGAATCATTAAATTCTTGCGACGATAGAATATTTGCATTACACGTATACAAATAAAAATAATAATATTACACTTACACGTAAACTATTAACAAAATTTTCGGTCTTTAAATCCATAACGTTTTATTAGAGAACAAAAGAGCTCAGGTAATTGAAGTTAATTAAAATAAAGTAACACTCAAATAAGATTAACAGAAATCGTGAATACAACCCTAATTCGTTTTAGCACTTTATGTTCTAATCAAAGATGTCGTTTCGAGGTACGAACGACTAAATAAAATGTAATATAATGCGAAATGCTCACTTTTGGATGTGCTGTTCAAGGCGTGAAGTTACTGCAGTGTTAAAAGAAAAAAAAAGGAGCTTCAAAGAAAGTATACTGCGTACAATCAATATTCAGTATATTATTTTTGACAAAAATTTAAATTTTTATACATACTTTATTTTCTGTAATAGGATAATTAAATTTTTCATTAATAAAAAATAACCCAATTTCAAATAAAATTTTAGTACTTTCAAATCAATACTATAATGATAATTTCCGAACATTTATAGCAATGGCATTGATATTTCATTTATGACTCGTTGCAATTGAAACTTTTATTTTATTTTTTCTGCTTTTTTATATTTTTATGAATGGCTATAATAAGTACAGCTTTATTTCAAGAGTCGATATTTCTTTCGGAAGATCAGTAATGAGGGGAGGAATCCAATAATGATATTAATGAAACAGCAATAGATTCCCTTTGGATTTTCCCATTAAAGCCTGGAGCGTTTTTTTTCCTCTTCTCTCTCTCTCTTTTTTCATTTACGATCTACACGAAAATAATACATCCTAGGATGTCAAGGAGAAATAAACTATAAATAAGTCAAGAGAGATGTAAATGTATATTTATTGTTGTTGATGGAAATTTATATCGTTTATTAATATATTTCATATATAAAGAAAATAACAAGTTGTTGATAACATGATTAAATAGTCAAAATATAAAGAACAAATTAAGGCCTAATAGTTTTTTTTATGAATTTCACAAGCACCCAATAATTAAATTATGAATGGATGTTTATTGTAAATATTTTCCAACGAACAAATTTAAACTTCAAATAAAATTTTCGTCGTAAAAAATGTTAAAATTTTACCTTTGCAAGAAATTGAAACATTTATAAATATTTAAATCGATATACTAAAAAAAGAAGTAAATAAAATTTATTTATTTTTAACTTTTTATCAAACTTTGTTTTCTACCCTAAAAAAGAAAATTTCCAATTTAAAATATCCCATCTTCTCTTAAAGCAAGATGAATTTCGCCTTAAGCAAAGCCAATGTTTCACCCAAAATCCATCGCCGTCGTCATACACGTACATCATCTCGACTAACTCATCTCTTCTATTTTCTTACTCTTCACATCATCTCATTTCTTCTATGTATATAAGTTTCTTTCTTAAAGTCTTACAAAAGTATGCATATACATGGAATGCTCCATATAGCATTGAAAATTAAGGGGGTTGTGCGCCTGCGTCGTATCCCCTTTGATATGTAACACGGATATACACTAATACATAGTGAAAATATTGTAAAGCTTTACTCCTATTTCCATCTCTCTCTCTCTCTCTTTCTTTCTTTCCCCCATCCGTTGTGTGTATGTGCGCGCGGGTGCACGCTCCGTTGACCCGGACACTTCTCTATAGCCAAGTCAGTGTGGTGGCCCCGTAGAAGAGAGTAGAGAGGCGCGCCACGACGCTTTTCTCTCTCTCTCTCTCTCTTTCTCTCTTTTTATCTATCTTTATTTATTTCTTTACATATCTCTTTCTATCTAGAAAGAAGAGACTTGACTTGATCTATAGAATGAACAAAAAGTTTAATATATAACATAACATTACATACGCAATATGTAATGCGTTATTCTTTGGTTACTTGTAACTGTGTTAAAAATAATGATAAATGTGAATTGTTTCTTTATTCTTTTGATTAAAGTTCTAAGTGATAAAGTGATGCTAAACAAGACATTGTAAAAAAAAAATAACAAGAAGAGATAGAAAACACACGAGTAGAAAAAAGTGGTTGTACATACAGTTTTTTCTTTTATTATTTTATTTTTAAAAAACCGTAGACAAGCTGGCGCTTTGAGTTAGTGAGTGCAATGGCCCGAAGATATAGTAGACGATACACGAACCACTCGTGTAATATGTGGCAATCACAGCTGTGAGAAAGATAATAAGAAAAGTAAAGGAAATAATAAACGTGCTTGTTATCGGATTACAACCAAGCTTTAACCTTACACACCAAAGGAAACATACAAGAAATCATCAAACAATACTTGTCCAAATTTTGTTAAACTTACGTTAAAGATGTAAGTGTCGCTATATTAGTGTTCTCTATATTACTTATTATCTTATTACGTTTTTAAATCTAATGTACTTATTATGAAAATGTAAGACGTGCAGTAATAGTTAGTTGCACGAATGCTGTTATTATTTGTATTTTTTCTCTATTTTTTTAAGTACTTTAAAGCACGATATCATGACGCAAGATTATCATCGCAAGGGTTTTGTGTATTTTAAAGTTAGCTGGATGCTCAGTGCTTATATGCATGTATATATGCAGCACCTACGTAGATCCTCTCAAACAGCATCTATGCACGTACTTATATATATACGCATTTCGAGTAAGCGTCTTGAGATAGGTCGGAGATAGATAGACATATATTTAGGGGTAGGTTGATTATGTGATGATAAGTCTGGTGAAAATCTTATTGATACGTTCGTTCTTTGAAGATTTTTTAGGGGTTAAATGACGTTGTGTAAATTACAGTTTCTTCTTTACTACTCTACTTATATATTGATGTTGAATTACTAGGATTTGTATAGTGAATAATATGTAAAGGGATGAAAGGAAGATATACATAAAAGGGAGAAAAGTACTTTAGAGGGATGTAAATTTTTAAATTGGTTAAAACCGCATTCAATGTTAGATACCCTCTCGAATCTTAACGTTTTTACCATGCTCATTGTTAAAATGGGAGAATTTCACTATTGCTTTACTATTATTTGAATTAAATTCACAAAAGTTAAAACTACTTTATAAAAAATTTTTTTTTAATGATACTATTCACTTTAAGTCAAATTAATGAGATAACACAGAAACCTGATTTCTTTTTATTTATTTTAATTCTATTAACATTGTATTTAACGAAATGTGCGAATATATGTGTGTTTATGCATGTGTACGCGCGTGTATGTGTGCATATATAAATTGATGAAGCTTTATTGTATACCATTTCAAGTTGAAATAACGTTCATTATTTATGTCATGATTTTGAATTAATTTTAAAATACGCTAATGGCAAACGCATCTATCCAAAATGTCACTATTGCTCTTAACTCGTAATAATATAAAATGATAAGTAATAATGAAAAGAAAATGATGAATGTACTTTGGACACGTTATAAAGTACAAATTTTTTTAAATGTTAGATGGAACAAAAACAAGCTCTATTTGTCAGACTATATTACTCGGTTATTAGTTGGCTTGGTAATATAATCAAACTTTTTTCTATGTTTATATAAAGTCCAACTTGTATGTTTTTTATTAAATAACCAACTTTATGAAAAAAAGTGTTACAGTTTCTCGTATTTATTCGAATGTAAACACCTGCTTTCTCACTCTGCGGTTAATTCTTTATTCTTCTTTTCCTTGTATTTTCTTTGTTTTTCTCTCTCTTTCTTTTGCTCTGTTAATTTTTCTTTGTCTGATATTTTCTCGCTTATGCATGTCAAGAGTCGCGAATATTTCGACTTTACGACACAATTTCTTTTTTAACCCTCTTTTTTCTCACCTTCTACTTTCATCTATTTCTAATTATGTCGAGGCTTTCCGCTAGATCAAATCTTTGATGAATCAATTCGATTTTCTCATTCCATTTGAAATTCGATGATTGGTATGATTTTCTTTTGTGATGATGGATATGTTTAGTGTAACCGGTGCATTACAACTTGATTGTCTTTACCATCTATTATTAAAACGTAATCAATATTACTATGTAGGTGCAGGTGATATTTACTTGTTCATAATTTACCGCTACTCGCTGTTTTAGTGCATAAAATCATGAAAATTTTATCAGTATAATTCATTCATTCTGTTTGAAATAAAAATTTACTTTTTTTCTTCTGTAAATAGTACCATTAGTCAGTTTTAATTGCTTATTATGCGACACTACACGTTTGTTACTATTTTTATTGTGATCGTCAGTTAAGTGACCTGTTTTCCTTATTTATAGATTGTATTCATATTTAAACTCATTTAAATTTAGATCTCGTTTCCATGCATTTTGAACTTTGGAATTTTAATTTCAACACAATGGAACTGCAATGGATCAATATTTTTTTTTTCTTTTTTGCATTATATAAACATTGCAATGCAAGTATATCATTTTATTTATATTTTGATGATGAGCATATATTATGTTATATAATAAAAAAATTATTTAAATTAGAACAAAAACTTTATACATTAATTAAAGAATATAATAAAAAATAAATTTTTTAAAAATCATTTAGATTTTAAACAAAAATCTACCTTATTATAAATTAATTAAAGTTTAACAATGTAATTACAACGAAAATTCTTGTTAAACATCAAAGACATTCATCGGTTTAATTATGCAAGGATAAACATCATTTGATAAAAAGAAAATTGGCTTTCTAGCTAAACTTTTGAAAATAATTTAATCATATCATCTTTTTCCTTCCCACTGACAATGGATCTTGACATTAGCGAGCTTATGATACTTCATAATTCGTTTTTAAGTTCACGGCAAAAAAACTTTACTGTATAGATATTAATACGATCGAAGACAATGGGGTTGGGTTGTACGAGGTCAGTAAATGAAGCTTTTTACATTCTTTTTACTTACTTTTTTTTACTTTTTTTTTGCTTCTCATTGACAGTAGAAAGATTAAATTGTTAAAGTGAAATTTGTCTTAGGATGAATACGTGTGTTTGTAATGTCGTAACTTATATTGATATTAATCACTTATTTATCTCATTTATTTTACTTACTTGCTTCATGACTTTTGAACATAAATGTTACATCGTATATTGAGTTTTAAACTTTAATCAAGATAGTATATTACTTTTTCAAATTTCATGCATTAAAAGTTTGAAAAAAATAAATTTTTTCCGCATTAAATGGAAAAATCTAATAGTGAATTAAAAAGTTTTAATTTGCGAGGTCAAACTAGTTGATATCTACATTAATTTCAAGTTGTTTAAAAGCAAATGATATTTGACGAAGCAATATTAATGTGTAACACGAAACTGAATATCAGTAAATTTTGTTTATCATAATTAAATGTTTGCGCAATTATGATATCTGATTACAATCGTTCATTAACATAAAATTTATCAATGCGTCATTAGTATTTTATATTAAAAAATTGAATATTCTTTGAATATTTATGAAAATTTTATTCTAAAGCTGTTCAAATGAAAAAGTTATCAACTTTTTCAATTTCAGTAAATATTTACATTATTGAGTTATGATGATTTATTATTGAGTTGAGGAAGTTAAAAAAGAAACATTAATTAAGCAGTGAATGAGAATAAATGAGATTTTAATTTGATAAGACGTAGATAATCATAACTGATTTATTTAGCTGGCAGTCGTAAATTTTTGTTCATTTTTATATTTTTTTTTAATTGAATTCAATTCAATTTAATAAATAGTAGTTTTTAAAAGCAATTATTATTTTGAATAAACATGAGTAGAAAATTAGAGTTTGTTTGAAATGAAATAAATAAAGATTCTTTAAAAAGTATCATAAATTTTAACATTATATAAAAAAAATAAAATTTTCTTTTTATATTATTAAAGCTCAAAAATCAATAAATAACGTACACTTGATGGAAACATATTCGCATGTATTTTAATCCAAAGTTTTTGAAAAAAAAACAACGTTGCTAACGCGTTTTAAAACATGAAATTGGATTCTCCCTACAATTTGAATTTGTGGTTATAAATATTCTTTGGCTGAATTTTAATTTGATATTTTTTAATAAAATTCTTTCTTTAAATATTGAATTACAATGAATAAAATGTATTGTCTATTTTATGACTTCGTCTGCGGTCAAACATTTAATTTTCAATTTAATCTTTATTCGAGACTTTTGAAAGCACAAAATAACCATGAATTCTAAACGGAACAAGAGCCGAATTTGATATTTGAGAATCCATTTACAGCAATGCTGTTCATTTTTTTAAAAGTATTCAACGTGATACGATCAAATTACATGCGAATATGTTGGCGTCGAGGGTACTTTCATATGAAAATGCTTTAAATAATGTTTAGAGGAATGCAATTCACCAAATACTTACATTTATTGAAAACAAATCATAAACGAATAATAGAGACAATAATTTACACTGATAAAGGATAGTAGTTATAAAATAACATTAATACTTTTACAAATTTGTTAATCTAATTTTAAAATGTTGAAATTATTATGTTAATAGTTACATGTAAATAATACAGCTTGTCATATCTCAGCCATTGTAAATGTATTAATTAAATTTCTGATCGGGTATATTTTTTCATAACAATGATTTCCAAAAAATTATCTTTTATTATCATTAAACAGAAGGGCATGTTGTTATTCACCAATAACAATCATAAGAAGATTAGAAAACAATCAAACAAAAAGTATTAATAAAGAAAAGGAAAACGGAAAGAATACATACTAGTAAAGAACACAGGTTAAACAAAACAAGTTTGCGATAAACAGGCGATTCTGTGTGCACCCTTTTTCTATTTTTTTTTCACCACTCATCACGAGAACGCGTATGTACAAAATTGCTCTCCATTTTCAAAAAAATCGAGAGAGAAAAAGAGAGAAAGAGAGGAGGAAAAGAGGAAAAAAAAGAGAAGAATTCTTTTACTCTTGAAGCTTATGGGCTCTCGTACATTTTACTCCCCTCAAAAACAGGCTTCGCTCTCTTAATTTCTTCCCCTTTTATCCTTTCACCCTCTCGTTCGCACACTGTTTTCCAGCCTCTCTTTCTCTCTCACTCTTTTTATCCCCAATGGAATATAACATCCCTTCGGCTATTTTTACCTCCCTCTTTTCTTCTCTCGCACTCTCTCGCACTCACTTTTTCGTTAAGCTTAACGTTTATTCGTTTACTTTCGTTCTCAGCGTGTACACAGTGTCTACCGTTTGATTTTCCCCAAGTGCGGTACGAAGCATTATTCAAAAAAAAAAAAAAAAAACGAAAAAATAAATAGAAAGAAGAAGTTGAAGTCGACCACACATAACGGAAGAGTTCTTGTGTTGTTGCTGTCGTTATAGACGTTTCCCTTCCATTATTACACGAGGAAACAATTAATAATTGCTATAACGATAATTTCTTTTTCTTCTTTCAGTATAGCTTTAAAAGAGACGCAGACACCTGACACAATTTCATGTTTATTTTGTTGATTTTTTCTCCTTTTTTGTTTAAGCATGCTAGAGAGATTCTTTTTGTGTGTTTATCGATGAAACAATGTCTCACGAGGTGCTTTCATTAATATTAATGAGGCGAGTTAAAGGTAATGACGTAGCGAGCGCATAATTTTGTTTACTATACCAACAAAAAATTCTAATGCTTATACGAGGATTTATAATACATGCCGATATATATACATACACACATATACATACGTACATATAATACAGGTAGAATGATAGGTATAAATTTTATGTCTTACTAAATCGATTGTTTTACCAGCCGACGAAATTTATAGTTTCAGGTGGTTTTATTTATCACTTGATTCTTATTCATAAATTTTTTTTATCTTCTCTTTTGAACGTTTTACGTACTTTAAATGTGAAAATCGTGACTGATAAAGTTTACTCGAGCATGGCTGATCGGAACGGAAAACACTTTTTTTTAAGCTGTCGAGTTGTTATGTATGTATCTACTTAACTGTGCTTCCTGGTATATAATTTTAAAATCCTTTGATTTTTATCGCGAAGCTTATCAATGATGCAAAGATTGTGCTTAAATTAAAAAGAATAAAGTTTGTTTTATCTGCCAACAAAGTATTTTTAAGTTACTCCAACTGTGTCAATTAATTAATTATTTTGTAAAGGTTCAATAGACTGGATGTTATCTTGAACCTGAATCTTTTCTTTATTGAAATTGTATTCAAGAGAAGTGATTGAATATTAAATAATCGATTTTTTTAAGATTGAAGCTCGGATTATCGACGGTTAATTTTTTAATTCCAGTTACTGAAAACGAGCTTGATTATTAATTTCTGGAAAATGAAGTACTTTGAGGATCTAAAATCCAATTAAGGATCTTAATTGCTGTTAATTTTAATAAATCTTTAATGTTTAATTTTAATTGTTCAGAAATTGAGAATTGATTGATATTTCTGAACTTAATAAAACTTCAATTAGAGCACTTTTAATACAATTATTTGAAAAGTTTTAAAATTTATTTAACTTATAGCTGTTGATTATTGCGAAAATGTTTCCACAAATTCTTTATTGAAATTATTTTTTCACATGAAGATTCTCACTTTGAAAAGTAAACGACTGAGGTAATAATTAAACTTTATTATTTTCATGCACGATAATATGAGATTCTTAAAATTATACGTTTAATTATTATAAAATTTTAATCTCCAAATTTTACGCAACACCAAGCTTAAAAGTATTCACAACCTGTGAAAATGAAAAAATTTTCAACTTATATAAAAAATATTAGTGGTACGTATTTCAACGTTTATACATACATTAATTTAAAAAATGACTAATAAACATACAACTTAGTTCATCTATTATTGAAATAAAAGTAATGTTTTTTAAATTTTCAAAGCAAAATATTTTCATACGTTTACTTACAGGTCTTATTTCGTTTATGTTGCAGTTAAACGTTAAAAGTCACAGTAAAACAACAATTTATTGCAATAGTTAATTATTTACAATTAGTCTTTAATTATTGCTACACGATAATTTAACGTTAACGTCCTTATCATTACTGCACTAATAAATATTTAAAATAATTGTAAACAAAACGCCATAAAGTGCCTATTGATTAAAATATTAATTTAACTTTTGGAATCGTCACGGTCGCAATGAAAAAAAAATTTATTTTCGTTTCACTATCAAAAACATTGGATTCATTATTGAAAATTTTGTCTAAAAAAATTAGTATCCCCAAAGCGTACATATGTTATTTTTCCTTTTTACGGCCCTACATGTTCTCATTACATTGCAAACTTTTTTTAACCATAAAAAAAAGAAAGAAGAAGAAGAGAACAGTCCGACATAGTAAATGAGTCGATAAGCCAATATTCAATAAAAAGAACTTTCTCTCCTTTACTCTCGAACCCTAAATAATGTCCATTCGCTTTTTTTTATTTTCATTGAATTCGATTAAAATATTGCTCCTGGCATTAAAATTCTGGTCAAGTTCAGTCTCTTCAATACACATTTGTGCATGAAAAATAAAGTACCTCATAGAATGTAAATGCCGTAGATCAATGTAAAGCTGTACAATTTTTATTTACAACCCACTACTACTACTACAACTTTTGATATTTTAAAAGTCGATAGCAATGTAAAAAAAAGCGGGGGAGATGTTAAAAGCATGTAGGGTAAAACTCTGCTGCTGCTGATGATCATACTTCTCTTCTCTCCCTTTCTATACGATTTTTTTGTCCGTTTGGCTTTATCGTCAAACGAGATGCGCAAAAAAAAAGAAGAAAAAGTAGAGGGAAAAGATATGTCGTCGACGCGTACGAGTGTCAAGGTATGGAGAATGAGCACAGGAAAACGTTGGCGTGTACATCCTTTTGCTTTGGTTTTTTTCTCTCTTTTTATTTTAGCCCTTTTGATATGTTACACAATGTCTCTCGTTATTTTAATGCGTTTGCTGCTGCTGTAAGTCTCACTGTTTTTTTTTCTGTTTACACCAGGAGGAAATTGAAGGGTAGTGTGAATTGTTTTGTTAAAGAAAAGGTTTATTTAGAAAAGTCAAGGTTGTGCTTTTTTTAATTCTTTGTTTATACAATACTTAGATGGAATTAATAATTATTATTATAAATTTATAAAAATTGTTTAAATAACTTATGAAATATTGTTGCAATTTGTTAGTAATAATTAAGCAAACGTTTTAATTACTCAATTGAATATTTAAATTATTTATTTCGAATAATAAATAAGCGGAGATAAAAGGTAACGATGAAATATTGTTTTGCGCGGTGATCTGATAAAATGAAAAATTACAGTTTCCTCATTAAATATGCATAAACGCAGTTGTGACACCGTCAGATGCAACTGTTATTAATTTTTTAATCTTTATTCTTTTTTTTTCATTTTTCATTGTTATACGTTACACGCGGTAATGAATATGTATCATTTAAATTGACCTTTTTTATTTTAATAATACGTTTTAATTTTTAAACGTTGATGTTTCGCATTATGCATTAAAAATATATGAGATAAAATATAAATTAAGAGAAAAATTTTAATTATAAGATAAATTTAATAGACATTAAAAATTTACATAAATATTGAGGAAATATTATTTAAATGAAAAAAATATTTTATCAAGAATTATAATTTTCCTGAAAAGCCAGAATTTTATATTCTAGATTATTTCATAACGGAATTTATTGTTACCCGTAACGTTTGTCAGGTGTACATTAAATATTCACAGTTTTGTAACTTATAATACTCGCCTTCAATCTGATACATTATAATTCACATTGGAAAAACAGCCTCGCATGCAAGTGTAATCACTGAGCTCGATCTATATTCTTATTTTAAAAAAGGAAAAAAAATAATTTTACTTCATAATCTTAAAGTACGTGAAAACTTTTTTAGAACTTGGTTAATTTTAATGATATTAACAATTGTTTACTTTCAAGGGTACTTTTGTTTAGTTATTTTTAATGTTCATTGCGCAGTGAAAACTATTTCCAAAACAAAGTTTCAATAAAATTCAACCAATGCATGATTATTTAATTTTTTAACTTTACCAATTGAAAAAAAGAAATAAAAAAAAAAGGTACTTGATTTTAATTACTCGGCTCAAGATAGAGAGCAGGCACGGAAATAAAATCCTCAAAAAGCTCTGATTAAAAATAAAATATAGAAAGAAAAGAATGAAATGACCTGCTTACGTCATTGGGAAATTGAGAAAACGTCGGTTGAATCAAAAATGTCTAAAACTACTTGGACGTAGATAAAAAAAAAATAAAAAAATAATCAGTTTGATAAGTTTCCAAGATAAGTTTAATCTAAAAATATAATGTTAGAAATAAATTTTCTTCTCTCTATTTTTTATTTTGATCGACACAATTTTTCAATTCAATTTACTTTTAGATGGAAGATTTAAAATTTATAATTCACGATGTCTTGCAATACCTTGACATCATCTACTTCAACAAGATGAAATAATTTTCAAAACTCCAACTTACAACAACAAAATTAGTTTCACATCCTTTAAATCATTGTTTTCCTCCCATCTGTTTCGTAAAGTTATCTCTGCGGTAAATTTCAATATTCTTGGCTAAAACTTGACTTATACTGTGTCTACACGATTATGCTGATAATGGCTTTTTGAAATTAATTAATTCAAGCTCCCTCTTTCCCTCTCTTTCGTAGCTTCATCTTATACGGTCACACTTGATCAAACATTTGTACAAGTTCGTTTTAGTTTAAGATTTTAAAGCGTTTACTCAGCTTTCAAGATTAATTGTTATTGAATAATACACTGTAAAATATTGAAATTCTTAATATTTGTTTATATCTTTAATGCAATGAAAATAATTACTATAAGGACAGTTACGAAAATCAATATAAAATTTAAAATTAATAATAATATGAAATTTTACTAAAAATATACTATTTTGTAATCAACTTAAATATGTTTATTTAATAAATTAAAAATAATTGAACCTGATTATCAAAATTATGCTAAAATGAAATAATGTTTTTTATATACTACTGCATAATATTTCCAATATTACAATTAAAACTAAGAAAATCATCATACAAACTTTTTGGAAAAAAAGTTACTTTTCGCAGCTTTTTGACACTCGAAATAACATAAATCCATACTTACCATCAAAATAATTCCCTAAAACTCTATTGACATAACCAAGCATTCATTCTCAGACTTAAAAGATTTTTTCTCTCTCTCTCTCTTTCTCTCACATACACACTTTAAGCTTATATCTGACCTATAAACCTTATCCGATGTACAGACGTTGCAGAAAAAGGAGAGAAAAAAAGAAAAACATTTACCACTAGATTTTTCTCACGAGTTAGGATTAAAGAGCGCGTGCGCGAGGGTTAAAGAAAATTTGATTAAAAGCCTTGGAATATATATACGGTATAATCAGAAAAAGTTTTACCCATAATATAAACATTTCTTCTTTAAGAAACTTCTTTTTTTTCGTCCACATGCATTTTCACCTCCTTCTCATTCATGTAATTTTCTCGAAAAGTGGAAAAAAGGCTTCTTTTCCTTTTCTTTCTTCTTCTCAGTAAGTCGCGTCGCACTTAGACTGGCAAGTTTTAAGAGATGAATAAAAAAAACCACAAGCGAAAAAAAAGAAGGGAGTAGGAAAACTGAAAGAGAGAAAAGAGACGACGGAAGGAAGGAAAACAAGTAGTAGAGTTCATATATGTATATATATATAGAGAGAGAGAGAAAGAGAGATGCTTATATGTCGTGATTAATCGGTACTTGCATGTGGGTCACGAGTTGCAAGAGAGTCGAGGCTTGTGACGACGAGCTCTCTCACTTGCAAAAAAAAAAACTTAACGAGATAGAGGGTTTACCAAGCCTTGGGTAAGCCTATTAAACAACCTTTGTCCCTACTCTATCTAACTCTTATAAACTTCAGTATCATTTCTCTTTTATATGCAAGAATAAAAAAAAATTAAAAATACAAGGAGTAAAAAAAAAAATTAAAAGTACAGGTAGTGTGTAGCACGTTAAAAGGAAGATGCGTGCATAACTCTTCAAACAAAATTTTTTTTTCTCTTCTTGTAGCCGCAAGCTGTTTAAGAGTGCGTGTTGCACTCTTCGAATATCCGCAACTTTTCGACCCTCTTTTTTTTTTCTTCCCTTTATATAGCCTTAAGGTAAAAACTTACACTATCTATGCAGTATATTTCCCTCCTAAGAAAGGTACATGATTTTACTTTGTCACCCTGGTAACAACAAGTAGGTGTATTGCTCTGCCTTTTAGTTTTTTTCTCTCTTCCTGAACCCTTTTATTAACCCTTTCTTTCTTTTTTTTAAGCCAAATGCTCCACTTGCGTGATACTGGTGTGCTTTCAGTGTATAGCAATTTTCTTTTCTCTCTTTTTTTAACGTTTCGCCTTTTTTCATATCGGTGTAATAAAATTCAAAAGGTATAGATATGCACTTTGATATTGCAGTCGTAAATGTAACGGTAAATAGAAAAAACTAGGAAAATAGTATAGGATATGTAAATTCGAAAAATGAATAGTGAATAATATTGATTTTGATTAAAGTTCAAATATGTATTATTACAATACCTTTTGTTTTTCTTAAAGAGAAAGTAAATGATTGCTTAACATATAAAATTTCTGATCTAGAAATCTGATTGAAAGCATAAAAATATGAAATATGAATGTTTCTATATGAAATGTAGATATGTGTCTTACAGAGTCGATCTGTGGCTCATTCGGTAGAGCGTTGGATTTGTAATCTTAGAGGTTCTGAGTTCGAATCCCGCTCTCGACAGTCCATTGATGCAAGTACCACTGTACGTTACATGTGTTTTGTTCATAAACACACTTACGAGCTCCGTCGCTGATTAGCATAGCAAAAACAGCATAGCATAAATTTAGCGAAGTTAAAACAAAATATGTGTACTTGTTTTATTTATACTTCTATATTAATACAAAAAAATTTTTTTAATATTTTAAAATTTATTATCGAAAACTCAAATAAACAAAAAAAAATTCAATTTCATTATAGTGTGATATTTTTATAAATAATTTTAATGAATTCATTGAAACAGACCAAATAAAAAATTATAATAAATTTTCGATAAGTAATTTGGCATTAAACTTTTTTTCATCCAAGATAAAAATACACGAATTTTTCATGAAAGGATTTCTCATGAAAAAAATAAACATAAAAGAAGTTGACCAAAAAAATTTTAAATTCTAATAGTACTTTTGTGATATGTGCATTTTTATGAAATGCCAATATTATTCTCCTAATCCTCTTTTTTTCTTTTCTTCATCTTCACTGGCTAACTTTTTTTTCGAGTCGAAAGCTCAAGCTTATACGAGCTTATAAGCTTTCGGTAAATACATAAGACGGACGTGCAAGTTCTTAAAATCGATGAATCTTTTTTTTCGTCATCTCTCGACACTTTTAATATCCGTTACTTTTATCCCAATATATTCAAAAAGATTACCTTTTAGAAAAGAAGAAATTATCATTTTTTAATATTGGCATGTGTACGTATACATTATGTGTCAAAACAATGAGCGTAAATATTATCTTAAGTACGCTTATTGCTTTTTGATCAGCATGATTTTTGAGAAGATGTATGAGATTAAATTAGAACAATCATCGTATGATTTTGATGAAATTTTGATATTATTGAGATCTTGATGTTACACTAGAAGAATGTTATGTCTCTTTCGTTTTTATTGAATTGAATAATGTTAGAAATTTCAAAATTGTTATTAAAACTTGCAAAAGATAATTGATGTTAGTTCTGTTTGTTTAAACATCAATTATCTTTTTTCATTTTAAAATTTAATTATAATTTTTTACGTATGTGTATAATCTTAAGATTAATTTTACGTAACTTATATAAATCAATGTAAATAATATTCTTAAAGTTACCCTTCGAAAGACGAATATAGAATATCCCTTGCAAGGCTATCATTCTAATTAAATTACGATAATCAGCATTATGGTAAAATAATTTTACTCAATTTAATGCTTCATTAAATTAGATATAGTCTTAAAATTAATGAAAATTAATGGTACGTTATATAATTAGGGAATTAAGCCGTAAGATCATCCGAGGGACAAATCGATTTTATTTCTGCGTTGGATTTAGTGCTTTGTTTTTAATAATTTCAATGTAAATAAAAAATAAATAATATAGTTTAAAAAATTTTCTATATGATTGCCACTTTTTTTAACTCTTTTCTAGTATTTTGTATTAATATTGGATTACATAATAAACAGCGAAAAAAATGCTTACAATAAACAATACTTTTGAAACAGCTTATACGGTACATGGCGACGGCAAAGGATTAAATGAGCGATGTTACTCGCTTGTTACACAATGTATTATTTATTCCACATATACCATTTAATAAAATAGATATAATAATAAAAATAGAACGAATAATGTTTTGTCAGTTTACAAAAATAAAAATATTTCTTTTTAAGTTGCAATTAATATATTTTAAAAAATTAAGTGATGAAATCATTAATTTTTAAATCGTTAACCGCACTCATTGTTATATGCTTTTAACAATCCCATAAGTAATTTTTAATTATTTCAATGAATCATAGTTACAAACAATATATCTTAGAAAAAAACATTTTTTCTTGTAAGTTCTGCACATTGAACGAACTTTGGAAAATGGAAAGTGAAAATTTTTATATATATTTTATAAAATAATTTAACTTATCTAATCAACTTGTTTGCGCGTCTAACTCCAATACAAGAAACAGATAAAATTTTCATTATCAATGGTTTTTTTTTACAGACCAGCAAATTCTAAGCGCATATTCTATTATATCAAATTCATAATATTTAAATTTTTGTTATGGAAATCGAAATGAATGAAAATGAATTTGACATACATTAATGCTATAACTAAAATCTTATTTTAAAAAAGGATTTTATTGCTTTTTTTTCATCAACAATTTTCAAGTTTGCGCATAATTAGGTTAAATTATTAATTTTATGGTTATAATTTTTCAAGCATTAGCTATCAATCGTTTAATTTTTAAATTTTAAACTTCGCGCTATTCCGCCATAATGTTTTATTTCAACCAATAAAAATATTCTTATTGTGATGATAGAATTTATCCATCATTTTTTTAAAAGAGGATAAGCCTTTTATGGAAAAATTAATTATTATATTACAAAAAAGTAATTTAACCTTTAGCTGGCATGCCTCTCCAGTCGATTATAGCTGGCCTATGGGGTACTATAGTACCCCAGCGCGAAAAATTGTCGTAAAAACTAAAGTATTGGTTATCTCAACTCAAAAACATTCTGGAGGGATCTTCAGAGGTTACTCCAAGAGGAAAAATGAAACGGTTTCAAAATTTGATAAGAAAGAGCGTGGGGTACTATAGTACCCCCCCTGCCAGCTAAAGGTTAAAAAAATTTTATTGTGTACATATGAATGTATATATTTTTCAATTAAATAATGAACAAAAAGAAGTAAACATAATCGTAATAAAAAAACAATAGTATTATTTAATTCGTGTGCGCTTCATAATCGATTTATAATCTCGAGTTTCCGAGTTCGATTCCCGCTCTCGATGGCCGATTAATACAAGCGCCACTGTACTTTACATGTGCTGAAGTTCACAAACACACTGATGGCCTCCGTCGCTAATTAGCATCTCAATGATAGCATAAATAAGGCAACGTTAAATAACTAAAATAAAAAAAATTTAAATAATAATTACGAAGTCTTAAGATACAATAGAATACAATATATGCATACCATAAGAGCATAAAAAGTCAGTAACTTTTTTTTTATCTTGCTCAAGGAATAAAGTTACAATGTAACCTCGCTTTGAATGGCAAGAGCAAGACCAAGCTACCTTGAGTAAGGTTTCTCTACTAAAGGCGAGCGCACTCAAGCAATGTAATATACATATTTTTTTCCTTTTTTTCTTCTTCTTTTAAGCTTATAGTCTAAGAACCACACGTCTAAGAGGAAGGTGCCATTGCGCTTAGCGCTACTTTCTTAATTATCTTCAACGGTCTTTTCCAAGTCTTCTCAGTTTCTCATTTTTTTTCTCTCTCTCTCTTTCTTTTTTATTCTTTAGTTTTAACAGAGGCTTGATCTCTGGTTTAATGTATAAATTTTTATATTGAAAAATTTGAATGGAAAGTTTATGCGGGTTGTTAAATTTCTGACTAATGAGTGTTGCTTGTTGTCGATTTGTTAAGTCTAAGATTATTTTTTTTATTGCTTGATTCATTTGAAAATTCAGAGTAAATATTTTATAAAAATTTTACTAATTTAAAATTTTAGCGTTCCTTATCACAATATTTGTGTAATAAGTATTGTTAGAGGCAATTTGAAAAAATTATTGAGTATTAATAAAGTATTTATTAATACTCAATAATTAATAATAAAGTAGATTAAGCAAACTTTATTCTTTCTTTTCGCACAAATACGATTAACTGTTTCAATGTTGCCAAAATTTATGAGCTAATCCATTAAGATAAATTAGACGCATAACGGAAATCTCACTGCTGGTAATTAAACTGTTTTGTCCTTACTTTTTGTTGCTAAGCGCTGAAATCCAATTAAAATTGAAGAATACGCCTTGGCTTAGATTAATGCTAAACTCAATTTCCCAAATGTAATAACTTTCATAATTGAGATGATTTACTTAAATAGGAGCTTGCAATTTAGTCTTACATAACAAGGATATTATGATTAATTTTATGAGAATATTATTATTTACATTTTTTATAATTAAGTCTTATCATTTTTTTCATCAGTAATGAAGTCATCAATTTATAGTAGGTTTTATTTCAAGTGTAATTTTTACTCATTTAATTTGTATTAGCTTAATTTAGTAAAATTAAAAAAAAAATGATATTACAATTTTAAATATTCATGACTAGTAAACTTCTACCATTATTTAGAGAAGCCATAAAAAAATATTGACTTTTACTAATAGTTTATAAAAAATATTAGTTGACTCTTCAAAATTTTTATTTATATAATTCAAATACAAAAAGCTTTCTTCTTTTACAATCAACTAAAAAATTAATTTTTATATTAATGTAACCCTGTACTAATAAAAAGATACATAAACTTAAAAAAAATAAATCCAAATAATAAATATATTTTTAATCATGTTAATAAGAAAATTTTTTTTAATAGCCGGCGACCATGTGGAGTTCGGTGACGGCGGCCGGCGTTGAAAATGGTCCGGCGCCGCCATCGCGTAGCAAACACAGTGCAACATTACTTGCTGGTCATGTTTATTTACTAGGCGGACGTAATGGTAATCTTCCACTCAAGGATCTTTGGCGTTACAGTCTTGGTAAGACATATGTGTTTAATATTATTCATTTTTATAGAA
The DNA here is from genome assembly GCA_017163975.1 of Anastatus disparis. NCBI lineage: Eukaryota > Metazoa > Arthropoda > Insecta > Hymenoptera > Eupelmidae > Anastatus > Anastatus disparis. Next base: position 4,058,393 of record JAFFSR010000381.1, read on the forward strand.
TTTCTTTTAAATAAGTATGATAGATCATTTGGCTCCATGCTTCCATAAAGTTTATACGCAAATTGCTATGTAAGTGTAAATTATATAAAATATTAAGGTTTGTATAAAAATTATCGGATAGCTTAATTTAAATGACATGGCATAGATTTTCACATTTCATGACACGGAAGGGATTAATTAATTTGAAATAAGAAAAATTTCAAATTTGAAGATGACAGAAAAATAATTAAACTATCTTTATATTATTTTTTGCCACATATTTTATACCAAATTTTTAAATTTTTAAACATTTAAAAATTTGGTATAAAATATGTAAAAATTAATATTAGAATAATATTAAATTTTACATGAATTTTCGTTATTTTTGTATAACTAATGAACAAAGCTACGAAATCCCTCCTACTTTTCTCGCTCGTAAAGTTAATAAACATTAAAATTATCTTTAAATTATTCAATTTTATTTCAAATTTCAACTTTCATTGTTTCTATTTACAGATTTATTATATATTAAAATGATTTCAAACAATTTTTATAAAAGTATCAATATAAATACTTTAAAACATAATTAAAGATCATTTAAAAATAAAATAAATAAATACCCTGGTAGAAATTTGAACATTAAAAATGGTGTAAACAACAATTTATGACCATTGTCAATAGTAATATTTTGTCATGTCAAATTGGCGAATAAATGGCAATTTTTTGCTGAATCTGCAGAGCTCAAATTTTTTGGTATATTGGTTAGCATCTTATAGGCAAAAAATGCTAATATAAAAATGTTGTTCAAAATTTTTGTATTTAGCCAAAAAAATACGCATTTTAAGTAAACGGAGAGAAAAAATCAGTAACAGCTATCTAAAAATTAGGTAAACTGTGGACAACTTTTTTTGACTAGTTATATAACTTTTTAGTAATGAGTCCTTAATTTTTCAGATCATAGGTAAAATCATAACCTCACTTTTGCCACGTGGCGAGAAAATATAGATTAGTATTTATTCACATTCCTTCGTCAATGTTTATTTTTATTGGAATTTATAAAAATAAAAATAATATTAAATTTTCTTAAAATAAAAATATGAAACGCAGTACGAAACGAGTATAAAAATATCGTTTTTTAAAATAATAAATGGATAATTTTATTAATCGTTTAAAAATAACCTCTAACAATCCGATCACAACTCAAAATATACGCGCGAATATATTAACAAAAGTGATTCTATTAATGATTAATGATAACTTTCAAGAAAAAACCTTAAATGATTCTTAATAGTAATCAATTAGAGCACAATTTGATAGACTCTACTGTTAACTATCTATATTCAAATAATAGTGGATCAGACTCAACATTTTATTAGCATTTTTTAGCACTATGAAGGTTGAAAAAAACGTTTCATATTAGTTCAAATAATGGCCATAAAACATTCCCATTTTCTGCTCTTCACTTTAAAGAAATGGCCATAAAATGGTAGAAAAAGCGTTTCATTTTCTACCAGGGTAGTTTATAATTCATTACCAATCGAAACAACCGAAAATCGAAATTTAATATTACTTTAAACTTTTGTTTTTTATTATAATTTCTGTATTTTAAAAATAACTTTTTGCTAAATTATATTTGTATTAAACTATCGATGAGTCCAAATTTTTAATACATTCGATAATACAAATTTAAAAAACTATAAAGTTACCATTAAATTGATTAATTTATTGGATTACCCATATGTTTAATTAAAAACGAATAAGTTTGTTAAATCGACTATTGTAATTTAAAGGAAAAAAAATACAGATAACAGAAAAGCTTTAACTGTAAATTAAAATTGATAAAACTTTTTAATTACTGATAAATTAAATAAAAAACATTAACAACTTTGTAAAAAAAATACAAGAAAAATTGTAATTACGTGAAGTAGAATAGTTAAACTGATAATGTTATCAGATAAACTGTATTTGGATATCGAATCATGCGTTTATTAGATTTATTTACTTCATGCTCCAGTATGAAACTTTCTAAACAATCGTAAGGATATTCGAGTTAATTGCTGTTATAATATAGTTAAAAACTTTCTACAAAAATTTTGAATCTTTTTTCAAAAATTAAACTTTTTACAACATGGATTCAGAATTTAATTTTTGTGCTTTTTGTAATAATCCCTTAAGTCCTGAAGAATGTGCTCTTATAGATAACTTATACATTAGTAATGCTGTTGACTTTTATATTAAATCTAAAAATTATACTATGTGTCTTCAGTTTTTTGTCTTGAAATTTATTCTTAAAAATATAAAGGAAATTATTAACACTACGGAATTCAAAATTCTTGCTAAATCGCACCCCCAATTACTGGATAAACTTTTTCGTGAGCTAGTGTTAGATATACGTGAAAAACAAGAAATTTCAGATATGCTAAAAGGAAAATTTAAAATGTTAGGCAAACCAACTCTTTTTGGAATTCCTTATTATGAACCAATTTAACTGTCAATCATTTTTATTTTTAATAATATTGAAAATATTAAAATTTTATATCTTTCTGATAGACACATAAGATTATGTTGACATATCTACTTATATTCTAGAAAGAAATTGGTTGACTTTTTTTAGACAAAGAGTCCTTGATGAAAATGATTATAGAAGGGCTCGGAAAATCAGAATATTAATGATATAATATGATTATTTCTTATGAAATCTACCTAAGAATTTCCTTTTATACGCTGTTATTGAAATTGGCAATGTTCTATTTTATTTTCGATGATACTAAATTACTACGATTATATAATCATGTAATACACTAATATTGTAAAGTGCATTTAGAAATAAGAAAAATCATGTTATTAATTAATAAATCCGTATCCAATTTTCATGAGTTTTGTTATTTTATCGATGATTTCTTATTTTATTGTTTCATTCCTATTCGAATTTCCTAATTTTTTATGTAAACTAAAATATAATAATTTTTCACAATTTAATAATCATTTAGAAATTTAATTAAATTAAAATTATTTAAAAGAAAATAATTTATACTAATTATTTACTTGAAATTTATTTTGAATTATAATTTTTTTCTCATGATAAAAAGTTCATATGAATTTCCAATAATTTTTATTACAAAATTTTACTCTTCTCTAACCATAATATTTCGTTTTGTTTTTTTTCACATTCTAAACCAAGAAAAGAATCCAATAAAGAAATTTTTTAAGAAAATAATTAAATTTCTCGATCGAAAAAAAAGAATATTCTCTTGTCTTTTTAACGCGTTTCTATAATTTTTATATGCTATGTGGCGTATAAAGCATCATGCTGTGATTAAAATCTGTCAATATAAAAATATCAATAGTTAGATGATGTCATCGACGTAATAAAAGAAAAATAATAAATATCGCGTAGCTTTGCACGCGGTTATGGATTGCGGTGAGCAAGAAAATTTATAAGTATACGGCGTATGGAGAAATTTTCGTCAAGTTTGAAATAAGTGCTATTCTGTCAACGTCAATTTTTCTTTTCTTTAAGCATAGATCTACAAGATAATGTTAGTTGACTTTTTTTTTTTGAAAATTTTTAGGTTAATTTACATCGATATAATAAGCTTTGCTTATTTATTTACTTTATTTTTTATGCCAGAGAAAGAATGTTGAAAAAACGAAGAGTTAAAAATGTTAAGTTGCCTCAGATAATAACGACTATGAAAAAACTTAACAATGTGTCGGAAAAGAAAATATTAAGGCATGTTATACAAGAGCGAAGGAATGTTAGAAATACCGTTAAAAAAGAGGTAATACAATTTATTACGAAAGTAATTATGAAAGGAAAATTTAAAAAAGATTATAATTGTTTTATGAAATTTGAATTATTTATTATTCGATAAACTATTTCACGTTATTATAGCACATAAATATATTATTTTTTAATATTTAACACTGTAGTAAATTTTTAAAAGTTACAAGGAACTATTTTCTCATTCTGTAATAAATTTACTTAATTTTACATGCACAAACAATATCGTTAAAAATTTCTTTAAAAAATTAATAAATTTTAAAATTTTCTCAGCTCCCGATAATCCTAAAGCGTTTTGAAGATTTTGGTTTAGTTGAAAAATTATCGAACGGCGAATACAGACTTCTCGAAATGGATTCAAAGCGTCAATCGAATAACTGCTGTGACTGCGACAATTGCGTCGGTAATTGTGGTACTTGTCCAAAGCGTAAAAAACCTAAACGCGGTAACAAGCCTACGCCACCGTTTGCAAGATTCGGTCATGTTTGTAGTTGCGCTAGAATTAGGCGCAAAAAAATTCGGAGTGGGCTGCTCAGTAGGCAAAAATTTTAAACCGAAGAATAATTGTGTTTTAATTATGTTGTTCAAGTGTATTATGTATGTACTTTGGAGATATTCAAATTCACAGTAATATGTTTAATTATAAATTATTAAAGTCATATTTTGTTGAACGTCAAAGTAATGTTATTTGTGTTACTTGTCATATTTTTTAGTAAATATTTATGAAATAGTCACAAAATAAAAACGGACTATTCTATAAATTGTATTTACTTATGTAATGCTAAAATGGAGATTTTTTTTAACATTTTTGAAAATTTTTTCAACTTTTAAACTTTTTTACATTCAAGCAATATTTTTTATCTTTATCGATTTTAAAAAAATTTTATTTTTCAATAACTTTTTTACAACGTTGGCTTAAAAAAAACAAAAAAAAACTTTATAAAACTTTATTTAAAAGAAATAAAATGAATTTGATAACAAATTATAATTTGTGTCGCATCAATCACAAGTTTAGAATTACTTGAATATTTTATATTTAAATGTCTGAAAATATACGTCAAGATTTAAAAATAAATATTTTTCGTTTAAAAAAAATCTCCAAGTTTAGAGAAATGAACTATAAAAAAAAAGTTCTCAATATTATATTTCACCGTAGCAACAGTGTTAACTTTGCGTTCTAAAAATACTTGACACTTTGTTATTATTGGTAAGAAATATTATGCAAAAAAGAATGATTTGTAAAGCGAAACAACTGGAAATGAGCAGAAATTAAAAAATTTAATCATTATAAGTAATACCTAATTATTAAGACATTTTTTTAATCTATTAGAATGTAACATTATTTAAACTTATAGAAAATTGAAAAATGTTCCTAAAATTTAGCAAATATAATACGTTAATAATATGTTTTAAAAATTTAGAGTTAAATAATAGAGTTTATCTAAAATTATCAAAAAGTATATAAGAAACTTAAAAAATAATTAATTGTTTTTAACTAAAAATATCATTTAAATAGTTACATAACAAATATACAGTAACAAATGAATAATTATACCATCTAACAATACATTCTATTCAAATTTAAAATTCATTCTACAATATTCAAATATTAATATCCGAAACTATAAAAAAAACATCTATAAAAAGAATACATCACAAGACAGAATAAAAAAGGCATATGTTAAATTTCATGAGGATTTTTCAGTTAGAAATAAAAGAGAATAAAACCATTATTGCCTCCGACAGCAATAATCCATCAAAGCTCTTGAATCCTCGATCCTTCGTTTGTTAAAGTAAAAAATCGTCTATCTGGCATTGTATTGTCCTGCCAAGAAGAAAGAAAAAAGGAAGAAAATAACTCCTAAAAAAGCTTGAATTTTTAAAGCTTTATCTTTTGCTTTCTCTTTTACGAAATGACGCGACAATTCAATCCGGCATGTCTTCTTTCCAAGACATCACTTATAGGTCAGTAGTTTCAAGAAGAAGAAGAAGAAGGAAAAGAAGAGAAACTAAAAAAAAGAAAGAAAAAAAAACGAAGAAGAAGAAAAAAAAGATGCTACGTTGTCATGTAGCCAGAGGCAAAGCACTTCAATTTTTCGTTATATTTCATACTCCTTGGGTATCTTCTCTTATGCTTTTGTTCATTGTATACTCTTCGCTGTACAGACTAAGCACTTTTCTTTTCTCTTTTTTTCCACGATATTCTTTTCCTTCTGACGTGTAATATCAAACTTTAGCTTTGGTTTGATATTTAAAAATTTACTACGTATCGGCGAAAGAATTATGTCGATGTTTTAGAAAAAAAAAGAAGAAAAAAAAGAAATTATGAAAGCTTGCTTTAATGATACTTCGATGCTTTTGTTACCAAGCACGTTCACCACTTGTTCTTTGGTTAAGTCTTGATCTTTATTGCTTTGATGCTTGAATTTAGTTTGCGAATTTAATTTATTGTGAATTAAAGAATTTTATAAAGTTACAATTCTGATAAAGATTGGTTTAATTTTTTTTATAATTTTTTTAATAAATGTTGGAAACGTAACATTTAAATGATAGAAAAGAATTTTTTTTTTTTAATTTATCGATAAGATAAAATTTACTTTAAAAATATATTGTTCTTATACCAATAATTAAAACTACAAATAACTTAAAAAATAAATATAAAAAAAAAATTTCGCAGTCGGTAGGACTCGAACCTACGCTCCCAGAGGGAATCTGATTTCTAGTCAGACGCCTTAACCACTCGGCCACGACTGCTACGTGACGTAAAAAATGATATGCCAAAAAAAATCAGTTACGAAGAGAAAGATCTCTGTAGTCGATGAAGATCTCTTAAAGATCAATATAAACTGAATAAATATAATTTTTAAACATTTTTACTGGATAAGAAATAAAATTTATGATTATTTAGTGTAATTTAAAAAAAAAGAATTATTTCAGGTGATATATTTATTTTATTATAATAGATATTAACCTTTTTTTAATTAAAATTTTACCAATCATTATTTTAATTGTTTTACAGTGTTGAAATTGTTGAAAATTTATTCACATTTAAATACATGCGTATGGTGGAATTTTAATTAAGGAACTTTATACATACGTTTACTAATAAATTAATTTGAATAAATACAGCGCAAAATATACGTTTTAAATTAAATCAGTTTAATTATATTAAATTTATGTGAAGCGAATTTTCAACGTTAAAGTTTTATTACGACATTGCTTCAACCGTATAATTTACAATATGAAAAGCAGATAAGAGATATTTTTAAAGTAAAATCTCATCAACTAAAATTTTTATTGCTCATTAAATATTTATTCAACAAGAATAAAAATTAACATTAGAGTCATGCTTGGAGCCTTTGATCTTAAAAACCATCCAACATTTGCATTATTAATACTTGAAAAAAAAAATGTGCATGTATATAAATTTCCATTGACATTTTTTTTCTAGCTGAAAGTAGATGGGAAGAATTGCATCCCTCGGGGGAAAGGCCACCGGCATTGCAGGAGCATAGCGCAGTTGCTTATAAGGATTGCCTTTACGTATTTGGTGGTGAGCTTGGCTTTTCAGCTGGTACAGAAACGCCACTCTGGTGCTACTCAGTTAAGGTAATTCATTTTTAGATTTTTTTTTAATACAAACATGAGAGGGTGACTGAATAAATGTTTAAATTGCGAAATTGAATTAATTAAGCTTTTTCAGTTTTAATTAAAGTAACCACTTGGATAGAACTTTCCTTTTTCTGTTTTTTTTCTTTTTTTTTTATGAAAATGTGTTAATGGAAGGTCAAGTAGAATTTTATGTGCATGTATATGTTTTTGAGTAGAATTTTTTATAAAGCATTTGCCTTGAATCTAGAAGGAAAGATTTAATGTTAATATTTTTTAATTTTATTTGATTTCACAGTAAAAATTGTATAAATTGATTTGCGCTAATCCACATCTCAGAGGTTGTCAGTGACTCAGTCGGTAGAACGATAGATTCGTAAATTGAGGTCGCGGGTTCGAATCCCGCTCTCAGCGGCTGGTCGATACAAGCACCACTGTATGTTATATGTGCTTTGTTCACAAACGCACTGACGATCTCTGTCGCTAATTAGCATCGCACTGGTAGCTTAAATTCAGCGACGTTAAATAAAAAAAAGGACTTATCAATTTCTTCGATTTGATCTTTGCAAGAGAATTTAAAAAATATAATTTTTACTTACGAAATATGATAAAAAGAAATAAAGTTTTATTATCAGATTATTTGTTACACTAAAATAATAAATTTTTTTACTGTTGTTTTCAGTCGAATTCTTGGAGAAAAATAAGAGCTCAAAAAGGATGTGCAGTTCCTAGAGGTAGAAGAGGTCATACGGCACTCGTTCATCGTGGACAGATGTTAATATATGGTGGTTATCAAGATTTACGAGGTAGCTCTTCAGAATTATGGGCTTTTCACTTCGGTAAGTTTATTTTTATGATATGCTGAAAAATAACTTTGTTTCATTGCTTTTCTCGTGAATGTTATTCAAGATACTTATTCCGGTTATTTTATTTCTTTTAAACTTTTTTTTATGATTAATTTTAATAATACTTTTTCTTTATAACTTTTAACGTTATCGAGTAATAAAAGCTTTTCCGTATTGTTATTATATGACGATGTGACATCATTTCTTTTTATTGGAGTTTCTACAAAAATATTATTGCTTATTTTTTTCAAACCAGATCTGAATTTAATATTATTATATTTCAAAAATAATTTTTATATGATTCTTATTTTCTTGAATTAAAAAAAAATTGTTTAATGACATAACTCATAGTATATGTGGTATAAGTAATCACGTGGAAATGTAGGCATTTGTAATGATGGTTTATGCACACGTGTTCTTTGACAAATAAGTAATTATTAATTAATAAAGATATCCTACGTACTCGACATTGTATACGTGCACATCCATTTTCATATATGTCCATATCAATCAATTATTCAAAGAACGTAACCCTTCATACACGCGTGCATACGCAAAAGCAAACCTACTTTCACAAAAAATTAATTGATACATTAAATGATTTTTGTCAGAAACGGAATCATGGCATTTGCTATCATCGTGCGACTCGGGGCCACCGGCGCGTCACAAACACTCAGCAGTGCTACACGGAGACGCAATGTACATTTATGGCGGTATGACTGATTTACAAGAGCGTAGCGATTGTTGGAGATGGGACGTTAAAGCAGCGTCTTGGTGTTTATTAAGAAATAAACCAGGTCCCGGGCCATTACACGGTCATGCAGCGTGTCGTTTACCTAGTTGTATGCTAATATTTGGCGGTGAAAGCGGTGGTCTTGCAACTAATGAATTATGGAGGTTTCACTTTGGTTAGTATGAATTTGTTGTTTATGTATTTTATTTTATTTTATCATCCGAGTTTATAAGTGTTTATTAGGTAATTTATACGATGTATAAGTTATTATGATTTATTTTCAATTTTAAGACCAATAAATATTATTAAGGTGATGTAATAGGTGATATGTTTAATGCGTTACCGACATTGCAGTTTCTCGAATTTTTAATCTTTATTCAAAAATTTTCCGAAATATCTCTATATTTTGCTTTTTATTAATTACAATAGAATCGTTTGATTATATTTTTCAATTAGAGTTTTCAATTATGATAATTATTTAAATATTCACGCATTAAATTAAAATAATATTAAATTGTTTGATAACGTAAACAATGTAATAATTATATTACAATTATTATCATGTTTGCTCACCAAAGTTAATATGAACATCATTCCATTTTAAATAATTCAGAAACAGACATCGTAAAAAGAATATATATTTATTTAATACCGATCGAGCTTTTTTAAAAATAGATTTTTTAGAAGATTTACATTTTCTGTTAAACATTGTTTGAGTATTCATAAATTTTATTTTTAAATATTAATATGTCATTCATTCATTGTTACTGTTAATTTAGTGATATTCTCATGATTATTTTTCGATGTAAAGTATGGCTTTTTTAAAATGAATTTTCAAAAAATATTTTAATTTATTAAACATTTGTTTATAATATTATTTATTAGAAATAAATTTTCTTCGAAAAATTTTGCTTCTTAATGTTCAAAAAATTTTGATATACTACAATAATAAGTCAATCTTGACGATTTTATAATCATATTTTACTTTTTTAATGAAATAAATTATACTTAAAAAGAAGTCATCGAATATAAAAATAAAATTTAATAATTTTACTATATTATAGAAACAGAAACGTGGGAAAGGTTGAGCGTAACAGGTCCAAAGCCACAGCCACGAGCAGAAAGTGTTGCACTAGCAGTATCAGAATTATTGATACGAGGTAACGGTGTTGATAGTAATAATAGTAGTAATATTAAACCGCGTATGCGAAATCAACGTGGCAATGGTAATAAAGGTTTAAGTTACGGTCGTATATCGCCTTGCGATCCAGCACCACAAAGACCAAGCTTTTTACGTGAAATATCAAAATTATCGCAAATCAATTTGTCAAGATTAAGTCATCCAAATAAATGTAGTTATTCGGTACTCAGTGGGCACGATGATAATGATATTGAAAGTTCACAAGAGGTGAGATTTTATTTTAGTTTTTAATATATTGATTGTTTTAAAATGAAATTTTTTTCATTTAGAAGAAAAAATTTCAATTTAGTAACGAAATTATTGACCAAGTTCTAATTCTATAGAATTAGTTTATAAATAATACAATGCAATAAAAAAAAGATTAATTCTATACGATAATGATAGATTATATCTGATTTTTTACTTGGTCATCTTATTATTTAAGCAAATTTTAAAATTGGACGTGTTTTGATTTTGAGATATATAAAGTCGGTGTGTCGATAACTGTGTCTTTATGTTAACAACAGAGACATTTAATTTAATCAGACAAATTTTATTATTGGTCAAAGGTGTAATAAATTATTTATTTAAAATAAAACACACATTTTCTCAAAAAAAAAATTTTTTTGTGGAAAAACTTAATTATTAATTTATTAGTTGAATTTGTAAAGCGAATTCGATGCGTCAATTATAAAATTGTTTTCTGTTTATCACACTAACAAATACTTTTATTTACTGTGCTCTGATTACTGGATATGTGTGTAAAAAAGGTTTACTAAAATACTAATTAAAAAACTAATAATAATAAAAAAATTCATTATTTTTGTTTTAAAAGATGAAAAATTTTTTATGATGATAAAAATCCTACATCCAACCGAATCCTTAATTAAATAATTTCTCACAAAACCAAAAGCAAAAAAAAAGTCTAAAAAATTAAACCCCAATTGGCAGATATTAGATTAGAAAGTTTAAAAATTGTGAGTTTGCGCTTTAGGCAAACTCGTATTATCCATTTCAACAGGTAGACGTTGAGGTAGTCGAGCCGTCAACGGGTATGGTTAAATCGCGTAGCGTTAATCAATTGGCACGTCGACACAGGACGAACCGTATGTCTGATCCACCGCGTGCAAGTATGATCGAGCCATTACTAAACAGCGGTTTGACACGCGATCCAATATCTGTGCCGAATTTTCGTGCATTAGCATTACCGACTCCTGTACTTACACCAGTCGAAGCTGCGAGACTTGTGTTTGTTGATCCAGATGAGGATACCGATGATGAAGATAACAGACGCAAAGAGCCACCGATTAGTCAACTTATCGAATTACCTGAGGAGGAAAAACGGTAAAATTTGTATTTTTTTTATTGATTTTGAATAAATAAATAAATTTTTAGTTTTATTGTAGATTGTTCTTTAATAAATAATTATTTTGTTAATTTAAAATTTAAAAAATTCTATTTTTAGTCAGCCTAGAATAAAAGAAAAAGTGAAAAATTTTTGGTTTCTTACTTACATTTCCAAAGGTTTAATATGGAATGTATATTCATAAATTACAAATTAAAGTCATACAATCAAATTACAGATTACCATTCGCAAAGCTAGAACGTATAATAAATAACATCTTTGAATTTTTTCATTATCATATTATCATTCCTACAGGGATTTTGCATCGCTCCATCAAGCATGTCAACCATCGCGAGGTGAAAGTTACAGCTCACATTTATACGAGGCAGTACAAACACCAAAAACACCATGTACGAAATTACCAACATCAGCTTCCGTAAGGTTTGCTGATCTGGAAGAAGGCGAAGAATCAACTTCTGATTACGCAAGTATTGAGGCTCGCAGTCCTGGTGATCCACTTGCTGATGACGATCCTTGGCCTAGACGTTTGAAAAATCATCGTGGATCACAGTCTCAGGTTAGTTTAATTAAAAATATATTTTTTATTTGTTTGAACTTTTAAGAAGAAGTCGAACTATCTATCTTAGTTCAATAGTATCATTTATCATTTATATAAAAACTATCAACAGATATAAGTGTAATAAGTAAATGTCGTAATAATAGTAAAATAATTTTCTCGCGTAGTTTTTGAGTAATTTCATGTACAAACTAGTATAAATATAAAGTATCTTTTTTATAAAATTTTCGTAGATTAAACGATACTCAAAATCCATGCGATAAAATTATTTCGTTGATATTAAGACATTTATTTACTATATTTATATTTAGCAGAAGCTGCTATTTTTGTTCTTGTTATAATTTATGATTGTAATATAAATGATGAAAAACGCTATTAGACAAAGGCAGAAAATCAGTCTTTTTCTCAAAACTTTAGATTAATAACGTAACAAAAAGATTAGCTTCTTTTTAAAATAAATATCAAATTAAAACTTTAATACTCTTATGTATAAATTGAATTAAAAACTAATTAAAAAGAAATTGTTTTAAATTTATTTTTCTCAAACAATTTCGAAACATTTGCGTTCTATAAGTATTTTAAACTTTTGCGATGTTTGAAATTCTTTGCAAATTCTTTATTCAGTTTGGCAGCGTACTTAAAACTTCAAAAGATACAATAATTGTAAAGTTTAACAGGAACGGCATTGACGGCTGTAGAGCACGCAATAAAACGTCATACCGAACAAAAGAAACTTTTGTACGTTATAAAGCTTGGAAAATTTGATTTACAAACATGTTTTATTATCAAAAAAATAAAAGTATAAAAACAGTATGAGAATATATTTTTAAAATATGTGACTTTATAGTACTTATTTTTTTATTTTTATATTCTTATTTCAATTTATTTGAAAAATAAATGTCTTTATTTTATCTATTTTTCAAATTAATGTTTGTTCTTTAAATACAAGTTTTTATTATTTAAACTATTATTTTAATGATTCTTATCATTAAAAACTGTTTATAACATTTAAAATAATATAAATAAAATAAATTGAACGAAATAATGAAAAAAATATTTTCTTTCAACAATTTTCTAGAGTTTACGTGATGGTCAGTTTGGTTTTTGCAATCCAAATTACTTGGGTCTCGAAAGCAGTATTACACCATCAACACCCCACACACCCCACACACCCCACACACCGCATACACCACACAGTATGAATTACGACAGTGGACATAGTAATACAGATTCACGTTACGCTAAAATGTTAAATAGTCCACCGGATAGTGTATTGGAAGATGAGCCTGGTCGCTCGGCATCGCAAACATTTGCTGAACTACTCGAATTGCAAGAGATGAGACCACGGGCACCACCAAAAAGTTTACCATTAGGCTCGCCATCGCGCCGTGCTGTCAGTGCATCGAGAGCCGAAAGACAGCGTGCTAAATTAGCCGCTTCGGAAATTAATGAAAGAAATACACCTGGTCCTGCGCCATTATACGTATTTTTAATCGGTGGTAAAGAAAAGGGACAGGTCACTGTATTTGCTAGGCCTGTTTCGTTATGGAAACTTCAATTGGCGCCACATATCTTTTAAAAAAAAGAAAGACTTTTTATTTTAGATATTTTTTGTTTTTTTCTTTCTTTCGAAAGAGTTCGTTGATTTTATTTTTTATGGACATAGGGATATCGAGCAATAAATGTTTCTTGCGTACTGTAAAAATTAATTCTTATTTTCATTTTTTTATATTTATCTTTGTTTATCAAGAAAAATTTGTTTAAGAAACTTTAATACCGTGAAAGATATTTTGATTTCATAACACGGTGAATATGAATGTGGAAAGAGTAGCTAATTTTACTTTGCTCTCTTTGATGATGAAAATCAAAATATTTTCACGCGCATGTGTTTAATTTTATAATTGTGTAAAATTTGTTTTACGATATTTGGCTTCAACTTACAGTTTTTTTTACCTTTGATCTAAATAATGTTCTCAATATAAAACAAATGAAAAATTCCTATTGTTTAAATAATCTTTATCTTTTTTCTTAATTTGAAAAAAAAAATATTTGAAAAGCAAGAAACATTAATTGCATATGTATAAAAAAAGTGAAACTTTTGTAGGAATTAAAATCAAAAATGCTCTATAAGGTTTAAGCACTTGTTGTTATTATTACTGGTATGAATATCGTTAGTGTGTGACGTACCTATAAAACCTTGCCTGTGTTCTATACACATTGGATGTAAAAAAAAAATATATATTGGATAAGTTCGCAGTCGAATTTTTGATGAAAAAAGAAAAAAAAAGGAAATCATAGGCTTTACTGTGATGAAAAAGCATCGATCCATACTTTTATTCTTTGTATCAATCATTGAATAAGAACATAAAAATCAACATATTCATTGTAAAATTTCATTCGACGAAAATAAAAATCTTTCATAATTCATAAATTCACAAAATCATTTGAGGAAACGAAAAGGAATGACATAAAAAGTAAATAAGTAAAAATAGTACAAAAGATATTTTCAAGACAAAGTTTCAAACGATGTAATTTTAGACGATTTTTCAATAGACATTAATAAAACGAATTAAAAAAATAAAGGAATAAAAGGAAAAAAAGAGAATGTTAAAAAAAAGATCACATCGTATGCAATACGATTGTGTGATATACTTATAAATACTCCTGCCCGACGACATGTACGACTCAATATTATAAATTCGGCTGCGAAGTAATTTCCATAAAAACGATGCGTCCGCAAATCGACTGTCTATAATCGATAATGCAATTTGTGCAATGCGACTTAAATTAAAATAAATGAAGAAAATAACGTCCCAACTTAGGTAATACTGAAGAAAAAATACATATATATTATATATACTTCCTTGATATTTATGTATAACCCCCCTTAAAGGTACGTCTAATGTAGATGTATGTATGTGTTATATTTACGACAACAATGGAAAAAATAAACATACGTAGGCATCATATACTTTAATCGGCAAATCAAACGTGCATTTGTATTGTAAATTTTAATAAATACAAAATATAAATGCTCGTTTCTAATTGCAAAATTTAAGTAAAGCCAAATATCTCGATGGCTTAGGATAGTCGGGAATATATAAAAAAAAATGCCGAGTAGTAACAGTGCCAAAAAAAAATAAGTTTTGCGCAAGCATGGGCGAGACTTTTGATTAGAAAGAAATTTTTTTTTTATTTTTAAAAGATAGAAATTCATTTTTATTGAAAGATTTTCAATATAAAGAATTTTATAAAGACTTTTGATCCTACAGTGATTGTAAATTATGAATTATTACACTTTTATTGTTACACAGTTATGTGATTTTTTGGATATGTTTATATTTTAAATTTAAAAAATTATATTATAGATTAATTCATAGAATAACTATTTTGAAAATTTATAAGAAATTTTATGTTTAAGGCAATGTGAATACATAGACGGATCCTACCTAATCGACTAATCCTAAATTATATCAATAATTACAATAAAAGCAATAATTTAATAAAACAAAATACATCAGTTTGTAATATGACTCATAAACATTATTTATATAAATTTTAAAACAAATCTTTCATAAGAAATAATCGGAAAAGTTTCGCTCCCAAATAATGTAAAATTTGTAAATTCCCAGTAAATATTTTTAAAATGTCATTATTCAAATACGAGAACTCAAAATTCTCGAAGACTCATGAATAAATTAGCTTGAAAATTCATCTGAATAATGTTCATGGGGTATTTTATAAACTTATGTATTCCAAATTCCAGAATTATTGTTTTAATTGTGATTATAAATATAATTGCTTAATAGTCGATAAGGTAGGATTCTTCTACATATTGACGTCACTTTAAGCAATAATATTTCATTTTATTTACATTATTAAATTCATTAATATTAAAATAGGAGATAGTTAAACAATGAAATTGAATTCAATAGATAATCAAATGAGATGGTTCTACATTTATAATGAAAGTATAAAAAAATGCTAAACTTTATCAGTATCAAATATACATATGGATAATATCGATTGTATATATAATAGTATAAAAAATTTGAAATACGTATGAAATTAATTTCGTATCTTTTTGTTGGTAAAAAATAAAGGTTCCATTAAGTATTCCTATTTAAATTACTCAAAAAAGGAAATAATTTTAGATTTTTTAAAATTAAACAAAACACAAGTTAAGATAATTTATTTTAGGATAAAAAATGACTAATCACAGACCAATTTCGTTTAAAAAATTATGCTCAACGTTTCGATTTTCTTTATGAAAATTCTCATCGGAATTCTTTTTTTTTTAAGAATATGACATTATGATTGTTTTTAATGTAAATAAGTATAAAATGATTTATATTTAAATTTGTAATTTATATTCTTAGTATTATTATGCACACGATTGATATAATTCATATATATTTTTTGATACTGACGAGTAAAGGGTATTCTTTTTTCCCTCAATCACCTATACCTTAAAGATTTTAAAACGAGACAAAGTTCAGATTATTTTAATGAAATATTAAATCACCGTCCAGCCCATTCTCGCGTCAGACTCGTTATCGATGTTCATGTTCGATTAGTTAAAAACTGAATTCAATTAAAGCCGGCTAAATGGGCCGTCGAATAATCACGAGAAGAAAAAAAAACTTACAGATTATTACTGTAGTAGCTTTATCTTAGGGGAAAGAAAGAGGGTAATGTTTCGATGGAAGGTATATCAATTAAAAATCAGTCAAAGGCTGAAAAAAAAATTAACATTATTATAGATGGTACATATAAAAGAGATTAAAAAAAATACCAAATATCCTTGAAATAAAGAAAATAAATAAATGAAGAATAGAAATTAATAAATATATATGCTAAAACAGTGTGTTCGTGTGAAATACTTATACATATGTAAAGTTAAATAAAATAAATAAATAGATAACGTGAAAGTTGAAAAGTGCAAGCGCAATCGATTATTCAAACAAAATGGTATTTTAGTAAAAAAAAATGAAGAATGATAAGAAAAAAATGAAATGCAAAAGAGAAGAAAAAATAAAAAAAAAAACATATTTAAATGCAACGAGCAGCCAAATTTGAAAACAAAAGTAATACGTAAAATGTATACGGGCAAGCTGCGCGTGTCCCTCATGAAAACTTTTCTACTTCAACACTTAAAATTTCAATTTTGTCTCGGTGTATTATTCGAACGCGTAGTTATTTTGTTTCTTACCTCGTATATTCTTAGGTATTTCATTGAAGAAAATTTTTGAAAATAATTCGTAATTTCATTGTTTGGGTTAACATATTCAAAATTTTTTCTGAATTTCAATGTTTGAAGTACAGAAGTAATTTTCATTCATACAAAATTTAAGTTTTTACGTAATAAAAAAATGTTGGAAATTTTTTCAATTCATAAAAAATAATGAATCAAGTTAAGATTATTGAATTTGTTTTTATACTGGCGTTTCTTTTTTATTGCAGCAAAAAAAAATTACGAAAAATTTTCAAAATTTTCTCTTTTTATAGAATTTCTTACTGAATGCGAGGCCTCAAGAGTATTTTTTTAAAGCCCAAAGACTGTCAAAACTGCAAAATTTAGTTTATCAAAAAAAATTCGTACATCCATAATTGTGATTTCAATATTTTTACCAAATCAACAATAATGGATGTAAAAGAATGCCGAGAAAAATCTTTTGATATTAGCTAGAATAAGCTTTGTTTTTTCCAATGTACGTAGATGATTAAGTGAAAAAATAATAATAAACGAGAGTAGCAATAAGAATATGAGTAACTTTTTAATCGATCGATTAATTTATTGTATTTTAATAATTTATAAATTTGCTGCTCGTACGTCAATGTTATTAAACTATCCATTAGATTTAAAAAGTACATTGGAAAACACAAGCGATCTGCCGTTATATTTAATGTGAAATAAATATAAGTGTGAACTATTAGTAACAAATATTTTGAGGAAAAAAAAAATAAAATTTTTTCATTATTACCTTAATTTTATTCTTAAGATACCAATGGTATTATTAAATTTAGTAATTTATTTAGACTATTAAGATTTTTGTAATAAGTGACTTAATTAAGGATAGCGCTAGAAAACCTTCCGATTTCGGTTAAACATATAATAATGTACCCCGTCCTTTTTTGAGAAAAGTGTATGTTTTATAATTAGAAAAAAACTGTATAATTAGTGAAAAATTTCATTCATTAGTAATTTATGGAACTGTACAACAAGCGTTTAGATTTTTTTGCTTGTAAGTAAACAAAAATGATAATTTTCTAGTCTAATCTTTGTTAATTAATAATCGTCGTAGACAATTGGTATTGAAAAAAAAGAATAAAGTTTAATTGTGATCATTTCATTGATTGTTTATACGCAATAGTAGATAGGGAAATGTGCAATATCAATAGAAATGACAACCTATATGTAGGAAACGATAATGTAACGAATAACAATTATGCAAGCAGAAAAAAAGTTAAACAATTGAACATGCATGCCCATCATATGTAAATAAATTGCGATAAAACAATGTCCGAAAAAATCTTAATTTCAACAGTGAGTAAAAAAAACTAATATGTAACGAATAATGAAAGAATAATGTAAGCAAAGGTGTTTCTTTTGTTTTGTTTGAGCGTAAATCTACATAATAACGTGACACTTAATGTCACAATGCGATTCCGTCTGTACAAAGATTGTCATCATTAAAGAAAAAAAAACAAACAAAATGAAGAAAAATCTGATAAATCTTTTCTATTTCTAAATAATTATTATTGTCGTCCACCACTCAGTATTTTACGATTAATTGAAATATGAGGAGCGATAAATCAGTGAATCCGTCAAGAAGCGAGTGTGTTGATAACAAAAAATAATTACTTATAATATGTTTTGACTCTAGCGCTTTTCTTAGATTATTTAATAAAAAAAAGGAATTAATAAATAATGGTAAAACTAATGAATTGTTTTATTTATATGGTTTATTTTCTTATGTTTATTATTTTGTTGATTTACGTTTGTTTAATGAATGTATTATTTTTATAATTTATTTGTTTATATTATTCAATAAAAAAAATTTGTTATATTATTTGAATGAATTTGTAAAAATTTTATTTTTTATTATTATGATATTTATGTATTTATAAGCAATTTTTAGTTATTAATTAGTTTTAGATTATCATTAAAATTTGTACATCCGTTTATGTGGTTCGTTATTAAACGAGTAAATAAAATAGCTAAATAAAATAAATATAACATGCATTATTCCTTTTTATTTACCCTTAGTATAAATTAAACACATATTTTAATGCAAATTTAAATATAACAATCAAATAGATAATACTTATGTTGAAAGTATTGTTTGATTTCTAAAAAATATTTTTTGCTTAATTTAACAGGACCAAATTTTCGAAAAATAAAATCATAAAAAAAAGAAATATTAATATATTATTGTTCAAATTTTTCAAAGGACAATTTTTAGAATTATATTATTATATAACCAGGGCTGGTCTAACAATACTTGGGGCCCGGGGCTACAAAATCATGGGGGCCCATCATGATCATGAAATAAGGGTGTTATTTCATTCTAAATCAGGAAAAGTGGGCAATTCTTCATATATAATTTTATAATTTTTTATATGTACATATAATAATTTTTTGAATTCCTATTAATAATTTACAAAAAAATTATTGCTTACATAAATAAAAGTACAAACAAAATTATAAAAGATATAACAAAAAGTACGAAGTTATTAAATTAATACTTTAAATTTTTTATACTTTATGATTTAGGACATGTAAAATACATTTGAATGATTATTGAAAGTGTAGAATTATAAATATAGTATTTATTGTTATTTTATTAATTTTATAAAATAATAATAAAAAATGAATTCAAAGAATTATAAAATAATTTTATATTAAAAGAATTAATAACTTTGAATGTAAAAATAAATATTTTAGTTTAATATTAAAATTATTTTCAAACAAAAAAGTTTCCATATTTTTAATAAATGTGATGATTAGTAGATTACATAATTATAAAATATAAAATTCATTATACCGATATCTTAATAAGTGAAGAAATATATGTAAAGCTAGGACACTTAACATTGAAAAAATTCGAGTTTTTTCTAGTATTATTAAAAAAATCCTATTATTGTGTAAAAATAATAATAATAATAATAATAATAATAATAATAATAATAATAATAATAATAATAATAATAATAATTCAGCTTAGAAATAATTTTGATAATGTTTATAAAAAATAATAAAAATAATAAGAAAACAATACTTTGATTAAGATTAAATATCTATCATAATTAAATTTTTTATTTTACAAAGAATAAAAAGATTTTTTTTTTAAATATCAAAATTGTTTCAGCGGGGCCCCTCAATCAGTGGGGCCCGGGGCTCAGCCCCCTAGCCCCCCTCCCCTTTAGCCCGGGCCTGTATATAATAATACAATTATAATAATAGAATTATATTATTTTTAATGAAAACATAATTCATTAAAAAGGATTCAATAGAAACTTTAGATAATTATGGAAATAAATGTAAAGTTATGTAAAAAAAATTTTTAATTTTATTGTATACTAAAAAACAATGGGAAAGAAACAATTTAGGTAAGCTCTTGAAATTTAAATTATATCTTGAAATTTGGAAACTTTTATTTATCCTTCTACTCAAAGCAGTAAAAGGATCAATGCTTATTTTTCAAATTATAATTACTGAAATTGTTAAATCCTGAAGCTCATTAAAATCAATTCTATCTATTCGTCTAAGCTATTGTAGTAGAGGTTCATTTTTTTCTTATCTAAAAACATTAAATATATATTAATATATTATTGTAAAAATTTAGAAAAAAATATATTTTTTTGTGAAAACGTGTTAATAGTACATTATACAACTAGAGAGTAAAGTCGCATATTTCTCTTAAGGGGAAGTTTATTATCCGAGTGGAGCGAGGAGAGTGAATTCCCGTGGGATAAATAGACTTTACTCCCGTGTTGCAAAAAATTTGTTACAAATTTTAAGAAAAATTGTTCAAATTCACAAATTTTTCATTTAACGGGAATAAAGTACTTTATTCTCGCTAATATTTTAGAAATCAGTTATATCTTACTTCCGGCCCACTTTACGAGTTAATAAAGTAACCATTACTTAAGGTTTAATAAACTAGCTATTGGTGATGAGAGCTCTCATCTACGCAATCATTTACTCAAACTCTGTAGGCATTTCCAATGGCGAACGACTCTCACAAGGAAGGTACCCCAACCCGAACTCACCGATTTTGATAATTCTTTTATATGTTGTAGTACATTAAAAAAGCAAGAGATTGGCATTTTTTTTTATCGGGGGAAAAACATATTTAAGGGGTAAAATCCACCCTCAAAGTTCACCCCCAAAAACATTTTTTTTCAAATAACTTTTCTTCTAGTCAATATTTTTTAGTAAAACCAAGTGGGTAATAATCCTTATAAAATGTAATACAAACTCTGCTAAGTTTGACTTTTGGGGGTTGCAATCCCTATTTTTAATACACGCAAAATTGTGATATAGTTCTCAAGACTGTGATTTAGAAAAAATTTATCAACCACACTAACTGATGTAATATCGTGAATGGGATACATATAGTATTGAAATCTTTACATAAGAATATATTGTTCTCTATCAAAATAAACTAAACAATCTCCATGCACGGAGCGGAGAGACTTTTGTCTCAATAAATGTGGTGCGCGCCACGTTCTGAAAAATAATGCGTATGCGCATCGTGGTGGCGTGCGTGTGCTGCAAACTATAATGCGCGCACGACAAACTCTTTACTTTGCATCAGAAAATGCGATGCATACTCTTTACAAAATGTGAGGCACAACGGATTCAAAAACATAGATAAGCTTCGCCTCGATATTTGTTGTGCGTGTTTCAAAAAAAATGATGCCTGCGAGCCACATTGTGGTGCGTTTTTAAAACGCATCAACTTTTATTATGCAAAAGTCTCTCTGTGTGGATTTAGCTTAGTTGCAGCAAGTTACGTTGATGTGCCATTTGTCAATAAACCAAAATATGTTCTTGAGAAGAATATATGGGATGCAATCGACGGTATTGACGTTTCGCTGACTAAAATTATTACTGATTTCTTAAACTGCTCTGTTGATGTAAAAGAAATCAGCTTTGCATATCCTGATTCAAATTTCTGGATATCTCTTGTTAAGAATGAGATTTACTTTTTAATTAATTTTATGCCAGTTCCTTTTCCACGCTCCGAACTTTTTTGCTATTTCGTACATAATTTAAATTCTCTCACATTATTAATAAAACAAAATACTTTTCATGAAAATACAATACCTTGGAGTTTATTAATACAGGCGATTTCTATTATTATTATGATTGCGTTTATTATCATTTTGACACATTTATTAAAGTTTCGCAGTAATGCATGGACGGTGTTTAATATAAGCATTGTTTAGTTTGGATTTTCTGGAAAAATGCCGGAAAAAGCTGTGGATGGATTAATCTTTTTATGCTTAATTTTTCTATCAACATCTTATTCAATGGAAATTTTGGAACTATTATTTAAAATGCAATTCAGTCAAACGAAGTTCTACTATTTCAAAACATTTGAAGATATAATAAATTCTAATATGACTTTATTTGTTGGTGAAAAATCAAAAACCACTTTTAGCTTATTCAAAACCAAGTTGGTAGAGAAAATCAAAGTTGTAAATACATCACATTATGCATGTAATATATACGAACTCCTAAAAAATACAAGTAATGCCTGCATTGTATCGAGTTTGTTCTCATCGATACTCGCTGAAATTTATTCCCAACTTCATAATGGTTGAATTTTGAGTCCAGTTCATTAACTTGTTTCCCTTGTAACATCTGGCAAGCTATTATCGCCAAATTCGTCTTATCATGAGAGATTTAATATGATATTACAGCGAATAGAAGATTCTGGTATTCCAAATTATGTAGTTAACATGTGTAAAAGTAAAGTTATATTTGAGGCTATAAATTTTGCTAAAAGAAACATAATAACAAAAGATAAATTAATGCTATTCCTCAATAACCAAACCATAAATTATAAGAACCTAGATGCAGAAACAGAACTATTCACAAAAATAATTTACCTTCTTGGTATTAGATATACAACATCATTTTTAGTTTTCATATTGGAAATATAATATACTCAATTAAAAGTTAAAATGAACAGTAAGTCACATGTCACAAAAATAACTAATTAAATGACGATGGGTTTTAACATATAATTTCCATGTAATAAATTTATTTATATTGATTTGTTTTCAGTTTTTTAAAGATCTGTATTCTGTATTTGCGATTGAAAACGTTTGTCTAAAAATATTGTGCTGTGCGTATTCCGTGTGCATTAAAAATATTTGATATATGTAGGATATAAATTTTTTGTTTCAAATTAAATATAGCTACTTCTTATTTCGATAAAGTGAATATTCTAAAATGTTTTACTTGCATTAGTTATTTTCGTTACTTCAGTCGCTGAAAAAATGAAAATTCTAAAATGAATAAATGAACAGTCTCGATATGCACATAATTTATATGAACTTCTAAATAAATGTTAATTAAATAAAAAACATTCTAATGTTCGAGTCCCAACCTTTTCTTCACACTTTGTATTGATGTGAAATATGAAATAAAAATAATTTACTGCTATTTTCTTATTTATTTCAATCATAATTATCATTTCATTTTTAGAAATATACCTATGAAGTCTATAAATCTATATTAAATAGAATATGAATTCGACACTGAAAAATTATTTTTTCTGTTCTAATTTATTACTAACTTACTTTATAACTCTACTAAATGTAATTATTATTAATATTTAATTATTCACAACAATGAATAGAGACTATGAAATCAAAGCAGTGCGTATGAAGAGCTGTACAAAATCGTCATAAAAAATACATCGTTGATTCGGAGGAAGATGAAGCTATTTCATAAAGATATGCCGCAAACGACACCATTTGAAATCAAGTGCCGAAAAAGACGCCATTTTTTAGAAAAATGGCAAAATGTATCATTTTACATTAAATTTTTCTCACAGCATTTGCAAAATGGCATTTTCTGTACGACGTTAAAGACATCATAAATTATTTCAAAAATTCATTAAACTATATTAAAGTAATCGCTATTTAAAATGATTGATTTCTTGTAGCAAGCGTAAATAATTAATATTTTAACTAAAAGTGATATAAAATTATATCATTGATTTTATTTAAATCAAAATGATTCATTTTCTATACCATTCCGTATGATATCAAAGTCACTGTAAATTCAAAATAAATCTTAAAATTGTGATCGAATAATTCAGAAACTTAAATTATGAATATATTTTTTTAAATTTTATTTTCATATTGATTATTTTATTTTATATACTTATTTGTTATACTTATTTAGTTTAGACACTATTAAAATGTATTGATTATTTAGTGTAATACATTATTTATTTATATTTGGCCTTTTAAACTCAAGGTCAAGTTTTTTCATAATTATGTTATCATAACCGTAATTAAAAATTAACCGTTTTTGTATAGACATGTGCATAACAAATAAATTTTGTATGATCATGATTTCCATTTTTTATTGATTTTACAATATCCTTTCTTTCTAATTGTTTGCTTCGGAATTCCGAAAGATAAAAAGATAAACTTAATGAAAGATATTTTGAATTTTTTATGTTTCACGCGTGTTTTTTAATAAATATTAATTTGTATATGCTGAACGTACATACGGATGTAGTCAATAATTTTTTTAATTAATATACATTTTTTTCATTTATATAATGGTACATTTCTACAAATAAACTTAATTATCTTTTTTAGTATTAATGATATTTATTTACATTCTTTTCATTCACATAAAAAATTTAGATTTCTCAAATAACTTGAACTGATCTTGAGCTACACCCGATTTTAAGAAATTATTTAAAAATTAGATTAGTGTCATCAACGTAGTGTCATCACGTAAAAAAGGTTTCTTACAATTGAATTAAAAAAATTTTGGTAATTATATTTCAAAGATGAAATAAACTAGAAACCTTAGAATAAAATTATATACTTGATAAAAATTTAAATAAAATTATTAAATGCGTTATGAAATCAATTTTCTGAATTAAAAAAAATATCTATATGGTGACAGATACTTACAAGTATATAATTTATTTGAAAAAGTCTTTGATATGCAAAGGAGGATACCCACGGATATATTAATTTGTGCCCACAAAAACTAACCTCTGAAACCTATGCTATCGTTTAGAGCACAAAAAACATGAATTAAAAAAAAAAATTGATCCCCTTAAGTGCAGGGAAAGTGGAGGTATTGTTTAATAAAGATTACACCTTATTAACTACTTAAAATATTTTATTTTAAATATATCAAATGCTTTGTCCAACTTTTGGATGACTTTTAAGGGTGCAAATTAAAGCTATTTTTGTTGGCTTTAAAATGCTACAACTTTTAATTTAGGACCATATCCCAATGTGCTTCTAATATCTTATTAATTAATTCACGATCTTTCATCCCCTATAGTTTTTTCATTATTTGAAAATGTTTGTGTAATAATTTTTGAAATATCAAGACGTCATTCGATAGGTTTTTTAAAAGAGAAAAATATTGTACAGTTTTTATACCAGCGCCGCACCCCCATCCACTTGAAAATAGTCAAATAGTAATTTTTATTAATTAGACCTAAATATTGTATATATCTGTATACATCTGTATGCATCTTTTTAAGCAATTTTTAGGGACATTTCAGGGTTCAGAAGAGAGGTAGTTTAACTGGCTTTTAAATAGCAGTACTTTCGTTTCAGTGATGCACCCTATTTGGTGGTATTTCAAAATAACTTTTTGAAATTGTTACTTTCCATAATTTCAGATAATATCTTTCAATCGGAATAGTTAGCTGAATAGGGACCGTACACATTTACTATCAAACCATTAGTAGTGGCAACAATCATAGGTTTAATTAAATTCCTATGTTTGTGGCTGCTAAACGACACTTTTTGGAAGTGATAATTATAACTTCTTTGCAGGTATATATATGTTCCATCCCATATGGTAATTAATGCACCATTCTTACTTTCCGGAAATAGTTTTTTTTAAATAATTTTTTAAAAGCTCTTCTCTGCTTAAGCTTACTCCAAAATGTTTGATAACGAATGTTTCCATTAATTTTGTTCTTATTAATTGAAAGTATCTTTCTAGAGAAGATCTTGAAATATCGAATATAGTAGCGAACATTTCATCAGTGAACGCATGTTTTAATTTCCATAAGTAAATTCCTAATGCAAAAGATTTTTTTCTTGAAATGTTTATACTATTTATATATGATAACAAAATATTAAAATTGGTTTTATTGAATCCAGTTACATGAAGAAGTTGCGATTCCGATATAATATCAAAATATTCTTCATCTAATTTATTTAATTTTTTACTTCCACGCAAAGAATTTAAATGTAAAGCAACTTCACTTGATTTCATTTTACACGTCTTATGTTCTGGAATCAAAGTCTGAATTTCTATTTCCTGAAACATTGTGTTTTCAGAAAAATGTAGATCCCAGCATCGAGCTCCTTCTGGGACATATTTACCGGAAACACGAAATATTTTGACACAAATATCATCAGGGATTACTCGTAATTTCACTTCTAAACATCTAAATATACATAAAGTATGAGAGCTTAACGTGGACGGAATATTTAAAATAATAAAATCGTCATTTTTTGTATTAATTAAACTTTGTGAGCCAGGTTCTTCATCTGATGTTCCTACTTCAACTGTTTCATTATAATTTAAATTATTTACTGTATCAAATACATTATTGGAAATATTATTTGTAGTCATTACATTTTTAATGCTGTTGTTGCATTTTTTTTATTATAAGTAGCATCTTTAAAAACAACATAACATTTTTTACAATAAAGACCAGATCGTAATATACGATAACTATTTCTTGCTTTTTTCTCTAGGCTAACTTCACAAAGTAGACATTTTTTATTTAATAAATTTTCTAAATCTTCATCAGATTCACTTATTAATTTTTCTAGCTCCGACTGATCAGTGAATCGATCTGTTTCTGAGGATTCACTATCTATCCATTCTTTTTCACTACAATCTTCCATAGCTATACTTTTTTTTATTTTTAAATTATTATTGATTTGAATTAATAACGGAGTACTAGATACACACTAATCTTCCTTATAATTCCTTATTTAATACGTATACTCGTGTCACCCTCATTTTTATAGTTAATATTCTAGATATAAACATCGATAACTAGGTTATGCAAAAGAAATATTTGCAACAAAAAGTAATAAATAAAAAATGAGTGTAAGATTAAAAAGTTATAACAAATTGTTTGACCCTAAAAGTATTGCAGAAGCTTTATTTTATAATTTGACTGATAGAAATCTAAAAAATAAAGATTTAGAATTGTTTTACAAATCTCAAAGTTCGAAAATTTACTACAAAAACTCTATTTAAGAACAAGTTTGTTTATATATTATTAAAAAAGACAAAGTGTATCACAAATGTTTGAAAAAGTAGGTTCGTAAATGTTATGACATATTTAGAAAGAAGTTTGAACAAGTACGCGAAAATTACTTTATTTTAGTCAATAGTGTAGAAATAAACTATATAAAAAATGAAGAGAAGACCCTACCTTATATCAAGGAAATAGACGATGCTGAAAATGAAGGAATGGCAATAAAAGAAGAATAAGGTTTTTTAGATTCTACAGTAGTTAAAGTGTTAGAAGTGCTAGAAAAATACAAAATAAGTTTGATTTTAATACAAATAATAATCAAAAAGTATTAAATGCTATTAATAATTTATTTGATGAAAAATTAGATTATCCTGATAATTTTCCTGATATCAATAATAATATTGCTGGAATTTTTATATTATTAATTTTTATATTTGATAACGTAATAAATGCTTTTTGTATTATCATGTCGGCCATTGCTAATGTTCAAAATAATCGTGTAATAACTTTTGAAACATTCTTACTTTCATCAATATTAAATGAAGGACAAGTTAGCCTTGGTTGCCGAAAATTAATTGTAAAATCTAATATATCGAGTTTCGATATCTGGCTTATGCCAATTCATAATGCAGATTTACAATATTGGTCCATCATAATGGTATTTGTTAATTTAAAAATGGCTATTTACTTTGATTCTTTACATAAAAAGCCTGAAAAATCATGGTTTAATAAGCTTTGTGCTTTTATAGAAACTTACGATTTGATATCAAACATTTCATGGTTAGAATGGTCTTTTTTTATTCCACCAGATATCCCAAAACAGTATTCAACTGACCCTTATTCTCAAAACAACTGTGGAGTTCATCTATGTTCGTGGGCGTATAATTTGTGCTTGGGTAAGAAATTACAATTTTGTGAACAACAAATGAATTCGGCAAGAAAAGCAATATCGATTATCTTAAGGAATTTGAAAATATCACGGCAGATGAGCAACAAGTTTATAGAAATAAGATAGAGTATACTTCAAAATAATAATTCTCAAGTTAAAATTAAAGAAGATTATAACTTTTCAATAAATAAAGTTGCACAAAGCATTTGATATATTTAAAATAAAATATTTTAAGTAGTTAATGAGATGTAATCTTTATTAAACAATATCTCCACTTTCCCTGCACTTATGGGAGTCAAAATTTTTTTAAATTCATATTTTTTTGTGCTCTAAACGATGGCATAGGTTTCAGAGGTTAGTTTTTGTGGGCACAAATTAATATATCCGTAGGCATCCTCTTTAATTTGAAATAAAATAAACATATAATAATGGAGGTAGAATTATACTTTTGCTATTGCTCTTAATTTCTGAAAAACCTTATCAGAGCTATAAAAATAATTAGATGACTACCAAAATAAATATTTTGATTTAAATATAATAATGATAATTTTAGTCAGTGAAAATTTATGTAACAGTGCAGATATCACAGTAAGAGAAAACGATCATAAAACTTATTACCAATTAAGAAATTTATTAGAAATTTATAGTTAAATCGAATCTAATGAAATCTTAGATCTATTTATTACCCTGGTAGAAAAAAGCCTGGATTTACGGTGTCATTATCGTGTATTTTATGATTCGCAACCATAATATGTCCACAAACCCAGTTTTATTTCGACGGAATATGGCCAGCTTATGGACTTGATAAGGATACAAACCCAGTCTTATTTTGACGCAATATGGTCAGCTTTTGGATTTGACAAGGAATACAAATTTATAATTTTGAAAGGATAATTAAAATTTTGTAATAATAATTAAGGAAATTATAATTTAGAATTATCAGAAAATGATTCATTTTAATAAATTATCATCATATATTATTCATTTTTATAAACTATTTATTTTTATAATTAACAATAACACATTAAAGTTTCATTTATAAAGTTATAGTTAATGGTCTGACATTATTTACAATTAATAACAATTACTTGTTAGTATATCACTCGAATAGACAAAGGTTATAATGAACAATACAAACTTTATAGGTTATGATTTATTTTAAAAATAAATTTAGTGTTAATATAAATTAATGAGATATTAGTATTATTTAATATTAATTGTAGTTACACTCATATAAAATATCAATTAATTAAGAACTTAAGGTATCAAGCCCAAATTCAAGCCTAAAATAAAAATTAAACTTAAGGTGGCTCAAGCGATTTTTTCTAAAATTGTGAAACTATCCAAAATTTGTATTAAAATATTCTTTATATCGTAATATTTCGATATTTATTTTGAAAAATAGAGGTTGACGAACTATTTTTAAAGAAAAAGATGTTTTAATAATTGTAATTAATACATGTGCTCTTATGGGACTGAATCATAAATTAGGTTTTACGCTAATATAAAAAAGTACAAGTTAAAATAAAAATTATACACTTATAGTTTGTTTCACGGAGATCATTTTTCAAGAAAAAAAAAGGACTTGACGAAGAAATACAAGAGAAAATAAATCTAAAAGAATGCAAAATAGAATTTGCTACACATAATGGCAGCTTCTGCGCATGCGCGTCAGATACAGACGCCATACGTAAAGCTAACGTGCGTTCAGAGTGCTCGTAACCAACAAAACAGCAGGGACGTACCAAAGTAAAACTTGTAATGAGAAACAAAACAAAAAATTTTTTTCTTTTTTATTACTTTTGATTACTTAAAATTGTTTTCTTATCATAAAAAATAATCAATAATACTATTTAATTAGTTATAATAGCTTTGCCACCTTAAATGTCATAATAATTTTTTTATAATAATATTATTTAAAAAAAGTTTTTTTACCTTAGATATATAAAATATAAGACTTTGGCCCATGAATAATTTTAAATAATCTTATGAAATGATTAAAATTCTTTCTTTTATTCGAACACTTGATTTTGGTGGTCACTGCAAGCTTCCTCAGCCAATTTTCAATGAATTGACTTCAAAATTTCCAGAGATCTTTAATTTATATGTATTCACAAAATAACACTTTTATTTAAAAAAAAAGAAAAAGAATTTAAAAGTTTGTCGAACAATTGGTTAAAAATTAACTGAGAAAGCTTACGACAACCACCAAATTGAAGAAATCACATTTTTGACTAATCAAAAGGATTTTAAGCATTGAATGAGATATTTTAAAATTATTCATAGACTTTGTAAATAAATTTAGAATATTCTGTCTATTATAATATCAATACAGATCCATGTAATGTAGGTTGTATTGTAATTTCACTTTAAAGGAGTTGGTGGCAAGTTTAATTTTTGGTCTAACGACAACTAAAATATTTAATAATACACATGTTAGACTATTCTTTTTAAAATTATGGCACTCAAAGTTCCAAAATTTTGCAAATAATTTTAAAATGTCCTACTGTAACATAATGTCAATGCAAATCAATGTAATCTAGGTTGTATAATAAAACATAACATTGAATTCTATAGTTTGAAAAGAAGTATAGTCTGGTATGTATAATATGAAAGGACTCATCATAGACTAAATCAAATATAAAACCGCTTACCAACTTTTTTAAGCAAAATAACAGAAAAAATAAATTAAATTCAGATGCATCGATACCATATTGGAGGAAGATATTTTAAAGCAATATACAGAGTATCATAGCTTTAAGTACTATAGTTAAAAAAAAAATCTAACAAGTACCACATGAAACATTTCATTCGACTAAAAATGAAACTGGCCATCAAGTTGTTTAAAGTGATATTATAATTTCATTTTTACTTATTTGTTTTTAAAATTATAGCATTTACAATCATAAAATTTTGTAAATAACTTTAGAATGTTTTGCCTAGCATAATATCAATATAAATCCATATATTGGGGATTGTATTGTAATTTCACTTTGAACAAATTGGTGTCAAGTTTCATTTTTGGTTTAGTTACAAACAAAATATTTCATAATACACATATTCGTTTTGAAAGTCTGGTACTCAAAGTTCTAAAATTTTGCAAATAATTTTAAAGTGTCCTGCTATAACATAATGTTAATGCAAATCAATTAGTTTTATTATATAACATAATATTGAGTTTTTCAACTAACTAACAAAACTTAAGAACTACATTAGCGCGTCTATTTTTAAAGATTAGGGTTAGGTTAAGATGTCGAATATAAAGTCATATCAGAAAATTAGGTTATAATAAAAAAAATTCATTTGTAATTAAAATCTGAAGAATAGTGAATAAAAAATAATAAAGAAGAGTAGAGAAAGTTCACAATTAAAGTTAAACTTGTTATACTATAAATACAAGTTTATTATAGTAGTGCGCACAAATCATACATTAGAATAAGTCCATATTATGGACAACTTATAGTGAAATTTGACAGTGTAATTACACCGTACAAATATGG
This sequence comes from Anastatus disparis, assembly GCA_017163975.1. Classification (NCBI taxonomy): domain Eukaryota; kingdom Metazoa; phylum Arthropoda; class Insecta; order Hymenoptera; family Eupelmidae; genus Anastatus; species Anastatus disparis. The sequence continues at coordinate 4,090,349 of JAFFSR010000381.1, forward strand.
CCATATGTTGGTGGACACGCCATAATTTATGCTATACTTTCTACCAGGGTAAATAGCGATTTATAATTATTTATAATTTATAGATTTTATGCTGAATATTTAATACTTTTAATTCAAGCAAGAAATCCTGAAATAAAAATTGATTTTTCAAATTCCATATATAACTAATATACTTTTATACGATTCATTGATAATCCATCAAACAACCTAAATTTTTATTTAATTATGTATGATTGCTTATGTTAATATCTAACTTTAAATTATAATTTGTAATTGCATATAATAATATTTGTTTATACATATAAGTTTGCCAGTAAAGTGATGAAAATCATATATAATTATATATAATCATTCCTGAGTTCATAACACCAAGTACATTTATAGGTTACCATGCAGAGTCTTAAGACATTTTTGATTATATAGAAATCATTTTTAGATGGGTAAATGTAATTATCATAAATATTTAATTATTTAAAACCAATGAATGGGAGAATTCAAAGTAATGCATGTGAAAAACTGAATGGAATCGTTATCACAAATATACTTATAATAATTATCAAATTAATATATAAATTTTGTATATTTTTAACCGACTTGCACGAAAAAAGATTAAGTACATGAGTGAGGGAATTCTACGCCACCTAACGGGAGAAAAGAGGAATAATGCTTTTTTTGCTTTTGCAAACTTTTTTTTTGTTATTTCAAATATGAAAGACAGCTTTCATACACAATTTATATACTATACGAACAAATTCATATCTATTTATTAGTTTTTAGTATTTCAAAGATTTATATTTTAGATTTGTGATAAGAAACGTTCGATTAAAAATATTGTGATTTGCTTATTATGCATAAAATACAACATTTTTGAAAAATAACTAACATAGTAAGATATGAATCTTTCGTCTTTAATTAAATATTATAGTTTAAAACTATTATCGAATAGTATTCTAAAGTTCACCATAAATCTATATTACTTTTACACTTTGTATTGATATAGAAAATGAAATAAAAACTTTGCTTTGATTTATCTTCTCTTCATATTTCAATAAGTTGATAGTAATAATGGGAGTATATTGGTGAACTATTAAATAAAATATTTAAACAAAATATTGAATATCAGTTATTAAATTTGTTGTAAAATTATACAAAGTTGAGAAATATTATCATCTCACCTAATTTGAACCTCTTCAAACTTTCATCAATCAAAATTCATCAAAAAATTATTTATTCACAATTTTTTTCCACTGCATTGTTTACTGTATATTTTCGAAACTGCTTTTTATTAGATATATTAAACGAATGAAAGTTTTATCGATTTTTTCATTTATATAGATATTAATAGAATAACCAAGGTTTTGAAACATATAAAGAAAGTTGTATATTCAAAAAAAAGTTGAAAGAAAAAAAGAATGGCCATTAGAATCAATGTCATTAACAACAGTAAAGAATATTTCTTACAATTAAATTGCAAAAATACCAGTAATCATCTTACGAAGATGTAAGAGACTAGAAATCTTATTAACAGAATAAAATCATGCACTTGATACAAATTTTTATGAAAATAATACTGATGATGATCGAACGTATACTCAAATTCAATGTAAAATAAAATAAAAAGATAATGAAGTTAGAATTTACACTACTTCGAATACTTTCGAAATTGTTGTTACATTTTGAAAAATCGATAAAGGCTTATGAGATGAGCATCAAAATAAATATTTTGATCATCATCAAGAATAATTAAATATTTAGCATTAGTAAAATTGGAAATAATTTATGAATTCACTATTCTTTGACCCATTTAAAATTATATTTTAAAATATTTATAATTTATCGATTATTTACTAACGTTCGACCTTTTAAACTTTAAGCTACCCTTTTAAGTTTTGATGTAATCGCAGCCTTTATTAAAAATAAATCTATTGTAGATTAAAATTTGCATTATGAATAAAGTTTTCATCATGCAATTTTTGTAAATGGAATAGAACTTTTTATGGAGACTTCAATCAGTTAGTCTTTTTCTCTAGTACTGTAAAAATATCTAAAGTTGAAAAAATGAGTTTTAGTAAAATTATATTAGAATTAACGTGTATTTTTATGATTATTACTGCCGTTGTTTGTTACAGTAACAATGATATTGTTAAATGTGTTACTCAGTACGCTAGAGAAATTCTAAATGTTAATCACATAATTTTATTTACATTTCCGATACGGGGTTTTGGTTCTTTTATAACTACACCATTAATCGAGAAGTTTCTAAATACATTCTCAGTTTTACTCGTAAACGTCAAAGAAATAATACATAACATAAATAATGAAACATTATATACTATGATAACATTAATAAGATCTGAACGTAGTGTATTCAAAATTATATTATTCGATGTTAATGATGACAACACTTTGAAGCTGTTAGAATTTTATTTCAAATTAATTTTTGCGTATTTGACTCTACCTGGTGTTCAACCTCATTATCTTATCTTTCTGACCAGTAAAAGAAGTATTCCAAGAATACAAAATTTTCTTCATTATCTGTGGGAATCAAAAATGTTATTTGTTACTGTAATTGAAATCCATGAAAGTTCAAACTTGAAAATTCACTTGCACCCAATTCATTTGGCAAATTATGATTATAATGTATCAGTACATCAATACAATCCATTTAATAACAGTTATAGTGTTGAAATCTTTTCTAAAAATATTTTACTGTATCAAAATAAATTAAATAATCTTTATGGGAACAGCTTAGTTATGGCAGGCCATACAGACGCGATTTATGTCAAAAAACCAAAATATGTTTCTGAAAAGAATATCTGGAATGCAATAGACGGTATTGACGTTTCACTGACTAAAATTATTACTGAATTTATAAACTGCACTGTTGATCTTCAAGAATTCAGCTCTACTATACATGATGCAAAATTCTGGGAATCTTTTGCCAGAAATAAGATTGATTTTTTCTTAAATTTTCATCAAGTATTAAGAAATCCTGAATGCTATTGCTGTTTCATGTATAATAAAAAATCTTACAGTTTAATAATTAAGCAAAATACTTTTTATGAAAATAAAATACCTTGGGACTTGATAATGCAGGCGATTATAATTATGGTTATGATTGTATTTATTACCATTTTCACACGATTATTCAAATTCTACAGTGAAGTTTGGACACCGTTTAATATAACTATTGTTTCATTTGGATTCTCAGGAAAAATGCCCCAAAAAGCTGTGAATAGATTAATCTTCTTATGCTTAATTTTTCTATCAGCAACTTATTCAACACAAATTTTAGAACTATTATTTGATATGCAATTAAGTCAAGTCACGTTTTTTCATTTCAAGACATTTCAAGATGTAATAGATTCTAATATAACTTTATTTGTTAGTAAGCCAATAAAAGACATTTTGAGTTTTTTTAAAACCAAGTTACTAGAAAATATCAAAGTCGTAAATACAACTCGTTATTCATGTATCATGTTCAAAATATCAGAAAGTATAAGTAATGCTTGCATGACATATAGTTTCTTCTCATCGATATTCGCTGAATTTTATTCCCAACCTCAAGAAGGTTGGATCTTGAGTCCAGTTCATGAACCTGTCCTTCCTTCATTATATGGCAAAATTTTATCACCCAAGTCACCTTATCATGAGAGATTTAATACCATAATGCATCGAATAATAGATTCCGGTATTCCAGATCATGTAATTCACAATCACGTGAGAAAATTATTATCTGATTCTGTAACATTTTCTAAAATGAGCATAGTTAAAAAAGTTAGATTCAAGCTTTACGATAAGCAGACTGTAAATTACACGAACCTAAATACAGAAACAAAACTATTGACAAAACTAGGATATCTTCTTGGAATTGGATATGTCATATCATTTTCGGTTTTCCTATTGGAAATATTATTTGATCAATTAAAAATAATAAAAAATAAGTCACGCAAAAATAAGATGTAACAGTTAAAAACTATTATCTTATGGCACTTTGAAGTTTGCGAAAAATCTGTATTACCTTTAACTTTGTATTGATATAGAATATGAAATAAAAATAGTTTGCTGCTACTATTTTCTTTTTCATTTTAACCATAGTTATTACTTTTCTTTTTTTGCTTTCTCATAGAGAAAGCATTGTATCGATAAAATATTTTTCTATTTCTTCACTAATTTGTGCATATTTGTACTCAGGGAGTCGAAAAAAGTGGTTTTTAGAAAATCTCTGTATGTATGTGTGTGTGTGTGTGTGTGTATTCATTTCACCAATTGGATCTCGAAAACTACTCGATGGATTTGCTTCCAGTTTTGCTTACAATTTATTTTTTTGTCTGCCTAGGGGGGGGGGGGGGGGGAAGCTATTGAAAATTGGTTTTCTTAGCGTAGTTTTCTTTAGAGCCATTTTAAGAATTTTAAAAAAATTTCGATTTTTCATTTTTTTTTGTATTTTACATAAACTGCTCGAAAAATTTGCTTGAAAATTTGTATGGAATTTATTTTCAACTGTCAAAAGAAGAACAACTTTTGAAAACTGATTTTCTTAGCGCATATTAAAAATTAAAAAGAAAATGTTATTTTTCATTTTTTTTCTATTTTACGAAAACTATTCGATAGATTTGCTCCAAAATTTTTATGCAAGTTATTCGCTACCGCCTGAAGAAAACAAGCTTTGGAAAACTAATTTTCTCAATGCAGTTTTAATTTTAAAGCATTTTGAAAATTTTCAAAAAAATTATTTTTTATTTATTTTCTATTTAGCGTAAACCATACTATAAATTTTCTCAAAAATTTTTATACAATCAATTTGCTATTGTCTAAAGAAAATAAGCTTTTAAAAACTAATTTTCTTAGCGTGGTTAAAATTTTAGATAATTTTAAAGATTTTAAAAAAAATTTCGATTCTTCTTTTCTTATTTTTTTTTATTTTACGTAAAATACTCGATAGATTTATTCTAAAATTTGCAGGGAAATTATTTGCGACTGCCAAAAGAAAAGAAGTTTTCAAAAATTGATTTTCTTCGCGTAATTTTAATTATAGAGCAATTTGAAAATTTGGAAAAAAAAATGTTATTTAATTAGAAAATTAGATCTAGAAAATTAATCGATGGATTTGCTTCAAAGGACGTTGCCCATAGATACGCGAAATTCGCCTCCTATAGGAAACGAACGGAATCTTCACCATCGTTTAAAATGCAAAAAACCTGTAATTTAAAAAAAAAAATTCAACCCCCTAACTCTTGTGGAAGCTGCGATATTTAAGGTGGAAGTTTTCACTCTTTAACATTTTCTGATAATTCTAAAATTCATAATGATAAAGCATTGCATCATTTTTTTTTTATTATTCAGAATGCTACCGAAAGGTTTGAACAATATCTATTACTGCAGAAGTGATTAGAATGGGCGACGCACCCTTAAAACATTCTAAAAGCGAATATACTGTTATTCGCTAACTACCCTTGAAGTATTTCTTTCATAAAAAAGCCCTTTGCACCATTTTTATTCAAAATTCAATGATTTGATTGAAAGGCTGCAAAAATGTCAGTTATTCTAGCATGAATTTGATTGGGCGATATTTTCCCAAAGAAATTTTTAGGCATATTAAACATTGTTTTTAAAACTACCCCCAGTGTATTTTTTTAAACTAGAGTAGTTCGCATAATTTTTTATCAATCTTACAAGATTCTATTGAAGGTTCTCTGAAGTATCTATCAATCCGGCTGTGTTTTTAGAATGCGACGCAATTTTAAATTTTTTTACGAACGGATTATAAAGTTTTTTCAAAACTACCCTTTATGTATTTCCTTTAAAATGGGTTCATTGCACCATTATTTTTAGATTATCAAGAAATGAATCGAAATGTCTCTAGCATAGCTAACACTTCAGTAATAGACTGATTGGGCTACACAATCATGAAGAATTTTGCGAGCAAATATACTATCTTTCATTAACTACCCTTAGCGTATTTCTTTCATAAAAAAGCCCCTTGCGCCATTTTTATTCAACGTTTAGTGATTTGATTAAAAGATTGTTAAAATGTCAGTGATTCTAGCATGTCCCTAACAACACAAAAACGTTTCAAAAACGTTTTCTGGTAAACTTATATACGTTTGTAAATTTCGACAAAAATACGTATTTAAAACGTTTTTAAAACGTAAAATATGTCCGCATATTTTAGATTCTCAAGAGTAATGTAACGTTTATGGAACATTTAAGAAACTTTTAGAAAACGTTTTCTCGATGCAAATGTACGCAAGCTCAAATACCCAAACGTTTCTTTAACGTTTAAAAAACGTTTTATTTGGTATAATTTTTCTCTATATAATAATTTTTTAGAATGATAAAATATAACGTTTAAAAAACGTTTTAGAAACGTTTGGACATATAAGCCAACGTAAGTTTTCATCGAGAAAACGTTTTATAAACGTTTCTTAAACATTCCATAAACGTTATATTACTCTTGAGAATCTAAAATATGCGGACATATTTTACGTTTTACAAACGTTTTAAATACGTATTTTTGTCGAAATTTACAAACGTATATAAGTTTTCCAGAAAACGTTTTTAAAACGTTTTTGAAACATTTTGTGCTGTTAGGAGTATTTGATTGGGCAACATATCCCCAAAGAAATTTTTAAGTATATTAACCATAGTTTTTAAAACTACCCCCAGTGTATTTTTTTAAACAAGAGTAGTTCGCATGATTTTTATCAATCTTACAAGATTCTATTAAAGGTTCTCTGAAGTATTTATCAATCCAGCTGTGTTTTTATAGGGCGACGCAGTTTTAAAATTTATTACGAACGGATTATAAAGTTTTTCCATAACTACTATTAATATATTTCCTTTAAAATAGGTTCATTACACCATTATTTTTAGACTTTCAAGAAATAAATCGAAATGTCTCTAACATAGCTATTAAGTCAGTAGGAGCCTGATTGGGCGACACACTCATGAAGAATTTTGCCAGCAAATATACCCTTGGAGTATTTTTTTCATAAAAAAAATTTTTATTCAACTTTTAACGACTTGATTAAAAGGTTAGCGATTAAAGGATTGGTCACTCAGTGACTAAGTGATTTTCAATTAAGTATCCCTAGCGTAATTTTTTAAATTAGATTACTCCAAATCCTTTATTAGCTATTTTTTAAAATTCTTATAAAAGTATATTATGTAACGAATGAGGTTGAAACATGTTCTTGCGTGTCTTTTTTCCTTTCAATACAGCATTCTCTTTCTCTCTCTCTCTCTCTCTTATCATCTTCGCCCGCACGACGCTACTTATGTTTATGTCGTCGTAGGCCGTATTCGGTGGAATACCTATAGACCACGCTAAATTTGTATAGGCATTGCATACGTTCATGCTAATATCTCGACGATATTCTCTCTGTCAATACTCCCTTAGGGAGTATCGACAGCTCTATACTCCCTAAGGGAGTATTAACAGATCGAGATATCGCACAGCATGGCCGTATATGACGCGAGTGACATCGATTCGTAGGTTAGTGAAAACAAAAGAATGTCGTTAGATATGTCAATGCTCATACAAATTCATATAAAATCTTAACTTTACAGAATGTTTTGTTTAAACAAATTTTCAAAGTTAAACAGTTAATAAGTAAAATAAATAAGTAAATAATGACATTATTTACTTTTTTTTAATAAAACATATATCATTAATTAAAAAAATCATTTTTATAGTTCCTCATACGGCCTACCAACGACATAAACTTATCTACGTAACTTGGGAGTACGAAGGATTCTGAATCCAGGCTTGACTAAAGTGCTTGTCGCTTGAGCAGTAGTCAGTCTCGGGCGCGCTTCGCGCGCCCTCGACTAACTGCTACTCAAGCGACAAACACTTTAGTCTCGCCTGTATTCATCCTTCGTACTCCCAAGTTACGTATATAACTAATATACCATCAAAATCGTAGTGTTCTTTTTTTCATTACTTAACGCATTTGCGTGACGTTACTTTTCATTAGATAACGCTTTTAACTAGAATGCACGCTTCGAAGACAAAACACACGCGGCGTGCGCTATTAGCAACTTACCAGCCCGAAAACGCATGCGCAATAGGCCACTTACCCAGCACGTATGAGAAAAAATTGTAAGATTGATAAAAAATGCGAACTACTCTATTTTAAAAAAAATACACTGGGGGTAGTTTTAAAAACAATGTTTAATATGCCTAAAAATTTCTTTGGGAAAATATAGCCCAATCAAATTCATGCTAGAATAACTGACATTTTTGCAGCCTTTTAATTAAGTCATTAAATGTTGAATAACATCGAAAAAATAATAAATGACATAAATAATGAAAGATTCCCTACTATATGAAAGCATTAATAAAATCTGGTAGAAAATAGACTATTCAAAAATGGCCATTAGTCATTTATTAGTCATTTTTTTATGACTAATTTTTTAATCACAAAATGACCAAAATATGGTGAAATTGCATTCGGGAGTAAGAAGGATGAATACGGGGCGAGTTTGTTGCGAGAACAGTAGACAGTCGAGGGCGCGCGAAGCGAAGCGCCCAAATGGCGTAGATGATTTTATGTCGTTGTAGCAGGTATGGGGGACTATAAAATTATAAATGTTCAAATTCGCAATCCTTCTTTCTTTTGATTTCAATTTGAATAAACGTATGGTAACAGTGTAGACGCGGATCGTCTGCGGAACCGTCATTGATGTGTCACAAATTTGACAAGCTGACCACGCACATTTTATATTTAATGTTTTTTCTTCACTGTCTCACTTTCACTATAATAATTATTTTTTTGTTATTTGTACTAATTGTTTTCATTATTTGCACTAATTTTTTTTTTTTATAATTAATCAATTTTTCTTATTTTTCTCATATATTTTAAATTTATTAAAGAACAAAATGTCAAAAGAAAAAACAAAACACGTCGATTAAACTAACCAATTTTACGACTTCGACGATCGCTTCATAGCTAATTACTACCTTGTAGTGTGACGTATAGATGAATCCATACGTCACCATGTGAGGTATGGAATCATCTATATTTTTTTATGTGAAGTATAGCAAACTAAATATAGTTGTGCTACGAATTGAAATGTATGTAACCCCAATACCCATTTAACTAGCTTTGCACGTACAACGCCGAATACCTGGTACGACAACATAAAGATACATACTTTACGCAAATAAATTCATAGATATATTTTTTTTCTTCAACGGAGAGAATTTCTTTACAAAAATTAACTCGCTAATACGGTAAAGTTAAAACGGATCACAAAAAGCTTAAAAATTATGTTAGAGCATGGTAAAAATGGCAGAGACTTTAAATAAATATTTTAGAGATTTAAGGTTAGTTCTCAGGCTGCCATGACTCTGTCTTAACCGTACCTTGCAAGTACGCTAAAAGAGATTGATTGATTGATATAAATTTTATTATGTCAAGGTCTAAATTTGACCTTATGGCAAGGATACAAAGTAATACATAATAAAATATTTTCAAAACAATATAAAGAAATAGCAAAAATTTACATTACTCTGGCAATAGAAAAGTACATATTATTATTTACAGTACATCGCATTTTTAGGATTAAAACAATCCAATTTTATGCCGATTTTTGCACTATAATTTTAAATGAATTTACGCATGCGCGCAACCTTCCAACTACTTATTTAATATACATACATATACAATTAAACAAATCAAATTTTACTTATTCTCTATTAAATGATCATAATATAATTAACAATAATATAAGCTTTTCAAACACCATGTGACACTATGAACTACAGTCTGGAGCCATGGAGAGAACTGAGTCACGAAATCTTTTGTAGATCAGATTTAGTAACAATACTAATATGATCAGACTTGTCATCCTTACGAGCGTAAATACGCCCTTCTCGAACCCAGACAAACTTATAATTAGCTTCTTTTGCTTTAACTTGTGCAGCCATTAGCAAATTATGCACAATCGTTGGCAACATCTCGAAAACATTCACGAGATTTGAACTCTCAACGCCCTCCATCAAATCCGAGAAGTTAATTTCACCATGATCACGTTTCACCTTCAGTATGCAATCACGTATACCAGCCGATTTAAATTTAACAATAAATGAAAAAGTAGGATTTGGAATTTCAGCCGGTAAGCTAGCATCTTGAGTTTGTTTTTTTGCCTGGAATAATCTCACGGAAAGCACATCGCCACAGATAGCGCCCAACTGTAACTGTTTAAGGATGGAATGGGTCAGCGCCAGCAAAGAGGCTGTACATGATATAGGAATGCCAGTAACCTTCATCTCCGCACATGGTGAGCCATGAGCATACAAATCCTTAAGCTGGTCAATCTCATTGCGTAACTCCAATTTGTCCCTCTCCAATTCCTCAATGCGCTTCTCCTGACGATTTAACGCAGTATCCACATTCTTAATCTGCGCTGAAAGTTTGTCAAACCGCTCATTGACGTGCCGATGAATGTTCTTAGAATTATCATTTATCGTCTGAAAAAGCGTGGCAAATTGCTGTGCCGACGTAAAGTTTTCCCAACCACTAGGTAGACTCATCATATTATCACTTAATGTACCGTTATCTACAATGGCAATCGTGGCACCGCACGGATCACTGCTAGTATCTACAATATTATTCAATTCTCTAGCGCAATCAAAAGAATTGGCGCGGGCTCTACCTCCAGTGTCAGACTTAGTTGGTTTAATTACAGCATCATTCTGCTGGTGCGCCAAGGGTCTAAAAGAATAGAGACAGCAATCACCAAGTGCCTTACTCTTAATATAAGCCGGGATGCAGCCAGGATGGAATGTACGATGACAAGTATTACACTGTTTATAAATAAATACAATATTTCTCCTACACTTGTAGCACTTTTTAGACATCTAAATAAGTAATTAAGAAAATCAAAAACAAAAAAGAAAAAAGTATAACACTCAATATAGGTAAAACGCGCATGCGCAGCTCTACTCTCTCATTCTGCTTTAAAGTTCACCGGAATAATTAGAATTACGCGCATACGCATGAATTTCCATGATCAAAAGCAGTTACTACATAACCCAATTAAATATTAAATACGGTGCGTCTTCACATCAATAATTGACTGTACTTAACCCTTTACTGCAGTTAAAATAACTATTTTAGAGCGAGTACGCCGCTTTAATGTAAATCAAACAAATATTCTTTAAGAATCAAAAATATCTATTACAAGTTAATAGTTGGTTGCGATTATTATATTACTAATTTACTGTCAATTAGTAAATGTGACCGCACTCAGTCGAACAAACTACTAGAAGTACAGTAATCTTCAATTCAAGCCTTGTTGTGTTCGTAGAGTAAAGGATGACTCCTCATACCGACAAGCATACGGTCAACAACTGTAACAAGACCAAGCAGCAAACCAAGCCAAACAAGATGGCCGAAAAGCGGTCGAACAGGCAACAAAAAATAACAAGGCAGTAAAACAGACTCCCTGGCTCTAAAAAATGTCAAGCCGTGCCGTTGATACTCAATAAGCGTGAGCCAGCAGGAGCCTGAGCTGCCTGAAACAAACAAAAACTCTAAAAATGTGTGAGACCGCGAAAAACAGCACAGATGCGGAGAGCGATGTAAAACACGTCCAAGCAACTCACCTTAGAGAGAGAGAGAAAGAGAAAACGAGGAAGAGAGAGAAAAAGCGTTAGAGTTTCCAAAACTTGAGAGAACTGCAAAACAGACACAAATTAATAAAGTAGTTCATTTTTTGAAAAGTACGGAGTCTTTAAATAAGAAAAGAAAATTTTAAAAAAAGGAAGAAAATAGACTAATGTATCAAGTCAATAAGTTTAACAAGTCTATTGGAGAAGAGTAGGAAAGTGTAAAATTTGAGGTTTGTAAAAACAGTGTAAACAATCATTGCAGTGAAAATGAATTAACTGTTGAAGAAAGCTGTGATATAGCTCTCAAGACTGCGATTTAGAAAAAATTTGTCAATCACACTAACTGATGTAACATCGTGAATGGGATACATAAATTTAATTTTTTCATCGAATTCGATTCTCATTAAAAATAATTGATGAAAGTTATATTTGTGGTTACAAATTTTATTTAATAATAATATTTTTTCATAATTTAGTATAATATTTAATAATAAAAATAAATTAATGTATTATTTATTATAATAAAAGGCAATGTACGAGTTGTGCACCCTATTATTTAACACAATAATAATTGTACACAAAAAAATATACTAATATTTTATTCACAAGGAATTAAGAGATATTTTAAGTTTTGCACATTATTTTTAATTATAATATAATAAAATTAAGCTAAACATATTGCAATTTTTTCATGCACGTAAAAATAATGAATGCATTTAACTGTGCACATGGGATTTTACACACTGTTTTAAAAAAATTATGCACAAATTTATTGTACACAAGGTCAAATATTTATTGAAAATAGGATTATTAATTTTACACAGTTGATTATTCACAATCCTTAAATAGTATATTACGTAACAAGTGCGCGAAGGATGCGAGGGCGACAAAATGGCGAGTGTGTGAACCGCATCGCGCACGTGTTGCGTATACTATTTTTTAAGACACCGTGGGCGAAACACAGACAATCGAAAACGACATTTTTACGGTCATAACAAACCACGAGTTTTGTTTGTCACCTGAGCGAAGCGAAGGTGACAATAAACGAGTAAATAATATATTATAAATAAAAATACATATAAAAAAATATATTTATAAAAAAAAATATATGTTACAAAAAAATATACATAACAAATTTACAAAAAAAATACATATTGCTAATCAAATGAATAAAATAAATAATTTAAAACAACCAAATAAACTTAAGTATACAATTCATTTATTGATAAACTATTTAATGTACAAATATTTCATTATTTTTTTTCATTTATTATAAAATTGACTACACACCTAACGTCAATTGATTCTTTCCCGAATCTTTTGAAATGCTCCAATAAAAACAAAAAAAAACAACGAGAAAGAATCCATTAACGGTGTGCTTGCAATTACTAAATTGATATTTAGCATTATTAACTCAATTAAAATCTGGTTTGATTTAAAAATAGAAATATACATAGCATATATATAGTATATTTCGAAATATACTATTACAATGTCAAAATATTTTGGTTAGTTTTTTTTATGTATGAGAAGAAAAATAAAAGAAAGCTTGCATACATGAAGCCAGCGCTAAGCGAAAAAAAATGACAAATGGTTCTAAAATTTTTCGCGCACCGCAGTGTGTAAAAAGACTGCTTCGCACACTGAATACTGACACAAAAAACTGTGTTTCGCACACGGGTGTCTTAAAATAGTACATTTTGTAACGGGTATGAAAAGGCTTTATTTACGAAACGAGAAGTTTACGGCCCAAGCCGAAGGCGAGGGTCGTAACGAGTTTCGTAAAAAAGCCTTTTCATACCAGTTGCAAACCGTATTTTTTGCCATGAGAGCCAGGTAAGAGCAACGAAGTTGAGATTTTGGGGTTAGAATGGCAAAAAAATATTATCGTACACTATTTATAATTTATTATTTAAAAAATAGCTGTTAAAGATTGCGTGTAAAATTATTGAACACAATATAATTTAATTGCTAACCGAATGTTTTTTTATTGCGCACACTATATTTTATAAAATATTTTTTATATGAACGCAAACATATTTTGCACACCCAAATCTATAGTATAATAATTGTGCACAAATTTTATTTTTTCTCATATACTTATTACTGATTATTACCATCCCCAAAAATTAGCCAAAAACTAAGGGTACGTAAGTAAAAACATATAGATTTAGCTTAAAAATAAAAATAAACGCTAACCAAAAATTAACTGTTAGCTTTGCTCCAATTACCGATAATTGATTCCTATTATTAACTATTATAGCCCCTAAAAAAATTTAATTAAAAATTAGTTTAATTGTAAGTTAAAAAAGGTATATTTGACAAAATAATGCTAAAAAATAAATAAAAACTATCTGTCAGCTTTACTATAATGACCTATTTTTTATTATCTTATTTAGCGTCATTATATTTATACCATTATTTCGATGCTAATTAGCGATGAAAGTGTCTAGCACGTTTTTTAATAAAACACATGTGACGTACAGTGGTGCTTGTATCAATCGACCGAAACCGGAATTACGAATCCATCCCTCTACACTGTAAAAAAAAACATGAAATTCAATGCAAAACTGGAAGCTTGCTTTAAGTGTATACATGAAAATTAATAATTTTACCGTAATTTTAATGCAAAATTGCATGAAAATTAATAATTTTACCGTAATTTTAATGTAAATTTGCATGAAATTTAAAATAAACATATAAATTTCAGAAATGTACTGGAAGCAAAATTCAATTTTTTTAACAGTGTACCACCAACTGAACCACTGAAGACTATTGATCTCTATTATCACTACTGCCTCTAAAAACTAGTTAAAAACAAGATAAATTTTATCACAAAATTAGGAAAAATTATTTGAATTTGCGCTAAGAAATAGATGAAATGTACCTGTAAGATTACACAAATTACCGATGATTGATAACTATTACCGATAACTTTTCATTAAAATTAGCTAATAATTATCTAAGTTGAAAATTATATATATTTAGCTGATTTTAACTTAAAAAATACATACATTTTGCTAAAAGACCTTGGACAATCCGTACGGGAAAAAAGTTTAGTTACCTCATTTGAGAATATCACCAAAATTCACTTCATTTTTCAAACAAGTATAAGAATAGTACATTTCGATACAAGTGTGCAAAGTGGGTGATTTACGCATGAATGTTGTTTGTCATCCGAGTAAATCTAAGGTAATAAAAATATTCGTGCGAGGATCACCCTTTTTCGCGAACGTGTACCAAACGTTATTTTTTTCAACGAAGTGCACGATTTCGCCTTTTCGTGCTTCTTTAGCATGTGCCAAGTAACTGTTTTACGCATATTAAAACAAGTAATCATTTTTTTCTAGTATGTATATATATATGAGCCATTCTTCTACTTTTTTTAAAACCTGGGCACAGCTAGGTCACCGATTTTACTGCTACTTGGATATTTTAAAATACTATATAAATTAGGAACTTAGCCAAAATTTCAGCCCTCTAAACCAATTTTAAATTGTGTTATGCTCGTTTAAAGACTTAAAATTTATCAATTTCAGGAGGCGATATATGGGTCGAAAATACTTCTAGCTGGTTTTATTTTAAGCCTTTTTTATAATCTTGTAAATGAGACTTAGTAAACAGAAATCAGCGATACAGTTTTTAAACCTTACAATTTTCATAAAAATCACGTTTTTTTCGTATTTTTGAGTAGTTAGAATTTTTTTCTACCAACTTTAAATTACAGTAAATTTTATGTAAAAGTGAAATTATATATATATATATAACAACCCCCTTGTGCTAAATTTTTTGGTCTAAGTCTCTATGTACCTTTTTGGATCCTCTAAAAATGAGATGTTTTACTTCGTAAGTTAGGTAATACTCCCATCTCTTGTAACTTTTTCTGATGACGCCTAAAACTGTACACCATCTACTACATGGATTATTAAAGTAGACGACAAATCCTTTGATTTCAAGTCTGGCAAAAGTCTCTAGGTGATGAAGAAACAATATTATGACAGTTTGAAGTTAGTGCGAAATTCGAGGTAACAAATCTGTGAATACTCATTTTACCCGATTTTCAAGTTTGGTTTGAAAATCCACATAACCTCAGTTATAGAGCACGCAGAGCCTTTTTTCAGGAACCAAATTAAAGTTTTTTACTTTAACTTTAATTATTTTCAGTGATATATCACCTCAAGTGAAATATACAAGTCTTTATTAGTTATATACGTCATTTGGGAGTAAGAAGGATGAATACGGGGCGAGTTTGTTGCGAGAACAGTAGACAGTCGAGGGCGCGCGAAGCGCGCCCGAGATTGACTGCTGTTCGAGCAACAAATTCGCCCCGTATTCATCCTTCTTACTCCCAAATGACGTAGATGATTTTATGTCGTTGTAGGCCAAATGAGGGACTATAGCAAAATCGATTAATAAATAATATATTAATGTTTCTTTAAAATTTTTTGATAATATGTCAAAATCAGTTGATGTCACTCTTTCATTTGTTTTTAATTTGTAAACATAAATCTTCAATTTTTTCGCATCGCTGTTCGCATAACCCAAAATTTTTTTATGGTTAAGAAAATGTCAAAGTCAGCTGTGAGCATAGGCGCGCTCAGGTCATACGGTTCACCTAAGTTGACCAGTCTGAACACATATATAATCCATACGACTCCGGGTTCGTATGGAAAGCTTCCATACGCCACTGAAAGCGTATAGAAACATTTGAACATAGTTAGAGATGAGCCAAAGCGTACGCGATGTCAATACAAATTTAGCTGGGTCTATGGGTATTGAGCCGAATTTGGCCTACGACGACATAAATAAATATATAAGTCGTTGCAGAGTTGCGTAACGAAAAGTATAATGCTCAGTTTTGAGTAAAATTTTCGTTATTTTAGCGAACTTACTAATTATATATTTTATACCTTTTAAAATAAAATATATTTATTAAATATTACTTTGATACACAATGACAGTAAAAACAAAAGAGCTAATTTACTAAGTTTTTGGTGAAAGGAATTAAATTGACACTTTTAATCTATACGTTAATGTACACATCTAAAAAAATATTTTTTTTAATATCTATTTTGATGATATAACAGTAGATTATAAAAATTATTAGTAATATTAGTAAATATTTAGACCATATTCAGTTGTATTGTTTTTTCATTTTTATTAAATAATGTAATTTTCATTTTTGAGGTCTTCTTATCCACCGGAATGTGTTCCAGTGATATCGCCTTGTGTCAGAAAAGGTTTAACCAGTTGGAAATCTGTTGTATAAATGTCTTTTTAATTTTTGTACTGAAGTATTTGGTATCCACAATGCTCTACAATACAAAAAATTAACGAACCTTTTTTTATTTCATGGATAGAGATTGATTATGATTTTGGTTACAATATTGTTCTTTACTGAATTATTATTAATTTGTTCACTTATATAATATCAAATTATTAATACATAAATATTTTTTTTAAAAACGAACGGAATGTCGGAATTGTTGGAATCGATTTTTGCTTTTTTTTTTATTTTATTGATATCTTTTTAAATTCATTATTTAAACAAATGTAATGACTTGTCCACACTAAAGCTATTTTGATACAATAATTTTTGTTAAAATAAAAATTCAGTTCAGTTAATTTTTCATAAACTTTGAATGAAAATTAGATATCAAACTCGATAAACCGAATCTAAAAATACTATACATTGAAAGTTTGCTCATAACTTTTAGTGTTTTGGTGAATTCCTTGACTTGTTCGCACTCGGCATTAATATTACAAATTTTCTTATTGTAGCGAAAGAACTTGATTTGACGCACTGTTTATTCATAAGCTTCGAATCAAAATATTATTAAGAAGGGGGGGGGGACTCTGACATGCCATTAATTAATGTTACATACCTTATGTTACGAATTTCTTTAATTGCGTATTCATACGTTTAAAAATCATTTGTGATTAGCTTATATGGTGTTTACATGATGCAATTATGCATAACTTGTTTCTTCAGACAACCACCAATGCCATCACAAAGACTTGCCATGACCATCATTTTCTCGGTAAAAGTATTTACTGCTCTCTAAATATAATCCAGTGAAAATTTCACTATTTGATTCAGCGGAAATTATTTCACTGAAAAATCAGTAAAAAATTAACAGAACTTTTAGTGACCTTTTTATTGCACTGAAATATCATTGAAAATTCCACTGAAGTTACAGTGACTCGTTTATTCCACTGATAATTCAGTGAAAATTTGACTGATTAAAAAGGTGAGGGTTAAAATGGCGGGAAGAACTTGAGAGTGACGCTCTCAAGTTCATTCCCGCCACAATCTTAATGCTAAGAGTATCTAGCTCTGATTTTGAGTAGAATCCTTTAAAGATTTTAAGTAAAAAAGGTAAGTTCAATATAATATAATAAATTATAATATATACACATAGATAGATAGATAGATAGATATTTAAATTTATTAACTGTACATTATGTTGTACAACAAAAATAATACAAATTCGTAAGTATATATATATAAAATGAGATACTAAGTAAAAATATAATTAAAATAATGATACAGTAATTAAAATAATTAAAGCCTAGCTCGGAGCAGAGGCTCATTCTCAAGGGAAAGGTAGTGCGAATATGTTGATGCCTTGAATAATGCCAACGATGAAGAATCTCTTAAAGATGATGGTAGACCATTCCATAGTTGCGATGACACAACCAGGAACGATCTTTGGTGATACTCGGTAGATGAAAAAGGAATGGTTAACGGTCTCACATCACCCCTCAGTGTCCTCACAGGCCGGCTCCACAAATATCTAGAATGAAGATATGAAGGTGAGCATGACAAAAACATTTTGTATAAGAAGGTAGTAGCGAAGTAGTTTCTTCTACCCAAAGTGGATAACCAGCCTAGAGAGGACCTATAAACAGAGATGTGCTCGCGCCTACTTACACCATAGATGTAACGAATACCAGAGTTTACAACCCTTTGAAGCCTCAGATCGAGTTCAGCAGAAAGGTCAATATAGACCAAACAACAGTAATCAAGTAAAGGAAACAGCAAAGAACGGATAAGATGCTTACGTAGTGCAATGGTGGTACTTTTTCGAAAGAAGTTTAATCTATAGAGCAATGAGTGACTCCTGTTACACACATGCGCAATTTGGTCCTTCCAGTTCAACTTACTATCAAGCCATACACCAAGACTACGAACAGAAGATTCAAACTTAATAAGATCACCGTTTATTGGAACACCAGTGATGTGTAATGAGGGCAGCATATTGACATAGAAATAGGATCCAATAATAATAGCCTTTGTTTTGCTCACATTTAATTTCAGATGATTTTTTGTCGCCCAGTTAACAATACTGACAGCTTGATCACTCATGAGAGCAGTAACAGAAGCCAACTTAGCAATTGGGAAGTGAATGTACACCTGAAGATCATCAGCATAGATAAGATGCTGCACATCGGCATGGAAGTCAGCAGCCACATCATTGATGTATATAGAAAACAACAGTGGACCAAGGACAGAGCCCTGGGGAACACCAGTATTTAATGTTACATAGTCAGATGCATTACCATCTGCATCAATAACAGCCTGCTGTCTCTCAGAGAGATAAGACGCAAACCAACGCACAACTGAACGCGAGATGTCAAGAGAAGACATTTTTCTGAGCAGAGAGACATGGCATACCGTATCAAATGCCTTGCTGAAATCAAATAGCAACAGCAACGTCACATAGCGTCTGTCCATATTGCGTCTAATGTCCTCAGTTAGTTTCAGTAGTGCGGTCTGAGTACTATGTCCAGTTCGAAATCCAGTCTGATAAGGGTCCAGTAGCTGTCGTATAGTCAGGTAATTGTAGAGTTGATCATGGACTAGACGTTCAAGAACCTTGGACATAAAAGATAATAAAGAAATTGGCCTAATGTCACCAAAAGCTTGAGGAGAGGAGATTTTGTTTATTGTAGTGACCAGTGAGATCTTCCAGCATGAAGGAAATAAGAATTCACGCAATGAGTCGTTATAAATACGACATAACAAAGGCCCAATGACCGGAAATGCCGCACGGACAAAAGATTGAGGAACAGCATCAAACCCTCTGGCCTGTGAAGTTGAATGACAAACAGCCATCCATACCTCCTCCAAAGTAACTGGATTAAACTTAAACATGGGTTTAAGTGGTTCATCTAGAGCAAGTGTATTCATGTAATCAGAAATGGAGGGGACCAGAGGATCAAACGCAACAAGTCGAGCCACGTATCAGAGGAATAAGTATGATGCGTAGGTCCATAAGGCACTGAAAAAAGTGCATTTTCCTTAATAAGGCTCTTCAGGAACACAGAATCATCAGATTCAGAACACAAATTAGTGTTGAAATCTCCTAAAACTACCTTAGTACTATAATTGTGCATATGAGTGGTCAAATCAGGAATAAAGTCCGTGTTGGCCAAAAATGGAGCGTGAGGTGGTCTATAAACAACACCAACGAAAATGGGTGAAGCCAAGTCAGATGAGTTGACCTCACAGAAGAGATACTCAGGTAAACCAGGCTTACCACTCCAGCTTCCAGAGGATGAACAGAGACGCACAGAAGTGAGAGAGCAGTGTACAAATAAAGCAACACCACCTCCCCCGGTGTTACGATCCTGTCTATAAAGCACATACCCATCAAGAGCAATCAAAGAATCACAAACTATCTGGCCCAGTTTGGTCTCAGTAACAGCTATTACGTGGAAATAAGGGCGAGAAGCCAAAAAGAGTCTAATCATCTCAATGTGCGCTCTAATAGAGTTGGCATTGAAATGACAAACTCTGAGACCATCCTTAGTAGTGAAATGATCATGAATGACCGATGAAATAGTATTGTTAGAAGGAAGAAGTGTGTTAGAGTGAGAAGGAAGAGAGAATGAGCTTACCCCAGTGTCAGATGTTAAGTGGTTACATCGTCGTTGGCTGATATCAATGAGAGCTTTGCTAAAAAAGCATCCAAGTCGTCATCCGATGCAACACGAATGGCTGCATCCTCCTTCTTCCTTCTGACGTAGATCTTACCATCACGCACAAATGTAAGGAAGTTGTACCTCTTATCTTTGGCCTTCCTGAGCACTCTCAACTTCAGTTGGTGCAATGAGTGTGGCAGATATTTATTGATGTTGATCAAGGAAGGAGTAAGTGTTTCCACTGATAAAGTTCCCTGCAAAAGGTCACTCCTGATCTTTGAGGTATGAAGGCTACCCATCCTGATCTTTGCTCCGATGACAGATCGCGCCAACGAGGCACTCTTCATAGTGACGAGCAATGGCGTCGTAAGCAGCGGAGGACCACCTTGAGATGTTGTTGCAGAAGGAGCAGTACTATCATCAGTACTACGAGCTGTAGCAGGTCGCGACAAAGGTCGAACCGAAACAATGTCACTGAGAGCAAAACCAGAATTAAGAGAAGCCAATACAGCAAAGACACCGTTCTTCAGATCGTTAAATTCATTAGGAACCAGGCCTCCAAACACCAAGTCTGATGCACGCTCAAGACGCTGCTGGCCAGCCGCCAAAACATCACACTGTTGCCGTAAAGATTTATTGAGCTTGTCCAATTCCTGTAGTTTAGCAGCCATAGGGTCAGATAATGCCCGATCAGGCACAACAGAGAGAGATTCCTCCAGCTTCGCCTTAAGCTCCCGATAGTCCTGACAAACCTTGTCAAGCCTTGCCTCAGCTGCTCCACAACGTTCCTCACATGCCACAGCAATACCATCCACTCGCGTCTCCAAACCTGTAAATCTCCCATCCAGTGTCAATAGTTGAGTGCCGATATTGTTGATCTTGGTATCCATATCATCCAGCTTATCTAATTTCTCCATCTTCTTCAATATAGAAGACAAAAGTTCATTTGTTTGTAGCGCTGGTAGTGTCGGAGTTGGAGTACGCGGCAGAGACAGAGAAGCTGAGACATCACTCATAGAACCCACAGAACTAGAACGTGATCGACTGCAATCAGGATTTGCAGCTGCTATGCAAAAGTTACATACCTTTACTTGTTGGTCATTATTATCTCTGACTAAGAGCAATTTGGTACAGGAGCTGTGATAGGTCTTGCCACAGCGACCACAAAGCTGAGGCTTAGATGCAGCACTAAAGTTTTTAAAACAGAGACCACACTGATTAGACATAGTGACCTCCAAGATAGAAATAGCTTAATCAAACAAATCTTAAATTTTAATTTTAAATTTGGTGCCAGTTGTATATTTAAAAGTAGATAAGCAGCTTAATAAATGCACTCTGAGTTGCTTCTAAGTTTCAGTTGCTGTAAGTGGAAAAGCAGCTTAATAAATGCACTCTGAGTTGTTTCTAAGTTTCAGTTATTGGAAGTGGAAAAGCAGCTTAACAAATGCACTCTGAGTTGCTTCCAAGTTTCAGTTATTGTAAGTGGAAAAGCGGCTTAATTTGTACAGAGTAAGATTCGTTTGACTGTGATTAGAGAGAGCACAAGATAATAGTGGAAAAGCGCCTTAACTGGAGAAATTACCATCAGGTATCACATAGACGGGCAAAGATGCCAATATATATATATATAGAGAGAGAGAGAGAGAGAGCCAGTGAAAACGTATAGTGGCGTGTGGAGAGAGAATAATTTGAAAAAATCATTTGAACTTTTTAACTGAAAAGATAAGTGTAATACAATAAAGTTTATTCTAATTTATTAATTATTATTAAGAAAAATCATTTTAACTTTTCAACAAGTAGAAAGGTAAGTTCAATATAATATAATAAATTATAATATATACATAGAGGATAGATAGATAGATAGGTAATTCGATTTATTACTGTACATTATGTTGTACAAAAATTAATACAGTATAATAAGTAACAAAATAACAAATAGTAAAAATAAAATAAAATAATAGAAGCACACAACTGCAATTAAAATAAAGGTAAAAATAGAAAAACAAAATATAACAATAAAAAAAAAAAAAAAAAAAAAAAAATAATAACCAAGGGTGCAAACTTGGTTAAAACTTGGCAAGCCCATCCCAGCTACACCAACGGTAGAGGTCCATTCTCAAGGGAAAGGAAATATGAAAATGAGGATGATTTAAAGTGTAATAATGAGGATGAGGCTCTCAGTGTTGCAGGAAGATCATTCCAGAGACGCGAGGATGCTACCAGGAATGACCTTTGAAAGTATTCAGTGACAGCAACAGGTATGGTCAAAGGCCTCACATCACCCCTTAACGTCCTCACCGGCTGATTCCACAGGTACCTGGAATACAAGTAAGATGGTGTATGTGACGAAAACAACTTATATAGAAATGTAGTAGTAAAATAACTTCTTCGCCCCGCTGTGGATAACCAGCCCAGAGAGGATCTATAAGCAGAGATGTGCTCACGCCTACCTACACCATAAATATAACGAACACCAGAGTTGATGACTCTTTGCAGCCTAAGGTCAAGCTCAGCAGAAATATCAGAATAGACAAGACAGCAGTAATCCAGAAGCGGGAATAACAGTGATTGTATGAGATGCTTACGTAAAGACAAAGTAGTGCTCTTCCTAAAGAAATTAAGCCTGTAAAGTAAGGAATAGGACCTGTTACATACATTTGTGACGTGTTCCTTCCAGTTTAACTTGCTGTCCAACCAAACACCTAAACTACGGACAGAAGACTCGAACTTAACAATATTCCCATTAATAGGTATGCCAGTTATTGCCAGTGAGGGCAACATATTGATGTAGTAGTAAGAGCCAATGATAATGGCTTTGGTTTTGACCACGTTCAGAGTCAAGTGATTACATGAGGCCCAATTACTAATCAGAGAAGCATGATCAGACATGAGTGTTGTATAGTAATCAAGTTGAGCAATTGGGAAGTGCACGTATACTTGTAGATCATCAGCGTAGATCAAATATTGTACATTAGAATGAAAATTGGAGGCAACGTCATTAATGTAAATTGAGAACAGAAGAGGCCCAAGGACGGAACCCTGAGGAACACCAGTGTTAAGAGTAACAAAGTCCGACTGATTACCGGCATTAGAGGAAGAGAGAGAGAGAGAGAGAGAGAGAGAGTTAAGACGCCATCGCGTGCAAAAAGAGGAAAATTAAGGGAAAATTATTTAAACTTTTTAAGTGAAAAGGTGAGTGTAATATATCAATAATAATAATATGTATCTATATTAAAAAAATTAGTTTTTTTTAAAGTATAATACAATATTTAAATAATATTTATTTAAAATATTAATTATTATAATAATTTGAGATCCATACATAAGTTTTAAAAATATCGTTTGAAATTTTTTTATTAGTATTGAATTAATATTAATAATTTTTAAAACATTTAAATTGCTGGTATTAATTGAATACTGAAATAATTTGTACTATGTTAATGAATCTTAAATTATTGTAGAAATTAATTCCTTAAATAAGTATTATTAAAATATTGTATTTTACTTAAAAAGAAGAAACTAATTTTTCCTTTGTCTATCATTCTTTTATCCTGTAATTATTTCACAGAAATTACAGCGATATTTTCACTGAAATCCAAATAGTGAATATTTCACTATTTCATTCAGCGAAATTTCACTGAACTCTGGTGAAGCGATTTTCACTCACCCATTCAGTGAAAATTTCACTGGATTTCATTGGAATTCCACTGGATTATATTTAGAGAGTGTGTATTCATAAGGTTTTTGATATTACTAATACTGCAATAATTTAATTTCAATAACTTATCATCATTCTTACTTTTATGTTAAATTACGAACTTGTTCAAAGCTTAAGTAACTAACATTTTTCAGTTGAAATATTTCAATCATTAGCTATAATAATAATAAGATACCGCATAAAGGGGCAAACTGAGCAGTGAAGGATAGATAAAGCGAGCGTTTGCTCATACATGAATTTATAAATTATGTACTTTAATTTATGTACAACAATAATTTTTTGTAAATTTTTGGCAAAAGTTCAAAAAATATTTATTGCAGATGAAAAACTATGAAATCATAACGAAAAAATGCTTGCTCTGCCCCGTTTTTTAATACATAATGTGTAATTAATTTTTAATATTTGTACAAAAATAAATATTTTATAAAATATCATGAGAGAAAATTAATCTCAAAGTTTAAAATTTTGAATAACAAACTTTTAATAAATAACAATTATGATTAATAACCTATTATTTCAATTTATTTAATATTTTAGAACGACTAGAAAAATATAATAATCCAAAGAAGTCGTGCACTTATGCTTAGCAAACGATTGTCGTCCACCCTTTTAAAGACGGGACTGACCGATATTTCGACTACTCAAGTATCATAATATTTTTGAATGATTTTGGGGATGATAATAATAATCCCCAAAATTACTCAAAAATATTATCATACTCGAGTGATCGAAATATCGACCAGTCCCGTCCTTAAAAGGTTAAGGTTCTAGAAAAGCGTATATGCTTCATTAAATTACTTAGCCCAGTCTTATTAATATATGTATATATATATATATATATATATATATATATATATAGCGTTAGTCGATTTTAACATTTTTCTAATTGTTCTAATATATTGAATCTATTAAAAAACTATGTTATTATTATAAATTATAATTATCAATAAGTAATTATTTTAAGTGTTATATTTTAAAAATAAGTTTTTTATTCTATATGTTGTAAACTATTTATTTTTGGACTAAAATTTAAATTTAAGTAAAGATTTTTTTCTTATTGTTATCATAGCTAATAATTGAAAATTTTAAAACTGAAACATGATTTTTATTATTCATACCTTAAATTCAAAACAAGCTCTTAATTTTTTCATATACTTAAAGAAAAAAGTAACAATTATAAACAAATTTTATGATAAACTGTAGCTTTATTTCCTTTTATCGGAAAGAAATTCTGGCACTACTTTATTACTTTATTCGTTAAATTTTGTACCCATATATAGGTATTTTCATGTGGCTACAATTAATATCAGAACTAATTAATTTAATAATGGAAATTTTAGTAAATATTGTGATTTTTTTTTAAGTAAATCATTTTAAACTGGGCAATATTAAATAATTCGCAAATAAAATAGTAAACATTATTTTACAAAATATTACTAATTACTAATTAATTTTAATTAGAAGTAATTCCAGCAATAATAATGATAAAATTCAAATTTTATTTCCATTAAATATTAAAACCAAAATTCGATTTTATAAAATATTATATTGGAAAAAATTTTATAAAAGTTTTATACAGTTTTATAAAAGTAAATTTTATTTTTAGTATTAACTGTTAATTAAATAGCATTTCGATCATTGTTATTCCATTATTTACTTTTAATTAAAATTAATTTGTAATCGTTCAATAATTGTTACTATTGTATTATTCAAATCTATAAGATCGTTTAATTTGACATGTTTCATTTAAAAAAAAAACACAATTCACTAAAATTGTCATTGTTAAATTAATTATTTCTTTTATTAAGTCAAAAAATTTATATTTACACAAAAAAATCTCTATATTCGAACATAAGTTTAGCGAATAAAGCAATAAAGTCATGCTAGGACTTCTTTTCGATAAAAGAAGATCTAGCTAAAATATATAATAAAGGAAAAAATAATAAAAAAACCTTTATCTTTTTAATAATTTCAATTATCAATTATAAACGAGAAAATTTTTTAATAAATTCTAGCCATAGTGTAAAAATAAATATTTTATAACATATCACGCAAAAAACTTGATCTTAAAATAAAAATTTTTAATTATAACTTATAAATAAATAATAATCTTATCGATAATACATATTTTTTAATTTATTTAATATTTTAGAATGATTAAAGAAATATAGTAGTTGACAGAACCTGAGCACATAAGTCTAACAAATGATTGTCGTTGAATATTGCAGTTCCATGAAAAGCGCATGCTATGAATTGGCTATGTCAGCCTTCTTATAGCGACAGTCATTTGACAGACGCATGGGCGTGGCTTCTGTATACATTCAAATTTTTCCAGTTATTCGTATATACAAAATAACTTGAAAAATATGTTACTATTAAAAATTATATTTATTAATAAGCCATTAATTGAAATTTTTAAATTTATGATTAAGCATTTGGTATATTATAAACTCTTTTTTTTATGCTAATATAAAAATTTAACTAAAGATTTTTTCTCATTATTATAACTAGTGATTGCAAAGTTTTAAACTGAAACATGTTTTTATTATTCATTCCTTTAATTCAGTACAAATTCATAATTTTTCATAGACTTGAAGAGAAAAGTAATGAATTATTAAAAAATTGTATAATAAACTTTAGCTTAATTACCTTTTATCAAAAAAAAAATTTTGTTATTACTTCATTGCTTTATTGGCTAAGTTTCCCCACACAGCATGAAAGGTTTATGCAAGGTTGCAGTAATGATAATTATAATTTCATTATTGAAACCTTGCAGAAACCTATCATGCTGTGTGGGTTATGTCCATTTGTAGGTATTTTTATATGGTTATAAGTTTTTTAATTTCATATGAGAACAGATTAATTCATTCATATTTAAAATTAACAAAATTATTGCTACGCAAAAATACTTATATATAGACGTAAAACGAAATCAAGCTCAAGTATATGGTACAATTTTTTCATGATTTTTGTCTTTTCTTTATTAATATATAAATTTTTTGATATAAAAATAGTTATTAATTTTTTTATCAAAAACTATCAACTTTTATTAAAACTTGATCAAATACTTTTTATTGGAAATTGCATGAAGAATATAACCCAGTTTCCGCAAATAACCATAAAAAGATTTTTCAGTTTATTTAATTGATGCAATAATATATATTGGAATAAAAGAACGTTAACCCAGGTTGATTTTGATTTTCAATGATTAATTATTTTTTCCCATTACAAAAAAGTATACCATGACACGAGTTGGTAAAATTTCTGGTACATTTACCAAAAAAATGTTAGACCGTTAGATTACAGATTTTGCTTAAACTTTTAGATAAGTTTTCATATGACAATAATCTACAGTTTAAGGATTAAAAGCTCAATATTTTTCTAGTTTCAGACAATGAAATAGTTACAATTAAAATTAATTTTAATTTTAAACGTTTTTCGTGATGGGCAAATTTTAAATAATTTTTCTAATTATATCAAATTATTTATTTAATAATATAAATTATTAAATTGCAACAAATGATTACTTTCATTTTTTACGAAATTCATAAACTTATAATGAAAAGAGCGTTTAAATGCAAGTATTTTAAATTTTCAACATTTTTCATGATGTACCGATTTTTAAAACTTTTACAAATTACATCAAATTATTTATTTAACTATTTTAATTTTTTAATTACAACCAATACAAACTTTTTATTTCATTTTGAATTCTCAGATGTCATCATTAAATATAGTGTTCATAAACTTTTATAATTTTTAACGTTCCTCAGTATGTATATATAATAAATTTTTAAACCGTATGTAAATGAAAAATTACCGATATTTTTTATGTTTGACGATTACTAAATCATTATTTAAAATAAAATTTTTACGCTGATTTACATTTTTATTCTTATAAGTTTTCTATCTCAGCAAGATACACTGAGAAAAAAATTTAGTTGGATTAAGTAAGGCTTAATTTAATCAATGAAATCCCTTAGGTGCGGACGGCACATAAAATATTTTGTTACATTAATACAAATATTTTAATTGAGTCAAATAAATATTTCATTTTTTTAAAATAAATATTTGATTCTACTAAACATCACAAATATTGGTTGAATAAAATTAATTTATTGTTTTAAAAAAATTTTTTATTAATTCAAATGCATATTTTTTTTTCTAATTGCTTATTTCATTACATCAATATGCGTGTAGTAACTGAATCAAATAATATTTTGTATTTTCAAATAAATATTTGACTTACTAAATGTCGCAAAGATTGATGCAATAAAATTAATTCATTGTTTTTATAAAAAATTTTATCAATTAAAATGCCCATTTATTTTTCTAATTGATTATTTCATTACATTAATATACATATTGGAATTAAATCAAATAATATTTTGTATTTGCAATTAAATATTTGACTTATTAAATATCGCGAAGATTGATTCAATAAAATTAATTCATTGTTTTAATAAAAAAAATTATCAATTAAAATGTCCATTTGTTTTTCTAATTAATTATTTCATCATATTAATGTTATATTGAAATTAAATTAGTTCAATATTTTATATTTTCAAATGAAAGTTTAATTTATTGAATATTTTAAATTTAATAAAATTTTAAGATTTAATAAAATTAATTCATTGTCTTAACAAAAAATTGATTAATTATTCGGTTTCACAAATAAAATATTTCTTCAAAGTAAAGAAATATTTAATTAATTCGATTTATAGATATTTTAATCGAACAAATACTGTCTTTAATCAAAAGTATTTGCTTTCAGTGATTTATATTTATTTATTAACATCAATGAATTGATGACTCATTAAAGGACAGGTGAATATGATTCCATTTATTTATATGGTAAAGAATAACAATTATTAACATACTAACATTAGTATGCTTTATACAGTGATCGCACACGCAGTAAATCTAACATAAATTTCGCTCGCATTACAATTTACGTATTATATATCTTGGATTTTTAACTTCCTTATATATTATCAACTTAGAAGCCCTCTTACCGCTTGCGAGATTGAAAATTAACGACGCCACCAAACGGTAGTATCATCAAACCATCGAACTAAATGATTTTGTTAAAACAATAAATGTTTCTTTTAGTTCAAATATGTCTTATTTGAATGAAATAAATTATGTAGTTGAATCAAATAGTGGATTTACTTGATTTTAACAAGTATTTAATCAGATTTCTCTGTAATTTTTATTAACTTTAGTACATATTTTGCTAAGTTATTCACTTAAGACACGTATTTAAAACATGAGTTTGTTTGAGTATAAAGGATGATAACTTATACAAAAAAATATTTTTCAATAATATTAAATATTAATTTTAACATTATATTTCATTTGATTTAGTAAATATGTTATTAAATAATAACTGCTTGTTTCAATAAATATTTCATTAAGATAATCAAATAATTATTTAATCGATCTGATGAAGAAATTAATTAATACAACAAAATATTTAATTGGGATATAAATAATAAAATATTTAATTGTTAAAAATAATAATTAATTTAATTAATCACTGATTTCATAGACGCAATATAATTAAATAATAAAAGTAATAAAATAATTTTATAGAACAAAATAAATCAAATATTTGAATCAATTGAAAATTTAATTAATTTAATGCATCCAATTAATTATAATATAGCAATGAAATTATTTGAGTAAAAGATAATGAGATATTTCATAGAATCAATCATATATTTCATAAAGAGAAAAAACGCATTCATCAAAGCAACTAAATATTGAATTAAAATGATTAGGTATTTCATTGGCCAGTGAAATAATTTAATATAAGTCATACAATATTTATTTAAAACAATGAAATATCTTTTTGTTACTATTCAAAATTTATTGAAAGAATAAAACAATAATTTTGACATTATTAAATATTTCATTAATATAATTAAATATATTATTGAACAGTAAAGTAATTTAATAGAGGTGATATAATAATTAATTAAATCAATGTAATATATTCTTCTTTTAATCAAAATTTGATAAAAATACGTTAGAATTAGTAAACATTTTATTAAGATAATTAAATATATTATTAAACATCAAAGTAATTTAGTAGAAGTATTATAATATTTAATTGAATTAATGAAATATATTCTTATGTCAATCAAAACTTGATAGAAATAATAGAATAAATATATTTGGTTTAATAAATATTTCATTAAGATAATCAAATATATTATTAAACATTAAAGTAATTCAATAGAAGTGTTAATACAATATTTAATTAAATCAGTGACATATATTCTTGATTCAATAACAATTTGATAGAAATAATAAAATAAATATATTTGGTTTAATAAATATTTCATTAAGATAATCTAATACATTATTGAACATTAAAGTAATTTAATGGAAGTGTTAATATGCTATTTAATTAAATCAGTGAATTATATTCTTGTTTCAATATCAACTTGATAGAAATAATAAAATAAATATATTCGGTTTAATAAATATTTCTTTAAAAAAAATTTAATATCTGATTTTACGTTGCACCTTTCTTGACTTTAAAAAAATAATTTATTGGTTTTCTTTTTGTGAATTCATTGAAATCGGATTTGTTGATTTTAAAGAACCTATTTCTTTAAATTAATTGTAATTTTTATTGAAATGCTGATCAAATTTTATGTGTTATACACAACAAAATATTTTTTTTATACAATCACATATATTATTAATTAAATGACAATGTTATTAACTTAGTGAAGCGTTTATTTACAATATAAGCTTCTTTAACTTAATCGGATGACTGTTAATTCAAGCAAATATTATATTGATGATTGACCAATATTTTTTTATTGTTATAAAAGATTTTGTAAATTTAACAAACGATTTACTAAAATAAATATTTAATTACTGTAACAAAATATATAGATAATTTACAAACATATTCTATTGTTACAAATAAATATTTTATAAAATTTTATTAGCTGCCTTAATGAAATTGATTTGATTAAATCAATCAAATAATTTAACCAAAACAATAAATTTTTCTTTATTTTAAAAAAATATTTATTTTTTTTTAACTTAGGTATCATTTTTTTTATCCCAACTAAATATTTCAGTGATTTAATAACTTTGCATATTACTTCAATCAAAATTAATTTTTATCAACAAAATATTTAATAACTAAATTTATTTCATTGACTCAACTAAATTTTTTTCTCAGTAATACTAAACTAATACAAAATATTAAAACATTCGTCCTTAAAAGACTTTCTAATAATTATAATAAATTACTAAAACAATAATAAAATTCGCGTTTTTAAAATTTCTGCGTATTTCTGTACTACCGTTATAAAAAGAGATGAATTTCTAACTGTGAAAAAATCGCATACTAGTGCAAAAAGAGCATCGATTCTCGGTATTAAGCGGACAAAACTATCAAAGCCACCCCTCCGTGCTCTCTACCCATAAAGCTTTCAGTCTTGAGCGGCCACCAACTAAGTAACATTCGGCAAAATCGGGAATCAAAAGCTCGCGAGTATCATCACTATCGTTGCTTCAATTGTAATATAAAGTTTTTTACAAAATTACTTTGGGCAGGAAAGAGACTAAAATTTTCTTAAGCTTGTTGGTTTTGCTTTCTAATTTATTTCATACGTCCAAGTGTTCGAGTGCAGTGCATATAGGTTGACATTTACCGATCATAGCGGCGCGATCAAGGGGAGATTCAGTTTGATAGGCGTGCAGTGTTACTAAAAAATGATTTAATAAAACGTCATATTTTACGTATACGCGAGTTATGTGAACCTCGAAAAATTTAAAATAATACGGAATATTAACTTATAAATTATTGAAAAATTTCATAAAATGATCAAAACTAACTGCTTAAAAATAGTTTATGTTTTTTAGCTGCTTATTATAAAGTGTAATTTTTTACTTTTTGTTGAATTCAATCTTTGGAGAGCGCGCTATCCTGCAGGCTCGATCTGATTCAAAATGATCTTAATCGACTTCCGGCTCTTGAGAGCCATATTATAAATACTGACAAGGGTCTGCAGGATGTCGTGACTAAAATGGAGAGTCAAAATGAAATTATTAAGAATTTACATGCTGGGCAGACGCAGCTGCTAGAGGAGAATCGTAAACTCAGGGGTATGATAGGTACTTTAGAGAAGGAGTTGTTGTCTGCTCTAAATGGCATGTATGAAAAGTTTTTCAAATCTCTCACGACTAATTTTAATAATATGCAAGCATTTTTAGGTAATGAATTCAATGGAGTGGACAGCAACTTTTCTCAACTTATGACCGAGGTGGCTGAGGTGGTGTAGACCGTTAATGATCTCACGGCCCAGGACGAACACTTAATCAACACCAACACTAACACTGATATGCCTGTAAATTCGAATATAACACAATCATTTGAATGTAAAGATAGTAGCTCTCATAACACATGCACTGAAGCACCTGTTGATTCAAACGATGAACAATTAGTAAAAGCACATACAAATAGTAGCAGAGAGGCATCCTGTCATACTGTGAAGAGGTGTGGTTCTGGGAATAGTGTCTTGGTGATATCCAGCGGACTGGACTGCTCTGCGGCTAATGTTGGGCTGGAGGATTATGCTTGCGCTGTTCTGGGAACCATACTTCCGACTTTTGAACGTTCAAATATTGTATCTGTTACTGAGATCTCTAATTCTGAAAATAAAAATAAGGGCAGGATGTCTGCTGGGCCTGAGATCATTGGCGGTCCGAGTATTGCGTTCTCATTGTTGGTTAGACTTTCTGGAGATGACTTGGCACAGAAGGTATTTATGGCTAGGCGTAGATTAACGGGTTTTTCGACAGCGGATCTGGATCCCTCCCTCCTCGGCAGTTTTTCTGCCACCAAGCACCATTCTCAAATATATATAAATGAGTATCTTGAAAAAGATAAATATATTAAATTTAAAAATCTTAAAAAGTATGCTAAAGGAAAAGGTTGCAAGTTTGTTTGGCATAGAGGTGGTAAATTTATAGTGAGGAGGGAGAGAGGGGAGAGAGCGCACAAATTTAAAAGTGAACATGATTTGAATGAAATATTAGATAAATCTAAATGTATTGTACAGAAAAATGTTAAAGTAACTGATTTTGAGAAACACGATGAAGCTCTAACAAATAATGGAACTACTGATAATGATAAATGTAAACCTCATAATAGTGGGATGAGCTCGAATCAGGAATTAATTAAAAATCATGCAATATCCTTAGATAGAGCCTCTCCCCAATGACTGCGCTGGTCCTCTTCGGAGAGTCGAATAGGGAGGAGGGGTGAACTGCGCGCGTGCTTTCTGAATGTGACCTCTTTGAGAGCTCATATTGGGCAGGTGCGTGAACTTTTAAGTGGTTATCATTCTTACGACATATTTGGAGTTGCTGAGACCTGGCTGGGTCCGTCTGTATCGGATGACGTCATTCGAGTCGGGGGGTACAAAGTGTTTAGACAGGACAGAAACTTGCGTGGTGGAGGAGTTGCCTTGTATATTAAGGATAATCTAAAATGCACTATTTTGGCCACTTCGGAGACGCAAACTAGTAATAGTAGCGGTAAGCCGGAGGTGCCTGAATATATTTTCTGTTCTGTGTAAGTTGGCGGCTCCGAGCCCGTGCTAGTTTCTGTCATTTATCGTCCTCCTGCTGTTTCGTTTACTAGAAACTCTAATTTGTTGATTGATTTGAGAAATTTTTGTTCGGACTATTCCCATAAAATTATAATGGGGGACTTGAATGCCGATCTCCTTAAAGAGAGCAGTGATGCTAAGTTTCTTAGTAAGCTGTCGGCTGAGCTTTCGTTACAGTTGGTCCAGCACGGTGCTACGCATCATACTCCTACATCTCACACGTGGATTGACTTGATCTTTGTTGATGACAACGACGTGGTGCTTGATGCACAGAACCTACCGGCGAGCTTTCACAGTCGGCATAATTTAATTGACGTCTGTTTGCCTTGCAACACTATAACTTTAGATCAAAAACCTATCATGTATAGGAACTATAAAAATATTTGTCCAACTGCATTGGGAGAGAAACTTGCCGGCTGTGATTGGTCGCCGCTTATGACAGACACAGTTGACCCTGAATCTGCACTTGGTTGCCTCTGTGACAATCTCACTGCTGCAATCGAGAATTTGGCGCCGTTGAAAGCGCTCAAGCCTAACAAGAATAAGTTTCCATGGGTAGATGAAGAATTGTCGCGGATGCGGCGTAAGAGAGATGCTACATATCGTAGATACAAACGGACAGAGGACAAGCAGTATCTCCTTGAATTTCTGCAGTTGCGTAGGGTGGTAGACGAACGCACGGATCATGCTAAGACTGCTTATATTCACAATAGACTGTTTGATGCTCTTGCGGGTGGTAATGTCTGGAAAGAGTTGAGAGACCTGGGACTGCTATCCGGACCTCAAGGGGATTTGAATGGATTCACTCCGGATGAGCTTAATGCGCACTTTGCTGGGGTGTCAGTCTCGCCGCAGGAGGATAGTGAAGAGCGATTGAGAATTCTTTCTCAATGCAATGAAAGTGGGTTTACCTTTAAACCAATTAGTTTTAATGATGTTGTTCTTGCAATTTCACATTTTTCCTCACAGGCTTGTGGTGAGGATGGCATTCCGCAAAGCGTGATAGTTAAAGCTTTACCATTTATTGGTGAACATCTTGTGACTCTGTTCAACTCCTTTTTTGCACGGGGGGTCTTCCCTTGCCGTTGGAAGCAAGCACGTATTATACCATTGAAAAAGTGTGCTGCACCTAAGCAACCAAAAGATTTTAGGCCTATAGCCATCTTATGTTTTCTTTCAAAGGTTCTTGAGAAGATCGCCCATGACCAGCTGCAGGAGTACATTACATCCAAAAAATTGCTCGATCCTATGCAGACGAGCTTCAGGAAAAACCATTTTACGCAGACTGCTGTACTTAAGCTTACAGACGATATAAGGTCAGGTCTAGACAGGAAACTTGTCACGTTACTGCTACTTTTTGACTTTAGTAAGGCATTCGACACGATCTCTCCCTCCAAACTTCTTGCGAGGCTTAGATCGATGGGGTTCGCCAGGGCCGCACTCGGATGGATTAACTCCTATTTATCAGGTAGGAAACAAATGGTTTCCACACATTTAAAGGAGGAATCGAATTGGCTAACAACCAATCTAGGAGTACGTCAGGGTTCGGTGCTGGGGCCTCTGTTGTTTTGCCTTTACATAAATGACGTACTTGACGCACTGGACTCTGGTTGCGTCGGGCATCTGCTGTATGCGGATGATCTTCAAATTTATACACAGGTCCCTTATGATGATGTGGACGAGAAGATTCGTATTTTACAGAGGGCGGCCAGGGCGGTGTCGGGGTGGGCAGCTGGTGTTTCTCTCACTTTGAATGCTAGTAAAACAAAAGCGATCGTCTTTGGAAGTAATCGTTTTATTAAACATTTTTATTCGGGTGAGCCAAGGACGATTGACCTGGGGAGCGGTATCGGTATTCCTTTCTCTGACACCGTTACGAGCCTTGGTGTTGTACTCGACTCTAAACTGTCGTGGGAACCGCATATTAATATGTTGACTAAAAAATTCAATAGAGTGATTTATAGCCTGCGGTTTTTCCGTCGGTACACCACTGAGGCTCTGCGTAAGCAGCTCGCAACCGCCCTGCTGTTTCCACATCTTGATTACTGCTCAGTGGTTTTGCTCGATGCTTCGCAGGAGTTACGAAGACGGCTACAGACAATGCAAAATTCATGCGTGAGAGATGTATTAGGCGTGAGAATGGGTGATCACATCTCTCCCCATAGACATGCTTTGGGTTGGCTACGTACTGATTCGAGGAGACAGTATTTTATGGCTGTACTTATGTACAAAATCGTACGTATGAATACTCCCGAATATCTAGTGGGTCTCTTCACTAGATATATACCCAGAGCGACCACTAGGGGTGAGATTAAAGATCTTGCGGTGCCCTTCATGCGCACTGAGACTGGAAGAAATTCCTTTCAAGTTTAAGGTGCGCATTTTTGGAACTCCCTACCTGCTGATATTAAAAAGCTTCCATCAATCAGCAGGTTTAAAGCCGCTCTGAGGAGGTTTTTACTCGACTTTATTGACTTACTATTACAGTATTACTATCTCTATTATGTTTTATGACTGTGATATCATACTGTACTATTTTGATTTTATATGTGCAAGGCTATTTAAAGTATTTTTATGTATTTTTTCAACTTTATTTGTAATTTTCACGCTTTTTTGTAATTATAATACAAAATAAACAATATCTAATCTAATCTAATTATTTATTTAATAATTTCAATTTTTAAATTGCAACTAATAACTTCAATATTATTTCAAAAATTCAGTAGCATATCATATTAAAAAAAAGTTTTTATTAAAATTTATTTTCATTTTTAACGTGTTTCATGATGGGCCGATTTTTAATAATTTTTTTTACAAATTACATCTAAATAATTTTTTTAACGATTAAAATTTTTTATTTTAATTTGAATGCTTGGATATCATAATTAAATATAGAGTTCATTATAAACTTATATAATTTTTAACCTTCTTCTGTATGTTTAAATAATAAATTTTCAAACTCTTTTTAAATAAAAAATTAAAAATTTTTTTTATGTTTGTCAATTACTGATATCATGATTCAAAATTTAATTTTTACGCTAATTTATATTTTCATTCTTATAAGTTTTCTGTTTCAGCAACTAAATTAATGAAAAGTATAAAAAGTTCCGTATTTAAGATACTTCCTAATGCTTATAATAAATAAGTAAAAAAAATAATTTAAATTCGCATTTTTAAAATTTCTGCGTATTTCTGTATACTACCGTTATAAAAAAATATGAATTTCTAACTGTAAAAAAATTGCATACTAGTACGAAAAGAGCGTCGATTGTCGGTATTAGGTGGACAAAACTAGCAAAGCCACCCTTTCGTGCTCTCTACCCATAAAGCTTTCTGTCTTCAGCGGTCAGTATCTTAGTGAGATTCGACAAAGTTGAGAATTAAAAGCTCGCGAGTACCACCACTATCATTGCTTCAATTTTGATGTAAAGTTTTTTACAAAATTACTTTGGACAAGGAGGAGCCTAAAATTGTCTCAAGCTCGTTGGTTGCGATTTCTAATTTATTCTATACGTTCAAGTATCCAAGTGCAGTGCATATACCTTGACCTTTACCGATCATAGCGGCGCGATCAAGAAGAGATTGAGTATGATAGGCTTGCAGTTATACTAAAAGGTATTTTTATATAATATTTTATTTTATGTACACACGAAGTTATGTGAAGTCCGAACACTTTAATTGTAAAACATTTTTTACGTTTTTTTTGCCATTCCTATGCATACATATGTATATTCAACGATGCGCTACAACTTAAATTTTAATAACCAAAACATTTGCATTTAATATTTTATATTATTTCAAATTGATGAATTTTAATATTTTTTTTTAGGAAATTAAATTCTTCATACCTTCATAGTTATTATTATTAAAAAATAATTTATTCTTCAATGGTTTTAATTTTAAAATTAAACGGAATATTAACTTCTAACTTATTAAAAAATCCATGAAATGATGATCATTAAAAATAATTTTTCTTAAAAATATTTTATAATTCTCAACTATTCTCATGAGTTTCAATTTTTGACTTATCATAAAATTCTATGTAATTATTTATTGAGTCTGTCTACGCGGAGTATCATCGCGCACGAAAAGTGAGGTTCGCGTACGCGAACGGGTCACCACTATGTGGCCACATTACCCCTTATTTTTCGTGCGCGAAAAATGAAAACCTC
Source organism: Anastatus disparis (assembly GCA_017163975.1). Classification (NCBI taxonomy): domain Eukaryota; kingdom Metazoa; phylum Arthropoda; class Insecta; order Hymenoptera; family Eupelmidae; genus Anastatus; species Anastatus disparis. The sequence goes on from JAFFSR010000381.1 coordinate 4,128,434, forward strand.
TTTCACACGCAGACATACAATTTTCCACTTTCTTTGCGCGTGAAAATAACATTTTATACTTTAGTTATAATAACCCAAAGACACAAATACCCATCTAGGGAGTACTTGGGTCTTTGGGTTATTGGTTTTAAATTTAACACCAAATTATGTTTTTACTTAAATTTAAAACCAATAACCCAAAGTCCCAAGTACCTCCTGAGAGGTATTTAGGTCATTAGGTTATTGGCTTTAAATTTGTTAAAGATGGTTTTAAATTAAACTAAAGAAATAATTTTGCATTAAAAAAATTTTTTTTCACTTTATTTGTGTGAAAGAGATTTTAATTTTTCGCGCGCGAAAAAAAGGGGTAATGTGGCTCTATGGTGGGGACGCTTTCGCGTACGTAATCCTTACTTTTTGTGTGTGATGATACTCCGCATATAGACAAACTCTTATTTATTTTATGAATTCAATTTCGAAATTGCAACGTATGTTAAAATTTAATTGTATTTCAAAAATTAAAAAACATAATGAAAAATATTTTTAATTTTCAACGTTTTTCATACAAGGCTGATTTTTAATTGTTTTACAAAATCTATTTTAATTTTTTAATCACAACTAATACGAATTTTTTTATTTTATTTCAAGTATTTTAATATCTTTAAAAATCGCACTCTTTAAAAACATTTTTAATTTTTAATGTTTCGCAGAATATGTTAATTTTAATTTTTATACAAATCAGATTTAAATAACAAATTACTAATGTTTTTCTTGTTCGTCAATTACTGAAATCATTATTTAGAATAAAATTTATACGTAAATTTATATTTTTATTCTATTAAGTTTTTTGTCTAATTTTCTAGTCTTTTTATCAAAAAATTAATTATATGTTCTTTTTTTGTTGTGATGTTCAGTTAAAAATTTATTAAGTGATACAATTCAGATACCAGTAGATTAATTGTTGGATTAATTTTTTTATATTTTTCGTAATGCTGAAAACAATGTTTTTAAGGATTCCTGTCTTTTTTACGAGAGAATAACTTCTTTATAATAATTTTTATTACTATTATTATAACCATAAACAAGACGTTTGTTCTAAATAAAGTGTTATACAACTGACATTTTTAGAGCTGAAAACTTGAGTTTGGTTCACTAGTAAGTGAAAAAGTTGATATCGGCTAGTTATAAATTCGGTCGTTGTAAAAGAAAACGAACATGGCAACGCAACTATGAAATGGGGGAAATCCTTCATAATTATAAAAATAATTTAAAATTTTTTAAATGAAAGAAGAAAAATAAATATTCACTTGAATGCAATTTTTAATAATTGATTTATACAATACATTAAAAACTTAAATACACTTAATGAATTCTGACTTTATAATAAAGTTGATTAAAATTGTTCACTTTATAATTATCATAACTTCAATTAACTTTATTGAAATATTTAAGTTGAATAAAAATTTATGTTTAATAGCAAATAGTATATTTATCTACGAGGGCAGAAATTAGATCTTTCTGCCGTGCGTGGAATTGTCTCTCGAGGCGAAGCCGAGAGAGACAAACGCACGGCAGGTAGATCTAATTTATGTCCGAGTGGATAATACTACTTTTCTTCATGCCCGGCCGAAATTTCATAACGCTAATTAATAATAAATCGAAAAAAATATCTCACACGTCTGGATATACCAGCTGACGACAGCTACAATATTTTCTGATTCGTGCGCGCGCCATCTATGAGTAGAACGTGATGTTTCAGTAAATCTATGAATTCTGCTCATTTAAAAAAAAATAGTTCACAAAAAAAATATTTTCATTGATTTATTACTACAAAATTTATAACAAATCAATTAATATATACGAAAAATAAATCCATATATATGTATATATATACAAATTCATTTAATAATTATTAAAAATAATATTTCATTATTAATAAATAAATAAACAACAAATTTCATCATATAAAATATCCTTTATTTATTGCAACATAGAATAACAGATATATATTGTTATATACACGGTGATTCTAAACTACTGTATTTCCCTTGACGGGGTGATAGAGGACATCATTCTGAACAAACTTTATATTGTAATTTTTTTTCTATCTCGTATAGTTTTTAAACTACGGCACTTTAAAGTTACGCTTTTTCAGCCAATCAGAGAGCGTCATTCTAAACGTTCGAAAACAGCAACAAGTGTGTGCCCATTTTGTCCCGGTAGCAATGAGCTCATTGATCGCTTGCATAGTTACCAAATAAACATTTGTTTGTTATTGTCCCTGACATATAACCCAAAAATAAAAATTTGAGTATTCTAATGTTTATAATCGAAGTACGTAATGTTGAATAATAGATGGCAATGCTATTCTTATAATGAAGATTCAATTTGTTGTTTTATTTTATTTTATAATTAAATAAATGATATTTAATAAAAACGATAATTTAATATTCTAAAAATATCAAATTACTAATTGAATAAATTATTGTTTAAACGTAAATATTCAACAAAATTATGATTGATTATTAAATAATTATAATAATTACTAATGAATTATAAAGAATAATTTATTTTTGAAATATCATTAAAAGTAAGATTTTGATTAATATCATTATCGTAAAAAAGATGATATATTATAAAAATATTTAAATAACTACTCGTCAATTGATATTAGTGAAAATTTAATTTTAAAATGGTTCTATTTGAACAGTATTGTTGGAAGTATGATAATTCTTTAAGTAGCAGGCAAATAAGTAACCATAATTATTAAATATTCATTTCTTTCAACTATTTAATTAGATATACTTTGTCTTCTAATAACTTAATAAAATCAGGTAACTTTATGATAAAATTGTTGTTTTGTGAAGCAAAAATATTTTTTGTATGGTTATTCTTATTTTAAAATTGGGCGCTATCAGATAATTCTATTTAACAAAACATATTTCAATATGCTTAAACTTGGCAACGTTATAATAAATTAATTTTTTTTATAATTAGAGTTACTAAAGGTGATATAAAACGGACGCTTCACCAGTACTTTGGAATTTTTTTATTTTACTCCGAAATTTCAGAAAAAGAAATACATTAGTTAGTAGTAAATATAGTGATTATTAAATATTTTGGGTTCCAATAATCATTGTTATTTTCATAACCTTGAATATTAAAATCAAAAATTCTCAATAATTAATCAATCACTTTACTTAATTTAATTGAATAATTCCCATGATACATACTAGAAGCTAATGTATCTCGTTTTTAAAACTTTGCAATCGAACAAGAAAACGGTAAATATTTCTGAGTGCAGGTGTAGAGTCTATTTTACATCACCTTAAAATTTGCAATAATACAAATATTACCCAAGGATCCAAAACATGATACGGTCCTAGGCGGATGAGCGACCTTAATATTAAACAATCTATATCTAAAAAGTTATTCCAACGTTGCATTTAAAATTGCACTGTGAGGTAGACGTGCTATTCCTATACGATTAATATTGAACAACAGTTACATATGTTTAATAAACTGGTACAGTATTGGGAACATAGGGAGAATGAGTATTGATAAAAGGCTAGGCTAGGAAATGTCATATTTAAAAGTTCTTTTATTGTAATATATTATGTAATCAGGAAGTAAAGTTGCGATTTGTATTGGTTCGGTTGTGGGCACCCTTGCAAAATTGTTGGTGTTAATTTATTGATTGCAACCTATATTGCATTACAAAATAGGAATAATTTCATACTAAATAAATGTGCATTACATTCACCTTCATTGATAAATTTTTATTTGTAATATTATTGATAAAGTATAAATAAGTACAAATGAATATTTGTTTTTTTTTACACAAAAAAATTAATTGGCTTATAGCAAAAAGCAGACATGTTTTTTCGCTTTGATATTTGGCATAACGATACATAAATGATATTTGTCAGAAAAACATCATCTGCTTTCTGTCAATAGAAACGCTGGGGTCTCCACAACCAAACCATTGCCCACAGCCGAACCCTTTCCTATACATTTCTTGAAATTAATTTAATTTTATATATTTTTTCGATATATTTTATTCTATTATCTCAATGATATATTATTGTATAACGAATTGCTAAACTTTTTATATTTCAATACTTCTTATCTTATACTTATATCAAATAACACAGGGTTTAATTATTACTATATTATGATACAAATATTTTTAATAGCGTTTTCAGGCTCGTCGTAGTTAGCGAATGAGCGAAATGAAAGTTTTTTCGCCCCGAATAAGCATACATAGTAAGCAGATTTCAGACACGCAGTGCTTAAATCTTTCTATAATATTAAATAATTATAACAATAACAATAATATTAATGATTTATCATTAATAATTACAAAATATTATTGGTGATATTTTATAATAAGGTAAATACAAAAATTTTTATACTTTTTTTTCTTCTTTACCGTCGCTATATTTATGCTACTTGTGATGTTAATCAGCAACGGAGCTTGTAAGTGTGTTTGTAAACAAAGCACATGTAACGTTAAATGGTGCCTCTATCAATTGGTTGCCGAGAGCGAGATTCGAACACAGAACCCCGAGATTACGAATCCAACGCTCTACCGACTGAGCCACTAACCGGCTCTATTTCTATGGTATACTAATATTAAAAAATGATCGGCTCTTTTCGAAATCACTCGCTTACGTTCGCCTTTAAATGACAATGTAATATTATCAAATAAGATTAGTTTGTTTATGATTTTATTGATCCACGCCAACATCCATCTTTTTATCCTTTTTCTTATATTTTTTATCTCTCTTCTTTTTAAATATATTAACAGAAAGAAATACGAGAAAGTCATTATTTACTATCTAATCATCATTTCAACCATTATATTTTAACACAAATAAATTTGAAAATTTACAAATTTTATTATTCAAAATTTTATATTATTCATGAATTATGTTATAATTTTAACTTCGTAAATTACAGAAAAAAAATTTGTAAATTTTAACACAAAAATTTGTGGTTCATCTGTAACACTCATGTGTGTTAAAATTAAAAATTTTTTTCCACTTTGTACATGAGTGAAAATATTTTTAAAATAAAATTTAAGAATCTGTTGATTGGTAATATATTATTTATACGATTAAATATTTACTATTTTGATAGTATTTTCATTTCCAAAAGTATACATTCAAGAAGTCATTTAAATGTAAAAATAGACATTCTTAGTGTATTTATTAGAAATTATAATATTCTTAATATCAGAATAATTTTTTTGCCATTCTAACCCCAAAATCGCAACTTCGTTGCTCTTTCTTGGCTCTCATGGTAAAAATACGGTTTGTAACTGGTATGAAAAGGCTTTTTTACGAAACTCGTTACGACCCTCGCCTTCGGCTCGGGACGTAAAATTCTCGTTTCGTAAATAAAGCCTTTTCATACCCGTTACAAAATGTACTAATAATTAATTATGAGTCTAAAAAAAGAAAGCAGACCACGCTAGATTCTACATCAGGTTTTTTAATAACTTTTTATGATATTGTTTTCAAACTTTTTAACCTTCTTGTTTGTCTGATTATTTGCTACATTAGTTACCATTTTATTTGACGAATTCTTATTCTTTCTAGCTTTACGAATTGTAATTTATTATAATATTATAAGCTCGACAAACCTAACCACAAAATATGATACATTGAAATTTTGTATTATAAAATTTTATGTATAGTATTATAAAGGATTTTTGAGTTTTCCGCACTACTCTTAATATTTTATTGTAACGACAAAACTATTAACTAGGATCTCAGACAGATATTTTGTTATACTTTTAGCCATGATTGTAGCAAGACTTTTTTCCAGAATCCTAGCAAGATATTTCACCGAGGTTTTTGCCAGATTTATCGCCAAATTTTTCGCCAGACCTATTCTCAAACGTTTCGACAGACTTTTAGCAACACTTTTCACCAGAATTTAAAAAAAACTTTTTGTCAGACTTTACGCAAGACTTTCTGTCAGACTATTCGCAAGACGTTCTGCTAGACTTTTTGCAAGACATTTTGCCAGGCTTTCTGCAAGACTTTCGATCAGACTTTTAGCTAGACTTTTCGCAAGACTTTTTCCTAGACTCACCGCTAGATCTTTTGCTAAATGTTTTGAGAAACTTTTCGCAACACTTGTCACCAGACTTTTTTAAAAACTTTTAGCCAGACTTTACGCAAGACTTTTTGCCAGACTATTCACAAGACGTTCTGCTGGACATTTTGCAAGACTTTTTGCCAGACTTTCTCGCCGGACTTTTTCCTAGACTCATCGCAAGACCTTTTCCCAGACGTTTCAACAGACTTTTCGCAACACTTTTCACCAGAATTTTTGAAAAACTTCTTGCCAGACTTTACGCAAGACTTTTTGCCAGACTCATTGCAAGACCTTTTGCTAGACGTTTCTGCAGACTTTTAGCAACACTTTCCACCAGACTTTAGGCGGGACTTTTTGCCGGACTATTCGCAAGACGTTCTGCTAGACGTTTTGCAAGACTTTTTGCCAGACTTCCTGCAAGACTTTAGACCAGACTTTTTGCGAGACCTTTTGCCAGACTTTTCGTCAGACTTTTCGCAACACTTTTAGCCAGACTTTATAAAAATTTTTTTTCCAGACTTAACGCAAGACTTTTTGCCAGTCTATTTGTAAGACGTTTTGCTAGACTTTTTGCAAGACATTTTGCCAGACTTCCTGCAAGACTTCCTATCAGACTTTTTGCTAGACTTTTCGCGACACTTTTGACCAGACTTTTTAAAAAACTTTTCGCCAGAGTTCACGCACGACTTTTTGCCAGACTATTTGCAAGACTTCCTGCAAGACTTCTTACCAGACTTTTTGCTAGACTTTTTGCCAGACTTCCTCTCCAGACTGTTTCCTAGACTCATCGCGAGACCTTTTGCCAGACGTTTCGATAACTTTTCGCAACACTTTAAACTAGACTTTTTGACAAACTGTTTGCCAAACTTTACGCAAGACTCTTTGCCAGACTATTCGTAAGACGTTCAGCTAGACTTTATACAAGACATTTTGCCAGACTTCCTGCAAGACTTTCTACGAAACTTTTTGCTAGACTTTTCGCCAAACTTTTTCCTAGACTCATCGCCAGACATTTTGCCAGACGTTTCGACAGTTTTTTCCCAATACTTTTCGCCAGACGTTTTACCAGACTTCTTGCCAGACTTTCTACCAGACTTTTTGCTAGACTTTTTGCAACAGTTTTTACCAGACTTTTAAAAAAACTTTTCGCCAGACCTAACGCAAGACTTTTTGCCAGACTATTCGTTAGACGTTCTGCTAGACTTTTTGCAAGACTCTTTGCCAGACCTCCTGCAAGACTTTCGGCCAGACTTTTTGCTAGACTTTTTGCCAGACTTTTTCCTAGACTCATCGCAAGACATTTTGCCAGACGTTTCGACAGACTTTTCGCAACCCTCTAACTAGACTTTTAGACACACTTTTTGCTAAACTTTTCGCAAGACTTTTTGCCAGACTATTTGTAAGATGTTTTGCCAGACTTCCTGCAAGACTTCCTACCAGACTTTTTGCTAGACTTTATGCAACACTTTTTACCAGACTTTTTAAAAAACTTATTGCCAGACTTTTCGCAACCCTTTAATTAGACTTTTTGACACACATTTTGCCAAACTTTTCGCAAGACTTTTTGCCAGACTATTCGTAAGACGTTTTGCCAGACTTCCTGCAAGACTTCCTACCAGACTTCTTGCTAGACTTTACGCAACACTTTTTACCAGACTTTTTAAAAAACTTATTGCCAGACTTTACGCAAGACTTTCTGCCAGACTATTTGCAAGACGTTCTGCTAGACTTTTTGCAAGACTTTTTTCCAGACTTTCTGCAAGACATTAGACCAGACTTTTTGCTAGACTTTTCGCCAGACTATTCGTAAGACGTTTTGCCAGACTTCCTGCAAGACTTTAGACCAGACTTTTTGCGAGACCTTTTGCCAGACTTTTCGTCAGACTTTTCGCAACACTTTTAGCCAGACTTTATAAAAATTTTTTTTCCAGACTTAACGCAAGACTTTTTGCCAGTCTATTTGTAAGACGTTTTGCTAGACTTTTTGCAAGACATTTTGCCAGACTTCCTGCAAGACTTTCTACCAGACTTTTTGCTAGACTTTTCGCCAGACTATTCGTAAGACGTTTTGCCAGACTTCCTGCAAGACTTCCTACCAGACTTCTTGCTAGACTTTACGCAACACTTTTTACCAGACTTTTTAAAAAACTTATTGCCAGACTTTACGCAAGACTTTCTGCCAGACTATTTGCAAGACGTTCTGCTAGACTTTTTGCAAGACTTTTTTCCAGACTTTCTGCAAGACATTAGACCAGACTTGCTAGACTTTTCGCCAGACTTTTTCGCAGACTAATCGCAAGACCTTTTGCCAGACGTTTCTACAGACTTTTAGCAACACTTTCCACCAGACTTTAGGCGGGACTTTTTGCCAGACTTCCTGCAAGACTTTAGACCAGACTTTTTGCGAGACCTTTTGCCAGACTTTTCGTCAGACTTTTCGCAACACTTTTAGCCAGACTTTATAAAAATTTTTTTTCCAGACTTAACGCAAGACTTTTTGCCAGTCTATTTGTAAGACGTTTTGCTAGACTTTTTGCAAGACATTTTGCCAGACTTCCTGCAAGACTTTCTACCAGACTTTTTGCTAGACTTTTCGCCAGACTATTCGTAAGACGTTTTGCCAGACTTCCTGCAAGACTTCCTACCAGACTTCTTGCTAGACTTTACGCAACACTTTTTACCAGACTTTTTAAAAAACTTATTGCCAGACTTTACGCAAGACTTTCTGCCAGACTATTTGCAAGACGTTCTGCTAGACTTTTTGCAAGACTTTTTTCCAGACTTTCTGCAAGACATTAGACCAGACTTGCTAGACTTTTCGCCAGACTTTTTCGCAGACTAATCGCAAGACCTTTTGCCAGACGTTTCTACAGACTTTTAGCAACACTTTCCACCAGACTTTAGGCGGGACTTTTTGCCAGACTTCCTGCAAGACTTTAGACCAGACTTTTTGCGAGACCTTTTGCCAGACTTTTCGTCAGACTTTTCGCAACACTTTTAGCCAGACTTTATAAAAATTTTTTTTCCAGACTTAACGCAAGACTTTTTGCCAGTCTATTTGTAAGACGTTTTGCTAGACTTTTTGCAAGACATTTTGCCAGACTTCCTGCAAGACTTCCTACCAGACTTTTTGCTAGACTTTTCGCGACACTTTTGACCAGACTTTTTAAAAAACTTTTCGCCAGAGTTCACGCACGACTTTTTGCCAGACTATTTGCAAGACTTCCTGCAAGACTTCTTACCAGACTTTTTGCTAGACTTTTTGCCAGACTTCCTCTCCAGACTGTTTCCTAGACTCATCGCGAGACCTTTTGCCAGACGTTTCGATAACTTTTCGCAACACTTTAAACTAGACTTTTTGACAAACTGTTTGCCAAACTTTACGCAAGACTCTTTGCCAGACTATTCGTAAGACGTTCAGCTAGACTTTATACAAGACATTTTGCCAGACTTCCTGCAAGACTTTCTACGAAACTTTTTGCTAGACTTTTCGCCAAACTTTTTCCTAGACTCATCGCCAGACATTTTGCCAGACGTTACGACAGTTTTTTCCCAATACGTTTCGCCAGACGTTTTACCAGACTTCTTGCCAGACTTTCTACCAGACTTTTTGCTAGACTTTTTGCAACAGTTTTTACCAGACTTTTAAAAAAACTTTTCGCCAGACCTAACGCAAGACTTTTTGCCAGACTATTCGTTAGACGTTCTGCTAGACTTTTTGCAAGACTCTTTGCCAGACCTCCTGCAAGACTTTCGGCCAGACTTTTTGCTAGACTTTTTGCCAGACTTTTTCCTAGACTCATCGCAAGACATTTTGCCAGACGTTTCGACAGACTTTTCGCAACCCTCTAACTAGACTTTTAGACACACTTTTTGCTAAACTTTTCGCAAGACTTTTTGCCAGACTATTCGTAAGATGTTTTGCCAGACTTCCTGCAAGACTTCCTACCAGACTTTTTGCTAGACTTTACGCAACACTTTTTACCAGACTTTTTAAAAAACTTATTGCCAGACTTTACGCAAGACTTTCTGCCAGACTATTTGCAAGACGTTCTGCTAGACTTTTTGCAAGACTTTTTGCCAGACTATTCGTAAGACGTTTTGCCAGACTTCCTGCAAGACTTCCTACCAGACTTCTTGCTAGACTTTACGCAACACTTTTTACCAGACTTTTTAAAAAACTTATTGCCAGACTTTACGCAAGACTTTCTGCCAGACTATTTGCAAGACGTTCTGCTAGACTTTTTGCAAGACTTTTTTCCAGACTTTCTGCAAGACATTAGACCAGACTTGCTAGACTTTTCGCCAGACTTTTACGCAGACTAATCGCAAGACCTTTTGCCAGACGTTTCGGCAAACTTTTTGCAATACTTTCTACCAGACTTTTTGAAAAACTTTTTGACACACTATACGCAAGACGTTCTGCTAGACTTTTTGCAAGGCTTTTCGCCAGACTTCCTGCATGACTTCCGGCCAGACTTTTTGTTAGAATATTCGCTAGACTTTTTCCTAGACTCATCGCAAGATCTTATGCTAGACTTTCCGCCAGAATTTTTCCCAGACTAATCGCAAGACCTTTCTCCTGACGTCTCGACAGACTTTTCGCGACACATCCCACCAGACTTTTTAAAAAACTTTTTGTCGGACTTCACACAAGACACTCTGCCAGACTATATGCAAGACTTTCTGCTAGATTTTCTGCTAGACTTTTTGCCAGACTTCCTGCAAGACTTTCGGCCAGACTTTTTGCTAGACTTTTTGCCAGACTTTTTCCTAGACTCATCGCAAGACATTTAGCCAGACGTTTCGACAGACTTTTCGCAACCCTTTAACTAGATTTTTTGACACACTTTTTGCCAAACTTTCCGCAAGACTTTTTGCCAGACTATTCGTAAGACGTTTTGCCAGACTTCCTGCAAGACTTCCTACCAGACTTTTTGCTAGACTTTACGCAACACTTTTTATCAGACTTTTAAAAAACTTATTGCTAAACTTTACGCAGGAGTTTCTGTCAGACTATTTGCAAGACGTTCTGGTAGACTTTTTGCAAGACTTTTTCCCAGACTCCTTGCAAGACTTTAGACCAGACTTTTAGCTAGACTTTTCGCCAGACTTGTTCGTAGACTAATCGCAAGACCTTTTGCCAGACATTTCGGCAAACTTTTCGCAATACTTTCCACCTGACTTTTTGAAAAACTTTTTGCCAAACTATACGCAAGATGTTCTGCTAGACTTTTTGCAAGACTTTTGGCCAGACTTCCTGCAAGACTTTCGGCCAGACTTTTTGTTAGAATATTCGCTAGACTTTTTCCTAAACTCATCGCTAGATCTTTTGCTAGACTTTCCGCCAGAATTTTTCCCAGACTAATCGCAAGACCTTTCGCCAGACGTCTCGACCAACTTTTCGCGACACTTCCCACCAGACTTTTTAAAAACCTTTTTGTCGGACTTTACACAAGACTTTCTGCCAGACTATTCGCAAGACGTTCTGCTAGACTTTTTACCAGACTTTTTGCTAGACTTATTGCAACACTTTCAACTATACTTTTTGAAAAACTTTTGGACAGACTTCATGCGAGACTCTTTGCCAGACTATTCGCAAGATGTTCTGCTAGAATTTTTGCAAGACGTTTTGCTAGACTTTTTGCAAGATGTTTTGCCAGACTTTTTCGCAGACTAATCGCAAGACCTTTTGCCAGACGTTTCAGCAAACTTTTCGCAATACTTTTTAACAGACTTTTTGAAAAACTTTTTGCCAGACTATTTGCAAGACGTTCTGCTAGACATTTTGCAAGACTTTTTGCGAGACTTTTTGCAAGACTTTAGGCCAGACTTTTTGTTAAAATATTCGCTAGACTTTTTCTTAGACTCGTTACTAGATCTTTTGCTAGACTTTCCGCCAGAATTTTTTCCAGACTAATCACAAGACCTTTTGCCAGACGACCGACTTTTCGCGACACTTCCTACCAGACTTTTTAAAAAACTTTTTGCCATACTTTACGCAAGACTTTTTGCCAGACTATTCGCAAGACGTTTAGCTAGACTTTTTGCAAGACTTAGACTAAACTTAGCCCTTACTTGCCTCATTGAGGTTAATCGTACACCGACTTTTTTGTATAAATATTTTTTTTTTGTATTGGCACAAGATTAAATTAATATTTGTCATTTGTAACCAAGCTTAAAGATAAACTCAAAGGGTTTCTAGTTTTAGCCAATCATAGACAATATTATCCTTGGCTTTAGTAAAAAATAGCGCTTGCTATGTCTGGCATCAGCTAAAACTAATAAGTTTTATGGCATTAGTCACTACAGCTTTGCATGGCTCATAAGATTAGTTATTTTTTACGAAGAGTGAAGCATCTTTTTTTTTAACTTTAGCCAGATCTAAAGCATACCAGTCTTGGTTTCTGCCAAGACCAGTAAATTCTATTTTTGTCTCTAGCTAAAACTACTTTTTATAATTCATAACTTCAGCCAAGACTAATATACTGAAGTTTAAAACCTAGTTAAATGTCTGTCAAAAAATCTAGGAAAAGTTCGGCATAAAGTCTGACAAAAAAACCTAGCCATAATCATATGATATCTGTGAAATGAATATTAAAATTAACTATTATTAGCGATTCTGTAAGAATAATTATAATCGAAAGAAATATTAATTAAAATATTATAATTATAACCATAACGAACAGAAATTAGCAGGAAGTATTAGGTATTATAATAACTTATTATTATTATAGAGCATTACGGAAAAAACATTGTTAGCCATTTGTAGAAATATCTGCAAATGATTTATAGCTTGTCTGTAGTAACATCTGTAGAAATTTTCTCATTTTTCTGGCGAGTTTTAGGACACTTGAAGGTTTTCCACAGAGTTCATTGGGTCTTCTGTTTATTATATTTTGTAAAATAGAAATAATAAAACAAAAGAAATAAATAAAAATTAAAAAAATATTTCCAAGATAAAATTGGAACCTAGAACCCTTGTCTCCCTCGTCTTTCTCACTATCATCTGAGCTATTGTTTTGTTAAAAACGAGAAAGACAAAGAAAAAAGGAAAAGAGGAAAATAGTAACACATGTTAAGATAATACGGTGATGGATGTGGCTACTATTCTTGACTCGTATAGTGGGGATGCTCACTAAGAAACTTCCTCTTCTACAACCCCGTCTAACCTATTATTTTAAGCTTATACTGTAAGTTTTTCTCACTAGCATGTGATAAAAAGCATGATTAAATATTTGCGATTATTTAGACCTCTTAGTTATAACCGAATTATTATCAAGTCAGTATAGCGAAACAATAGCTCAGATGATAGTGACAGAGGCCAGAGCAAAGAGTACTGTGTTAAAATCACGTCTCGATAATTTCATTTATACAAATTTATTAATATTTTCAAAATTATAATAATAAGAAAATCTAAAAAACTTTATAATATACCTGCAGGCTGCCACGAATCCTACAGAGAAATAAATATTAATTCGACGATGAAAATCAACGTTTGATACCTTGTCATCGAAAACCCTTTATATCATTGTGCTAGTTAATAAATAAATTATTTATAATACTAAAAACTTAACTTTGACTCAAAAAAATTCACAAATATCTATATTTAATCTTGGAGCTTTTCATAAGTAATATTTTATTATAAAATTGCTAACATCGAACTTCCGATGATGACGTATCGTATTACATACAAAAAAATATTTAGTGTGTTTCAACATTAAAAAGTTTTGTAAACCATTATTTGTAGAATGTGGCTTTAAATTTCATGAATCCTAGTATTTGTTGTATTTTATTAGCACATTAATTTAAAAATTTATAGATATATTACTGATAAAAAATATTCTTTATAAAAATGAAAATTTAGAAACTTAGGTAGCTCCCTTGGGTTATACACGTGATGCAGAGCATAATTAGAAAATTATTTTTAATTAGCTTTTTCATAAACATTATGCATTGAACGTACAATTACCTAAGAAAGAGATACTTTAGGGTGCATAAAAAAATTATTTCATAACAATTGCAACTCAAGTCGCGAAAATATTAATAATTCAAAAGAGATACAAAATATTTTCTAAAAACACAAGAAACTTTATTTTTCATGTGATTGGGACGTAATAAAGCTCATTTTGTGCATTAAAAAATTTCAAAAGGAGTCACCCATGGAATTCCAGTGATAGTGCTTACAGTTTCAACGTAAATTACAATTGTTTGAAAAAATTATAAAGTGTATTAATAAACAATTGTAATTTACGTTTAAACTGTAAGAACTATCACTGAAATTACGTGGGTAACTCTCTCTGATATTTTTAAGGCACAAAATGAGCTTTATTGCGTTCCAATCACTTTAAAAATAAAAAAGTTACCTGTGTTTTTAGAACATTTTTTGTATCTTTTTTTGAATTATTAATATCTCCACGACTAGGGTTGCAATTGTTATGAAATACTTTTTATTTGCACCCCAAAATATCTCTTTCTTAGATAATTGTACGTTCAATGCATAAAATTTATGAAAAAGCTAATTAAAAATAATTTTCTAATTATGTTCTGCATGATGTGTATAACCCAAGGGAGCTACCTTAAGAAACTGTAATTATAAACAAAAATTCTTTATAACGCTGTCAAGCTTAAGCATATTGAAACATGTTCTGTTAAATAAAATTATCTGATTGTACCCATTTTTAGAATAAGAGTAATCATAAAAAAATTATTTTGCACAAAACAACGATATTATCATGAAGTTACTTAACTTTTTTAAGTAATTAGAAGAAAAAGTATATCTTATTAAATATTCGAAAAAAATGAATATTTAATTATTATCGTTACTTCTACGCCTGCTATTTTAAGAATTATCATATTTGCAACACGCTTACGAAAAAAAAATCAAACATCGGTGTTATTTCGTACACCGAACGAATTTTTCGTACGAATGGAAGTATCGTAGTAGTCAAAAATACGGTTCGGTATACGAAATAACACCGGAGTTGAATGTTTTTTTCTTTAGGGCAATTTTGTTCAAAAGACTATTTTCACAGAAATATTTCAAAATTAAATTATTCATTATAGTCCATTAGTAATTATAATAATTATTTATCAATAATTAATCATTATCATCAATAATTTATTTAATTAGTAATTTGATATTTTTGCAATTTCAAATTATTATTTTTATTGAATTTATTAGTTTTAAATTAAAATAATTTATTTAGTTATGAAATAAAATGAAACAACAAATTGTATCTTTATTATAAGACTAGCATTGCCATCTATTATTCAACATTACGTACTTCGATTATAAACATTAGAATACTCAAATTTTTATTTTTGGGTTATATGTCAGGGACAGTAAGGCCGCGATCACATGGTGCAGAATAGACATGCAGAATAGAGCTTGCGTAATAGAAATAGCCAATCAGAGCTATTCTGCAACTTTCTATTCTATAAGACATTGTGTGCCCTGTTCACATGATGCAGAATAGAAGTAAAAAGAGAAGTTCGATGATATGGAGTGGGGTTATGATAACGAAATAATTAATATTTAATAAACATATTTTCGTTATAAAAAAAATTAAAATAGAAAATATTTATATTTCACTTGAAAAAAAGTTAAACGAAATAAAAATTAAGTGATTACAGTCAATTTTTTAAACATTTTTATTATTAATTTGAATTTTGACGACGCATTTTTTATTTTCATTCTGCACCATGTGAACAGGGGACAAAATATTTTGCGGAATAGAAAATGTTTCAACAATATTTTTAAAGTTGAATTTTGAACACAAGTAGTTTACATATTAAAGTGAATTTATTTTATTGGAAGAGAAAAATTAAATTTTCATCATTCTTAAATTGAAATCATGGAGAGTAAAATAATGATGTTACGTGAGAGTATTAAATCACTTTTATTAATTTATACTAAAAAGACTATGTTGCAATCGCGAAAAGAAAAAATTAGATTGACTCTGATTAAGTTACTTGTGTTACACGAACGAATGTTCAAAAATACCAAAAATCATAGGAGTGTATGGGTTAAACCACTTTATACAGTACAGCAGAGGGCTCTTCAAGGAGACAGTTCTAATTTGATTGAATTATTGAAATTTACTGATCAATCACTTTATTTCAATTATTTAAGGATGAGTGTGAATTGTTTTGAAGAACTTTATTCAATAATCGGACCAAGGATCACTAAACAATTTTGTGTTCGAGCACCCATTGCTCCTCATACAAGATTGCAAATTTGTTTAAGGTATTTAGCAAGTGGTGACTGCTTGAGATCAGTTGGATACGCATTTCGTGTATCTCCAAACACAATTTCGCATATTATTCGCGAAGTGTGTGATGCTATTTGGCAGGAATTGAAAAATGTAGTTTTGGAAATTCCAAATGAAGAAAAGTGGATTAAAATTGCTGAAGATTTTGAAGAAATGTGGAATTATCCTCACTGTATTGGAGCAATAGATGGAAAACATATTATCATTGAAGTATGTATTTATTAATATAAACTTTATGTGCTAATTATATTTCATATTTGTTTAGAATGTACTAATTGAAAATTAATTTACAGGCTCCTCCTCATAGTGGTTCTTCTTTTTATAATTACAAAAAAGCTCATAGCTTCAACCTTACTGCTGTTAGTGATGCATACTATCGTTTTATTTTGGTGGATGTAGGTA
This sequence comes from Anastatus disparis, assembly GCA_017163975.1. NCBI lineage: Eukaryota > Metazoa > Arthropoda > Insecta > Hymenoptera > Eupelmidae > Anastatus > Anastatus disparis. The sequence goes on from JAFFSR010000381.1 coordinate 4,145,197, forward strand.
AAGAAGGTCGTTGCAGTGATGCTGGAGTGTTTGCGATGAGTGCAATGAAACCCAGATTAGAAGCTGATTCTTTGAATGTACCAAAACCTTCTATGGTGGGGCAATATAAATTACCGTATGTTTTAGTTGGTGATGAAGCTTATCCATTGACTCCTTATTTAATGAGACCATACCCAAAAAGCTCCAAACTTGATTTACATAAGAAAGTTTATAATTATCGACATTGTAGAGCAAGAAGAGTTGTTGAGAGCGCTTTTGGATTATTAGCATCACGTTGGAGAATTTTTCGACGACCAATCAATACATTTGTTCCTAAAGCTGAGATGATGGTTTTGGCCTCAATATGTTTACATAATTTTATTATAACTCGAGAACTTCAAAAACGTCCACAGGATAGGAGATATTTACAACACAATGACGAAGATTTAGAAAGATTGACGCTTGGAATAGTAAATGAAAATCAAAATGTGCTTAATACCAATAACAACAAAACTTCCAGTACTTACAGAGACACATTCATGAAATATTTTGTTAATGAAGGTGCTGTTGAGTGGCAGTGGGATAAGGCTGCGAATAATGAATTTTAAAATATATTGATTTTTTAATTGGATATTGTGTATATATAATTATAAATTCAAACATAGTGAATAAAAATGTATTTATGATGAATAATAATAAACTTTTTATAATTTTTTTTTATTTACCTTCTTTATAATGATAATTATAATGATTATAATTTTATATTAATATAAATAATAATAACAATAATAACAATAATAAAAAAATAATAATAATAACAATATAACAATAATCTATATCAAGCCTGCCTCTTCTTCAGCTTCATAAGCGACATCCATAATTTTTCTTTGAAGAATTCTTCTATTGCTGTAAGGCAATTTTCTTAAAATTTCTCCCAGTTGTATGAGAAAACCTTCAACAGCATCTGGAGCTTTGGAACTCTCTTCTAAGATTTTAAATAAATCATTTTTAAATTCTGCAGCGTCTCTTGATTGTTTTTTACCTATAACGTGTACAAAACTAAAATTTATTGTATTCATTTTATTTTATTTAAACGTTGCTGAATTTGAGTCGTTAGTGAGGCTTTCAGTGTTTTTGTAAACAAAACACATGTAACAAACAGTAGTGTTCGTATCAATCAATCGGAATCGGGATTTGAACTTGAGTCATCGAGTTACAAATTCATTTCTCTACTCACTGAGCCATAAAATGCCTCATATTCATTTAAATATATACATATTTTTTATGCTAACGTTTATTTACGCCACAGTTGCTAGAATAAGAAATACTTGAATTGCCTATTCCGGAGCTAGTCTCGGAAATATTTACATCTTCATCATCATCATCATTAGGCAAGTTGAAATTGAAACTGTTATTACTTGATTCATCATTGCTCAATTCACCTGTAGTTGTACTAGAAAGGTTACTTTTAGAACTGAAAATAATAATGATAATAATAATAATAATAATAATGATAATAATAATAATAGTAATAATAATAATTATAAGAATTATAATTTCAATTATCAAAATTATAATTAGGAAAAAAAGAAGAAAAGGAAGAAAAACTTACGTTCTAGGAACTATGACATCCTTCAAAAATGACATTTGTTCATAAAATCGAAAGTTTTGATTTGTCAATTGAGTTGCATCTGAGGTTCCAGAGCCACTAGGAACGTAAGCATCAGCTTTCTTTTTTGCTTTTCTATACGAATCGCGAAGATTTCTCCAACGACCTTTTATTTTCTCTATGGTGAACTTTCCTGTAAATATGATATATACATCATTTTAATATAAATTAAGAATAAAATTAAATACAAACTATTGTTAAAAAATGATAAAAATTTTGCATCACCTTCCAATTCAATTTGTACTTGATTCCAAGCTTCATTTACGTTGAGAGGACCTCTCTGGTTTACAGGAATTTTGTGATTCCATAAGCAAGGTCTAACCATTACAGAATTAATTAAAGTTTCATCAAACGGGGCCCATTCCTTATCATTTTTATTATTTCGTTTCTTTGTAGAACTTTCTTTATCCTGTGTTTCAGTTTGAGAGAATTCCTCACCTAGATTTTGTTCTTCTTCAAATACTTGTTGTTCACATTCAGAATTAACATTGATTGGTGCTATAACAAGATAAATTTTTTGCTATGATGAGTTTCTAATTTATATAATAGGATTGAATTTAGAATAAAAAAATTAACCTTTAAATAAACAATTATTCTCATCTACAAATAGAGCTTCTGCATTCAGATCTAAATTTGCAAAACAACTGTGAGATTTAAAGTCATAATGCTCCATTGGCAAACAATACGCGCAGTATTTACATTTATAATACTGTAAGAATAAAAAGTTTTCAAATATAATAATAAATATGCTAATAAAGTTTTCAAATATAAGTAAAACCGAACAATATATTTGTTTTTTTAAATACTTACTCGACGATTATCTTCACTCATTATTAAAATAAATATCAATATTTTAATTTAACTCAGAGTTTTAAGATTAATATTTCACTTTCATATGACGAATATACTATAATAAATATATTGTTTGTAACATAACCACATTTAATAGTCAACAACAACTTCAAATATTGACATCGAAATTTCTGTTCCGTTTATGTGAACAGAAACGAAATTTTTAAATTGCAGAATAGCTCTGATTGGCTATTTCTATTACGCAAGCTCTATTCTGCGTGTCTATTCTGCACCATGTGATCGCGGCCTAACAAACAAATGTTTATTTATTTGGTAACTACGCAAGCGATTAATGAGCTCGTTGCTACCGGGGCAGAATGGGCACACACTTGTTGCTGTTTTCGAACGTTTAGAATGACGCTCTCTGATTGGCTGAAAAAGCGTAACTTTAAAGTGCCGTAGTTTAAAAACTATACGAGATAGAAAAAAAATTACAATATAAAGTTTGTTCAGAATGATGTCCTCTATCACCCTGTCAAGGGAAATACAGTAGTTTAGAATCACCGTGTATATATAAAAAATATAACTATTTTGTTTTATTTTATTAAATCTAAGAAAGATTTTAAATTCAGTATATCTTTTCTTTTTAAATATTTAGATAATTTAATTTATATTTTATAATGAAAATATCTAAATAAAAGTATTTTGATAAAACAATTAAAAAGCTTCACAATACATCAACTACATATTAGACTTTTCTAAACATCATTTTTGTAATAATAGTTATTTGTTATGGTGCAATTTTCATACTTGATATTTGAGTTTTTCAAACAATTAGAACACATGTTAGTTTTTTTCTCTTGATTATTTGATGTAGAAGACTCTTGATTATCTATTGTGTTATTTTGTTGAAAAGAGATCCTTATAGGTGGCTTCGTTGCAAAATGTGTTTTACTCATAGAATTTAATGCTATTTGATTATCATTTGAAACCAATACATTTGAACATTTAGTTTTGTACGTGTTTGGTTCTGATGGTTTTACACTTGACTCGAGAGCTATTTTTTTATTCAAATGATATTCAGGTACATATGTAGAATCATTATCAAAATCATCTTGAAAATCATTCCAAGTTATTGCTAACTTTGAAATATCATTTTCTTTTTTTTCATTAGTTGTCGTTGCACTTACTTTGTTGTGTACTTTTAAATCTTGAACTTTATTTTCTTTGTTCGCATTACTAGTCATTGGTAAACTTACAATCTTTGTAGATCCTTCTGAATGTACCTGATCACTGATCGATGAGCTGTTGTTTGCATGTGTAATACCTTCAAATATTTTATCTCTATTAAGCATTGAATTTTCTACATATCCTTGAGCTATAGCATCAGAACGCCATCCTCCCAGCTGCTTTATCATTGTCATTGTGGCACCAGAGTTTGACAGTAACGTTGCTGATGTTCTACGAAAACAATGTCCAGTAAAACCTTTGGCATTATCTAATTGTAAATACGAAGCTATAACTTGAGGTGTTTCACCTATTTTATTTCTCCCTATCACTTGTCGAGTGCATTTTCCTTTAAAGTATTGCAAAAAAATCTATCTGTAAATTCTTCTCGTGGCCTTAACAAAATATATTCTTTGACTTTGTTATAATATAAAGGTCCAATAACAAAACTTCTTGGATACTCATTTTTATTTTTATGAATTGTTACTAAAAACTTGACATTTAGATCTTCTACATCTTGCACTTTAATATTAGTAATTTCTTCAGATCTAAGTGCACCACAAATACCAAAAATAAGAATAACCTAAAATATACGCATAGATTAAATAAAATGTAGATAAAATATTTATATATAAATGTATAAACAATTTTAAAATTATTATTTACCTTAGCTACTAAGTACAGTTCATCCGGTGCAGCATTCATGAATTTTTCAATTTGATTCCAATTCAAAGTCAAAGATTTTTTTGGAACATAGCCTTTGAAATTATTTTTAAGAAAGCTCTTTAAATTTAAATATCTATCAATGACAATATTATCTTTAGCGTATAAAGTTTTTTTAAGCATAGACCATATGCTCCATAAAGTGGACGGTCTCAATTTTTCTTGCAATTCTTTAAAATAAACCAACATGATATTTTCTTCAAATGACTCTGTTTTATTTTTCAATCTCCATTGCATAAAAGTATCATAAACTAAGTTGTAACGGTCTTCAGATTTTTTTGGCAAAGTATCTTTTTCTATTATTAATTTTGCTTCAGCATCAAAATCTCTTTCTATTTGATCCTCATCAAGACTATCTTCATCAGACGACATGTTTGATGAACAATTCATTTTAACTGTTAAGTTTATTACATTAGACATAATATAAACAAATTTTTAAATTAAATTTACATACATTGATTCATAATAAACTTACCATGACTTGCAAGATTCTTTATATAAAGACTTTTAGGTTAAGTTTTAGTGATTTTTAAATCTCAATTTTCAAATTTTTAACTTTGATATTTATTTTTTAAATGTAGTATAAGCATAAAAAATTTGATTTACTTTTAAAATTACATTTGTACAGAATCACTAAAGTAATTTGATCATATTTATTACACTTTTAAATTAACTTTAAAAATATAAAGATTTTTGTACAAACGTAGATTTTCCGTTATATAACACGGTCCTTGATTTTCTTAACAGAAATTTTTAATTTCTATTTTTAATAGTTAATAGGTTATAAAATAGTTTATATTTCATAAACTTAAATTTTAGAAAAGTTTTGAGTATATCAATATGCAAGCTACTAATATATACTTTAAAACATTACTTTTTGAAAAAATATTATAAAATGAAAAGTTTTGAATACTTTGATTATATCAATTTTACACCGATACTTTGTCGTGACCGCGAGTAAAAATTATTCTGCTAGCCTGTTGGAGCCAGGAGCATGGCGCAATATTTTCTGCACGCTTACATATTAATCTCGAAAGATGGCGCACGCGACACCCTACAGAACAGAATTTCTCATTTTCGATAAATGTGGTCAAAGCAGAACCATGAAATTTCGGCCAGGGTATGAAGAAAATTTTTTTTATATTGGTTAAATCTTTTAAATTTGAATTTTTCTTTCAACGTTGATAACTTGTTTGTTATATAAATATCATTGCGAAATATTTAATGTTAATCATTACAATATTGTCTTTATTCATTTCATTTCTATTAAAGTTGTACAAAATATTTTTTTATATTTTTATGAACATATGAAATATATTATCAAACAGATATTGAAATACTAAGTATTTTTTTAAAAATTGATCTGCTTTTGTAAAATTTTAAATTTTACTTGAATTAAATGAAAGTTGAGATTTAAACCTGTCGATAGAATAGTACATTTTGTAACGGGTATGAAAAGGCTTGAAACGAGAAGTTTACAGCCCGAGCCGAAGGCGAGGGTCGTAACGAGTTTCGTAAAAAAGCCTTTTCATACCAGTTGCAAACCGTACTTTTTGCCATGAGAGCCAAGAAAGAGCAACGAAGTTGCGATTTTGGGGTTAGAATGGCAAAAAAATTATTTTACAAACTCAAGTTTTTAAATAAAAATTAACATGAAATGTAGAGTAGAATGCATAATTTATTTTTAATGTATATTTTTGGTGGAAATTGTGCATTATTTCTTTTCATCATAACTTTTAAACTTGTCTTCGATTTAAAAAAAAAATTTGTTTTTAATCGAAAATTTTACGGCCATAAGGCAGATGCAATTTTTTAAATAATGACATAGAATTTTAACCAAGTTGTTGATAACTAGGAAAAAATGTAGTTGCACCGTAAGAATAAGGTTTTTTTAATAATTTTATGTGGGAAAATTATCTTAAAGTTGGAAGAAAATTGTCATGCATTCATCTTGTAAGTGCTTTCTTTTTTTTTTTTAATTAACATTAAAAATTAACACAATTTGTTATTTACCTACGGTAAATGGAGATTATATAGTTATGTTTAAAACGTAAGAGTACCTAACAAGGCTTAAAAGTGAAAGCCTTATCTTAGACGTCGATAAAATTTCGTAAATCAGGTGAAGCATCGCAGTATAAATGATTTGACAAAATTTAACACAATATCTAAGTTATTTCACGCACTTAACTTTGCTTAATAAATAAACCCTGTTTTAAATTTTATGAAAAAAATTTTTATTTTATCTTGCTATTTATTCCAATTCAAAATTAAACAATCTTTTAATTTATAATATTTAATAAAAACAAATTTCTATCATAATAAATGTGAATATATTTTGAGATTTTGAAATTGAATAGTCATGTCCATTTTTATATACCAAATTATCGTGTTTATCATAGTTATTATTAAAATCTTTATTTTTAACTGAAAAGAAAAATTCAAATTTATTAAAATTGTTGGTTAAAAAAATTTGAAAATTTAATATATAAAAAATTTGATCGTTAAATAAAGAATCTTTTTTACAAAAAATGACTTTATTAAAAAGGCAAAGTTACATATGCTAAAACTTGACTGTTATATGAAACTTGGTAAAATTATGCATTTAACGTAAGATGATAACGTATTCCTTTTTAGTATTAAAATAAATGCGTTTTGTATGTTTAACGATAATTTTTTATATGATATTTGAAAACAACAATTGGTTATTTCTACAGGATTCTTATTAAAATATAAAACTCATTAAGAGCAGGTTGAACTATTTGTCCTTGTCTAATAGTGTTTTGCATTATTTACATAAACACCATTGACTGTAACACTAAAAAATGGCAGCCCCGCTACATACTAGTATAATAGAGAAATTTTATAATAAGAACAAAATAATTTTATCACGTGGTTTCTGAATAATATGAGACCTACTGAAAATCTAAAATATAACCTTTTTTTTGGTAGGTCTCATATTATTCAGAAACTACATGATTAAATTATTTTGTTCTTATTATAAAATTTAATTATTATACTAGTATCTAGCGGGGCCTGACATTTTTTTCGTGTTACAGCCAACTGTATTTACATAAATGATGTAAAACACTTAAACAAAGACAGATAGTTCGGCCTCTGCTTAAGAATCCCCACAATATAAGCGTCCTTAAAACAACAAATTTTTTAATATAATCGATCGTAATAGACTGGGAGAATGATGGCACCACAAGGACTAATCCACTTTATTCCTATTTTACTTGTCTCACACGTTTCTTTTACAATTCTGAAAGGCATTAGTTAGAAAATCGTCAATGAACTTTTGTTACTATCTCTCGGTCAAAAAGAGCACGAAAAAATATCAATGAAGAAAATTGAATCACCAAATTAGAGCAACCTTGGAAGCTTACAAGTCTGACTAATCACGAAAATAATGTACAGTCAAGAATATATTTAAAAAAAATTAATAAAATGACTTCCTATACTGCAACAAGTTTTATTTGATTCTTAAAAATAAAAAACATTTACAGGCAAAAGTTTGTGACAGAAAAAGAGGTTGATATTATCAATTAACTTTAAAAAGGAAATTATGAAAATTGAATTAATATTTAATAAAAATAGTTGCAAAGTGACTCCCTCTTTTAAGAAGATTATTCGATTTATGTAAATATGAGACGTCTACAGATAAAAATTGGTCGCGGAAAAATGTAAAAAGAATCGTTATTTTTTGTAAGCAGATGATAGTAACAATTAAAATAATATTTATTAAAAATAGTACGGAATGTGTCTCTTTTATAATAAGCGTACAATAAAACTTTCTCTATTTATGAATTCAATTTAACTTGGTAAAGCAGGGAGCCACTTTCGCAAATGTTTGTATTAAGAAAATTTTTTATATCTTAACGCTTCCCAAGAATCATTTAGAGGTGGCCTTACAGTTCCGTCTTTGTCTAAACTACATTTTCGTTATAATGAATAAATTTAATGTTTTTTCACAAAAATAAGAGTTTAGCCTCATAGATTTAAGAATGAAAAAACAATTCCATTTCATGAAAAAATAAAAAATTTTCATTAGTTTCCGAGTATACTATGAAACGAGAAATGTTAAAGTTAAGTTTAACTGTTCTTTCGTTTCATATACTGTGCTTGAAAACTAATGAAAATTTTGTATTTTTCACGGAATTGAATAATTTGCTCGTCCTTAAATCTATGGGGATTAACTCTTACTTTAGAATAAAAATGTTAAATTAATTATAACGAAAATTAAGATTAGACAAGCACTTAGTTAAACGGCCGACTATTAAATTAAATCAATTCTAATAATCACTGAGCAAATATCGCTTCAATTTAATTTAAGGATTCTTCAGTTGAGCATTAATAGATAGAAAATATTTTTAACTCGGCATTGGATTTTGTATATTATTGTCTTATCGCTACAGGAAGCTTAATATTTTAGAAACAATAATTTTCATCCTATACACTATATTTTTCAACTCCATATTGGTGCTTTTTATCTGTATCTAATCTAGTACAGATTTACTTTACTTATAAAGATTTATCTTTTGAAATTTTATTTTTAAATACATGTTGGCTCAGTGAACATATAAATTTGTTTAATTTTAGTATTTTTATTAAATATTTATATCATTGTTATAACCTTTACCTTACAGAAAATTGGCGATTTCAACCACTTTATACGGTTTGTCCATTACTAATTTTTATGTAAAGACGTCTTTCACTTATAATAATCGGACAAGAGTTGTTGCAATATAGAACGATCCTATTAATTATTATTCTGACAATATTTATTTTACAGTAGATTGCTTTTAGAAATAATCAGACTAGTATGCTACCAAAGTTTTTTCACAACTATCCCATTACTTTAAATCAAATTTTTCTTTCAATGCTTATTCATATATTATTTGATAAAAATGAATTATTTTTTTCATTATTAAATATAAACTTTTTTTATGATTTAAAAATTAAGAATTAGATAGTAAATAAATAATTATTTTATATAGGAACAAAAATTAATTGTTATGAAAAGTTATGTATAAATCAATTTTAATATGTGTAATAGAAAAAAATTGTTTAGTGATAATAATAGTACATTACGATACACGTGCTCTAAGTGGTCCTTTTTTACACGGCGTGCAGTTAGCGCCCGAGCGCAGCGAGGGTACTATGCACGTCGTGTAAGAGGACCACTTCGAGCACACGTATCGTATATTATTTTATAGCACGTGTGAGATAAATTCGCCAAACGTAATTAATACCCCAGAAAATCAATATTATCAAAAACTATACACACCACGAATGATAATTCGTAAATAAAAACGAATTCTATATATCAGCAAAACTATGCACACCACGAATGATAATTCGTAAATAAAAACGAATTCTATATATCAGCAAAACTATGCACACCACGAATGATAAATCGAAAAAAAGTAAAACTATTTATTATCAATGATAGACCCATCGCAAACAAAAAAAAGCAAAAACGATATCAAAAATATTCTTAGATTGAGAAATTATATCAAATAAGTATTGATGTCAGTGATATTTTATTAATTAAATACAATATGATAAAAAGAGAACTTGCCGATTATTTAGATTTATGTATACACAGGTCAGACAAAGCAAAGCATCTAGTTTATTGTTCGTACAGCTATCTCTTTCTTTCTCATTCTTAGGCCGTACACCCTGTACACGCATGCGCGCCGCTCACAGATGTTTTGTTTCGACAACTCACGGCACAACAGTAATTTATAAACTATAGTTTTGATTTTCTTGATGTTTTCAATTCTTTATTAAAGTATTTATATTTTTTGATTGATTTTCTACGTATTATCATGTGTGAAAAGACATTTCTACGTATTAATATATATACAAAGAGTGATTGTGATGCGTGATTTCGATATTACTTTTTTGAACAGTATAATAAAGTGCGAAATTTCTGACGGTAGTACTTTTTTACACAGTTCAAAAAAGTTGTATTTAGCTCCCGCTAAATGGTGTAGAAAACGCGAATTTAGCTCACGCAGTGCTATAAAATTTTTTTATACGAGATTTGACAAAATTTATAACGAAATTAAAGCTACGTAGGCGTGAACTTGAATGTTGCGTGAAATTAAAAAAAAATATTTAAACTTAAAGGTGACTAATAACTGTGTCATCATGTTTTTCATGTTCAAGGCAAAACTTCCATTTATAAAGCATTTTCTGCATTAATACGTTTTAGATAAAACCTCCAGCGATTTACATTTATTGTAATAAAATAAGATATTCTATTAGTTTTCAAAATTAGTTGTGATTAAAAAAAAATGAGTTTCATATGTCCAATGAAAGTGTTTATAATCATTCGGTATGACAAACTTTTCATCTATTTAAAATGTTTATCAAGGAGATGTAAAATGAACTACTCTTATATTTATAGACATTAACTTCCTTTCCATGTTATTGCTGAATTTCCAGAAAAGAAATGCATTATCTTGTAGTATGTACCATGATGATTATTTTCATAAATTTTGAAATTAATTCATTAATTAGTTTTTAAGATATTTGGATTCCTGCACTAATCGAAAAATTTTAATAAATAATTTCGGAACCTAAAATTCTTAATAACTAATGAATGAATTTATTTATAAATTGAACAGAATAATTTCCATGGTACATACTGCAAGCTAATGCATGTTTTTACTGAAAATTTTGCAACAAACTGGAAAGATAGTCAATATCTATGAGTGCAAGTGTAGTATCCATTTCACATCCTTAAGATATTAAATATATAAATTTTTAAATAAATTAATAAACTTTTAATTTTAACTCTTACATTTTAAGTTCAATATTACTTTATCTTTGATGAATTCAATCAAAACAAATGATAAAACTGAACAATTGGAGGATTATTCACTTTTATTATATTTTAGAAATTAATTATGCAACAACTTCCTGGGAAACAGCGTGACACTAAGATATTTCCACAATGGTTTTATTTATTACGTTGATAGCCGTAATGACTATTTACGATGTTCGCAAAGAAACCGTGGCTGCTCTGCTAGAATATATGTTGAAAATATTGAAAATATCGAAAATTCAATTATTAATGTAACTGGTCAGCATAATCACGTTGGTGATGATTTGTTATTAATAAAAGAGCGATTTGTTAATGAATTGCTTGACCTATCTCGTACAACCTTTGATCCTTACAGACAAATTTATAATTCTGTAAGAGATAAAGAAATGTAAGTGCACTTTTGTTATTGATTATAATTATGTACGCACACTACAGAAACGCATACATACTCACATTCATAAACACAAACAAGATTCTTAGGGTGATATAACAACTACATACAAGATTCCTATTTTATTGATATAACGTATATTCACATTTTAAATTCATTAATCACTGTTATTGTAAATTTTTAAAAATAAAATGGATTAACTTATATAACAAATTACAAAAGTTATTTGAGTAACTTATTGAACAAATAGAATAAATTATTATGAAAAACTTTTAATTAACATATCTGGAACTATGAAATTAATAAAACCCTGTTAGAAATGTGACAATAAAAAATGGTGTATATAAAAATTTAAGGTTTTTAGTAATAATAGTGCCAAAGAAATGGTCATAAAATATTAAAAAAAGCTTTTCCATTTCTACTGATCATAAAATGGTAATATAAAGCGTTTCAATTTCTATAAAGGAAAGACAGACAAATTTTTTCATCTTTTCGCACTAGTAGTAATGTATGGAGGTATCCATAAAAGCAAACATGCTAATGCCATCTTTAAAGTAGAATACATTTTTAAGACTCATCTAGGCTTCATCATATCAGCTATGATTTAAATGATGAATTTATTTTTACTCTGATTATTTAAAAAAAATAATAATAATTGTATTTGTTAACAGTACATTTTATCAAAATAATTCGGAGTGCTTTTTATGAATTCCATAAATTAATAACAAAAGTGTGAACATAGGTTATATTCTATGTAGTTAAGTCATCTTATAAATAACAAATGATCTTTATTATTTATAATTTAGTAGTATTCTTCAATGTAATGATTTCACCATCAAAATAGTAAATAATCTTAATCATTACAGTTATGATGTCATACGAGGTAATTTAAAACATTATGAATTTTACTTACATAAAATGCAACTGGCACGAAGGGAAAATGTCCCTCCCGTACCAAGGACTCTTGCAGATTTAGGGGAAACTCTGGCGGAGTATCCACCTATGGGAGAAATATATAGAGGATGTGTACACGGCACTGATGGGTCCGTATAGGTTCAAAATTAATTTATTTCGATGAATACTTTAAAGGAGGATGCCCATAAAAAAATTTGGAAAATCTTGGTATTCACATCTTTTGTAATTATCAATTTTTATTAAGTTATAAAAAATTTAAAGTTAATTATTCAATTTAATATTTGAGAAAATAAAGAAAAGCCATTTAATAATTTTATTATTTGTTCTAAACATCTGATAAAATCTTGATTGTTTTGCTCATTTTTTCAATTATAATTATTTATTTTTTAACATTTGTCTTTATTTCCCTGCATCATTTTTCTTTTCTATATCCATACTTTTACCGAATGCAAACTTTAATAACAGTTTTGTACGTGACACTGCATTTTCTTACTTACTACGCGTTAGTGGGCATCCTTCTTAACTTTGTTCAAATTTATTATTGATTTTGATAAAATCAATTGATGATCGAAATATATCGATTTAAGAGTCAAGTAAACAGGTCCTTATTGAGTTTCCAACAAATTTTTTTTTCAACTACTAGATATCAGTACTTAATGAACACAATATCATTAGGCAGACTTTAGCTTTCTTTTAGTAGTTAATGCTTTGTAGTTAACTAGTTAATATTAGCGTGTTGACAAGTTTAAATGAATAAATTAACGATTAATTGAAGAGAAAATAATTAGTTAATATTCTTTTTTTCTCATAACTTAAAGAAAATTAAATGTTTTACCGAATGAACACGGCTTATTTAATAATTGTATAAAAAAAAAAAAATATGCACGAGCTGAAAATCCAAGACTCGAAAGCAATGCACTTTTCTTGTAAAGCCTCATTAAAGGGTCTTTGGTCTTTACAAGTAAAGCTACAGTTCGCCTACGTTTAAAATTATATTGCATCATATTTTAAGAAAATAAACAATCAATAAAAATTACATGATACTAGATTCATATCAAAATCCTTTTAATTTATTTTATAGATGATTAGGATTAATTTTTATCCACCCCATTATGATGGAAGCTCTTTCTCAGTGTACACAATTGTTTAATGATGGGACATTCAAAGTAATAATAATTTATTTACTATACGAATAGTGTTATTAATTATTTATAATATACTTAATACTTAATAAATTATAGATTCGGCCACGACAACCCCATTGTGCACAAGTTTTTATTATTCACGTAAGGAAACTAAATTTTGTACGTACTAATAATTCCAATTTTTTTACATCTGTTGCTGTAATAAACAGATTTTAATTATTAATTAAATTTCAAGTTTATTTCATAAAAATAAATTTTAGGGGTTTCCTGCAGTCTTTGTGCTGACCAGCTCAAAGACTAAAGCAATGTACGATGCGATTTGGGATAAATTATTTGAGCTTATTCCACAACTTCGTGAAAACGTTCAAACAATTACATCTGATTTTGAAAGAGCTCAAATTAATAGCGCAAAAAGTCATTTTCCTGACGCTAGGATATCTGGCTGCTTATTTCATTATAAGCAGGTATTTATTTAGTAAAATTGAATTCATTGGAAAATCCATAAAATGCAGTACTTCCCACTATATTGTAGTAACCGTATATAAATTCTTATTCTATTAAGTATAGTAATTTAATTATTGAAATTAGTAGTATATTTGTTGATAAATATAACAAAAGTTTATTTTCATTCATTTATTATACATAGATAATATTCTGTACTATAATTTTATAGTAATAATTAATTACATAAGAATATACTTATTTTGGTAAAGTAAACTTTGAGAATGTAGTTGGTAATGTAGTATCAGCTAATGTTTTTTAGTGGACTTTACTATAAAATATTATAATAAAAGTCACCATATTTTTTCTCACTGTAACTATTTTCTATAAAAAACAAAAAACTTTTTTTTCGGTTTTTTATACTTTTATCTATATTTATATCGAAAATAATTAATTTTATGTGTATTATGAACAGTTTTTCTAATCTTCATAATTATTTTCTGAATAAATTAAATTTATAATATGGAAAATCTTATAAAAGAACTGAAAAACTTGAATGTAGCATATTTGTAAAACGAGGTATTATAGAGTTAACAATTCTATAATTTTTTTTTACAAGCTATAATACACTCTAATATTGTATATAATATATTGCAGGCTCTTGTCAAGAAATGGGATAGATTAAAAATCACCGCACAATTTGAATACATTCTAGAGAAAGCGTACGCGCTTGCAAACTTGCCGGCTGATTTAATTCCAGAAGGAATGACCCATTTAACAGGGGTTATTGATAATTTATCTCTAAATAATATCGATAATGCCACTATTAATAAATTACAAAGATTTAGCACGTATTTGCGAACTTATTGGTTACCGATAGCCGATATAATGTCGGTTTTCAAAAAACCAATACGTACTAATAATACCACTGAAAATTTTCACCTCCATGCAGCCAAGAGCATAGGCGTTAGATCGAATGTATTTAAAATGCTTGATAATTATGCTAATGATAATAAAGGAAATAATATATGATGATATAAACTGTTATATCATCATATACTATTTCTCTCTATTAACTGTTATATAATCATATACTATTTATCATCATTTACTACTTATCACATACTGATGTGCCAAAGAAAATTTTGATTTTGCTACACAAATCACGTATGCATTAATTAGATTTTTTATTTTAATAATTTTTTATCTAAAAGTGATACATTTATAAATTCATAATTATAAAACTTTGTTATTATGTATGGGAAGAAATAAATTTATTTTATGTATCGTAAACGTAATTTCTCATGTGTTATGTCCGGTCACCTTAAATGGGTTTACTCGGACATGTGTTTGTTTGGGATATTTCTTGTTGGCATTGTTAAATATTTTTTGGTTTTTAAAAGACTGCGGGATAGAGGAGCTTAATCGCTTACCTTGTCTTAACTGCTGGCTGCGTGGTCGAAAGCAAAGGAGTTTATCTACTTAATAAACTTTACACTGAAGGGCGCAGTGCTCCTCTCTGGTTGCCCGTTTGTTAATTATTTAGGAACTGGATTAATGGCACTTATGTTCGCAGAGATTATTTTTGTATATTTTTGTAAATGATATTTATTTTATTTTATTACAAATGTTGTACAAGCTATTGATAAGTGAATCGCGCAGATTTACAATAATAAATCGGAAGAAACCTCGTTAGTATTTTTATTTATTCTTATTTGAAAATAAAATAGGAAATATTCTTTTTATTAACACACTTTTTCCCCTAGCAGTAAGTTGTATAAAAATCGCGTTTTTATTGGACTGACTTGTTAAAATAAGCGCGCGACTAAATTAAGTTATTTCGCTTGTAATTAAATTTAAGAAGGAAATAAAGCGCGAGTTACAAGTTTTTATTGATACGATTTTACACTTGATTTATGTGCAAGTCGAAAAAGGTGTTACCCTTGCGAGGTCTAACTGCGGACTGACTTATTAAAATTATTTTTCTCTGCAAGAAAGGTACAAATCTAGAAATAAAATGCAAGTTTGTCAAAATTTAATAGAGTCCCATTGGTCAGTTCGGCCGTGAGAAACTCTATAGAATCTCACATTCGGTGACAGAAGATATCTTCTTATCACGCCTAAAAATGCTGAGGTAGCGTATACGGCGCGCGAACTTACTGCTTTTCTCTTAAGACTAATACAAGAAATTAAATTTATTTTTTTAATACAGTATATTCCTTATTACTAAAAGATTCATTTATTTATCTACTTATATGTATTTATTAATGTTATTTAGGGAGAGAACTGCAAATAAATATGTTTATATGCATACATAATGTATATGCGTATATATAATTATATATACGTACGCACATTTATATGTATAATAAAAGGTTAAAAAAATTAAAACGAAAAATGATTTTTCGTACGTCCGTGATTATGCGGATGTAACATCATGCATTGACAAAAATCAATTCACTTCAATACTAGCGTTACTTTTAAAATTTATTTTTTTCGATATTATGAAGCCAAATAATGATTATCGGATTTTTTCAGAGAGCCTTTTTTCATGAATATAAGCTAAACAAAATAAAAAATTGCAGTAGTTTTTTTTTTAAATTAAAAAAGTCGATATATCGTATACATAAACGTATTATATATGATTTATTCTGAATGTATCTATAAATACTCTCTATTGAAAATAATATTCTTATAAAAAATCATTTGCAATACTGACGGAAGCTTTACGGTAATAAAGAAAGGCACTGTTTCATAAAAGTTTCCTGGATTTTCTTATGTACATAACGTAATATTTGAATATTACTGTATCAAAATTTACAGATTCTATTTCCAAGGAAATGACAAGAATGTCTGAAGATTTTAGGAGAGCAGAGGCTGGCTTGCAGGTGAGAATAAGCAGACCTCGCGAATTACAAGTTGCTGATTTAGAAATTATGAGAGCTGAAGAGTTACTGGAACGGAGACGGTAAATTGATTTGAATTTTTCCAATATTTATTCAAGTATTTATTAACATGTCCGGGTTAGAATAAGAGTGGTGTAAGTCCCATTAAAAATAAATGTAGTTAGCAACATATTTAAATTTTTTTAGCATTAAAAAGATTAATTTTCGAAATATTAGTGTAATAGGACTAATTTAGAGAGACCGGAGTTAAAAGTAACAGGGGTAAAAATTAATAGTCAATTTAAAGCGACGCATACAGTTTTACAGGTTCTTTAGTTGATTTCATAAGTTTAATATAATTACTTCGGTTTTTTAAACATACTCAGTAACATCGACAACCGTTGATGTTACTGAGTATGACTCCCCACACGTTCCGTGTAGCTATCAGTGGGTACTTTTTAAACGAAAATATAGTAGTATTTGTTTAATTATAGGTATACAACAATCGAATTTCTAGATCTTATTTCTGGTTTGAGGCGGTTTCATTTGGCTAGAGGTAAGTTGGAAGTATTTTGAATTCAAAAGCAATTAACATCATTCTTAAAAATTTTATTGCCAAGAAAGATGCCTATGAACACATAGCAAAAAAGGAAATATAAACCTGTTATTAATGCTTGCATTTAGTAAAAATATAATAATGAAAAAATAGATTAATGTAAAAAAGTGTAAGAAAACGAACAAATTGTAAAAATAAGTGAAAATAATCAAGATTTTATTCGACGTTTTGAATAAATACTAAAATAGTTAGATGTTTATTTTCTCCAAAGCAAATTTAACTAATTAAGTTTAAATTTTCAATAACTCCACAAATTTTCTAATAATCAAAACACAAAAGCAGTTTCATATCAAAATTTGACAATGAACCTCATGGGCACTCTTCTTTTAAATGCAAGACAATTTTAATGAAATTTTTCTTACATACTATAAATTTATTTAAAATTTTTCCAGTTTATCTTTTCAATGAATTGCACCCCGAAGATCATGAAAATGATGATCTGAATCCTGAAGACGAGGATGTCAATCATCAAGACATTGCTTTTTTTCGAGCCAATATCGACCCTAATACTGGGCCAGGTGAGAAAATTTTTTGCCAAATAGATTTCATTTCAACACGATTAGAGATAATAGTTTAAAAACATTTTTTGACAATTTATTTTATTTTTAGGCGATGACTTTGAAAATGTGGCTGTAATACGTCGTAGGCGAAGACTTGCAGAAAGTAAATTTTAATTGATTTATTTTAAAAGCATTCCTAAACAAGTAAAAAATAAGTAAAAATATTTTTATTATTCTTTCCTTACAGTAGAAGATCGAGAGCAAATGCCACATCGTGCGGCACAAGAAATTCAGCGTAGAGGAAGAGGACGTCCTCCTCAAAATGCTGAACCTGATGGCGTTGCTGTTGTGCGTAGAAGGGGACGACCTCGGCGACAAAACGTCGAACCTGAAGGAGTTCCCGTTGTACGTCGAAGAGGACGACCTCGATGCGTCCAAAATGAAAATGTTGTTTTGCCAAATATTGAGCAAAATAATGGTAAGTTCGATTTTATTTTAAATTTTTATATACTTAATTTTGTTTGATAATAATAACTTTAAATAATATGAAAATAATATTTTAAACCACCAGTGAACTTGGTCAATGTTTTGGTAGAAAATGACCAGCCTGCTGCCCCTCCTGCCGTACTTCTTAATCTTAACGAGACAGTAGATGAACATGAAGACCAGCCTGCTGCCCCTCCTGCCGTACTTCACAATCCTAATGAGCCAGCAGAGGAGCATGAAGACCAGCCTGCTGTCCTTCCTGCCGTACTTCACAATCCTAATGAGCCAGCAGAGGAGCATGAAGACCAGCCTGTTGCCCCTCTTGCCGTGCTTCTAGATCCTATCGAGCCAGCAGAGGAGCATGAAGACCAGCCTGCTGCCCCTCCTGCCGTCCTTCTAGATCCTATCGAGCCAGCAGAGGAGCATGCTGACCAACCTGTTATTCTTCATGTGCCTCTTATTCCCTTAGAGCCAGTAGAAGAGCACAGCGAGCTCATGAAAGATCAAGTATCTGGTGCGGAGAATCCTGAAAATGAGCCTCCAGTTCCAGCAAAGAAAAGGAAAATTCGACGTGGTAACAAAGGAAGTAAATGAAAAAATTGCAATATATATTATATTTTATATAATATCTATTGCAATTAATATTATATTTTATATTTGCGCTTTTTTAATAATTAATTTTTTTCAATTTTGTAAATTTTGTTTTATCAACTTATTGGACAATTTTTTAAAAATACAAATTGTTTCAATTATAAACAGATTCCTACAATCTAACTTTTTTAATTTTCAAAATATACCTATGCAGAGTTTATAGAAATTAACTAAATATGCCAATAAATTCTAAATCCTTATTTCCTATACCCGTATACGTGGTTATTATAAAACTTAATCCCATAAATCGTAAATTCATAAATTAAAAACCCATAAATTTTTAACCAATAAATACTGGACCCTCAACACGTAAACATTAAGCCCACGATTCCATAAACTTGAAACTAATAAAATGTAACCTATAAACTATTTACTAACTCTGTATTAATATGTTTTGGGAATTAAAAATTATGACTGTAGGAATATTTTAATAATTGAAATTTTTAATATAAATAACAATTGTCAAAATCCATTAATAAATGCGCATTACAAAGTAATTTATCCAATGATGCAAAGAAAATTGTCCTTATTTCAAATCAATTATATTATCCAACTTACCTTAGCCATACTTACAAATATCTATTCTGATTTATATTTGTAATAATACATGTTTCTATTATTTATAGGAACTTAGAATACAAGTGTTTTAATCAATAATATAAAATTTATTACATATTTATCATTTTAAATTTTAAGAAAACATGGCTTTATTTTAAATTTTTCCATGAATCGGTAATGTACTGTAATAACGATTGCTACCGAATGTTTCGTGAATTTTAGATATTAATTTTTTATCTTTCGTTTCTGTTACGCCTTTATAGTATTAAAGCTTATATAAAATTAAATAAAAAATGTTTTTGATCGAATTTTGCGTAGAGCGATAATTTTTAGTTATTGCGTGGATCCCTTCCTGTTCAATATAGTAAATAGTTTTCCTTATTTTTATAATTATAAAGTAATTGAAATTGTTTAAAAGTAAAATCATATTCTTAAGTTTACTGGAAACATGTATTGTTTAAATTGTATTATGCAAAACTTGGTCAATAAAATATTAGTTGACGACAGGCACAATTTTTTTTTGATCATTGCATAATAATTAGTAAAGCGAGAGTGACGAGCGGCACCAACTTTACTAATTTTAGCTTTATTCGAGAAAAGTTCAATTATGTCTATACTTACTAGCTTGGTTAATAAATTATAAGTTGACGACAGGCACAATTTTTTATTGATCTTTGCTATGTATGACAATAATAACTATACGTAATTATAGTAACAGTAATTAATTAATAACAAGAAATAACTTTTGCACGTAATTTAAAGAATTATTGAAATGGAAATACAAATTGTCCTTGAATTTTATATATTTCATAAAAAATAATTTATATCCAATCAAAATATTTGTTTTTTTCAATTGAAATAATTAGTAACGTAAGAGTGACGAAAGGCACCAATGTTACTAATCTTTACAATGTATGAGAAAAGTTTCGTAATGTCTATGTTTATTTCTTTAATCAATAAAATATTAGTTGGCGATGGGCACAATTTTTTAGTGCTTAATGTAATGCATAACGTGCGAGACAATTTACAAAAATATGAGCTCCATACTTTTTTCTGTTAATTTTTTTTTATTTCTACATTACGAGTAATCAACACGCTTTGGCTTTTGTTGCTGTACGCAAAGGATAAGTAATATCCATACTTTCGATGACAGATTTTATGTTAGATGAAGAGAAAATTATTTTAAGTAAAATGTCTGCAATTCGCACTATGATTTCCTTGGTTTAATAGATTTGTGTATTCTTGTATTCAAAGTAATGAGCTTCTAGTGATAGCTAATTTTTTAACATAGCAAATTAATGATTTATTATAGTTAAATAGTTTTAAAATTTGTCAATCCATTTGTTTCAAAGAACATATAATAAATATTTTTTGTTGAAACTAAAAATATTATAAGGAGCAATAAATTTTATGCTTTTAAAAAATAAAGCTTTAGTTTTTCATAATATTATTCATTTTGTTTCATATGTATATAAAGCCATGTTATATCAAGTAACTAGAATATGAAAAAATCCTATTTTACCGATATGATCTATAATTATAATTTTGATTAATAATTATTCTAGTCCTAATTTTTTAAAATAACCAAATGTATTTACTAATCATGCATATTATAAAGATTATTTTGATAAGTTTTTTTTTTTAATTTTAAATTTAAATATATATTATTACGTATGCCCCGTTAAGCAGTATATAGCAATTAAGCAGTATGTAGCAATTAAGATAGAAATGCTAGAATAAAAATAATAGCACATATAGCATCCAAAAAAATTGAATAGCATTGGTATATAAAAGCTCATTTAATTGAGTGTTTGATTTCAATGCAATAGATCTTAAATTACTGTCAAATAAAACTCATAAAAGACTGGTGGCAGCTAACGCGGACTTACTATCTCGCCGACAATACGACAATATTCCTAGTTCTCTGCCTTACCTACATCCAAATAATGAAGGGTAGGTTGCATCTCTTTGTCCCTTTCTGATCCAAGAATTTAATTATTTGGATAAAATAATAATTATAGCAAGAGATTTCGAGAAAGCTGCATCTCGTATCATAAAAAGAAAAAGTATCTTTTTGTGTATGCTACAGTAATTATTTTTCTGAACACAATAAATTTTTTTATTAGAAAAGTATAGAGATATGCAACCTCCTTTTAATGTGGTAAGATGAAGTTGTTGAAAATGAAATTAAAAATATGAATTATTTCTCGCGAAATCAAAAGTTTATCGCTGGCAATTAAAAAAGCACGATTTATAATATAAATATTTCTGCAGTATTCAATAGGAATCAATATGTATAAACGGTCATAGAATTGTAACGTTTGCCCCTTCGTAGCGATTAAGAAAAAGATGCAAGATTACAATATGATAGAGTACGCTGCGACAAAAGAAATTTAATAGCATCTGTATAGAAAAGTTCACTTACTAGGAGAGAATCAGACCTCCAGATTACGGATTTTGCTTAAACTTAAAGTTTTGAGGTCTTGAAATATGAAAAGAAAACAGAATTTTAGGTACTAATGCTTAATATTTCCGTAGTTATAATAAATGAAAGAAAATCACTGCAAGAGTTATTAAATTTTTAAACGCATAAAACTCTTCAGTATTAACAACCAGAAGCTTAAAACTATTACTTTAAACGAAAGCTGAGCTAAAATTTTTTGTTAATGGAACTTATAGTATATAAAAATGTTATTTTTTTCACAATCATGACGTAACAAATATTAGACCTGAATTGGTTTTTTAAAACATTAATTAATAATAAATGCTGAAATTGGGTCCAATCTTTATTATGTTATAACTGAGGAAAAAAAAATTTTTGATGTATTGCAAGTGCTATTTCGAAAGGATTTGAGATCTGTTTTTGTTTAAAGTAAAAGTTTTAAGTTTCTAGCTGTTAATACTGAAGAGTTATAAGCGTTTAAAAATGTAGTAACTTTTTTAGTGATTTTATTTAATTGCTTTTAACTAGATGAATATTTAGCATTAGTGCCTAAAATTCTGGTTATCTCCATATTTTAACATCTCAAAACTTAACCCAAAGTTAGAGCCAAATCCGTGATCCAGAGGTCTGACCCTCTCCTAGTTAGTTGAATATTTGCCTTCGCTGCCATAGGCCTTGAATTACTTTCACTATGGAGTGTTTCTACCTTTTTTTATTAATTAATAAAACTTTCGTACAATCGATTAATTATTGTAACAAATTGGTTACACCTAACGCGAATTTACTATCTCTGTCTAACCTTCACAGAATACTACTGAGCAAACTCACCGTTAGAGCTCTCGTTATTTAATTTCGTCTCTTTCTTAACGCGAGCCCGTTTCAGTATAAGCTACACAAGGCCTATACTTCTCAGATCTACGATCTTAACTCGTCACTGTAGATATGACATAGATTAATACAATCTTGTCTTTTTATTTGTAGTTCCAAATATGCAATTTCAATGTTTTTTATAATGATTTTATTTAAAAAGCTATTCAAATAATCTTTATAGTTTGTATGCAAGTTGTCAATTTTGGGTATATCGATAAAATATGATTCTTTTATGCAGTTACATCGTCTTTATGTTTTTTATAATCCTAATAATGCTACTATTTTTTTAAGAATGTTGCCTTTGCGAAACCAGGGGAAATGTCAAAAAACTGCGTCCTTGTACCCATCGGATCTGCGTTGAATGTGTGAGAAATCTAATTTCAAGAGAATGTCCATTATGCATAGCTCAAATCATTTCATATTTACCAAATCATATGATGGGTGGTGAAAGGTGGTACGATGGGATTCCTGCTCAACTCGAAAATGATTTCCATATGCAGTTGATGAGAGATAGAGGATATATTCTATAAACATGTAAGTGTATTACCCTGGTTAAAATGTTTGATAAAGTTGGAAAAGGTCCAGATTTAAAAGAACCTTGTTGATTATTTATGATTTTTGGTAACCATTTATAATAATTCTTTACGAACTTTTATGAAAATAAATATTATAATTGTTATTATTCTCTCTATAATTTTTCTCAATCATAAAGTTTTATTGTGGTAATAAATATTTACAAATTTTTATAGATCATCCAGAAACTTATAGAATTAAGCATTAATGAAATTTAAAGAAATATTGTGATTTGAAAATTTAATGATTTCATGAATTTTTTTTAATTATAGGGAAACCGATGCTTATGAATTCATGTGATCAATTGAAAATTTGGATTAATCTTTACGTTTATTGGTGCACGGAAAAAAATTTCTTGAATTGTACCGGTTTCGATAGGAGTAATTACATTCAAGAATAGAAAATTACTTACTTTTCAAGGAATTCAGAAGCACAAAGTACATCAGTTATAAATGTTTAATAAATTGTAAATGATAAAAATGTATTGATAATCTTTGTATTTACAATAATATTTCAATGATGAGATTGGCAAAAATACACTATTAATTTTGGTCATATTTTATACATAGTTAATTTATTTTAATTCATAATATATATTTGATTGAAATAAAATGGATTTTGTTTATTTATGTCAATAAACAGGGAGTTATCACTGGTGATTCTTCATATTAAAGTAATTAGTACTATTTTTAATCATCAAAATTATATGAATGATAATGATAATTAAATTTTATTCGCTCGTAAGTTTTCATATATAAATAAATTACATTTTTAACTTAAGGAAGTTGTCTTGGAAATTGATTTTTGTTTTCCGGTGTAGATGCCAAAAGCATTCCCGTCTTCTAAATCATCGTAAAAGAAATACAGGGGTAAACGATATCATTTAAAAATTTAGATGAGTATTTTCGTGACCATGAATTAGTTTGCAGAATATAATCACTATTTTTTAATTTTCTTTTAAATTATTAATATAATTTCAAATTTCGTGGAACATATCAGGTGTTTAAAAAAATCTTTTAGTGTTATTTTTCAATAGAATATGAACTGCATATTTAATGCTTTCTACTAACCGAATTTAATTACCAATTTTAATTACCAGGTAAATAAATTTTACAAATAAAATGATTTATGAATGTTACAACCTTAACAAATAACTATGATGATTAAAATCATTATATTAAATCTTTTGAAAAAAGCAAATGCAAAAATTATTATATTCCATTATAAAACTTTATTTGAAACTTTATTTAATAAATCAAAATAATATTACTTTATTAATTACATTATGTATCTTGCATCTTAAATTTTTACTTATTTAATCTCAATTTTTATAATTTTCGCGATCATTAAATTAAAAAAATTTATGTTTGTAAACTGTGGGTAAGAAGCTTTCATTTAAGGTGGATCATCCGCTAGCTATAGTTTGTTGTTCATAAAAATTAAAAGTTAAAAGAATTCTTCAATATTTTGAAAATAATTAATTTATACCAAGAAAAAAATCCTCGTAAATTTTCAGCTAGCCTAACAACTGATTTTATTATTTACGCTCACTTAAAGTTTATCTTTTTACTACTATAAGATACAAAACATGCAAACTTTGAGTGAGCACATATAAAAAAATTAATCGTTAAGGCTACTTGAAAATTTACGGGGATTTTTTTCTTGGTATAAATTAATTATTTTCAAAATATTGAAGAATTTTTTTAACTTTTAATTTTTTAACAACAAACTAACATAGCTAGCGGATGATCCACCTTAAAAAAATTGGATGCTTGTTATTGTCTTTCTCACCTAATAACTTAGATTCGATAAGCATGCGATAGTTCATTTAAAGTATAATTGAATTCATTATCCCTTCAATTTCGTTTTGTGTTGGTGTTATGTATAGTGTATCGTATATGTCACACTTTGTTTTATTCTAATTACGTCTTTTTCAATTTCTTCAATGAATATTGGTTCTAAGATTTTTATTCATTTTTTCTTATTCTTTCAAATGTTTACTCTGACTCAACTGGATTTTCTATTAATGAACGTTGAAATAGTATATTATTAATTTGGGGTGGAAAGGCTGGATTTACGTAACGAGAGGTTGATGGCCTGAGCCGAAGGCGAGGGCTGTAACGAGTTTCGTAAAACAGCCTTTACACCAGAGGTAAATAATGATTTTTTTCGTATGAGAACCTAAAATGAGAAAAGAAGTTGCGATTTTGAGGTTAGAATGCGAAAAAAATATTTTTTGCCATTCTAACCCCAAAATCGCAACTTTGTTGCTCTTTCTTGGCTCTCATAGCAAAAAATACGGTTTGCAACTGGTATGAAAAGGCTTTTTTACGAAACTCGTTACGACCCTGCCTTTGGCTCAGGCCGTAAACTTCTCGTTTCGTAAATAAAGCCTTTTCATACCCGTTACAAAATGTACTATTTTTCACATTCAGAGCGTAAAATGAAATTTTTTATGTCTATTCTTAGAAGTTAAAATAGCTCTTTTTTACCCAAGGGCAAAAAAGTAGTTTTCAATTACAGGCGTAATTCATTTTTTTCCTGTTTTCAATAAGAAATTTACTTTTCGTGTCTTGAAGCTATACTGAATTGATAAATTGATGTATAAATAGAATGATGGATACAAAAGTCAATGAATTAATAGATGTATTCATGGGGCAATGAAATGACGGCTAAATGGTTTGATAGGCGAATTGATAAATATGGCGATGGGTCGATGGGCGAATAAATAATTATATCGATAGCTCGATGGGCGAATAAATAATTATATCGATGAGTTAATAAATGAGTATGTTGATGGGTTGCTGAATTGATGAGTTAATGGGCTGATGGGCAGATGGATGAATTTGCCCATGGGTTGATGGGACCATGGGTCGATAAGTCAATAGGTTGATGGATTCAGAGATCGATTGATTGATCGTTTGATGGACAGATTGTTCGATGGGTTGATGGTTACATGAATCGATGGGATGATGGGCCAATGGATCGATGGGTACACAAGTTATCAGATTTGATCTGTCGGTAAGCTGATGAATTAGTGGGCAATTTATTTAAGTTTATTTTTTTTAATGTCGTTATACTTTTGTTTCATTAGTGAATATATATTTAGTGAGGCTGAATTGTACGTTCTTCGTGTATGAAAAAGAATTATGTTAACCACGGAAGTAAAGGTATTTTTGCCCTCGTCTTTATTGTTACCTTCGCTTCGCTCGGGAGCCAAACTGGACTTGGACAAAAATCACCTATTTTACTCCCTTGGCTAACAATGTACTATTTACCTATTCCAATTCTAAAATTGCAAAATTTTTCGGCTCTTATGGGAAAATTACAGTTCACAAATGTTGCATGAAGACTTATAAACGAAACTCGCTACAGCCATCGACTTTCACTCAGTCTTTAATTTTCTGGTTTTGTAAATAAAGCCTTTTCAAATGCTTTAATAATTGGACTATTTTCTAACAAAGTGAGAAAAATTCTATTATCGATATAATATTATATATATATACATATATATATTTATGATATTTGTGATTTTAAGGTTTGAGTTAAAATTTATTTTTCCAGACTCGTAATAAAGTTTTGAAGTGCTGCGCAAATAGTACATTATTTACCTAGGGTGGAAAAATTACATTTACCAAACGAGAGGTTTGCAGCCTGAGCCGAAGATGAGAATATTGTAAAACAACCTTTACAATTTAAGTGAATAATGTAATTTTTTTTCATAAAATCCAAAAAGAAAGATGTTGCATTTTTGAGGATAAAATGAAAATAGTATATTGTGTAACGAGTAAGGTTTAATTGACTATTGCGCACGAGGGCAAGGTGGCGCACGAGCGTAGCGAGTAGCGCCATTGCCCGAGTGGCGCAATAGTCAACTAAACCGAACGAGATTCACATACTATTTTTTCTCATAAGTGCTGGGTGTAAGAGAGAGAGAGTGGCATGTTAGGGCGCGGAAAGGGGGGTTGGGGGCGAAGCCCCCATTAAAAAAATATTTGTTGATAAATCAAAAAAGATATTTATACAAAAATATTAATTTTTATTAGAAAAAAACATTTTTATTCATTAAATTAAACTAACAAATTTAATAAATTTATATTTTTAGTTCACCAATTTCACGTATATCCCGAATAATCACGATTTCGTTAATGTAAAAATAATACGATAATAGATACGATTTACTTTGTCAGAGGTTAAAGCGAGATAGAGTAGAAAATTCATCATATGGTCGATGTTTCTTCAAATACAGTATGAGGGCGCTGCGCTTCTATAAACCTTTGCGGTTTTACATTAATTAACGCTTTTGCGTGACACTTTACATGAACGTAATAGTCCAGTAGAATTAGACTTTTTGCATGACTTAATTAGTAACAGGCAACTGAAGTGAAAAATGGGTTCATTAGGTCAAAAGATATTAAAATTTAGAAAGACCCTCAAAATTTGGGCTGGCATATTTTTTTAAACAACGTTTTTATGTAAAAAATTGTGAAAAATTGATGTTTTTTGGATCTAGCTCTTTTCGTTTTTTAATAGGGTATATGAAATTTATAATACTTATAAGGATCTTCAAGACGAATAGTTTAAGCCCTATTACATTAAATTTCGTTAATAATTTATTTAAATAATCGCAAAAATATAGTCAAAAATCGTTAAATTTTAAATAACTTTTTTTTCCATAAAAAAAAGAGCTATCTGCTTGTAACTTTGTAAAAAGTTGCCTTCTATCACCCTTAAGTTTCCATAATTTTTTCAACAAAAAATATTAATTTGTTTATGAGATATTCAATTTGTTCACTAAAAAGAGGTAAAATGTAGGCCTCAAATGGAACCTATTGCGGTCATTTTAGAAAGAAATGACCATTGTCATTTATGCTCTTTGACACTTATATTTAGTGAAAATAAAAAGTTTGATTGACATTTTTATTATTTTCGCTGTTTAAATGGCGATCGAAAAAAAAAATTTTTTTTCTTAATTGTTTTTTAAATTTATATATGAAAAAATGAAAATATTTAAATGCAACTTTTTTATTCTTGTTGCTTAAATTTTAACGCTTATTTTAAAAAAAAACGTTATTCTATGATAATTAGGAGCTGAGATAATTTTTTTTTTTCAAAAATTCGCCATTTGTTTATTTACAAAGATTAAGGAATGAAATTTTAATGACAGATCCTTTAATACTTGAACTTTGATATAAGATCATTTCTGATATTAAAATCAGTTTTTTAAAACCTTAAAAGATTGTTTTTAAGTATGTATAGTTTCAATTCTTTTTGAAGAGGGAGGAAGGTGTCATCTTTCGCAAGTACAGAAAATTTTTTTCGATTACTTCAAATTTCTGTTATGTGAAAAATTTTCTATATCTCAGTGAAATATTAACCGATTTTGATGTTTCTTTTTTTAATCTGGGGTAGCGCGAGATAATATGAACAGTCGTTATACTTGTTTAATGATATAAATAAATTAATTTGTTATAAACAATAACAAAAATATATGCATATTTTTTTTCATTTTTATATACTTGTAATGTTTATTTTTATAATCTAATAAATAAGTTTCATTTCTTTTATGAAAAAATTAGATTATTATCTTTTTTACACGCTAATAATTAATACAAACATTGCTCTTATCATAAAAATCCTGACATTATTAAAAAAGAGCTTCTGACCTTGAATATTCAACGAATTTAACGTTTCTTTTTTTAATCTGGGGTTGTGCGAGAGAATATTAAGAACTGTTATTTTTGTTTTATGCAATAAACAAATTAATTAATTATAAATAATAAAAATATTTACTTGAAATAATATTATAAATATAATATTTTATTAAGCTTATTATTATTTTAAGTAATAAATATTACTTTTAATAAAAAATTGAATAAATAATTGAAATTAGAATAAAAATTACAATAAATTTCTTTTTCAAGTGCAGTTAATAATGTTTTGGTAAAAAGTTTTGAATAGTTAAGAAAAATATAAGTACGTATATATATATATATATATATATATATATATATATATATATATATATATATATATATATATATATATGTATATATATATCAGTAACAATTAAACGAACTTATATCTTAACAATCAAGAAGAAATAAAATATAAAATAAAATACTTACGAATTGGAAATTTGAGCGTAAAGCAGGGTTCAACGAACTCGTACAATAACACACGCACTTTAATTATACTTTTCTTTTAACGAACATAACATAGAAATACTTTACAACGAAATAGAAATACTTTTTAATTCTTTATGAAATAAATATTCATATTAGGTATAAATGATTATTAAAATAATAATAATAATAATAAAAATAAAACTATTTTAAAAGTAAAAATGCTGAAAGGCATTTAAAAATAATGTGAAGGCTTTCATGATAAGAGATATGTTTTTATTAATAATATTGTTTAAAAAAGAAAATAATTAAATTAAATTTTTAGAAAAAGATATTATGTTTCATAAAATTATTAATACAAACGTTCCATTAATGTAAAATATGAAATAAATTATTTTTTTCATATATATTGTTTATAATTAATTAATTTGTTTATTGCATAAAACAAAAATGACAGTTCTTAATATTCTCTCGCACAACCCCAGATTAAAAAAAGAAACGTTAAATTCGTTGAATATTCAAGGTCAGAAGCTCTTTTTAATAATGTCAGGATTTTTATGATAAGAGCAATGTTTGTATTAATTATTAGCGTGTAAAAAAGATAATAATCTAATTTTTTCATAAAAGAAATGAAACTTATTTATTAGATTATAAAAATAAACATTACAAGTATATAAAAATGAAAAAAAATATGCATATATTTTTTGTTATTGTTTATAACAAATTAATTTATTTATATCATTAAACAAGTATAACGACTGTTCATATTATCTCGCGCTACCCCAGATTAAAAAAAGAAACATCAAAATCGGTTAATATTTCACTGAGATATAGAAAATTTTTCACATAACAGAAATTTGAAGTAATCGAAAAATTTTTTCTGTACTTGCGAAAGATGACGCCTTCCTCCCCTCTTCAAAAAGAATTGAAACTATACATACTTAAAAACAATCTTTTAAGGTTTTAAAAAACTGATTTTAATATCAGAAATGATCTTATATCAAAGTTCAAGTATTAAAGGATCTGTCATTAAAATTTCATTCCTTAATCTTTGTAAATAAACAAATGGCGAATTTTTGAAAAAAAAAATTATCTCAGCTCCTAATTATCATAGAATAACGTTTTTTTTAAAATAAGCGTTAAAATTTAAGCAACAAGAATAAAAAAGTTGCATTTAAATATTTTCATTTTTTCATATATAAATTTAAAAAACAATTAAGAAAAAAATTTTTTTTTTTTCGATCGCCATTTAAACAGCGAAAATAATAAAAATGTCAATCAAACTTTTTATTTTCACTAAATATAAGTGTCAAAGAGCATAAATGACAATGGTCATTTCTTTCTAAAATGACCGCAATAGGTTCCATTTGAGGCCTACATTTTACCTCTTTTTAGTGAACAAATTGAATATCTCATAAACAAATTAATATTTTTTGTTGAAAAAATTATGGAAACTTAAGGGTGATAGAAGGCAACTTTTTACAAAGTTACAAGCAGATAGCTCTTTTTTTTATGGAAAAAAAAGTTATTTAAAATTTAACGATTTTTGACTATATTTTTGCGATTATTTAAATAAATTATTAACGAAATTTAATGTAATAGGGCTTAAACTATTCGTCTTGAAGATCCTTATAAGTATTATAAATTTCATATACCCTATTAAAAAACGAAAAGAGCTAGATCCAAAAAACATCAATTTTTCACAATTTTTTACATAAAAACGTTGTTTAAAAAAATATGCCAGCCCAAATTTTGAGGGTCTTTCTAAATTTTAATATCTTTTGACCTAATGAACCCATTTTTCACTTCAGTTGCCTGTTACTAATTAAGTCAAATTTTAAGGTTTTTCGAGCTAATTCTACTGGACTATAAATACTTTATACTTCCATTCAGTCAAAAAAAAAATCTTCATCAATGACTATTCCATCCTCTTCTAGGACCAAAGAATAGCCATTAATATTTAATTTTTTGCTGGCTGCAGAAATCACATCCAAAATCAAATTTGGAGGGTTTTTTTTGACAATGACAGCACATCGCTGTGCACGGTCCTGTGTGCAAATTTTTGTAAGCAGCATCTAATTAAACAAAAAAACAATGAATTATTTTAAAAACTTGTACAGCATGTATTTTTTTAGAAATAGTTGAAAATAAGCAAGAAAAACATTAACAAATGAACAAATTTCAATGTATACATTTGTATGCATGTATGCATGTATGGATATATGCATGTATGTACGAAACGTGCATTGTATAATGTGATGTGTGAAAAAGCATATGCGTGCGTGCGTTAGAAAATATCATGATTGAATTAATAAAATTTAGCATATGTACGTTTAAAAAACGTGCATCAAGCATTAAATATATTTTGTGCATTATAATTTTTCATTCACCATGTTCACATTATGCAAATTATCATTCTTTCATAAAATTTATTTTTTCACACTCAGGGCGTAAAATTCAATTTTTGATGTCTATTCTTAAGGGCTAAAATAGCTCTTTTTTACCCTAGGGCAAAAAAGTAATTTTCTCACAAGCGTGATTGATTTTTTCCCTATTTCCAATAAGAAATTTACTTTTTATAACGGCATGTGAAAATTTAGCATGTGCAAAATGAATTCAGCGAGCGTAAAATAAATGTAGTGATTATTAGTACGAGTATTCAATTCTGCGAGCAAGTCGAATAAATTACTCGACACAACAAGTTTGTGTCCAGTATTAACTCGAATTTGCCGAGTTACTTGAAAAAATATGAACTACTCGATTACTCGAAAAAAATAAGAATTATTCGAATAACTCAAGTTACTAGAAAATATAATTACTTTTTTTATTAATATTTTCTGTAGTAACGAGTTTTTCGTGTAATTCGATTTATTTGAATAGTCAATATATTTTCATGGAATTTCAGTTAAATTGTTTATGTAAAATGTGTTTTTTTTTTTATAAAGAATCATTATTTTCCTTTACGGAAGCGGGGGGGGGCTTTGTCCCCCATAAAGGTTCTTTGCCACATTTTTATTTTGATTTTATAGTACTGTTGCGTTATGTATTATTAATGAATTTATATTCAATGTGGCTGAACTGAACGCCCTTCGTGTATGAAAAAGTAATATGTTATCCACGGAAGTAAAGGTATTTTTGTCCTCGTCTTTATTGTCATCCTCGCTTTGCTCGGGCGCCAATTTCGACTCGGGCAAAAATGACCTATTTTACTCCCTTGGTTAACAATGTACTATTAATACTGTATAATACGAGTAATTGAAAAGCAAAATAATTACTATGACCAATGATTTTACAGATTATAATTTGTTTATAATTATTTTGCTGTTAAATTTTAACCAAAATTTTTGTTATAATAAAAACAATCACCAATCACAAAAACTTTAAAATAAAATCACACATGAATTGATGCTTGAGTCAATTAATACTCACTATTTTCTAATCAAGTGGATCGTATGGCAGGTACTTCATCAAGTAAATAGAAGAATATTTCAAGGAATATTTTGGTAAAGGATCAGGTGATAAAAGATACGAATATGGAAATATACTAAGCAATCTTGATCTACCTTTTAAACTCTTGTACTCTACTTTTTCATAAATGCCTCATCTGATTACTCCACCCAAGAAAATATATATAATTAAATGTATCATTAATTAATATATATTTAATGTTCCAAATGATAAAATTACCAAAGTTATTTTTACCCAC
This sequence comes from Anastatus disparis, assembly GCA_017163975.1. Classification (NCBI taxonomy): domain Eukaryota; kingdom Metazoa; phylum Arthropoda; class Insecta; order Hymenoptera; family Eupelmidae; genus Anastatus; species Anastatus disparis. The sequence goes on from JAFFSR010000381.1 coordinate 4,178,727, forward strand.
ACATATGCTCATATTTTCTGAATATTTGACATTACAAAAATTAACATTTTTTGCTACATATGATATTGAGACTGGATTACTTGTAACATAATCGTTTATTAAGGAGGAAATTTCCGTTTCATATTCACTTGATACATTTAATTTCGCACCATTTGTTTCAACCTTGATTTTATACTGTCCTTGAAGTAAGGCTTGCAATAACTCATATTTTTCAGCCAAGGTCATATGTACATTTTTAAAGTTTTTTAAACTTTCAGCAATGCTTTTGAAGTAACTATGTTTTGATTTAAACCTGAGTGTTCATAGGTGTTTCAATGGTCCAAATACATAATACAATCCTGCATAATGCATGACGAATTCATGTTTTGGTCCAAGTGAGACTTTGAAACATGTGATCCTTAAATATACTGTAACGTTTGGCCTTTTTGCTTTGATTAGATCTTGATATCGTAGGCGTCAGACTTTTGGAGGGCGCTGCAGGTGTTGATTCTCGGAGGCCAAAGTTCAATCTTACATACTAAACTAACCTAACCTTATTAAACTAATAAAATTAATAATAAGAATGATAAAGAAACAAATTAAAATAAATTAATCTCCATTAAATATTTAAAAAGAAAAATGATTAAGAAAAGAAATAATATTAATTAAAAGAATTAATAAATAAATGATACAAAGCTAACCTATCCTTATGTGCTAAGTGATAATGTTCGTGAGAGGAAGCAGGATGGGTACTGCGGACTGGTGATTAAGTTTAAACACGATAAATTTGGGTTTAGACTTAAACTATCTTTTCTTTTATATTTATTAATAAAAAAATAAAAAGAATAACAAAAATAATTACAACGCCGATTCAATAATACTTAATAACAAAAACAAAAATTATAATTGTGTGTAATAATGTTTCGCACGTTGAAAGGGAAAAGAAAAATCTTTAGTTTTCTTCTTAACTGCTAGGTGGCGCTATCTCGTATTTATCGGCTGTAACAAATAAAAACAGAAAAAAATACAAAGGTTAATTATTTAACAAAATAAATTCGGCGGGTAAATTCGCGACCTACTTTATCGACGGAGTTCGGCGCGGTCGGTAAAAGAGCCAGGTAAGATAATACAGGAAAACTAGGATGGTAACCCTCTAAACCATGAGTGGAGAAGAGGGGGGAGACTTTTGATCGAAGACCAATGGAGGAATCCACCCCGACCAGCGATGGTGGAGGTAGTAACTAGGAGTCAGTGTCGGGCAATCCCACCCTTACACTGACGGATAGATAGGAGACTATGTCGGGCAATCCCACCCTTACATAGCTTAAGACGGGAGTATAGGTAAGGATAACTCCCACTGTGCCGAGCAATCCCACTCTTACACAGAGGAAGGGGAGAGAGTCTGATGCTGGCTCGGCGGCTCGCTTATATATGCTACAGGGCTCGCTATTCCCATTGCGGGAGTAGCGCCTCGTAGTGGCTGAGCGCAGGTACTGCGTCTAGCGCGATTTTCCCCTCGCTTGGGAGTGAAGCTTGCGAACGAACCTAAACTAAACTAACAGGTTAAGTAACCTCGATGATTTCAATGCGACCATGCACCGTCGATATTATTTAACATCGATGAAGCGCGCCATCTAACTGATTTAACCTAAAAATCTCGAGTTCAGTTTACGTGAAATCACGCAAAGCACCTTAAAGTGGCGCTGTTGAACGAAGTTAAATAACCTCGACGGTGCATGGTCGCATTGAAATCGTCGACCAACGACGTGATTTTCCGAAATTTTTTTTGACAGTGTAACTGAACAGTATTATTTTTAGTAAAAAATTTACTGTTTTTTAAAATACTTCCATCTTTAACATCAAATAATCCTTCTAAATTAGTACTTTTACGTGGATTCATACAAAATGGTCTAACATTATCATCTATTTAGCCAAGTTGTGATAATTTCTAATATAGGTACATAACTAACATGATATTGAGTTTCATTACTAAAATCATCTAAAATTGCTTTATTAATAGGTTCAATAAAATGCAATTTTTTCTTATAAAAATTTTTTCTTGTAAAAGTACTTCTTAAATGACCAACTATTGGATCATGTGAATTTATGAAAATCTTGAAATTGTCATCAAATATTTTATTTACAGTACCGGGCAATAATTCTGAGCAGGTTATCAAATTTTTGCTCCGACTTTGAAAAAGCGTATCTTCTTCAATTTTGATCCTAGAAAAAATTTAAAAAAAGCATTTTAAAGTATTCTTTAAATGCTTTTTTTTAGCTTACTTACATTTTTTTAACGATATTTAAAAAAAAAATAATCGCTTTGGCAATTTTGAAATTTTTTTCATTTTTGCATTTTTCTTCAATCAGCTATAGTTTTTTTAAATAATTGAGCTAGAAAAAATTTGAAAAAAGATTTGGAAAGGGCTCTAAAAATGCTATTTGCAGCTATTTTTACAAAAATTATTTAATTATTTTTTGTCAAGTTTTAAGCATATAAAGTTATCGATCTAATACTTTTGCAGTTGTAAAAAACACTTGAATAGCAAGTAGAAAATAATCGCTGGTGAAGTAGTGATTTAATTTTAGTAGGAAATTATAACTATTCATTATTAATAATAAAACATAATAAAGTATGAAACAACAAAAAGATTTATTTTGCAAAAATTATATCATAGAAATCAAAAGTTTTGCACCAGCGATTATTTTCTACTTGCTATTCAAGTGTTTTTTACAACTGCAAAAGTATTAGATCGATAACTTTATATGCTTAAAACTTGACAAAAATAAATAAAAAATGTTTGTAAAAATAGCTGCAAATAGCATTTTTAGAGCCCTTTCCAAATCTTTTTTCAAATTTTTTCTAGCTCAATTATTTAAAAAAACTATAGCTGATTGAAGAAAAATGTAAAAATGAAAAAAATTTCAAAATTGCCAAAGCGATTATTTTTTTTTTAAATATCGTTAAAAAAATGTAAGTAAGCTAAAAAAAGCATTTAAAGAATACTTTAAAATGCTTTTTTTAAATTTTTTCTAGGATCAAAATTGAAGAAGATACGCTTTTTCAACGTCGGAGCAAAAATTTGATAACCTGCTCAGAATTATTGCCCGGTACTGTACATTGTCTTTATCTTCAATATTTAAACAGGCAAGTGATTCAGTAAATTGTGTTCTGCATAAATTAAATGCAGAATACATTCCGCTTATGACACCTTGAAGAACTGGCTCCGTAACAAAATGTTTAACAGATAATTTTAAATATATTTTTGCTAAATTTATAATAGCATCTGAACATTCAGATTTTTTATTATTTTTACGTACATAATCCTGAACTCCCCAATACAATGAATTGACTATGAATACATTTGCTATTTCTTCAATTGTTTCACAATCATGATTATAGTTTGATATACTTTTAGTGAAATAGTTTGATTGTGCAAGAGATACAGATTCATTATGTGATATATTTTTATGATTCGATATTCTAATTTCAGAAGGAGAATGAATATATTTAACATAATTTGATGTCAAATCTATACTATTTACTAAACATTTAGTAAATATTACATCTTTCTGATGGAGGTTAGTATCTATATTACTTTCATTACTTAATTTCATTATTTTAGGTGGACTAAGATATTTAAGACTTGAATCGTCCATGTTGTATGTGTGTGAAACATAACATCGTTTTAAATAATTGAAAATGGTTTGTTTAGAATTCACAGATATTGGAATTTCGAATTTTTTATCTTTTTTAATTTTTGAAGACGAAATTGATTTAGGAAAAATGGAATAAGATCTATGAAAATGTTTTAAATGTTTTTTGAAACTTGAATAATTTTTGAGAATACTAGTACAACCAAAATGCATACACAATATGTTATTTTCATGAAATTTTTTATGATAATTATAAGAATAAAGGTTTGAAAATACTAAATTGCAATTATTGCACGAATACATTTTTAGGACAGGAAAAAGGGGAATCTACTATGATGAAGTATTGTGCCACTTGTGCAGACCAAAGCTGATGTATACTTGTGCTGCAAAATTTATACAATTATTTTTCCAATCACTTATTAACGCATTGTAATTATTGAAAATTTTAATATTTTGTAAAGAAAACAAAAAAAATATTGTTTACAAGAAATTTCATTTAAATTTACTATTTTAAAAACATTCACTTAAATCCTAGTAAATTTGAGGTATCAAACGCATAGAACCACAAATTTAACAAAAGTATATTTTGACAATTAGTTTTGTAATATTTAGTATAGAAAATTTTTTTAGAAAATTTAGAAAAAAAGATTTAATTTTGAGATTTTAATTTTAAAAAGTTAAGAAAAAAATGTAAAAGAAAAAATATTAAAAAATTTCAAATAGGTTTCATTTGAAGAAAGTCAAAAGAAACAAATTAATTCAAATACTCACCAGATATCACAATCCCATTCGTCACTTGAAGTTACGACTCGAACTGTATCTGGCAAACTCTCTTCGCTTTCAACTTTCTCAAAAATAATATTGGAAATTTTCTCCAGGGCACTTTTAAAAAAATTAAAATTTCTATTGATGTTTAATCTCAGAATGTAAAGATCAATTTTCTTTTCAAATTTCACAATCAAAGTGTCAATATTCTGTACTACTTTATAAGTTTTTACAATTATTTCCTGGATATGTTGTAATTCTTCTAAATCGAGGGTTAAACTTATTCCACAATCCAGTCGATGAATTAGAATTTTTAGACGAACATTTTCATTTTTTTAAATTTCTATTAAATCATTCACTAGTTTGCATCTGAAAAAAATTGAAAATTGCTTCATATAATTAAGATAATACATATAATATATGCATTATATACAATTATTTATAATAAACATTAATACATTTGAATATTTTTTTATAAATGTATTTTATATAAAGAAAAGATAAGAAGACACATTCTCACCTAATTTTAAAACTGTTTTAACAAAAAATATTTGTTGAATCTTTACTTTGAAAACATATATTTAATACTAACTTAATATTTCGTGATTACTAAATAATTAATCTTAAAATATATATTATACCTTATGAAAAATAATTACGTTGAACAGAAAAAAGAGGATAACCTTGCCGCATGCTGGATTATGTCTTTATCGGCGGAATTGTTCGCGGAAGTCATGTATTTTTACCGCAGAGTTGTGTTAGTACTGACGGTAACATTACACTGTTTAACATGGGGAAAATACCACTGTCATAATAGGACCTACTCTCAGCGATGTAAAGTTACATAAAAATGTAACTTCACATCGATAAAGCATGTAATTATTTACAGGAAACTGGTAGAGTTGCCACAAAATTTTTTACAGTGTGTATAGTATAGTTGTGTGTCGTTGATGATACCGATTGTACTAGACATTGAATCTGACTTTCACCTTCCACCGCAAGTGTTCTTCCGGAGTGGATTTCCAATTGGAATCTACTTTGATCTGTATTATATGTATTATGAATTCCAATTTCTTGAATAGCTTTCTTCACATTGGTAACAAATCTAAGAGCTTGTTTCTCTAGTTCTGCACTACTTTCAAAAGTTTTTCGGGTAACGAATTTGTTAATTTTTCTTGATACAATTCTGTGAGCAATTTTAAATCTTGATAACCAGTGGTTTGAATCTTTGAACCTAAAATCTTCAAACTCTAGATCCTTTTTTGCGTGTAATGCCCAACGACGCAAATCTTGATCATGCACAATAAAACCAGCGTCAACAGCAGATTTAAAATTTTGTAATACATAATCACAAATTTGGGCCATTTTTTCTTTGCATGTACCACCTTGGTTGACTGTGTGAGCCCAACGCCGAAGCTGACTGACAGAAGATACCTTTTTGAATTTACTTTTCACACTCTCAAGACTCAAATTTTTTCTTTTCCCACTCCGCCAATAATTCACTGCTCTTTCTTTATAATCAAAAGATAAATCTTCTCTATCTTCTTTACACTGATTTGTTGGAAATTCTACAGGAGGAGGAAAATGATGCATTATATCGTCCTCTTTAATTTGTGCATCAGGATCCTTGTATTCCTCCTGGTAATCTAATAACGTTTCTTCTGAAATTATTTCTACATCGTGAAATTCGTCCATCGAATCTATTAAAATATTTTTTTCTCATACCCCGGCTAAAAACACGTCATTAATGGTCGAACGCAAGCAGTAAAAATTTATGCTTTCAGGCCGGCATGCTCCGACTTATTCTCGAGTCTCTTTCGTGCGTTTTAAGAGTGGGGAGTATACGCTTATCCTTTTCTGTTTACGGTTATAAGCATCAACTCTCTCTCTCTTTCTTTCTTTCATGTATATTGTAGCCTATTCTTTTGAAAACATTAGCTACAACATTTGCTCTCTCCCTCTCTCTCTTCCTCTTATATGTATTACATAAGTCTATCCGGTTCTATTCATCGGTTACAAACATCGACTCTCTCATATGTATCATAGAAAAGTTTGTAAATAATACTTTTTGTTATAAAAAGTTAGAATTTGTGATGCGATTGATTGTATAATTTTATTTTTTATTTTTTAGAATTTGTTTTATTTTTATGAATTATAATCTATAGTGTGTTATCATAAGAGTATAATAAGAGCGTATTATAATGATATATTGATGGTTTATTTTATGAATTATCATCAGTGATGTGATTGATTATGTAATTCAATTTTTTATTTTTTAGAATTATATTTGTTTTATTTTTATGAATTATAATCTATAGTGTGTTATAATAAGAGTATATATAAGAGCGTATTATAATGATATATTGATGGTTTATTTAATGAATCATCATCAGTGAGAGAGTAGCAGAAAAAGAGGAAACATATTCGACCGAGAGTAGCAGATGATTTTCCGCGTTGGTTTTTCATTAATGATGAATTATCAATAAGTCTAAGTTGTACGTGTTTTTAGCCCGGTATGAGAAAAAATCGTATATGCCACTTGGGATAAAAAAACGACACTGTAGGCCGGCATTTTAGCTCTCTCGGCTTCGCCTCGAGAGCTAAATCCATGCCGGCCTAGAATGCCGCATTTTTACCCCACGTAGCATAATATACTATTTATGTTTTCCGCTAACTGATTTTCTTGATAAGTAGTTAGGCTATTATTCGGTAATTCCAATGTTTGAAAGTATGCCAGTAATAAATTGATTACGTTTAAAGGATTGACTCTTATCGTGAACACTGCAATTAAATTAATTACTTTTGTGAATAGACTGTGTTAATGGAATGAAAAATAAATATTCGAAATTTCTTACCTTTTCGATAAAACAGAAATTAAGAATAAATGATTTTATGAATTTAAATTTAAAAATATTGAAGAAATTATTTAACTCCCCGAATCACGTCCGTCCAGTAAAGACATGGAATTCAAACTGATATCTTATGTTTACAAAAACTTGTACGATATATATAGGACAGATAACACATTTCATTTGATAGTATTTTTATCTTGTTTTCTTAATTGTAAGTATTTTCAACTCTCACTCTCAACGTATGGATAAAATTAAAGAATTTAATAACATCATTCATTTGGTTCAGTTTTGATATTTATTTTCCATATGTTAAATTAAATTTGATAATTGAAAGATCTTATTCTTTTGTACACAAACGTTTTATCGCACTATAATATTCTACATTATTACTAAACAAACGAATGTTATTTCCTTCATTATTATTCAATTATTATTATAATTATTCAAAATTTAATATTTGACCACTCGCGTTTGAAAAAGTTAAAATAATATTATAATAATAATTAAATTATTCACTTTTTTCTAACATTTTTAGTATAATGACGGCCGTCGAGTACTGAAAATTAGAAAATTGATTTAAAACCTTCGCATTATCTACTCATTAGATACTAATTTTTATTAATAAGAGTAATTTTGCCCTCTCAAATTATTTTTTATTGATAATTCAGAAATTGAAGGATTCTATTTTTCTATTTTCTTTCAAAACATAAATATCTGTTCAAAACTAAACTATTTTTCCACTGCAAAAATTCAATGCAATTTTTCAATTTTTCACCAATCAAAAATAGGGGTTGTAACCACCAAAAGTCAAATTCACCAGAATTTGTTATACTTTCTATAAGAAATATTACCCACTTTTACTAAAGAATATTAGGAAAAAAGCTAGTTAAAAAAACTTGTTTTTGGGGGTGAACTTTGAGGGTAGATTTCACCCTTTAAATGTGTGATTGAATATTTTTATTATAATAATATCTATAAAGCAGTAAAAATTAAAAAATTCGCTTTTAAATGATTTTAATATCGAAAGTACTCATTTTCATTAATAGGGGTGGTTTTACCCTCTAAAAATATTTTTTATTAAAAATGCTGGAAAACATAAACTTATTTTTTCTATTTTCTTTATAAATATAAAAATTTGGTTATAATTACTCTATTTTAAAAGTTTTTACTGCAGAAATGGATATCAATTTTTCAATTTTTCGTGTATTAAAAATAGGGGTTGCAACCTCCAAAAGTCAAACACAGCAGAGTTTGTTTTACATTTTATAAAGATTATTACCCACTTGGTTTTACTAAAAAATATTGACTAGAAGAAAAGTTATTTGAAAAAAAAATTTTTTTGGGGGTGAACTTTGGGGGTGGATTTTACCCCTTAAATATGTTTTTCCGCCGATAAAAAAAATACCAATCTCTTGCTTTTTTAATGTACTACAGCATATACAAGAATTATGAAAATCGGTGAGTTCGGGTTGGGGTACCTTCCTTGTAAGTACAAATCCAAAGTCAAGTTTTAATGGTTTAAGAACTTTAAATGGATTCCACAATATGACGGATCTATACTGAAAGTTATATACATAATTTTTTGGGATCACGAAACTTCACGTATACTATTTTTAGACCGAATTCCATCAAAAATACTGTATATAGTCCGCCATATTGGAGCAGACATTTTAAATATCTAAAACCATTAAAACTTGACTTCCAATTTGTACTTAGGAAGTTGGAATACCCGTGGAAAAAAGTTAGTCGAAATGATCAAAAATACAATATTTATCTGCCATATTGGATTCGCTATTTTGAATTTATAAAACTTATACAGCCTCAATCGATTTTCATAAGCAGCAATCCCAAAAACTACCGTATATTATTTTTAGATATAATTCTATCAAAAATAGTGTATATAGTTCACCATATTAGAGCAGCCATTTTTAATTTGAAAATTTCAAATTAATTAAATTTGGTCTATCTTATGATTAGTTTCACCATGTAGTTAAATTATACTATGTTGGTAAAATTATACCGACTGCTTTTATCAGTTGCTTGTACCATATGGTAATACCAACCGGTAATTTTCAATAGGGTTCTGTTGTAGCCTATACTTGAATTCTAGACACGTGCCAACAACCTATCATTAATTGAAAGTTTTGGAAAAAAATTCATTAATAGTACATTTTTATTTAAATTGTTGCACCGTAGCATGTATAAAACATTCAAAAGTTCCAAAACTTCTTTTATTTTGTTTCGAAAAATTTGGCATGCAAATCTAAGCTCTTCATGTTTGTTGCGGCTTTTGGGTGTTAAAAGGCGCCCGTCATCATGTGTATTATTGAACAGACCAGAATTAGGTGCCTTATGGTGTCCAGATTTACGTTTCATTATATTTAACATTGTCCAGTTTTAACTCCCTAATACCCTAAAATTGAAACCTTATAACTTTTTAATTACTATAGATATTGACTTCATTTTTATCGGAAAATAAAATGCATATAGTCCACAAAAGAGTTGAGATATGATTTTATCAAAATAAAAAAAAATTATAACCAAAATAGGGTTATAATTGGTTGATGCTAAAACCAGTCCCAAATTACCCTACTTTACCTTAATCAGTAGAAACAATATTTATTGAGAACAGCATTTTGAGCTTTTTATATGATATTTACATAGATAATTATATCATTATAGTTACATGCAGGTCACAACAAAATTAAAGGTTTTTAAGTAAAACAAGTTATTTCATCAGAGATTTCTTACATTTTTAAATAAGTGGAAACATATGAGTAATCTATATTTTCATAATTGCATCAACGAATATGGACGCATATAGAAGCGCATTTGAAATAGGTCAAGGGTAATGAGAAAATGTAGCTTGTTCCCTATTTCGAGATGGCGCTGTAAAAAATTACAATTCATATGTGTGTGTGTCATAGTAGGACTAATTTTGCCTAATACCCATAAAGCTTGCTGAATGGGTAAGGACATCGCTTACGTCCTAATTCGCTTTTTAACTATGTTCAAATGCTTCTAAGGTATATGTGGGCATTGCTGTGCCTGCTCCAATAACTGTCCAACGTTAAATCATAGAAACTTAGTAATCGGGGGACAGTAATAGATGTATGTAGTTCTTATGGAATCAGACGGTGAGACAGTAATTCACGCATTAAACAAGCGTTACAAATTCAAAGAATAAAATTAATCATAAATATATTATAGCTTGTTTGTAAATATTTTATATAGAGTAGCTTTCATTAAAAGAAAGTCAATTCATTTGAAAAATTGATATATTTAATGCTTTGAAATTTGTCTTCGATAAAAAAGTTAGTAATAGCCACATTTACCCTATTCGACCCCGGTGACATATACGTACCGGGATACGTAAAGCTTATGAATCCATTGAGTCTAAACAGTTTAGCTCCGCCGTACAACACAAGCGCGTCTATCCCAACAAGCAAACGGTGTCAAAGAGAGAATTAAAAAAGAATTCTTTATGTATACTTTCGTAAACGAAAGTATCAATAAAGAGTTCTTAATGATTGCTTTGTTTATTCGCGAATGTCCGACCACTTTAGTTTTTAAAGTATTCACAAAGTATTCTTAAACAATTCTTTTGATTAAATCACATTCTCAAAATACTTTTTTTAATCATCAAATTATAAATAATCCTTCTATTTTACATGATTATGAAAAACAAAAAATGTTATAATTGATTAAAAATAAGCTATTAAATTAAAAAAAAAAAAAAAAAATTATTTGTTCGAGATTCGAACCACGGTTCTTGAGGATGTCAAACAAAATAAAAAAAACTGTTGCCCATGACTTAGCCTACTTGGCTACCAACTCATCTGTTAATAACTTCTCGAAACTTGTACATGTTCATTGGTATAAGCATAAGAAATGTTAGTAATTTGTTAATTAATTATTCATGGTTAGTAATATTAGCCAAACTACATTTTTATTTGAATAATTTAAGTAAAAATTTATTAAATATTTAAGAGATACCTTAATTTAATAAAAGAAATTTTTTGTGAAGTCATGGTTAATTTAATTTAAATTGAAGAATGTTTAGATTTAGATATTTGTTTAAATTCTCAAAATGAGAATTTATTTAAAACACACTTAAAATATTTATATATTTTGTTTCATAAAATGTTAACAATTTTTTTGTTTAAAATAGATAAAAAATATTTAAATTATTAAATGATTAATTAAATTGAATTTTTACAATTTATAAAATTATCAGGGATTTCAAGTTTTCAATTTTGAATTTCATGAAAATCAAAATTAAAAATGATTTTAAAACAATCTGAAAAGCGATAAAATATCTATTACATCTTTCGATTTTTGAAAGTGACTAAGTTACTAGGAAATCAGTGTTTCAAAAGTAAACTTTTTGACTACTTTATGAATACTTTGGATTATGATTACTTTTTCAAAAAAGAATTCTTTATGAATACTTTCTTAACCCTTTTAAAATATTCATAAAGATACGTTGAAGAGTTATTTTTTATTTAAATTTTGTGGAAGAATACTTTGTGAATATTTTATGAATACTTTATTAATATATTTTATTAACTTCAGAGCGGACATTCATGAATTCTTAAAGAATTCTTTTTTCCAGATGTGTGCTTATTGGGATGTTAACAGTAAAGTTTGACATTTTCTTAACTGTTAAAAAAAAATTATTATTTTTGTTAGTTCATCATTCGTCCTATCGCTACATAAAAACATGTATATAACTTGGGCGTACGAAAAATGAATATAGGCGAAGCTAATGTTTGCCGCTTGGCGCGCTCTCGACTGTCTAATGCTCAAGCGACAAACAATAGTCGAGACAATACCATGTATATCCTTCTTATAATCAAGTTACGTATATAACTATTATGTCCTCGTAAACCGTATTTGCTTTAAAAGGAATTCACGTATCTCCGTCCTTTTCTAATCAAAGAATTAGTTTTTTACAAACTAATAACTTTATCATCACACATACGAACATACACTAAAACACATACACATACACGCGCGCGCGCACATATGGATATTGAAATTCTTATATATCTATATATACATTTATGTTATAGTATGTCGTATTCGGTAGAATACCCATGGAGCTAGCTAAATGGGTATTGGAGTGTCATACCGCCCTGCTCGTAACTAAAGTATATTCAGTTAACAATACACTATACAATGGAGTATACAACTTTAAAATACTCTATAGTATAGAATATTATTGCATACGTCACACTATATTCAAGTGTATTGGCAAATATTCTACAGTCTTGTTGAACAACGTTCGGAGCAAAACACTAAAATATGTTTTTAGAAGGGTAGTAGAGTCAGCGCGCTGCTACAAGTAGGCAAACCTTCTCTGCTCTGCTATAGTAAGACAAAGACAGATAAAGAAGAGCGCAGTTAAAAGTAAATAAACAAGTTAAACTCTAAAGAGCTATAGTTCTCCGTCGGCGTCGTTCGATCGTTTCCGTAATTCGTTGTCGACTCTCTCTCTCTGTCGCATAGGCAGAAGTATACCGGCACCGCTCAGTTCTTTGATCGCATGAGAATTCTTCAAATAAATAGTCTGAAAATTTATATTTTATCATAATGTTTTTTATTTGTATTTAATCTTTTTCTAGCCCCTCATACGACCTACGATAACATAAAATTATCTACCCAACTTGGGCTAACGAAGGATACATATGACCTCGACTAATGTTTTATAGCTTGAACAGCAGTCAGTCTCGGGCTAAAGCCCTCGACCGACTACTGCTCAAGCAAAAAACATTAGTCTCGCTCATATAAATCCTTCGTACGCCTTAGTTGGGTATATAACTAATACGCGTATGTTATAGTGTCCTCAAAATTATGGTTCCCTTCTTTAAGAGGGGGTCGTAACCATTCGCCGCTCTATACAGGGTGGCGCTGCGGTCAGATGAGAGAAATATAGAAAATATTTTTTATTCATCGATTTATAATTTATCGAGACAATAATATACTTCTAACGTTGTCAAAGGCACTAGCCATATATATGTAGAATTATTATTGATGCTAATATTGTTTGAAAAGTCTAAAATATTATCATAAAATGAAAAATGCGGCGCGTGGTAGAACCGATGTAAACATATGGGTATGTTTCCGAAGTGCGACAGAGAAAGTAATAGTAAAGAACGAAGTATACACATGCTCACGCCGGCTCTACTTCGAACTGCATTTTTCGTTTTATAACAATAGCTTAGACTTTTCAAACAAGATTATCATCAATAATTATTCTACATATATATGGCTAGTGTCTTTGACAACGTTAGAAGTATATTATTGTCTCGATAAATTATAAATTGCTGAATAAAAAATATTTTATATTTTTCTCTCACCTGACCGCAGCGCCGCCAAGCGACAAATGGTTCCTACCTCCTCTTAACACAGAATGTTAGTTTCTATATGCATCTTTATACATTGATTATATAACGTGAAAAACTTAAAGTTATCAGAAAAATTATACAGTAATAATAAGCAAATAAAATTTCAGAGACAATTAATTTTATTATTGTTCTTTGCCTATAGGTTGATCTTATTAACTATGAAGTCGAATCAGAGAATGCAGATGAAAACACATTAATGCCAGAGGGTATGAATACAATATTCAAAGATATCTTTGATGATGCTGATTTATTAGAAAAAAATTCATCTTCTAAACCAAAAACTATTCAAGAATTTCTTGATTCTGATGGTTTTTTTGACAAAATTGATGTCCCAGTAGCCAGAAGCAGAGCCGAAATTATGCTAATGATTCTTAAATATTGTTTATCGAACACTTTGTCTATTACAGCGATGGCGAATTTGTTTCGACTTCAAAACAATATATTTATTGAACTGATATTCCCAGATTCTCGTTATCTAGTAGATCAATTATTGAATACAAAAGATAATATTGAATTTCATGCGGTTTGTCATAATTGTACAGCTTACGTGGGTAAGTTTGGCGAAATTGATGGGATTGAAAATTGTAATATTTGTGAGTTGCCTTTAGATCTGTCAAATACAAGCAACACAAGTTATTTTGTAATTATAAATCCTTCTAAACAAATATCTAAATTGCTAGAAGTTTATGGAAAGGAATATGATTATATCATTAAAGAGCGACCTAACAATTTGGGAAAAATTAGTGATATATTTGACGGAGAAGAGTATACAAAATTTGTTGATTCCTTGACAGAGAATGAAAAAAGTAATTATGCCAGTGGTATTTTAAATACAGATGGGGCCCCAAAATTTAAATCTTCTCCATATTCTGCTTGGCCCATTTATCTCATGTTAAACGAGATACCTATTCAAGATCGTATGAACAACTTGGTTACTTGTGGGTTATGGTTTTATAAGAGAAAGCCGGAGATGCGCATATTTTTGCATGAATTTGTGGAGGTCGCTAAGAAATTATCAACAGATGGAATTAAATGTACCATAAATAATGAGCCACGTAAAATAAAGTTTTTTCTTCCAGTATGTGTCGTTGACTCTGTAGCTCGAGCTCCAATTCAAGGATTGAAACAATTCAACAGAAAGGAGAGTTGTAATTGGTGTCTCCATCCTGGAAAATAGGCAGAGGGAAGCATGAGATATCCATGGCTGAAGTCTAAACCAAAACTTCAAAAACACGAAGATATGGTCAGAGCGATGTTTAAGGCAACAGAAAAAACCCCGGAGATGTTGAATGTCGAAATTTAATGTTGTATCAGGCATTACACCGGATTACATGCACTGTTGCCTAGAAGGAGTTGGACGACAATTTACGGATATTTTTGTTTCGTATATGGATGCAAATGTATTGGAAGAAATTGATTCTATTCTGAAAAGAATAACCTTACCGAATCAAGTTACACGCTTAAGTCGAGCTCTGAGTGACAGAAACAATTGGAAAGCTAGAGATTGGGAAAATTTTATTCTTTTCTTAAGTGTTCCTATATTTTCTATATAGTTACCAAAAAAATTTTTTAAACACTGGCTTCTTTTTGTAGAAGCATTATATATTTTACTTAAGGAGATGTAAAACGGACACTACACCAGTACTTATAGGTATTAACTTCCTTTCCATTTTATTGCTGAATTTCTAGAAAAGAAATGCATTAGCTTGTAGTATGTATCATGATGATTATTTAGTTAAATTTTCAAATAAATTCATTCATTAGTTATTGAAAATTTTGGGTTCCAAAATTATTTATTAAAATATTTTGATTTTGTACAGGAATCCAAATATCTTAAATACTAACAAATGAATTTATTTGAAAATTTAACTGAATAATCTTTATGGCTCATACTACAAGCTAATACATTTTTTTACTAAAAATTTTTCAATAAAATGAAAAGATAATCAATATTTACGAGTACAGGTGTAGTATCCATTTCACATCCCCTTAAAAATGAGTGCACTACAACAGATTTAGACGAAGCAAATGAATTATTATGTGAGTTTATTAGAAAATCAGAAGAATTACATGGATTTTCATCAATGACATTTAATCTTCATCAAATGATACATTTATTAAAAAGTTGTACTGATTGGGGGCCACTTTGGGGTCATTCATGTTTCCCATTTGAATCAGCAAACTTTCATTTATTGAGAGCAATCAAATGTGCAAAAGGTGTCACGCATCAAATAATAAGATATGTGAACATGAATCAAGAGGTTCTTATTTTAGAAGAGCAGGTATTTCCGCACATAAACGACATTGTTCAAATATTTTGCAAAGATATTTTAAATGCAAAAATACAAAATGTTTTGAAAGTATCCGATACAATTTATTTTAGTTAGCCGAAAGAAATTACAAGTGACTCTGAAGACTTGGTTAAGGACATAATTGACACAGGAAATTCTGTAAATATCTATTGGAGGATGGCCAAACGTCGTTGCTTGTATTCGTCATGTTTGAAAGTGAACGCGTGTTCAAATAATTCTTTCGCACAACTCTCTAATAACAAATTTATAAAAATAAAAGATCATCGTAGATCATGAAACAAAAAAGCAGCTAACTTCTTGTTATTATGTAAATGTTAGTAATAGTTTCAACAATAATTACTGTATGTTTAAAAAAGTCATCTCCATATCTTCAAAAACGTCTATAATAGCAACAAGTGAAATTCATCGGATTTGCGTATTTCAAAGGATACATCATGTAAATTACAATTTGTCCATTGCCTAATGAATTGCATTATTAAATCGTTAAGCGGAAAGTTTATAATTATTATTATTAAAAGTTTGTAATTACAATTGTTTAAAGAAACAAAATGTGTTATGTAATTATTACTGTATACTTGCTTTATAAATGTTTGATATATATGTGATAACATTTGTACAAATTTTGAAATATATTTTTTCACAATTTAATTTATATTTGAAATATAATAATTATTACATCTCCCTTATTTATTCTCTATAACATATATTTGTTCTTATTGGCAGGCCGGAGTAGAACCTGATACCGACCGAGTAACAATTGAGTTGGTTGTTATTTACTCAAGTATTAATCAGTGTATTTTCAAATTAAAGGTTGAGCGCAATAGATATTATTATTATGAACATCTATGCACAAGAAAAAAAAATCTACCGCTTTGTTTTTGAGAAAAGTAAGTAACGCCAATGTAAAAGTTTATGTTTATAATATTTTCGCGTTACTTACTTTTCTCAAAAACAAAGCGATAGATTTTTTCTTCTTATGCATAAATATTTGTAATAATAATATCTATTGCGCTTAACCTTCAATTTGCAGATACACCGATCAATACTTGAGTAAATAACAAAAATCTCAATTAGACAAGGACAGCGAATCCGGCCTGCTCTTATCAGACGAGTGTCAGAATTTCGATCACTTAATTTTAAAGCATGATCATAGATATGGGTAAATCCACCGTAGTTTTAACTTTGCATGTGACTTTTTTCAGCAATTTTCAAATAATTACTATTCTGTTACATTAAAATGCACATAGCTGTATTTGGCTTTAAATTGTCCTTTCTGAATCTAAGAAATATACTTCACTTTTTCGCAAAGCTATATTGAACGGCACCTTCAAAATTTTCTTAAAAGTATCAAATTTTTTACAAATAATCACTGTTTTTGCATAAATAGTATAAAAAGAAGTAAAGTTTTTGAAGTCTTAATGAATTTTAGATCATGCCGTTTGAATAATATACAAAAAAACTGTGAGACTGCTTTCTCAACTCAAAAACAAAAAATTTAAACCTAAGTAGAGTCACGTGCAACTTCAAATAGGTTTGATGATAGCGATTTTCATTTCAAGACAACATACATATTTTAAATTGTATTTACTGAGTTCTTCGATGTTGCACATGACTCTACTTAGGTTTAGATTTTTCGTTTTTTAATTAGGAAAATAGTTCTATAGTTTTTTTAAAGATTACTTGAACGGCATGATCTAAAATTCATTAAGACTTCAAAAATTTTACTTCATTTTATACTATTTATGTAAAAATTTGATACTTTTTAGAAAATTTTGAAAGTGCCGTTCAATGTAGCTTTGCGAAAAAGTGGAGTATATTTCTTAGATTCAAAACGGACAATTTAAAGCCAAATACAGTTATGTGCATTTTAATGTAACAGAATAGTAATTATTTAAAAATTGCTTAAAAAAAGTCACATACAAAGTTAAAACTACGGTGGATTTACCCATATATAAATACAAAAAAAGTTTAAATTCAAAACTTTCATATTTGATATTTCCCTAGTTTACAGGCAACTCAAGAAAATAATTCTTTAACCTTAACAGTTAGAAGCTCAAAATTTTTTTAAATATAAGCTGAGCCTAAATCATTTCGAAATACCACTTGCAGTATATTAATAGTATATTACACACCAAGGTAGGTAAAGTACTGGCGAGTCCATAGCACATATAATTGCCACCTCGAGCCCAAGGCGAGGGTGGCAAAGATGTGCTATGGGCTCACCATTTTACCTCCCATGGTGTGTATACTATTTTTCGCCATACCCGGGCCGAAACAATGACTTTTGTTTTTCGGCGCCGAGACGAAAGTCGTAGTTTCGAGCAGGGTATGGCGAAAAATATTTTTTCTTCATATCTTGGTCGAAAATTCTACCTCCCTCCCTACATATCCCCATCGAAAGTTGATGTTCCCTCCGCATCGACGCGCCACCTAGCTAGCCGGGAGGGAAGAATATACGACGTTTACTCGTTCTCCCGTTCTCCTTGACGCGCTCTCGCAATCGTGATTTTAACCTCCATTGTAGAAAAAAGCATCAATGTACATTACATGTGCTTGGTTCTCAAACACATTGGCGATCTTCGTCGCTAATTAGCATCGTAATGATAGCATAAATAGAGTGACAATAAAAATTTTAAAAAAAGTTGCATTTTGTAAAATATTATATGCGTTTAATTGTGTTTGTGTGTGTGCATTTAGTTGCGTTAGTGAACGCGTAGTGTTGTGTTATATTTTTATTATATTTATTTTGCTTTGTTTGCTCCGGGCTTTTTAAAATCCGCAAACCAGTAACACTCGTTTCACTCGTGTTGCAAATGTTAGCGGATTTAAAAAGCCCTTCGCTTTTAATTTGTTATACATATAATAACGCGCATCGTAAGACCAGCTGGCAGGGAGGGAAGTAAAAACATGGCTGCGCCGGCGAAGCAGACTGGTCTCGTCTACTTCGTGCGTTCGGGACCGCTGAACGACAAATTCGAATTTTCGACCAGACATGAAGAAAAATAGTATACATTACATGGGATTAAAGTCGATCTCGTTCCCAGCGGTATGCCCCCCTCGGCTTCGCCTCGGGGGGCAATCACACCGCCGGGAAGGAAGATCGCCTTTCGTCCCTTGTAATGTAATGTACTATTTTTAAAGTTTCAATGTAATAAAAATCAAACCATATTCTAGCATTTTTAATTAATAGATGGTTTACAATGAAAATGAAGGTCTAACTTTTATTACATAGTAGATTTGAAAAAACAAAGTTTTCAGATTCTATAAGTACTATTTAAAAAGGATTCAAGCTCAGTTTTTATTTAAAAAAATGCTTTAAGATCCAAGTCGTTAAGTCAAAAAAAATTAAGTGTTTGAAAATCTAGTAACTTTCGTAGTGACTTACTTTAAGTGCCTGCAACTATGGTAATATTGAAGTCTGAAATTTTGGCTT
Source organism: Anastatus disparis (assembly GCA_017163975.1). Classification (NCBI taxonomy): domain Eukaryota; kingdom Metazoa; phylum Arthropoda; class Insecta; order Hymenoptera; family Eupelmidae; genus Anastatus; species Anastatus disparis. The sequence goes on from JAFFSR010000381.1 coordinate 4,198,135, forward strand.
TCTTCATGTGTATATGTACCCAATTATTCCCTAAAATTAATGCAAACTTAATGATATGAATATGATAAATGTATCGGCATTGTATATATTCGTATGTATTGTTTTTGCATCTGTTCTATAATTCAATAGATGTTGAAAACATTTAAGATTGTATTTTTTATTTCTACCATTGAAATCCTCGATTATTAAAACTATGTTATGTTGGTCAACTAATAAAAATATAATATAGATACAAATAAAACTTATAGAATAAATCATGATACCTAAATAATCACTTGATATTTTACTTGATTAATCACCTGATTTTTCATTTCATTTCATTACCTGATTTTTCATCTGATTAATAACTTGATTTTTCACATGATTTTTCACTTGATTAATCACCTGTCAAATCATGTTATAAAATCAGGTGAAAAATCATGTGATTAATCAGATGATTAATCAAGCAATTAATCACTTGGTTTTTTTCAGTAGGGAACCATAACAAATATCAATAATTTTAAGATTCGAACAAATTTTGAAAATTTCCGAAATAACTTACAATGAACGTAATGGTTTTTTATTGAGTTTATAATGGATTGAAATAAAATTTTCAGAATATTTTGATTTAATTACTGATTATGAAGAATTCAATATTTGTGGGCAACAACGTATATGTAATGGTTTATTATACGAATGTGAAGACTAGTTTGTGGATTTCAGCGAATTATGGATTTGTCCTTCGGTAACTAAGAATGTTAGACAATATGGTCGCAAAGGTTCGAAAAAAGATTGCAAAAGAAATATTACCTATGATTTCTGAGAATTCGAAGGTGGTTGGGAAGATACGTGGCGTCACTGCCAGATCTGTTTGTGTACTTGTGATGATCACTTTAATTCCAATTATGAAAAAAAGCTTAATTTCAGACCTCAAGTCGCTGATCCTGGCTAGTACGTAATGCTATTTAATAAGTGTGTATTATCATTTAAAATAAAATATTTTAATAGCAACAAATAGTTTTCAATTTTTAAAAGTATATATTAGTTAAATTACTAGACTATTTTTTAAAAATTCATTCAATAGAGTATTTAAATCGTTTTAATCATAAATGTACAAAAATAAATGTACAAATATAAATTATAAATATTTTCATTCATGCACTTCAATTCCAAGTAAATTTGTTAATAATTACAATGATACTTCTTCCACTAAACCCTTAATGTGCTATTTTTGTAAAAAAAAATTATAGGAATTCTAAAATACGTATCTGAATTTTAACAATTATTTAATTTTTATAAAATTAATAATCTGAAAGAAGTGTTGTTTGCTCAGTCAATGAAAAACATAGACATTTCAATTATTCACAAAAATACGACCATTTTTCGATGGATAACGTTGACATATATGCGAGGGGTCATTCACTAATGAAATCAAGCAAGCACTTATGTAGGAAATCGATTTCAATATACTTGAAATCGCGAAATTTGGTAAAATTATTTCTACTGATTTGATAAAATGAAATCGGTGAAATCACTTAAATGAAATGAAATCGCGAAATCGCTTCAAAATATACAAGCATCGGTGTTTATTTTGACAAGCAAAAATAAGGACTATGATCCGGAATTCCTTTAGGATTCTCGGAAAAGTATTAGCTTGAGCCGGCTTGAGCTGGTTGAAACAAGAGAAAAAGTCATTTAGTTTTTATTCATCGTACGTTTCACACGTGAATATCGTGTATAATCAAAAGAGGGAAGATTCAGAGCAGCTCTGTTATAAAGGTAAGATTATTTATTTTCTATTCATAAATTACATAATTAAAATGTAAACGCTTTTGAAAATGGTGAAAGATCTAGTCTGGCTTATGTGATAATGGCTCAGACACTTCAAATTAACGCTTCATACTTCTGCTTGTCTATATTTGGTACAAATAATAAATTCACCTTTGATCACATTATAAAAAGGTGGAAATATTTAATAAAATGTCTTAAAGAAGAAAATATAACTGTGCTTGGTATTTCATCGGATGGTGATCCACAACTATTAAAAGCCATGCAAATTGAATCGAAATTAGGTTGTAAAATAAATAATATCAATATGAATATTAATGTTGAGATGGGTTCAGATGTTATTTTTGTACAAGATACAATACATATAGGAACAAAACTAAGAAATGGACTTTTAAAACCTTCGATAATATTACCTATGGGTGATTATATTGTATCATAAAGTCATTTGAAGATACCTATAAACTCAGTTTCTAAATATGTGTATTTAATTAGTTTTATTTTCATGCAAACATACAATTTATAAATTCAAATGTAATCAAATTATTTTAAATAATGTGAATGTAATTAAAATTATCTTTTATATAATTTTAAAATATTTGCTTGAAATCGATTTCTTTATAAAATTTTAAATCAGAAGCAATCACTGAAATCGAGAATTTTTTTATTTCTAGGAAATCACAATGAAATCGCAGTGAATTCGATTGAATTATGCAATCAATCAAGCACTATTTTTTTAGGTGGATAACCCCTCGCATATATGTATGTTTTGATATATTAAAGGACGATACCTTGTTAACTGTGTCTATTATATTCTAAACTTTGACAAAGATATAAGTAAATATCAGTAAGATTGATTGTATGTACACCCACCGTTAATGGATTCTTTCCGAATGTTTTAAAATCCTGAACTTTCATTGGAGCGTTCCGTTGTTTTCTAATTTTCTATTGGAACATTTTAAAAAATTCGGAAAAAATCAATTAACGTTGAGTGTACCAAGTTGTTATAGAATATGAAATAAAAATCATGTTTTGAACAATTTCTCGTCACATAAAGGAATAAAATTAATTAGATGTAATCAATGTTAGGATTTGTTTGAATAAAAAAATTCTTCGTGATAGAGTTAATAAAAAATAGTTCTTTTGATAATTCTTATAAAAATTTAATAAATCATGAAAATATTTTCTTTTATTTAGCAATGATAAATAATAAAAGTATTAAGGGAATGTAAAATACCGACATTACAGTTTTCCAAGTTTTCGATTCTTAATCCAAAAGTTTTAAAAATATCTCTATATTACAGCCTTCCGTTTTTACTAATAAAAAGCCTAATATAGAGATATTTCGGAAAATTTTTGAATAAAGATTAAAAATTTGGAAAACTATCAATCATATACCCTATTACATCCCCTTAAGAGGATATCGTAGTTGTCCCCTCCTAATAATATTTTTATTCAAAGTTCATGAGTAAACGGTGCGAATATGTAACCATGTACCGAAGCATGGTTACTATTTAAATTTAAATAACATTAAATAGCACCAGGAGGCGCTGGTTGCACGGTTAAATAAAGAAGAAAGATGTATCCGCGAAAGCGCGAGTAAGAAAGATAATGAGAAAGAGAGAGATTAACGAAGTAGGCAGAAAGTTAGAAAGAGCAAGCTAATGATTAGGAAGTAGGAAGGGATAGTCGAGAGAGCCTCGCACAGCAAGCGTAACGCGAAGCTCGCGCTCTCGTCGCCTGACCACCAGCCAAGACAGCCGCTCGTATGTTCAACTCCAGCCTGAGGTCCAACGCGCGAAGGGAAGGCTTTTCAGGTTGCCACGTGTTCGGTGTCTCCTCCCGAGCTCATACTCAAAAGGCTAGGAAGTTGCAGAGAGAAAAACGTGCAGAGAAAGATCTACGGGAGGTGGGCCCGCCTCGTCGTTCTCAGTAACGTAAGTCTCTTTAGACAAAAGAATTCTATTGTAAAACGCGGCGCGAGTCACAGTAAAGAAAATCTCTATCTCTCTCTTTTACGCAAATTTATTGTAATTACTTTGCGAGCGTATTATTTTATTTAAATCTAGAAAAGAATCACAAATATTTTATAAGGAATTAGCATTAGTTTTTCACTGTAAATATCTCATTATTTAGAATATAATTTCAAGACTCTTTTATATAAAAAATGATGTTAAAAATTCAATATAACCTCAAATCATAATCCTGCATGCTTTTTTATTATATCTTTTTAATTCTTTACAAGGATGTATCAGGGTTGAGAATTCACCCCAGAGAATATATAATTAATATTTAAATTATTCATACATTTGGAGTCGCTTGGTCTACGACTCAGTTAGCAGGAGCAAGAGCGAGAAAGTTCTCACTCTTTTTGTATCATAGTGTGCTCGTCCTCGCCAAAGTCGGAGAATGGGGCGTCAATAGTGAAAAAAACCTCTTTAAGATTCATAGTGAATAAAATAATAGCAATAAAGATTAGTTTCGTGTAGCACGTCCTCTAAACCCCAAACCGCGAGCACGCTACGTTACACATATTCTTTCACAAAAGAAAGAAAATTTATAAGATTAATCCTGAGTGCGGACAACTCAAGAAATTTATTAAAATACTAAACATAAAAAATTATGAATAAACTTTCAATGTATAGCATTTTAAGGTTAGGTTTATCGAGTTTGTTATCTAATTTTCATTCAAAGTTCATGAAAAAATAAGTTTAAGTAATTTTTTTTTTAATAAAAATAATTGAATTAATGTAGCTTTAGCGCGGACAAGTCATTATGTTTTTCTAAATAATCAATTTAAAGAGATATCAATCAGATAAAAAAAGCAAAAATCGATTCTAACAACTCCGACATCCCGTTAAACATAAATTTATTTTCCAATTTAGGGTTACAAAAGAATTAGTGATAAAAATAAGTCACAACAGCAAATGTTTAAAATGCTTCTCAAAAGTCTAATGTGTATTGAGATATACTCTTCGAATAAATTAGCTGAAATTAAAAAAAAAGGTAAATTTAGTTATTAACTTATATTTTTTAAATGATCAACTTAAAACTTACAAACATTGAAAGTGTTAAAACGAGCGATGAGTACAGCATCTTGCAAAATATAGAGGTGTGATACAAAAGAACATGTTGAAGCTTAAATGATTTTACATTCTTTAAACTCCTTCATTGATTATTATTCAATTATCTCCTCTTTTTGAAATGTGCGTCAAAAGTAAATCTGCTGCTTTTTGAAGGGTTTTATTTTTCTAAAATTATATAGAAAAATCTATTAAGGACTTACCTTTTATGTATAGGAAAGTAAAAAAAAGTGAATATAAATCTTTGTACTTACCCTAACAATACAGATTCTTACATATTTCTCTCCAAGATATTTTCTTTTATCTTTACTCCAATATGAAATTGATTGAGGCATAAAAAGTACGCCAGAATTTTTCGATAACCAATTGTTAAATTTGTAATCGGCATAAACATCAATATTGCTATCAAGATTTAGTGGATAATTTATCGAAGTCCAATCAGCTGTAATATAATAACCAGCTTGAGGTAGTGTAACAGTCATACCAATTTTTTGTAAAACGGTAAGCATGTAATTACGTTTTAACTCTAATTCCTTAGCAAAATGTGTAAGATAAGAATTAGAATGCTCTAAATCTCGAAGAACATCATTTAATATAGATGCTACAGCTAACTACAATAAGATTTATAAAAATAAGATAAATGTGTAAAATAGAATAACAAATTATATAAAATATACTTAAAAAATTTTTTTTACCTGAGTAGGAGTAGTAACAGTATAAATAGCATCAAACTGTAATGGTTTTAAATTCTTAATGAGATCAGATGGCCCGTAAGCCCAACCAATTCTCCAGCCAGTCACAGAATACGATTTACTTGCAGATGAGATTGTAATTGTTCTTTCAAACATATCTGGTAATGATGCTGAAAAAAATTATCATTACTTGGCATTTATTAATATTTATTTATCTAACATAACAATTATCTTATAAATTAATAAATTTTATACCAATTCTTATGTGCTTATTTGAATCGAATATCAACCATTCGTAAACTTCATCGGCTACAATAAGTACATTCCATTTAATCGCTAGATTTCCAATGAATTGTAATTCTTCTCTAGTAAATACTTTTCCAGTTGGATTATGAGGATTGTTTAAAATGATGCCTTTGGTCTTCTTATTAAACACTTTAATCAATTCATTTTTGTCAAATGACCAATCAGCAGAGGAAATAGTACCATTATGCGTTTTCGGCTAAAATATTGGTGTCAATAAGTACTAGAATTATTTTCAATTCTGTGTATAGCAATGTAAATATTTTTGTCTGTTCAGGAACCAATTTACCGGTTTCAATTCTACGTACACAGGAACGCCTCCAGCATCTTTTATCATGTGAGGAAATAAAACGAAAAACGGTTCGAATACAATCCATTGATCTCCTGGATTTGTATGTGTTTGAATTGCTACGTACAAAGCTTCGGTTGCACCTATTGTTACAATCACATTGCCATCAGGATTTAAATACCGATTTATAAGTTTAGAATATAATTTTGCTATTATATTTCTTAATTCCTCATGTCCCTGTAAAAATATCAAAAATAAAAATTAAATAAAAATTTATCTACAAAATGATACGGTCATAATTAGAAAAGTATTATGTAATTTATACGAAGAACTTGCAGTGGTAGGTGCATACTGATGAACTGAAACATCGCCACTCAATGTTACGTTTAGTAAGTGAAGTCTTATAAAATCAGGTGGAAGAAAATCAGGTTGACCCAGATATAAATTTACTGGATTATATTGTGTCGCAAATTGAAAGTAGTGCGTTCTTAAAAACAAATTTTAAACGATTCTCGGACATTAAAAGAAAAAGAAAAATTAATTTTTATTATTATCGTCAGTTGAATTTTTCCTACTTACTCCGCATGTGCATCGAGATCTGTGAAACGTTTTACTAATTCAAATTTAGATCCCTTATCGCCATTTACTGTTAACGAGTTGAGACTGCTTATGATCAGCTTAAAATATAAAAAAAAACAAATGATCATAAAATGATGAAATAAATGATATTAAAAAATTATATTTTTTACCAGGTAATATTTTTAATCTTTTTAAAGCTTCTTTTATTATTTTAGTTATCATTTAGACTTTATTTTTCTTATTTTTGGAAGAAAAAATTTTAACGCTTTATTCTTAAGATGTACTGGAGATTTACATAAACTCGAGTAAACAAACTGATTTATTAACTTAATCTTTTTTAAATAACTGAACAACTAGTACAATTTTTTACGTTTATCCAAACCATTAAACGAAAGACTTAAAGAATGATTAAAATTCTTTCATTTTATAACTTTATCTTTCTGAAATAAATATAAAAAAAAATCTGGTAGTTGTCTAACGCAACCAAAAGACAAACACAAAATGTTATGTAGATTTGAAAATTTTTTGATTAAAATATAAAATATTATTTATAAATGGTGTCATTAATTTATAAATAATATATTTGTAGTTGATTTTATTCAAAATCACGTATGCTGTTAATAATTAAATTAAGTTTTAACACATAATTTACGCGTACGGATCTCTATCTATATTGAAGAAGACATATATTTCAAGAATTTTTGTAGAAACTTTTTTTATCCTGCAGTCAAATTAAATGTAGATCTGAAAATTTTTATGATACTAAAAAGACTTATTTTTCTTAAAAAATTGAACTTGTATTTATTTTTTTTAATAATCCTACCTCTGCCAACTCTTTCACCTTTTCATTCATGAAAATATCGATAATATTGACAAATGCCTTAAAAATAAGCTATTGTTAAAATTTTTTTATCTCCATCTTCATTTGGAAATCGATAGAATAAATCTAAATTTCCAAAACAGCGGAAAGATTTAAATTTAGACTTGATTCCTCATATTTTAAAAACAAATCTTGAATAAGTGAACACTGTTATTGTTTAACACAGTTGCAGTTACTTAAAAATGTAGAACATTAAAAACATCATTATTTTCACATTTAAGGTTGCTTTCATAGTTTTAAGATAAAAAGATACTTAATAATTATAGACTTTAATGGCATTAACTGTTCAAGGTAAAAAAATTTTTTGAAAGTTGGTCTAAAGAAGATAAATAAAACTTAAGATGAATAATAATTTACGATTCAACTCTAAATTTTCGTGTGAGCCTCATCAATACAATGCAGGAGGATTCTATTATAAACGTAAATGATGCATTGGTTATACGATTAATTTCTTGATTTGATATGATAAATTCTACTATGTAAGAAAATTTTAAGTACTCCACGTGGCGTAAAATCTGAACCATAATATAATTCACGACACTTTCATCTAAAATTCCGAAAGGGGAACATGATAAGATTCCTTTTTTATATATTCAATTTTAAGATAAAAAGATTCAATCAGTATCGGTCTGCATGAATTTAAATGAAATCTTAAAGTTCGATAGAAATTTTGATTTGTACATTTTATTAATATATTTTTCTAAATAAACTAAATAAAATTCTTAAGTTAATTACTCACCAATATAGAAATTATGCACAAAAAATATACTTCTCGCATCTCACTACAATTCCAATAAACAACAATTCAAGTAATTGTTAGCTCTAGTTGTCAGTACAAAATAACCGATATGTTAACAAGTATATTTTGTTATCATGAATAATTTTTCACACTTTGTTTTACTTCCTTGTATACGTGTTTTTATGTCACTCTGTTTTTATGTCATTTTAATTAATTTTTCATACGCTTTAAATACACTTTGATAAACTTCAAATAAACGTTTTTTTTTTTAAATTTTGAATTGTGTTTGATAAAAGTTTAATATAACTTATTATGTAATAAGGAAAAAAATGAGCTTATACTGACAATCATAAAAGACAGTAATTAAATTTTGATGATATACCTTTATCAAGTCAAATACAGATTTTAAATCACGTACTGATTCTAAATCATGTTACGATTTCAAATCAAAATATATGATATTTTATTTAAAATATAAATATTAATATAATAAAATATGTGTAAATCAATGATTTGAATAATTTTACGAACTTTTAAAAATCATTCTAATGATAATGCTGATTTATATCAAATAGTAATAAGATTAAATTATAATAATGTGTGTATTAGTAAGTCACTTTTTTCGATGTTGAAGACAAAACCTTTTACTAACTACGAAATACATGTAAGGTATACCAGGTATAAAATCATTAATTATCCTAATAAAAATTAATTTTTAATAACTTTATAACACAGTTTTTAACCATTTAAAAACGTTGAAATGGGGACACTAATATTAGTCATATGCATTTATACTCACTAGGAGAGTGTCACACCTCCGGATCACGGATTTTGCTCAAACTTCGGGATAAGTTTTCAGATGATAAAATATGAAAAAAGCTAAAGTTATAGTCATAAACACTCAATATTTCCCTAGTTACAGGCAATTGAAGAAAATCACTAAAAAAGTTATTAGATTTTTAAACCCATATAGTTATTTAGCATTGATAGCTAGAAGCTTAAACCTTTTTTTAAATTAAAGCTGAGCTCAAATCCTTTCGAAACAGTAGTTACAACATATCAAAATATTATTTTTTCCCAAAGTTATAGCGTAATAAAGATTGGACCTAATTTTAGCTTTTATTATTAATTAATATTTTTTAATAAAAATTCAGGTCCAATCTTTATTACGCTATAACTTTGGGAAAAAATAATATTTTTACATGCTATAACTATTATTTTGAAAGGATTTTTTTTTTTTTTTTTTTTTTTTTTTTTTCATATGCTGTCCTAGTGGTCCCTGGTATTCCCAGCCTATCGGCTATATACCGGCATCCCGCACCACCTCTGTGTGAGGATGTTCCTACCTAACCTCTTTTTATCTTAAACTAGTTTCAGATCCTCGTTTTTAGCTAAGCTAAATTACCCAATCCCTGAGAAATCATGGACTGCCGCGTTCCAAGAGCAGTCGGTAAGCAGGTTTCTACAGTCGGTTCCCGCATTTACCCAGGCTTTTTAGACCTGTGACGTAGGGAAAACTCCCCCAGGAGAAAACCCACGCCAGGAACATTAACCCATCGCACTCAGAGATTCTTTTTCCGATGAAAAAAGCCTGAAAAAAATTTCAGGTGTTTTCACCGGGAATCGAACCCCCGACCGCTTGGAGCGAAAGTGTAGAGACCGTATAAGGCGTGCGCCTTAGCCGGTTACGCCACTGACGCTCTATATTATTTTGAAAGGATTTAAGCTCAGCTTTAATTTAAAAAAAGGTTTAAGCTTCTAGCTATTAATGCTGAAGAACTATACGCGTTTAAAAATCTAGTAACTTTTTTAGTGATTTTTTTCAATTGCCTGTAACTAGGGAAATATTGAGTGTTTATGACTATAACTTTAGCTTTTTTCATATTTTATCATCTGAAAACTTATCCCGAAGTTTGAGCAAATCCGTGAGTCAGTCATAAACATTTTAAATAATTTTATTTGATCTTGAAATTTTTCTACAAAATTATAGTAGAATTGAGTAAAATTGTCTTTTAAATTGTGATTTTGAGAATTGTATTTGAAATAGTTAAAATCAGTTATAAATATTTATGCACAAAAGTTTTAGAAATTCGACAATATTCTGTAACTACAAGAAAATTATAAAATAATGCAAAAATATTTATAAAAATTTTACAATATTTATTAATGCTTATAAATGTTGATAACTGCTTCTAACTACCTATGGATCTGTATAACTAATATACGAGTCTTAAATCAAATATTTTAAAAGTATTTTGCACACTTATGAATTTCAAAAAGTTATTAGCTATATTATGTTACATACAGTTTTACGCAAAATTTTTTTAAAAATAAATCTAAGTTCTATACGAGAGTTGAACGATCAAACGAACTTACCTGTAAATGATGTTCAATCGTAATTATATGAAGAAGCTTCATTCGAAGATTAGAGTATTATAGGAATTTGAAAAACAAAAGTTAATCGATGAAATTAAAAAGAAAAACATTATGGAAATTTAAAAAATTAACACAGTGGCTTTTACCACAAAAATAATTTCTCTATCGATGAAATACAAATGATATTTGAAAAATTGATTAAAATTAATGCTCTTAGAACGCAAACGTAAATTGCAGATAATTTTGGTAAAATAATGAAAAGTAATTGCAAATATTTAGTAATTGATTCTAAATTTTTTGCTATAAAAATCAGTTAAGGTGACATAATGGGATATACGTTTTACACATAGTTATCGATATTGAAGTTTCCTGAATTTTTAATCTTTATTAAAAAATTTTTTTAAATATCTCTATATTAAGCTTTTTATTAGTTAAAACTGAAGGCTATAATATACAGAAATATATTAAGAACTTTTGGAAGAATCGAAAATTTCGAAAATTGTAATGACGGTATTTTACATTGTCTTAACAAATATATTTTTAAGATTTTCTTTTTAAAATTTTAAACATTTTGTTAAACGGGAACCTAACCCGGTTCCCATTTAACACATTACATCAGACTAGACTGCCTGACACACCATGACGAAAACTTTGAGTACCGATGGATGGTCAGCTACTTTTGTGACCAAACATTCAACCGAAACCCAATGAGGTCGGATTTTTTAAGAGTCACGATATAAATGGCACATACACTAATTTTCTTTTGATAAAAAGTCAGAGTTGCCTGGCCAGGATTCGAACCCATGTTCACCACGTTGAAGGCAATAGTTCTACCCGTTACATCACCGCGCTCTCTTAATTTTTTTATGGATTTTTTCATACTCAATTTTTAACGAAGAAATTTTTGATTGATTCATTATTATTATCATAATATGGGTACAAAATCATTTGTAAGCATTATTATTTTAAATCGTATTAAAACTTGACCACTACTGATTTCAGTATTTTTTAAGTGTATTTTCGCTATAATTAAATTCACACTTTTTAAAAAAAATTAAAATATTTTTTTTAAAGCTATATAAGTTAAAACAAATTGTTTTTTTTAAAATTTTTTTTAACGTTGCTATATTTATACTATCTTTGCGATGCTAATCAGCAACGGAACTCATAAGTGTGTTTGTGAACAAAACACATATAATGTATAGTGGTGCTTCTATCAATCGGCTGCCAAGAGCGGGATTCGAATTCAGAACCTCGGGATTACAAATCCAACGCTCTACCAAATGAGCCACTAACCGACTCTAAATTAAATTGTTCTCAACTGTGAAAATAAAATAAACTGTTTTTATGTATATGATAAATCACAAAGATAAAGTAATAAGACATTCCCAAGATCGAATGAAAATTACTTTTTCTGATTTCTTGTGAAAACGCTTGGTCCTTTGATCTATCATTTTCTATTGGAACCAAGTTTATCTTGTATTTTTGTTCGTTAAACATTAAATTTTACGATATCCTTTAATTAAAGTAAATTCTTTGTTTAAATTTTCCCTTTGTTATTTATTTAAAATAAAATATTTTCAACATACTTGTTTATTTAAAAGAAATAATATTGTTCCATCAAACACATTTTTTCAGTCAATAACACGAACATATACATAACATGTTTTTGTTTTTTTTTGTTATATATATATATATTCAAACAATTTAAAAGAAGGAAGTTAGTTACGTTTTGACAGCTTTATTGATCTATTTTTAAAAAGACACTTAAAACCTTGATATTTAAAAAAGAAATATTTTCAATTAGTATTCCAATTTATTTATTAAATATAAAAAAAGATTAATTCTTTTATGATTGAGATTGATTATGTTGATTTTTATAATTCTTCAAAAAGGAAAATTTAAAAATCTTAGACCTAAAGTGAAACATCGACTTGACGATGATTTCAATATTATTTATTTTTTTTTTAAATCAATCCTTCAAAAAGGAAATTTCTTAATACTATTTAATTTTGATATTTTAGGGTTTGGAATATGAGTTCCTTAGATGATACTCAAGAGTGTTAGTGGAAAGTTAAAAATTAACATGGACAAATGTGAATAGTTATTCATTTAGTTATTAATTTTTTTTAATAACAATTTTATAAAAAAATGAAATTGTAATCTTTCAGATCAATTGACTATATTCACAATAACTATGTCAAAGAAAAAGATTTTGTAGGACTTCAAGAATATGAGTTAGTTTATTAATCAAATGATTATTCATATTACAAATTATAAAAATTTAAAGTTAAAATGACATTGATGTTAAAATTTTTTGAAATATTTTAAGTGGCACGTGGATGATATGTCAAAACAGTGTGTTGAATCTCTTCTCAAGCAAGAAGATGAGGCTGTTTTGTCGTGCATAATTTGTCCACCAAGGGCCTTTATACTTTGTTCTTATTCGCTGGGAGCGTTAATGATTATTATTAGTCACGAGGTATATTCCCAAAATTTGATAGGACGTTTTACTATTGACTTAAATATACAGACTGCCTAATATTTTAATATTTTGTTTAAAATAATAACTTATTGATGTAAAATTGTGAAGAAGATCATTAATTGTTTCAATATTTGTTTCTTTTTAATTGCCATGATTGCTATCAATATTCTTAAATCAATGTGAATTGAAATAATTATAAGATGATGAGGTTATGTTACCCTTAGAGCAACGAAGATAGACGCTTGCGTTGGTTATAGTGAATATTTTTTCATGAAACATATGATCAGATACTTATACACTTATGCATAAGCAAAAGTCTGGTTAACCAACTTTATCCTTTTGATTACATTCATCCATTTATTTATTATTTGATCCCACTTATTTTTTGATTAGGGAAGAGAAAATAACTTCACTTTGCTGTTCCTGCATGTATTTTTACAATTAATTACACAGCAACAACCATGATATGATATTATTTTAAAATTTTTCCATTTACCTAACAAAGAAAGCGTCCTATTTTTTTTCAACACGTTGCCACCATGAGAAGAACAGTCAACTTACATACCCCCACTATGTAAACTATCGGTGTGAATACACAAAAGTGTAAGTTTATATATATATATATATATATATATATATATATATATATATATATATATATATATATATATACATTCACTGTATAATTTAATTAATTTAATCATCTCAGAAAAAATTTCTAAATAACTGTCGAAATTAAATGCTCCTTTAATATATTATAGAATTTCTTTTCATTCATTAATGAAATTTCATTTTCGATTATTATTAAAAATTAGAAAAAATAAAAAAGTGCAATATTAAATAAGTCAAAAAAGTGAAAAATATCCTTCTTATATTATAAGATAGTGTGCAAATCGTGCACCATTCCTATGGTGCCCGATTTGTTTTCTCATTTAAGAGGAATACTCGTCGTCACCCTTTTCACCCGTCTCTATGGGACCGGCCAATGTCTCTAGGTTATGAAGAAGCGTCAGCTTAGCTTCTGTGGTATTATTTGTACTCCGATCGATTTCCCTATTTAAATACGTATTCTTCTGTCTTAGAACGCTTTCTATAAAACGTGGTATAGCATACCATTTATCTTCAGCTGAGATTATACCGTATATGATCGTCTCTGGCATTTGTCGTCCAACTATTTCCTCGACCTGGCTTCTTTTTTCGTTCCACCGACGTCAGACGAAAAACGAATGATATGCATCGTTCGCGGTCAGCGAAACAGAAGATGCAGCACGGATCCTAAGCCTTTTCCATTTTATTGAGATAGGAGCAGAAATATTCGTGGTCACTAAGAAACTGGGTGAGGTAATAGTTGACCTTCCCCTGCTTTCTATCGACCCATGGGGCTAGCTCCTTAATAAGAGCATGGGTCCATCAGCCGTCTTTCTCCTGATTCTTGGTTCTTTGCCCAATTGATTACCTGTCTTTCTTCCTTCTGAATTATTGCAGTTTCTTCTTTCAGTTTCTTCCACTCGTAGATTCACTTGCGTTTTATGATCTGTAATTCAATCGGGATGATTCCTACGATGACTAACATCGTGGGACCCGAGACAGTGCGATAGACGCTAGTGACTCTGAGAGCCCCTCTCCTTTGGACTGAAGATAATGTTTTTTGGTACGTCTTTTTTCTCATTGTGTTAGCACATATTTTAGAGCCGTACAATAAGATGGACGTTGTCACTGACATCAAGAGTAGTCGTTTGCTTGATTTCGGACCGCCGGTGTTGGCCGTAAGACGACTTAACTGCAATGTTTTCTCATCACTTTATTTGCGACGTATTTTAAGTGCGACAAAAAAGTTAGTTTTGCATCTAGCTTTATGCCAAGATATACCTCCCTCCTTGTCTGCATCACGTTTGTGCCAACCGTTATGGGAAACTCGATGTTAACGTGTTTCCAGGTTAAGGGTACTATTTCTGTCTTAGCCATAGCAATTTTGACACTGTGTTTTCTCATCCATTCGGAAATTCTTCGCATCGCTGTGTTCAGTATGTACTGTGTTGTTTTTGCCTTTTGCGCGATGATGACCAAAGCGACATCATTGGCATACGCAAATATTTTCACTCCATCCGGCATTTCGAGTATTAGTAATGCGTCGTACAGGATGTTCCAGAAATCTAGGCCAAAGATCGACTCCTGTGCCACACCTATGCTGAGGTCTTAATCACGTCAGCCTTCTTCTGTCTCATAGCGGAGGATACGGTTTCTCAGGTAGTCACGTATCACTCGCATAAGGTACTCTGAAGGGCGATTCAACCTGTGATACATATGTAACGTAACGCGACGTTAGTTGTGAGCAAGAGAATAAAAAGTATGCGCGCGCATTACGTACGCGTGATACATTAGTTATATACGTCATTTGGGAGTAAGAAGGATGAATACGGGGCGAGTTTGTTGCGAGAACAGTAGACAGTTGAGGGCGCGCGAAGCGCGCCTGAGATTGACTGCTGTTCGAGTTGACAGCTGTATTCATCCTTTTTACTCCCAAATGGCGTAGATGATTTTATGTCGTTATAGCAGGTATGAGGGACTATAAATTATAAATGTGTGAATTCGCAATCCTTCTTTCTTTTGATTTCAATTTGAATAAACGTATGGTAACAGTGTAGACGCGGATCGTCTGCGGAACCGTCATTGATGTGTCACAAATTTGACAAGCTGACCACGCATATCACGCACATTTTATATTTAATGTTTTTTCTTCACTGTCTCACTTTCACCATAATAATTATTTTTTTGTTATTTGTACTAATTTTTTTCATTATGTGCACTAATTTTTTTTTATAATTAATCAATTTTTTTTATTTTTTTCATATTTTTTAAATTTATTAAAGAACAAATTGTCAAAAGAAAAACAAAACACGACGATTAAACTAACCAATTTTACGACTTCAACGATCGCTTCATAGCTAATTATTACCTCATAGTGTGACGTATAGATGACTCCATACGTCACCATGTGAGGTATGGAATTATCTATATTTTTTTATGTGAAGTACAGCAAACTAAATATAGTTGTGCTACGAATTGAAATGTATGTAACCCCAGTACCCATTTAACTAGCTTTGCACGTACAACGCCGAATACCTGTAACATATGTATCATAGGTTGAATCGCCCTTCTGGTACTCCAAACGCTCTTAGCTCAGCAAGGAGATCTGGCTACCTTGCCGAGTTAAAAACATTTTTAGTATCTAACAGAATGAGGAATGCAATAAGACAGGAATGATGGTTTCTAGTCCATGCGTCTCTCGCCACTTTTATTTCCTCTTCTACCTGCATTAACGGTAGATAGCTTTTTCCGGAAGCTGTACTGGTTGTCAGCAAGATTGCCAAATGTTTCAATTTGCATACTATTTTAGAAAAATATGATTGATTTAAAAATTTAGTTCTTAATATGTGCTGAAAATTATTGAATTTTAAGTAATTTTTTGTTTCAATATTATTTTTTTTTTTATATATTTTTAAAAATATGCATTTTAGTAAAAATTTTACTCTTAATTAAAAGGTTTTCATATCAACCGTTCACCGAACATCACATTCATAAACTTAAAATAATTTCAATATACCGTAAAAGACGTAGTTCCTGATCAGGGCGTAATTTCTGATCATTATTTATTATAAATTATAATCTATAAGATTTTAGTAGGAAAAACTTTTTTTTAATTTATGAGAAAAAATAGATTGAGCGTAAGAAATGCTTCGTTTGTGTGAAAAAGAAATATACTTTTACTTTTTTACATGTAAATATGTGATCAGAAATACCTCCTAAGTGATCAGAAATTACGTCCTTCACGGTACTTTTAAACTTAAAAAATTTAGCTACAATAATTACATTTTTTTATTTTAATTCTATGAACCACAATATAAATATTCTATATAATATCAACACGCGGTACAGCAGTACTGATTTATGCTATTTTTACAATGCTTATTAACGATGTAAACTTCTGAGTGTATTTGTTAACAAAGCATATGAATTGTATACTTGTATTACGGTCGCCTAGAGCAAAATTCGAACTTGGAATCCCAAGATTACGAATCCATCGCTTTACAGAAGCCACTGACGACTTCTGAAAATTATTATTCAAATTATTATTAATTTAATTACTATTATTTATTATTTAAATTATTGAAATAAATTTTTAAAATGTAAACTGTTTCTTGACAAATTAAAAAAAATCATATATTTCTATTAGTAAAAACAATGTATTTACGTATATATTAATGTGCATTTAAAATTATATCAAATTTATCAAGTGAATGACGAAAGTGTGTTCAAATCATCATTTGCGATTTCAATTGAAATAAATTTAATTGAGAAGAATTTTAGGGCCAGTGTTTTTTTTAATGGACTAAACAAAATTCAAAATAAATGATAAATAAAATTATTAATTTTCAAAAATTTGCTCAAAATCTTCATATTTAATTAATTTTTACATCCCTGCATTAATTCGATTTGATGAAATGATTATTTTCGAATGCAAAAGTTTATTATTTTCCAATATGAATCACTTACGAATTTCATATTCAGATTTGACGTAAAAAATATAATTGTAAACGGAAATTTACTTTTCTAAATGACTGATCAATTAAATACAATATCGAGATTATTATTTGGTTCATAATGTACGCATTTGATATTTACAAAAGTTTATAGAAAAGCTTATCTTTTTCACGTATATTTAATTCAATAATGTCAGCGATTTTGTAATTTTTCACTCTTTTATTTCACGGTTGTTTTTGACATTATGGTTATTCATATTATCAAGCTATTTATTAAGAAAATATTGATTTAAGTTTTATTTTATATTCTATTATATACAAAAATACAATAGTCTAATGAATAATATATATGAAAAAGAACATATTTTATTAAAATCATAAAATTAGTTAGGAATTTTTAAAATTAAAAAAAAAACTTGTTGATATATTTTACAAACATAATAAATTTGTACAACTTTTATTCAAAGAATAAAAATTTAGATAATTTTAAGATGAAAATTATCATTCAACAATAAGTTTGCAGGTGTCGTCAGTGGCTCACTCGGTAGGGTGATGGATTCATAATCTCGGGATCCCAAGTTCGAATCCCGCTCTCAGCGGAACGATACAAGCACCATTGGCATTACATGTGCTTTGTTCACAAATACACTGACAACCTCCATCGCTAATTAGCATTGCAATGATAACATAAATACAGCGACGTTCAATAACAAAAATCAATAAATTTGTTCAGTTCATTTTAACAGGTGTTTGCGAATAAAATAAAGTTAATTATTACAAAATAAGTTATTTGATTCGTAAAACTTTTGAAAGATAGTATTTGAATAAAATACTGTTAAAATAAGATAATATTTTAAAATCTTAAATGATAAAAGAAGTGAATTCCATGCATCTTAATGTGATTCATATACACATTTTTATTAATGCAGGTTATCTTTTTCTCATTAAGATTGACTTGCAGAAATTTCAAATGAAATTAGTCATATGATACAAATATATTAGCAAAAAGATGTTGATGGTTTCAATTTTAAATTGTCTGAAGTTTTACAATTTTCCTCCTATTAAATGTAGTCTCGTGATTGCGTGATTTTATCCAGATTATTTGAACAAGTGTAAAAGAAAATAAGATT
Source organism: Anastatus disparis (assembly GCA_017163975.1). Lineage (NCBI taxonomy): Eukaryota > Metazoa > Arthropoda > Insecta > Hymenoptera > Eupelmidae > Anastatus > Anastatus disparis. Next base: position 4,216,996 of record JAFFSR010000381.1, read on the forward strand.
TCATCAATTGTTTATGAATCGATTGTTTTTTTACAAAACCTATGAATTGAATTGAAGCAATGATGACATAGAATGATAACCGCAATATTCTGGAATTATGAATAACATCCGGTGCTTTGATTATAAATACCCTAACCAGGTGTATACTTTGATTCAGAATATTTATAATTTTTACATAGGAGTAAAAGAAGTTAAAGATCAAGAGAGAATTTCGTAAGTAAAAAAAATTTTTGAAATTACTAAAAAAAGCTTGTAAAAGTTTACTTTTTTGTTCAACAATATTACACAATTATTTTCTAAAAACACATACACTGTTAAAAATGTAGATAAATTTATTGTTATGTAACGAAAGCAAATTTTAAGCAAGTATACATCAAAAACTTTAAGGTAGCTCGTACCGCGCAACTAAAGTCAAATGAGTATAAGTGAAACTCTATTGACTTTTGTTGTTGCAACTCCAGAAAATGTCGCGCGTATATACATATATATTACATGCTAGCAGATGTTATTTATCAATTATAATACCTAAAAATAAATAATCTTCATTATTTTATTTTATTTACTTTATTTTTATTTTTTATATAAATATTTATATGAATGTTTTAAAAATTTATATTCTGCAAATATTTTTAAAATTTTAATAACAAATTCATTCCAATATTTTGAATTTCGCGCGAGCTAACCTGCAAAAACAGACTTTTGTTTCAAGAAAATTTCTCCTATGAAAATCAATAAATTTTCAGATTCTTTTCGTAATATTTTCGAAAAGTCCCTGGATACACATAACATTTAATATACCATTGGAAAGCTTGTTAAATAAAGTATTTATATTTAGTTTTTCAGAGCGGTAGTAAATCTTTAGATGCAAATATTCTATTATAACTGTAGGAAAATCGAATATCTACCATATGAGCAATGTTAAAATGTCAGTAAACGCAGCATTTTCAAAAGACTTTTTCTTGAAATTTTCCCTGAAAACCAGGTCCGATTTTTTGCGTAGAGATTCATTTTAACTTAAAGAACAACCTCTTACATTTTGGTTTCATTCGCAAATTTTTTATTTTTGGTACGAGCTACCTTAAATGAAAAGGCAATTTAATTAACAAGCAATCAAAACGTAAATTAGTTAACATACAAAATTTGATCAAAAATTTGATACAAAATTCATGTTTTTATATTACTGTATATAAAAAAATAAATAGATTTTCATGTACTTTTATGTTATTGTACATAAAAATATACGAACTGTGAATTAAATTTCATGCGCGCGTTAATTAATTTATCATTAAATTTCGTTTTTATTTCAAATTTTTTATGCACCTGCTTCAAATTTTCTTCCATAACATATATTATATTTTAAATAGAAACAGTATAGGTTCTTATTAGGTTTATTAATTTAAACTATTAATTCTATAGTGTGAGGTTGTCAGAGGCTTAGTCGGTAGAGCGATGGATTCATAATCTCGAGGATTCGAGTTCGAATCCTGCTCGCAGCAACCGATTGATACAAGCATCACTGTATACATTACATATGCTTTGTTCACAAGCACATTGAAAACCTCCGCCGCTAATTAGTATCATAATGATAGCATAAATACAGTGACGTCAAATAAAATAAAAGCAATTCTATTGTGTGATGAATATAGAATATAAATATATTAGCCAGGAAATAAAATAGCGTATGAATTAATAAAATTAAAAGAAAAACCAAATTTAATATTTTTTAATCTTTATAGAATCACTTCAATGGCAACTTTAAACACAATCATATTGATCGCGCTTTCTATTTTTGTACAACAATATAAATGTCAAGATAAACCGGAATTTGAATTTCCAATAAAAGATAATTTACCCAAAAATAAAGTTGCCGATTTTATGATCGGTGGACTTCGCGGTCTTATAAACAGTAAAAATGACGACGGAGTTAATAATGAGCAAGAGAAACAAGCAAGATTAATATCAAGTTTAGAAAATATTTATCGTGAAATTCAAGACATATCCGATGATACGGAGCATGCAGGAGAATTAAATTTATTAAAATCAGCTCTAGCTGATTTGTCTGTTTTATTTGACAAGATTGAATTCATGCGCAAAACAGTTTCGGACCATGAAAATATGAACATTGGTGCTGGAGATTCTACTTTGTACAGTTTTGTTGAAAATACTAGAAATCTGTATCAAGGGCCAATAAATGACCTTATTACAATCTATTCTAAAATCATACCTAGAAACACTGAAGATGAAGGTGATTTTGTGGATTATCTAAACGACGTTTCTGTCGTAAGTCTGGTCTCCCATTACATGGAGGTGAAAAATTAATTTTATATATTTAATAATTTTATAAATTGGAGGTCGTCAATAGCTCATTCGCTAGAGTGATGGATTCGTAATCTCGAAGTTCCAAGTTCAAATCCCGCTCTCGGCCGATTGATACAAGCACCACTACACGTTTACATATGCTTTGTTCACAAACATACTGACGACCTCCGTCACTAATTAGCATCAAAATTATAGCATAAATATAGTGACGTTAAGTAATGAAAAAAATATATTATAAATTGTTTGAGTAAAAATTTTTTTAAAAACGGTCTTACAAATTTAACAAAATTTTGTTTTTAAAAATAATAAATGATTATAACATTGAATATAGATTTATTTAAATTTTAGGATTTCAGAAGAATTTGTGATAAAAATAAATCCCAGCAGCAAATCTTTTATATGCTCTTTAAAAGCATTAGACTTGCCGAGAAAAGGGTTAAATATGTATTAAACTACTTTTTGAAAAAATCAGCTGAAAGTGAAAAAGGTAAATCTAATATTAAAATAAATTAAATTCATATTTTTAAATTATCATTTTTTTATAGGCAACTTCGCTAAAGAAATAGAACTTATTGAATCCAGATTCGAAGAAAAAAGGAAACGAGCATTGAAAATATTTCAACAAGCAATGAGCGCAGCGTCTCGTGAAGTATGGAGATGCGATCCAAAAGAATATGTTGAAGGTTAAATTATATTACATTTTTAAGTTCTTAATTATGCTTCTCGTACAATCAAGCTATAGCGAAGCTTTATAAAATCATCAACTTTTTCATGTCTTATAAAATTATATTTTTATATTGATTTTATTTATTAATTTTTTAGATGAAACATTTACAAGACTCAACAAAGTTTTTCAAAAATATGTGATAAATGACTCAGACATGGACAATGTGAATGATTGCGGTAAAACTTGCAGCAATTTTGATGGTGCAGAAGCTACAGCATGTGCTAATAAAGATCAAGACAGTAAATATAAGCATTCTTTTTTCAAAAATTACATCATGATAATTTTAATTGAATTTATTTCATCTTTAAATTTATTTTATCAATAGAAAAAAGTTTTTATAAATTTAAAAGTTCACTGGAATTCAGTGTTTAATTCGATTAATATTGAAAGACTATTTGAACTTTCCAAACAATCATTCATAACCAATCAAATTTTTTTTTAGATTTATAATATATTTTAATAAAAATTTTTTAGAAAATTATGATCTAGTCACTGGCTACGAAGAATCTAGTATTTGTGGTCAACAACGTAAGTGTAACGGTCACTTATACGAATGTAAAGACTACTTTGTAGATTTCAGCGAATTATGGATTTGCCCATCGGTAAATTTAATTTTAATAATTGAAGAAAAAAAAAATTTTTTTTAAATTCGTTTAACAATATGAACTTATAAATTTTAATCCAACTCTTACTATGTGTCCACAGTCTTTAAATAGTACTCGTCGATATGAGTTCATGCAACATGGTGAAGTAAGTAAATGGTACGGAACTAAGAATATTAGACAATATGGTCGCAAAGGCTCGAAAAAAGATTGCAAAAGAAACATTACCTATGATTTCCGAGAATTTGGAGGTGGTTGGACTGATATGTGGCGTCACTGTGAAATCTGTTTGTGTACTTGTGATGATCACTTTGATTCCGATTCCGAAAGAAAACTCAATTTCAGGCCTCAAGTCGCTGATCCCGGCTAGTACGTAATGTTCATTGTATATTATCATGCAAGATAAAATATTTTTATTCACCATACCCTTTCCGAAAGTACACCTTTCATCCCGGCACCGAAAAATGTATTTTCGGCCCGAGTATGATGAAAAATAGTATACACATCATGGGAGATAAAGTAGTGACCACATAGCACATGTTTGCCACCTTCGTCTCCGGCTCGGATCGCAATTCACATGTGCTATGGACTCGCCAATTCATTATCTCCCTTGATGTGATATACTATTACAGCAACAAATAGTTTTATATTTCATAAAAGTATATATTAGTAAACTGCTGGACTATTTTTTTAATGTATTAAATAAAATATTTACATCGTTTTAATTACAGCGTTATAACTGGTGTTAAGCTTGTCAAAACCGATCGCATATTAAATCTTCAGATAGAACAAGGAAAAATATATGAGGGTGGTTGGATCGACACAGAAACGATTCACTGGAAAAATCTTAGCGAACCTAGAAGTAATCTTGATATACATACTATTACGTGGAAGGCTTTCAGTGAAATCTTATTGGGTATATCAGAAGTACCAAAAGATAACGTTGTTGTCGGACTGAAATTTTCAGGAACACATAATAAGGGAATTCGAATGCTTGCCATAAAAACACTTTCAGTTCCATTTGATTACTACACTGGCAAATTGACATATAATGATGTTTATTATCATGAACCAGCGGAAGACCAAGCGGACTATAGAGAACTACAATTTGATCCATTACCAGATTATCAGAATAATCCTATTCCTGATGAGTAAGTATTTAAATAACTTATAAAGCAATTTAAATTATAGTCCTTAATCTTATTATCTTTTAAAGAGCCAAAGTGGACCTTAAAAACGCTGATGTACCAACTGAGACTGAATTAGTTTCCATTCCTCAACCAAATTCAAAGAAAATAGTTAGATTTACCACATCGGATTTCAGAAGAGATGTTGGACAAAACATGATTCCCTTTTTGGATATTCAGCATGTTATTGTTCGACCTGCCACGCCTATTACGGGTGTAGGTTTTTACCATAAAAACAGACCTGGTTTCGGTGGCTTTATTGGACTTAAAGTGCTTACCTACGATCACTCACCTTACATAGATCAATTATAGATAATATTTTAATATATTTTAATAAAATACACTTTGTTATACTTGACACAATTAAGATATAATTTTTTAATTTTTGTGTTTCAATAGTGGACAATCAATGACAAAATATTAACCTGAAAATTTTTTGATCAATCCTAAGAAATCTATTTTATTTAAAATATAAAAAAATCTTGTGCAAGAAATTAATTTTTTCCTCGTGTAGCCTTTTCACCCTCTTCGCTTGGGCACAAACCGCCACACGAGGAAAAAATCCCTTTCATGCACTAGTATCGAAATATACTATATAAAACTTAATATAAAGTCTTAAAAAAAAAACTGATCTAATACTTTTTATTTATTACAGAAAAAAATATTTTCAATAGCATTGAAAATAAGTTAGAACTCGAAATATTATAATATTTGCAAAAATTTCATTCTTACATCGTGCTGTTCGTGATTATTATTTGAATAAAAATGGTAGCTTATTAGCTTTTTTAAACGAGCAATTTTTACTTAATTATTGAAGTTATTATTTACATTTGAATGAATTGTCTGCTTATAAATACTGATCAAAACTAAATATTGTTCAGTTTTTACTTCTGATATTCGCGGAAGTTTATTGTGTTTAGTAAACAAATATTATGAATTAATGATGACAGCATCTCGAAATTTATCAGTAAATACTTGAGAATAAAACTTTCGTTGACACGTGAATTCCATTTATTAGTTATAATGAAAACATAGTCATAAAACTAATCAAGCATATACAGTATTTGTTAAAAACATAAATGATATAAGGTAGAATAAAATCTCAAAATTGATTTTTATTAAATATTTTTAAAATTTTATATTTTTTAATATAAACAATAACAATTTATAATATAAAAAGTTTTTTCTAACAAAAATTAACTTGCAAGCGCAAAAAAACCGATTTATAATTTATACAACATAAAATTACACATCACCGCATTTTAATCAGTGCATAACATTAGTAAGATAAGTGGATATATTGTGGAACGCAAAAATCGAGTACCCCCTGTTCGTGATTATATTTTAAATGATATTTAATTTATAATTTATATTTAAAATTCTAACATTGAATTAGGCGAAAGCTTGAGCTTTAGTTAATCATCTCTAAATTTTTATTTTAAATGTTAATTTATCCATTTAGAAATATTATATAAATAGTTTGTAAAAATTTATAAATTTGTTTTAAAAATTTTATAAAAAAAAAGTTTTACATAGACTGACCAGTTTAATTATAAAAAGTATAACGTTATTACTCAAAGGGGGGGGTCCAATATATAGAATGTTCATCTAAAATTTGCGTCAAAAATACGAATTCCATTTATTCGAACAATTATTCCGGAATTTCGAAGTTCAAATTTAAGAAAATTGATAAAATAGAAATGTGTAAACTACAAATGCCCAATCAACCGAAGTTAGATTATTAGAATATTATTTATTCGAAATTAATAATGTGTCAACTATTTCGAAATTATAACTGAACTAATAAACGTAAAAATAAAATAGAAATTCATTTAACCAAAAATTACTAAGTTCAAGACATCAGCAATGAATAAATCAGTAGTTTTCGGTTAAATAAACTTCTATTTTATTTTTATGTTTATTAGTGCAGTTGTAATTTCGAAATAATTGACTTATGTTTAGTGTCGAATAAATAATATTCTAATAATCAAACTTCTAATGATTGATCATTTGTAGTCTACACGTTTCTATTCAATGAATTTTCTTAAATTTGAACTTCGAAACTATGAAATAATGGTTCGAATAATTGGGATTTGTATTTTTGACGCAAATGTAAAAGGGACATTCTAAATATTGGACCCCACCCTACTCAAACATTTTGTAATTTATTAATTATAATATGCAATAAATTATAACAATATTATTAAAAAATAATAATTTTTAAATATTCATGCTTATAATCCTAATTATTATTATAATATTAATAAAATTATAAATTAATCAGTATTTTATAAGTGTTTCACAATGGGTACATACAGAAGTGGAACAAGGGTGCATGTCTAAAAATCGCAATGGGTGCATATAGGTAACTACAATTTTTTGTTATTATTATTTATTATTAATATCGAATAATATTTTATTATTTGTTTTCTCGTATCTAATATACAAGTCCATCGATTTATAAAAAAAATTCAACATTTGCATCTTAATTTTGTTTAAAAAAAGGGGAAATATTGAAATCATGCTCAAAACCTTTCCACAATATATCCACTTACCTTCTAATATAAATAATTTTTATTTTTCAAAAGTCTTTACCTATTATTATTAATCAACTATCTTCTTTTTGAAAGGTGTGTTAAGAGTAGATCTGCTGCTTTTTGAAGAGTTTTATTTTTCTAAAATTATATAGAAAAAAAGGATAATTCATTTATGAGTGCAAAAAGTCGAAAAAAATCAATATAAATTTTTTTATTTACCTTAGAAATACAGACTCTTACATATTTCGCTCCAACATTTTTACTTTTATCTTTACTCCAATATAGAGTTGATTGTGGCATAAAAAGTACGCCAACATTTTTCGACAACCAATTGGTAAATTGGTAATCTGCTAAGACATCCAGATTGCTATTAAGATTCATTTTATAATTTAGAGTAGTCCAATCGGCTGTAATGAAATAACCAGCTTGAGGAACAGTGACTTTCATACCAATTTCTTGTAGAACAGCAACTATATAATCACGTTTTAACTCTAATTCTTTAGCATGATTTTTAAGATAAGAATTAGAATGGCCAAATTCTTTCATAACAATATTCAATACAGATGCCATAGCTAACTACAATGAAATTGAGAAAATAAGATAAATATAACAAATAAAATAAAGACAAATTGTGCTTAATATGTTTTTTTTTTACCTGAGTAGGGACGGAAACACTATAAATAGAATGTATGTGTAATTGTTTTAAGTTTTCAACAATGTCAGATGGTCCATAAGCCCAACCTATTCTCCAGCCAGTTACTAAATACGTTTTACTTGATGATGAGATTGTAATTGTTCTTTCAAACATGTCTGGTAACGATGCTGAAAAAAATCATGTTTTGAATAATATGAGTTTATCTAATAAACATATTTCATTTTTAAGTTATTTAACAATTATTGAGATTATTTTCCTCTTTTAAAAAAATGATAGATAAATTCTGTCCACAATAAGAATGTTTTTATTTGTTGAAATAAAACATTATGTCGGGATAGCGCGAAGTTTAAAATTTAAAAATTTGACGATTGACTGCTAATGCTTGAAAAATTATAACCATGAAATTAATTTAACCTAATTATGCACATGCTTGAAAATTGTTGATAAAAAAATACAAACGAAGTATCTTAAATTTATTTTCATTCATTTCGATTTTCATAATAAAAATTTAAATATTATAAATTTTATTTAATAGAAAAACAAACGTAGTAAGGCGCGCGAAACGGGCTTGGAATTTGCTAGTTTATAAAAACATTAATAAGATACAATTTTAAATTATATTATTAGCAACCTAAACATAAAAGATATAGATGGTCATTTATTCACCAATTCTGATGTGCTTATTTGAATCAAATATTAACCATTCATAAACTTCATCGGCTACAACAATTATATTCCACTTAATTACTAAATCTCCAATGAATTGTAATTCTTCTCTAGTAAATACTTTGCCGGTTGGATTATGAGGATTATTTAAAATTATGCCTTTGGTCTTTTTATTAAACAGTCTGGATAATTCTTTTTTATCGAAAGTCCAATCGGCAGCGGAAATAGTACCATTATGCATTTTTGGCTAAAACATTGTTTTTTATAAGTACTAAGCTTATTTTTAGTTTTTTACGTCACAATTGAATCATTGTCGACTCATAGAAAACAATTTACCGGTTTTAATTGCATATACACAGGAACACCTTCAGCTTGTTGTATAAAAATAGGGTGCGGACCGTAAAACGGTTCAAATAATATCCATTCGTCTCCTGGCAATGTATGCGTTTGTATTGTAGTATATAAAGCATCGGTTGCACCCGCAGTTACAATAACGTTTTCATCAGGATTTAAATGTCGATTTATAAGTTGCGAGTAAAATGTTGCAATGTTTTTTCTTAATCTTCTATCTCCCTGTTATAAAAAGTACATGTCTAGATAAAAAATCATCTAAAAATACTAATGATACCATCATGATTAAAATGATATTATATCAGATGTATGACAGATAACTTACAGGGGAAGGTGCATACTGATGAGCTGAAACGTCGTCGCTCAAAGTTACATTTAATAAATTATTCGTTACAAATTTGGGTGGAAGGTAATCAGGCTGACCCAAGTATAAATCTAATGGATTATTTTTTTTAGCATCATCAAAATATTTCATTCTTTAAAAAAATATAAGTTTTCATTTATTAAAAAAAGAAAAAGTAAATTTTTATTTATAATCTTTAATTTAGTTTGTCCTACTTACTCCGCCTTTCCTTTGGCAGATATTAAACGGTCAGGTAATACAAATTTTGATCCTTTATCTCCTTTTACTGATAACATGTTGAGACCATTAATTATCAGCTTATAATGTACATAAAAAAGTATCATGAATAAAAAATAAAAAATTGATAAGATAAATATAATATATAAAAGAATATTTTAATAAGTAATATTTTTAATGTTCTGCTTTATTGTTTTAGTTATAAATTTTACCTTTTTTATCTTCACAAAAATTAAGTTCGATTTGTAACAATATGATAAATGTTAAATTCTTTTTTATCATTGTATTTTATTATTGTAAAGAAAAGTTTCATCCAAAGAATTTGAGCAGAAATAAAAAAAATTTGTAGAAAGGTTTCCAAAACAATAAATTTTAAATATCAAAAGTTATTTACTCAAATCATGAAGCCAATATTTGATTAGGTGTACTTCAATATTCCATTTAAGAAAATATTAGTTATATACGTCATTTGGGAGTAAGAAGGATGAATACGGGGCGAGTTTGTTGCGAGAACATTGACTGCTGTTCGAGCAGCAAATTCGCCCCGTATTCATCCTTCTTACTCCCAAATGGCGTAGATGAATTTATGTCGTTGTAGCAGGTATGAGGGACTATAAAATTGTAAATGTGCAAATTCGCAATCCTTCTTTCTTTTGATTTCAATTTGAATAAACGTATGGTAACAGTGTAGACGCGGATCGTCTACGGAACCGTCATTGATGTGTTACAAATTTGATAAGCTGACCACGCATATCACGCACATTTTATATTTAATGTTTTTTCTTCACTGTCTCACTTTCACCATAATAATTATTTTTTTGTTATTTGTACTAATTTTTTTGATTATTTACACTAATTTTTTTTTATGATTAATCAATTTTTCTTATTTTTTTCATATATTTTAAATTTATTAAAGAACAAAATGTCAAAAGAAAAAACAAAACACGTCGATTAAACTAACCAATTTTACGACTTCGACAATCGCTTCATAGCTAATTACTACCTTATAGTGTGACGTATAGATGAGTCCATACGTCACCATGTGAGGTATGGAATTATCTATATTTTTTATGTGAAGTATAGCACACTGAATATAGTTATGCTACGAATTGGAATGTATGTAACCTCTATACCTATTTAACTAGCTTTGCAAATACAACACCGAATATCTGGTACGACGACATAAATATTTATACATACATAAAACATTTTAAATCTAAACTTAAAAATGTAGGTTGATTGAAATTTTACTTAAAAAAAAAATTTATCTGTTTAAACTCAGAAACATTTAATTTCAATATAATTTGTTACTTGTAATACATCTTGTAATTCATTTATTTATAAAGTATTACGATCTGATTGAATTTTACCCTTAACAGGATGTCGGAGCTGCAGCAATCGAGTTTTGCTTTTTTTATTTTATTAATATCTTTTTAAATTCATTAATTAAACAAATATAATGACTTGTCCGCACTAAAGCTATATTAATACAATAATTTTTGTTAAAATAAAAAATCATTTAGACTTGTTATTTTTTTATGAGCTTGGATTGGAAATTAGATATCAAACTCGACAAACCTAACCTTAAAATACGATACATTGAAAGTTTTTATTATAACTTTGTATGTATAATATTTTGGTAGATTTCTTGAGTTGTCCGCACTAGAGTTTAATCTTACAAATTTTTTCTTTGTAGCAAAAAAACTCGGTTAAACGCATCGTTTATTCATAAGTTAGGATTGGAAATATTATTAGAAGGCGGGCAGCTTCGTCATGCTCTTAAATGAACAAACTTTATTTATTGACTTTATCATTTTAAAGCAAACAAACATTTGTCACAATTCTTCAAATTTTCCTATACCATTAAATGAAAGACTTATGAATAATTAATTTTTCACTTGTTGTCTTTACTTTTCTAACAAAGAATTCTGAAAGTTGTACTAAAGCTCCACAAATGAACAATTTTAAAAAATAAAAGATTATTGATCAAATGTTGTATAATTAATTTAAAAACGCTGCCAAGTGCTTTGGCGGAATGCTTTATCATAGAGCTCTTTGAGTTTCATTAATTTTTTTATATTTATTTAAATGTGATTTTAATATAAAAAAATTGTCTAACATTAATATTTATTTATAAAATTGTACTTTAAAAGAACGATGAAAACGAAATTTCTAATCGTAACCACGCTAAGAAAGAAGATAATTACTATAGCATTATTTTTTTTTTTACTATTACTACGTTTTTATTAACTCGCTTTGGTGTCTGTCTGTCTGTCTGTCTGTCTGTTCGGTACGAATTTTGCAACCGATTGTAAACTAACTTCCTGATGAGCTAGAGACTTGAAATTTTAAATATAGCTCGGAACTGGATGACAATGCAATATTATAAAAAAAATATATATATCTACCGAACAATATATTAATATATTCAATCATATACGGAGATGTTGGCAAAATTGAAGATTTGAAGATTTTATATATAGATACACTTTTAACATTAGTGTCTAAACATCTTCGAAAATTTTAAAAATCTTCTTTTGATATATTAATATATTAATATATCAAATATATTAATATATTAATATATCAAATATATTAATATATTAATATATCAAATATATTAATATATTAATATATTAATATATCAAATATATTAATATATTAATATATTAATATATCAAATATATTAATATATTAATATATTCAATATTATATTTTTGCATGCATTGTTGGATAATATAATTAAATATATATTCCCACCGAAAAATATATTAATACAATTATATACGGAGATATTGGAAAAATTGAAATTTTGAAGATTTTATATATAGATATACTTTTAACATTAGTGTCTAACCATCTTCGAAAATTTTTAAAATTCTTTAACTTGTCATGTATTGCAATTAGACATAAATTACAGCATTTTCTATTATACATATAAAATTGGAGACTGTATTTTATTCATTTTATGGTCTAACAATGCATGAAACAATAAATCTTGGTTGAATTTCTAATGGCGTCATTATCGTCAAAATGGCGGGAAACTCACCATGTGATTACGTGTTCTCTAAAAAAATAGATGAAACACGTTTTAGTCCCTTGACAACAATATATATGCTATATAATATGCACTGTTGGACAACACGATAAATAATATTATTAATAATAATAATAATACCAAAATGTATAAGATAATATTTAAATAAAAAAATTTTCAATCTACCACGTTTTTTAATTGAACTAAAAAGTATAAAATAATATTAAAAATAAAAAAAAAACTTTTTAATGTACCACGTTTTTATAATGAACCAAAAAGTATAAAATAATGTGTAATAAAATGAAAAATGAATAATGATTTGAAATAAAAAAAACGTGGGGCGCATACAATACATAATAATAAACATGCGCCCCACGTTTTTTTTATTTCAAATCATTATTCATTTTTCATTTTATTACACATTATTTTATACTTTTTGGTTCATTATAAAAACGTGGTACATTAAAAAGTTTTTTTTTTATTTTTAATATTTTTTCTTTTACATTTGCACGTGCTGATCTCTAATGTTTTATTTTTGAAGTTATTCAGCCAGCTGTGCTGTGGGTCTCTTGGCGTTTTGAGCAATTTTTAAGCAAACGAATAATTTGTATAATAATTTTAGAGCAAATCTATTGAATGGTTTTAGTGTAATATAAAAAAAATAAAGAATAAACATTTTTAAAAATTTTAAAAATTCTCTCCAATTAAAACTACGCTAAGAAAATAAGTTTTCCAAATCATATTTTCTTTAGACAATAGTGAATAACTTGCATACAAATTTTGGAGCAAATCTATCGAATGGTTTCCGTGAAATAGAAAAATAATAAAATTAATAGTATGCCAAAAAAATCAGTTTTCAAATGTTTTTATTATTTTAACAGTATCAAATAATTTCTATACACATTTTTAAGCAAATTCTTAGAGTAGTTTACGTAAAATCCAAAAAAATGAAAAATTGAAAATAAATTTTTTTTTTAATTTTCAAAATGCTCTAAAATTATAACTGCGCTAAGAAAATAAGTTTTCCAAAGCTTGTTTTATTAAGGCAATAACGAATAATTTTCATAATAATTTTATAGCAAATCTATCGAATGGTTTTAGTGTAATATAAAAAAAATAAAAAATAAACATTTTTTCAAAATTTTCAAAATTCTCTTAAATTAAAACTGCGCTAAGAAAATAAGTTTTCCAAAGTTTGTTTTATTAAGGCAATAACGAATAATTTGCATAATGATTTTAGAGCAAATCTAACGAACGGTTTTTGTGTGATATAAAAAAAATGAAAAATAAATATTTTTTCAAAAATTTTCTAAATGCTCTAAAATTAAAACTGCGCTAAAGAAACGAGTTTTTCAAAGCTAATTTTCCTCAGACAATAGTGAATAACTTGCATACAAATTTTGGAGAAAATCTATCGAATGGTTTTCATAAAATAAAAGAAAAATTAAGAAAAAATTTTTTTTTTTATTTTTTAGATTGCTCTACAATTAAAAGTGCTCTAAGAAAATCAGTTAGTAAAAGTTTTTCTTCTTTTGGCAGTCGCAAATAATGTCCATACAAATTTTTAAGAAAATTCTTTGAGTAGTTTACGTAAAATACCAAAAAAATGAAAAATCAAAATTTTTTTAAAATTATCAAAATGACTCTAAAAAAAAACTGAGCTTAGAAGATCAATTTTCAATAGCTTCCCCCCCCCCCCAGTTAGACAAAAAAATAAATTGCATGCAAAATTTGAAGCAAATCCATCGAGTAGTTCTCGAGATATTTTTGGCGTACTGAAATTACACTCACACACACACACATTTTCTGGAAACCACTTTTTTCGACTCCCTGAGTCTAAATATGTACAAATTAATGAAAAAATAGAAAAAAATTTTTTTTATCGATACAATGCTTTCTCTATGAGAAAGCAAAAGTGCATTTGTGGCTTGTTTCATTTGTATTCATGGAATCGATAGATTCTATAAAATCATATTCTAATATGCATCCTAAAATTCTATTATAATCTTTTTTGATCCCATAGTCTACTCAATCCTAGACATGGAAATGAAAATATTTTTTCTAACAATAATCTTAAATGTTTTCAAAAACAAAAAAAAACTTTTATATGATATTAAAATACGTTATTATTTTTCTTATTTTTTTAAAAACAATTTGATAATTTTTTTTAATTTATAATTTTTTTATAATTACTAAAAATTATACGATCCAGACTCTGATGAAATTAAATTCTTTAATTTAGGTATAAAAACGCATCAATTTCTATTTGGATTTCAAACATTTTTTTTAACTTCAAATTACGTTTCGTTTTTAATGATAAATAATTTTACCAAAGATTGTTTTTTAATTTGAATGAAATCAATAAAAGAACATTAACATTACGTATTAATGTTAGAGATTAAAAATAATAAAAAGAAATAGTTTTTAATGCACAATTGTGCAACAATTTTAAAATTAAAGATTTACTTTTAAAATCAATTAATCAAAATTTTCTAAATTTATCATGTTAGCAAGGTGAATAATCAAGGAGCGCGGTAGCGCTCCTTACGGCAAGTTAGCGCTACGGCTTTCCCTATTTACTTTGAATTTGTGATGTTCAAAGATTAAAACTTCAAATAAATGATTATGTTTCAATATTTACATATTATTTGATTACAAGTATACATAAAATGATCTAATGTTTTATCTGACAACAAAAACACATGGCCAAAAGTCAAGTTTTCATGATTTTTTTATATATTATTACAGGTTAGTCTGTTGATTTCTTTTCTATATCGGGTTGTTTCAGATTTCCGGCGGATGTTAGAGAACGACGGAGAGTTTTTCGTCTGATGTGAGAGAAAGAGACAGAATACGAGTTATATCTTTAAATAATGAACGCATGTATTCAGGCGAATGCTTTCAGAACATGCTAAATGTATAAAGACATCGCGTAAATAAGCAATATAAGAATTTAGTGTCTCGTTCTATATAGCTGACGAGCTGCCGCAAAATCACGGGCGTTCATGTGATCAGTTCGCGCGTGCGCAGTTACATAAAATTCAACAGTTGAATGCGGCGAAATTCAAAAGTCGGTAATACCGATTTGATATTTAAAAACGCTGCCAAGTGCTTTGGCGGAATGCTTTCTCATAGAGTTCTTTGAGTTTCATTAATTTTTTTATATTTATTTGAATGTGATTTTAATATTAAAAAATTGTCTAACATTAATATTTACTCATATTGTACTTTATAAATTTCGAACATATATGCTAGCTGTTTGCTTTTTCAACATTTATAATTTATTTTAAATCATCAAGTAATACAAAAAAATTTGTTCTATTGAAAAAATGATATAATGTAGTAATAAAAAGAATGATGACAACAAAATTTCTAATCTTTATAAAATGCAATCATATTTATATATAAATACAGTTCATGTTTATGGCTCTATAAAAAAAACTACTCTATGAATACCAATTTTCAATAGCTTCCCGTCTAGTTATACAAAAACATAGATGGTATACAAAATTTGAAGCAAATCCATCGAGTAATTTTCGAGATCTAACTGGTTAAATAAATAACATTTTTTTTTCAAAATTTCTTTTTCAAAATTTTAAAAATGCTCTAAAATTAAAACTACGCTATGAAAATCAATTTTTGAAAATTTCCCTTCTTTTGGCAGTCGCAAATAATTTCCCTGCAATTTTCAGAACAAATCTATCGAGTACTTTACGTAGAATAAAAAAAAATAAGAAAAGAAGAATCAAAATTTTTTTTTAAATCTTTAAAATTCTCTAAAATTGTAACCGCACTAAGAAAATTAGTTTCCAAAAGCTTATTTTTTTCAGACAATAGCGAATTAATTGTATGAAAATTTTGGAGAAAATTTATAGTATGGTTAACGCAAAAAAGAAAATAAATGAAAAATAAAAATTTTTTTGAAAATTTTCAAAGTGCTCTAAAATTAAAACTGCACTGAGAAAATTAGTATTCCAAAGCTTGTTTTCTTCAGACAGTAGCGAATAAATTGCATACAAATTTTGGAGCAAATCTATCAAATGGTTTTCGTAAAATAGAAAAAAATTAAAAATAAAAATTTTTTAAAAAATTTTAAAAATGCTCTAAAATTAAAAGTGCACTAAGAAAATTAGTTTACAAAATTTTTAATAATTTTGGCAGTCGAAATAAAGTTCCATACAAATTTTCAAACAAATTCTTCGAGTAGTTTACGTAAAATACAAAAAAAATGAAAAATCGAAATTTTTTAAAAATTCTTAAAATGATTCTAAAAAGAAAACTGCGCTAAGAAAACCAATTCCCAATAGCTTCCGCACCAGTTCATCAAAAAATTGAATTGTATGGAAAATTTGAAGTAAATCCATCGAGTAGTTTTTAAGATTTTATTGGCTTAATAAATAGAAACATTTTTTTCAAAAATTTCAAAATGCTCTAAAATTAAAACTGAGCTAAGAAAATCAGTTTTTAAAAATTTATTTTATCTGGGCAATCAGAAATAAATTCCATGCAAATTTTGAAGCAAATTCATCGAGTAGTAAACAAAAAAAAAACCAAAAAACGAAAAATCGAATTTTTTTTTTTTTTTTTAAAAAACTTTAAAATGAAAACTACGCTGGAAGAACCAAATTATCAATAGCTTCCCAGCAAGTTAGTCACAAAACTAAATTCCATGCAAAATTAGAAGCAAATCCATCGAGTAGTTCTCGAGATACAGTTTACTAACTGAATTCATACATCCACACACACACACACACACACACATACATACAGACATTTTCTGGAAACCACTTTTTTCGACTCACCGAGTTCAAATATGTACAAATTAATGAAAAAATAGAAAAAAAATTTTTTTACCGATACAATGCTTTCTCTATGAGAAAGCAAAATGAAAATAACAACAAATGAAAAAGTAATATTTGCATATTTTAAAACATTCTTAATTAATTAATTAGTTTTTCATACGATATTTAGAGAAAATAAGTTTTATAATAGTTGATTAATTTGAAAGTGTGGAAGAAAATAAGATTAAAATTTTTTCGAAAACAAATATTTTATAATAATAATAAATATATAAAAATTAGGTTGATACAATTAGCTATTAAATTAGTGTTATTATATTAAAGTATCAGATTATCGGTAAAGTTAATAAATTTATTGAGATAAGAATTTTCGACTTTGAAAAAGATGTGATATCTCCCCAAAAAACCTTTAAAAAGGTAAAATTACGGCAAGTTAGCTTTAAAAGAAAATCTTTTTCACTATCTCAAAAATAAAAAATATTTTGTCAAAAATTTAAACTAATTTAATACAATCAACTATAAAAAAATCTATTATATCTTTAAAAAAGAGGCTTTAACATTATAGATAATAAAAAAGTGGAAATTTAATTATAACAAAAATACACTTGAAAAAATACTGGAATCAATAATGTGTGGTCAAGTGTTAATATGATTTAAAATAATACTTACAAATGATATTGTACCTATATTTTGATGATAATAATGAATCAATAAAAAATTCCTTTGTTAAAAATAAAGTGTAAAAAAAGCCATATAAAATGTTATTGTAAATATAAAACTATCTTCAACAAAATTAAAAAAAATAATAAGTAATTAACGTAAAAGTAAGAATAAAAGTAATATTACAGCTATAAACTTGCCAGGCCCACTCTACAAAAGTTAAATATATCATTAATGTTATAAAATTAGATTATTTTTCATTGAATACTAAATTGTGAAAATTAATATATATTTTGAATTTTCTTACGAGATTCTAATTCTAATTACAATAATTTTTTATTTACTTACCAATATACAAATTACGCTTAAGAAATACATTTCTTGAATTTAATTGTGATTTATATAAATGAAAACTAAATTTGAGTGTTAGCTCTATCAAAGCTAAAAAAGAACTGGTTCAGAATTGGCAACGATTAACAAGTAAAAAAGTTTATTTTCATAACTAATTATATGAAGATACAAGTTTTGTTATCATACATATTTTTCTATGACTTCCTTGCGTATCTCAATAAATTTTTATGTTATCCTCACGTTATACTAATAACTATTTTATATACATCTTCGCAAATTTTAATAATTTTTTTTATTAGTTTATTTTTTAATTATTTAAAAATAATATTTTATACTTTAGACTGAATAAGTTTAAAATATTATGCAAAAAAAAATTTGTTCATATTTTATACTGATAGACATAAAAAATTATCCGAAAGACCAAGTTTTTATGATGCACTTTAATATTCCACATTATTTCCTGCTTTTGTTGTATAACTCACTAAATTTTTTTAACTCTATTACTTATTCAGTCCCAGATGTGGAAACGAAAATTAAAAACTTCAAATTCATTGTTCAATTTTTAATCTTTTTAGACTTATATTTTTAAAATGAAAAGCTTTTATTCTAGTTTTAATGCCTTTTATTTTAGAGATTCAAATTTAGCCTATCTAGTTATTTATGAAAATCAAAAAAGATCCTTATTTATCAAGCGTAGCTCCGGCCTTGAAGCATAAAACTCGTTACATTTTTCTGATAATTAATCCCACAAATCGCTCAATTCTTCATTCATAGCTCTCATAGATATCAGTTCATGCAACATGGTGAAATAAGTAAATGGTACGGGACTAAGAATTTTAAACGATATGGACACAAAGGTTCGAAAAAAGATTGCAAAAGAAACATTACCGATGACATCCGAGAATTTAGAGGTGATTGGGCTGATGCGTAGCGTCACTGCAAGATCTGTTTGTGTACTTGTGATAATAACTTGATTCTGATCCAGAAAGAAATAGTACATTATGCATCTAGGGAGAAAAGTTATATATTTCTCCCGAGGGTGGATTTGCGACCCAAGGAAGAAATAGACTTTGCTCCCGAGTTGCATATACTGCTTTATTCCCACCTCAACCTTGGCCAATTTTTTAACTTCAAAAAAGCGGACCCGATTTAAAAAAAAAGTTAGATTAAAATTAAATTAGAAAATTAAATTTATTGTTTAAACAAATTATATTTTTTTTAAATTTTATGTATTTAAATTTGATGTACTTAAATTTTATATATTTTTTAAGTTTGTATAACTAATTATAATATTTATTGTAACTCAATAATTAATAATTGTTATGCATTATGTAGTATTTTTGAATAAATAACTATGTTTATTAATAAAATTAAAAAAATAAATAATCATTATTAAATATTATTAAACCCAATTTAAAAACGCTACCAAGTGTTTTGGCGCAATACTTTCTCATAGAGCTCATTGAGTTAGAGTAATTTGATTTTTTTAAATGTGATTTCAATGTATCTATCTTTGGGGTTTAACCACCTAAAGCCTATTTGGCGTACTAAGTGACACCTCGACCACCTTTGTGTTTCGGTGTTTTCGCGTTCGAAACCATACCTCAATTTTTCCCTAACTTCGGTAGGTGGTGCTCGATCGTGCAGGCCTACTAAGGCGGGAAGCATCGCTCAACCCATCCTTTTTAGCGCATCGGGAGCTCAACACCTACCCGGCAGAACGGTCCGGCTCAACTATAATAGTGGAACAGTCGCGTTCTGCCTTACCGGCCCTCGAGTGACCTTCGTCGGTTTTTGTTAAAACCGAAAAAAGTCTCTCGGGGGTGGTCCACTGCGGTGTCAGTGAGCTCGGGACATCCCCCACTTTCAATATTTAAATTAAAAAATGGAGAAAAAATCCCGACCTCACCGGGATTCGAACCTTTTTTTTTCAAATAGATGTTTATTTGCAAAAAGATATTACAATAAGTGTACAATGGTAGGCGCAAACAAATACTTCGAAAAAAAGCCTTACAAATATTGGAGCATCAGCATATACATAGCGACAACACGTCGCACTCGCATATGGGCGGTTTATACGGTTTTTACAAGAGGTGAATATCGCTGTATTCGAGGGTTTGACAAGATTCGTCACTATACCTGACTATATTGTTGAATAATTGGCGGTAAAAAATAGTAAGAAAAAAGTCGCTTACAGTATCGTTTGTAAAGGAGAAAGGTTTTTTTTCCCTATGTGTATTTAGTATATTTAGAGAGCAGTCGCAAAATTATTACTTCTCTGCGTATACGCTTCGCTTTACAATATATATAGTGTAATTACAGTGAATGCACATATTTATAATATCGGTGGTTATGTGTTTATTTTTTTTTTCTTCTCGTTCTTTTGCGAATCTCGTCTAGATTTTTAGCGTCTATATCTGGAATCGCTGTAGAATACTTAAGGCGTCGTGGTGGTGTGAGGGGAATTTTTTTTTTCGCTTGATGGCGTGGTATGTGGTATAGAATCGGAATATTCGCGGTGTTTTGTATTGCTTTTTTCCTATCAAGGTAGATGAAGGAGTGAGGTAGGATATATTCGGTGGTTATATTGTCTATGTATGTATGGTCTTTTGTGTTGCTGAAAAATTGAAGATATTTGTTGTTTATATGTTTTAAATTAGCAAAGTAGTCTCGGGATAACTTAATTATAAAATTGTCTATGCGAGGGATGTTAGCGGCGTTGTAAATGTCTTTATTGCTAAAAATACTTGCTTCTTCTACAGTACCGCCCAAAAGTTCGATAACACTATGTAAAAAAAATAGTTTGGAAAAAATGATCATATCTTGGAAAAAAAGTGTCGTAGAAAAATTCTAAAAAAAAGATTTTAAAGTACTCCTCAAGACCTTTAAAAACGCTGTATTATATTATTTTCAAAGTTTTTTTATGTTATTAAAAAAATTACTTGAAAGTAAACACTTTTTGCCAATTTTCTTAATTTTAGATTCGCTTACACCGTTTTTCGAGTATAAGATAAAAAAATCTGAAAAAAATATATTTTAAAGTACTCTGAAAGAGCTTTAATTTGAATTTTTTTTAAATTTTCTACAATGATTTTTCGTCAAGCTATGAAGTTTTAAAGTTGGGCATTTTTGGTCTTTTTGACCATTTTTTTGCAAAAAAGACCAAAAATGCCCAACTTTAAAACTTCATAGCTTGACGAAAAATCATTGTAGAAAATTTAAAAAAAAATGCAAATTAAAGCTCTTTCAGAGTAGTTTAAAATATATTTTTTTCAGATTTTTTTATCTTATACTCGAAAAACGGTGCAAGCAAATCTAAAATTAAGAAAATTGGCAAAAAGTGTTTACTTTCAAGTAATTTTTTTAATAATATAAAAAAACTTTGAAAATAATATAATACAGCGTTTTTAAAGCTCTTGAGGAGTACTTTAAAATCGTTTTTTTAGAATTTTTCTACGACACTTTTTTTCCAAGATATGATCATTTTTTCCAAACTATTTTTTTTACGTAGTGTTATCGAACTTTTGGGCGGTACTGTATATATATGTAAGGAGGCCCTGAGGCACTGTCTCTCAAACTTGCGCAGTTTTTCCATAATGTTTCCGTAGAAATATGAGTATACCGTCCGATGTGACGAATTGTCTATTCGTAGTCATATGCCACATAAGCTGTATGATTTATAGAGGGAAACCTAGCTTATATAGCATGTATATAAGTCCGTTTATTCAGACTAAATCAAAGGCTCTTTGGAGATCGGTTAGACATGCGCCTACTGTGTCGCCGTTATTTAAGTGTTGCGATATCTCGTCTATAACTTTATGTATTGCGTGGATGGCTGAGTGACGATGTTTAAAACCGAATTGGTTATCGGGGATTACATTCTTGCTGTTAGAGTGTTTAAGTATAGAATGATTGATTATAGCTTCATATACTTTGCTTATAGCTGGCGTTAAGCTGATTGGTCTATAACTAGAGGGTTCTTCTGGGGGCTTATTTTTTTTTAGTATAGGGAGGATTTTAGCAGTTTTCCATTTGTCCAGGAAATACATATTATTTATGCAGTTGTTGAATAAGATTGTATAGTTTTTAATGAGATTTATAGGAAGGTGTTTTAACACGATTGGCGGAATGTTATCAAGGCCTGATGATGCTTTGTTAGGTAGCTTTTTGAATATATGATGTGTTGCTATTGTATTATAGAAGGTTATAGAGTCTATGTATTCACTTGGGTTAGTTGCTGGGTTTGTATCTGAGAAGGTTGTTAACGTAAGGTTATTATTTTTAAACGATTTAATTAGCGTGTTTAGCTACCGTATCGGCTCTTTTTTTTAATTCAAACTCGCTGTTATATTGTGTTAAGCACGTCTGTTGGATTTTCAATAATGTATTTATCCTCTTCTTTTTTTAAAGTAGTAATGTAGCAGGTACTTCTATCTATCAGATCAGTATTGTTAGTGTCGACGGTTAAATAATTTATTTTTGATTGCTCTTTTTTCTAAAAAATCTATTAATTTTAGGGAAAAAGGTTGAGGATTTTCTGTGATCTATGGTTGCAATTTGGGAGTTCCAGTAGGAGGTATAGCTGGTTTTACATTCTTTTTTTAATAATCGGTTGATTTTGTTTATCATAGTTTTAAAAACATGTATGTTAAATGACGTGTGTAAGAAGGGATTTTTACAATGTAAGTTAGTCAGTGTTATGAGGAATGATTTGTATTTATGCAGACTTTTAATTTTTGTGTTAACGTAGTTAAGCACATTATCGGTAGGTTTGTATTTGGGGACTGTTTTGTTTATTGTGTTCTGTATTACTGTATCAATTTCGATCAAGAAGTTATTTATTCCAGTGTTCGAGAGATTTATGTTTTGGGGTATATTTGTTGTGTATGAATCAGCAAGTTTTTTGGTAAATTTTTTCCATTTTGTTTTTTTGTACATGAATTTGTAAGATGATTCAGGATTAGCGTGCATTAGGTCGCTGTTATCGGAGAGGTCTACCGTGAGAGAGAGTGCGCAATGGTCGCTATTGTAGTTGAGTGTGAGAATTTTATTGTTTATTAGATTTTGAACAGTGAGCCGGTTGTTAATAAGGCAGATATCGAGGTATGAGTTGCTGCTTGGATATGTCGCGCTATTTCTGTTTTCTAGCCAGTTTTTTAACCAGGTGCCTTTACGTGAAATTGCAGAATCGCCCCATTCAGTGTGCCCGCTATTATATGGTAGTTATTTACGTTTCCTAAGTCTAGATTGTTATATAAATAATCTAATTCGGTAGTGAATATTTTTCTTGATTGGTTATTTGCGTAGCAGGCTATAATGTATAAGTTTTTATGCTGTAGTAATCAGTAGAGGGCGTCGTATGTAGTAGGCTAGTCAAATGGGTATTGAGGTCTCTTATAGTATAGGGGAACGGGATGCTTTGGTGCATCTATTTAATGATAATCGTTGAGTCACCAGGTAGCCCTATACTACCAATGCGTGTCAGGAAGGCGGAGACGTGAGTAAGGTTGAACCTGAATAAATACACAAAGTAATTAGTAACGTTAAAGTTTATTAACGCCAACTTTGGCTCTCGTGTGCATTGCTTAACAGAGCTGTCACACGACTCACTGAATGGCGGCTTCTCGCCGCGTTTCTTCCTCTTGTTACAGGTTCTCTTTCTCTCTCTCTCCTAACTGCGCTTGCGCTCTAGCGCTAACATGTGTGGCTTGCCCACATTACTCCCCCCTAAATGACGTCTATATATTTGAATTTTTAAACTACGATATAAAAATTATTTACTTTATACATGAGAAATTAAATTGTTTTTGAAATACAAGTTTATTTTGTTTTAATTACACGTTACTAGACGTCATTTAAGACATAGAGAGAGAGAATCATGAGAGAAGTTTTTTTAGCAACCGCTGTTGCTTTACAAATGTTGAAAATGTTATAAAAATATGTTTTTTTACATGACTCTTTTTCTTATGTGTCTGACTCCAAAAAATAAGGTGGTTTTTTTTAATTATTTTACATTTCACAATATGTTTTTCTTAAATTTAATATTATAACAATATTTAACTTTGGGTTTTTTTGATCACAGTTTATGTAGGCTTAACATGACTTACATATTTTTAATCTAGGTCTTGTGCTTTGTACTTGCTGTTATTTTCCAGCTTTGATCACATTGTTTTACTTAATCTAATTAACAATTTACAAGTAATTATTACTGATTGTTTTTATTTATTGTTAAATTTGAAAATATGAGCGTTATCTAGCTCTATCGCATTGATTCTACTTTGCCTAAACCTTTGACGTTGTTGCGAATTTACGCTAATGTTGCATTTTTCAAAGTATGCATATAACTTTTTAGTCCATTTGACTATTGATTCAATAAATTGGATTTTTAAGAATTTAGTTTTTTTCTTACCAAGAGTGTTAATCACTACGATCTCCTCTACTGGTAGAAGTTTGGTTGATTCAAGGGTTTGTGCAATAGCAGGATAATAACTTATCTTTAATGATTTTAATACTTTGAGTGCTGATAACTCTAAAGCATAATCTATCTTAATACCTAATAAATTGAGTTCTATGACGTTTTTGATACTATTTACAATGTTAGGAATGATTTTTTCCATACAGGCGTTATTACGCAAATCGAGTTTATTTACATTATTATTGTCATTGAATCCAGGTAGATAATCAAATTCTACTGAGGATTCTCTGGGTGTAGAATAATTAAAAGTTATGTTTTTCAGGTTGTTTTTTCCTGACAAAAAAGCTTCTATGAGTCTAAAAATGTGTAATTCTTTATCAATAGTTTTACAATCTGTCACAGTGATTGTTTTTAAGACTTGATTGTAACAAGTGTAGTCAAATAATTGAGAACTAAGAATTTTGTGACAATTTATTACAGTTAGAGAGTCTAGATTATTACAAGCGTTATTTAATAAAAATTTTAGTCTTGTTTTCTGATTGTTTTCTACAGTTAAGCTATTTACATTATTAAAGTCTACATTTTTATCAAAATTTTCTATAGTGCTACCCAAGCACAGCGTGCGCGATTCGAACAATTTACTGATAAGCAGTAAGAGTTGAACGGTCGCGTTGATGTCCCTAATGTCTATTAGACTAACGACTAGTTTTTGGGAATTATTTACTTTAGTATCAAAAGCATTGTACTGTACTTGAATAAATTTACTGACGATGGATACGTCGATGGGTACTGAATGTCCTTGGAATTTCATACTATTAAATCGAAAGTTTTGCGCGTCTTCTAAAATTATTTTAGGATAATTTGTAGAATTATAGCGTTTAATAGACGAATCAAATGCTGTTCTAAACTTAAAGAAAGCTGGGTGGAAATGAGTTGCTTTAAAAAGATTGAAAAAATCTTGTGTGTTTAATTCTTTAATGACGAGTTGCAACGCGACGTGGGTGTTTAGCAATCGAGCTAAGAAATTAGGCATAACACGATGGTCGGGTTTCCGATATGTTAATGGTTGTTTACTTTGAGCATAGCTTGACTCATCAGGTTTGCACCTGAGAAAACTTGTGTTGCCTTTATCGTATGTAAATTGGAATTTGTCGCGGCAAATATCACTTTGAAGTCTAGCCGATGTTGCCAGGTCTTCGCAGCTTACTATGATGAACGATTTCCCGTCTTTATAAATAATTTTATCTATACTGAATTTATCAATTGAACGTGATTTGAGCATACTATTTATTTCATCTTTAGTGACGAATTTAAAAATATTATACAAGAATAAATTACGCACTGGGCGGTTGTTTGTAAAAAGTTTTGGGATGCGAAAGTTAATTAATAAAGTTTCGTTTAAATAAGTACGACGCTGATGCAGGTTTATCTTTCTCTCCCGTTTGGTGTAAGCCTTTTGGAAGTGTTCTTTAAAATGATTTAGGAATACCTCGGCTAAGAAACAATCTGCTTTAATAGCCTGGTCTGCTTGCTGGCTTTTATATTCTTCCAGTTCGATGAAAACTTGATTTAATTGGTCCATTCTGTGAGGCCTGTTGAGAAGTGTGTTTGATTACTGAATTGTTGCTTACTTATGTGAGATTAGTGACCTACACCAGGTTAGTGTTTGCTTAACCTATGTTAGTACTTATTAATTTTATCTCATCTATTTGCGAGTAAAAATCTTTGAGTGGGAAGTGATTTAATCTGCACATTCCCGCAGCGAGGATTGTATGTATTCTGCAATAATCAGGTGCTTGATTATGCTCATATTGAGATATTTCTTTGAAATATTCATCAATCATTAGAGGGTGTTCCTGATTATCGAAACATCTTTCTATGAATCCTGTGAGATCTGCAAATGCTAAGCTTTTAAGCTTAAAAACTACTTCTTGGTCGTCGAGTCTGTCGTGCCAAGTTAGTCTGCCGCCTGCCCAGATGATCATGTTATACCCAAGTGACTCGAAGTCTCCTCTTCTTGTGAGTACTCCTTGATGAGCATCACGACTCATGAATTCCAGAGTGCCGTTATTGGCTTTTTTAGGGTCTGGTTTAAATTCTGTGTCAGTCTTAAATTTGCAAGATAGACCGAAATCTGCTAAGTATACCATCTCTTTTTTACTTTTATCTATAAGTATGTTAGAGCTTTTAATATCATTATGTACATAACCTTTTTGGTGTATGTATTTTAAAGCTACTGAAATGGTCCATGCTATGTGATATACTGTATATTCAGGAAACATTCCATCTGTTTTCAAGAATATTTTCTCTAAGTTGCAGTCGTATCGTTTTAATACTATGAATCTGTATTCTTGCTTATTGACTTTATGACTTCCTGCGCCACAAAATTCTGGTATTCCGATTTCCGGAATTACTTCTTCCTCTGCCCAGTCTAATACCATGCCTGGGAGGGCTGCATGTAAGTAGAAATGCATCTCAACGAACAAGGGTCCGTTCTGGTGAGGTTCTACTTTTATTACTGCTGGGTAGTCTTTAGGAATTGTACCTATGTATGGAGCTGCGGCGTAAATTTCGCCGAATCCACCGATACCAATTGATGGTCCGATGATCCATTTCCTTTGCTTTAAATCAGTAAAAATCTCATTTAGCGGAATTGCTTTAGGCATCGCATATCTTTTTTCAGCTAATTCTTTGGGAGGAATCTCCACAACTTGACTTTTTTGGCTGAATCTGATTTTTTTCTTATTGACATAAGTCCTTAATGGAGGTCGTGTTTCGCTTCTAGCGGGCGTTTGTACAACTTCTTCTTGAGTGTTGTTAGGACTATGCTGAGATTTTTGAGTGTCATTTTGTGTGTTAGTGTTGACTTCTATTGCGTGGTCATCATCCTGATTAGGTGTGACTATATCTTGGCTAATATTTTCTGAACTTGTTTTTTTGGTTTGGCTTTCTTTTTCCACATGAGGATAATTATCGTTTTGCGTTGCAAAATCAAAATTGTAGCTATTGCTAAATCTATTGTTTGGTTGATCTTGATTTGCAGGTTGCTCTGCGCCTAAAACGACTTCTACGAGGTCATTGGGGACGTAGTGTGCTGGTTTTACCAACTCGATAGCTACGGTTTTATTCTGTCCGTTGATATCTATTACGAAGTTTCGTCCGTTGTCATATGGCGAGAGATTATCTTATGTGGGCCTGTGTAGGGTTTATCTAGTCCTACTTTAGCTTTGTTACGGTAAAATACGTGTGTGCACGATGCGAGATCCTTAAAAACGAAAGGTTTAATCGCATGATGATGTGCTACTGGGACTGGTTGTATTTTCCGTATATATTCTCGGAATTCTTCCAAGAAGATGTGTCTGTCGGGTTCAAATTCTCCAAAGGCGAAGAATTCTCCCGGTAATCTGAGTGTTGTACCAAATACGAAGTCTGCTGGGCTAGCTTCGGTGTCTGATCGTATGCAGGTGCGTAACCCTAGCATAACTGAAGATAAGACTCGTGTCCAATCATCTTTGTCGGTACTACATCTTATTGCAGCTTTCAGAACTCTGTGCCACCTTTCTATCATGCCATTGGCTTGTGGGTGGTAAGCTGCGGTTCTTATGCGCTGACAGCCTATTATTTCTAATAGAGATCTGAAAAGCTGTGATTCGAATTGAGAACCTTGATCTGTGGTCAAGATTATTGGTGACCCATAACGCGAGATCCACGTGTCGTAGAATGCGCGCGCTATAGTGGGTGCTGTAATGTCCCTGACAGGTGTAGCTTCCGGCCATCTAGAATATCTGTCTATCATGGTCAGGACATATCTAAAACCTTGACTGTCAGGCAACGGGCCTACTATATCTATATGAACGTGGGAAAATCTGTTGTCAGGCACGACAAAGTGCTCTGGCAAGAATTTATTGTGTCTTGTGACCTTAGAGGTCTGGCATCGTATGCACTCTTTGGCCCACGTCTTGATGTCTCTTGACATATTTGGCCATACAAATTTTTGTCTGATTAATTTGTCTGTTACATTGGCACTGGGATGTGCTCTTGAATGATACATATCGAATGTTTCTCGTCTGAGCGAGACTGGAATGTATGGTCTGATCGTATTTTGATGTATGTCGCAGTAGAGAGGGTAGTCGTCTTGACGCCATGAGAGTCTTTGTAATTTTAATGGATGATCTGGATCGCTTACGATTTCTCTTAGTTGTTCATCGTTAAGCTGCTCTCTGCTTAATTGTTCAGGACTGAATAGCATAGGAATGCTTATAGCATCCAACGAATCGATCATATCTTGGTGCCTTGCGTCAAGCCTTGTTTCTGGGCTATCCCAATTAATTTCTGCTTTTGTACCGTTGGAATCTATCCTTGATAGAGCGTCTGCTACGACATTATCAGAACCAGGAATGTACTTAATCTGTGTGTTGAATTCTGAGATATACGTAATTTGACGTATTTGCCTCTTGCTGGATTTCTCAGCACTTTGAGAGAATGCGAATGTTAGAGGTCTGTGGTCAGTTATGATAGTAAATTCTCGCATGTCCAGGTAATAATGGAAATATTTAAGTGCTTCGTACACTGCTGTTAATTCACGATCATAAACTGAATAATTTAGTTGTGATGGTGAGAATTTGCGTGAGAAAAATGCTAAAGGACGCCATGTCTCTTTATCTTTCTGTTCGAGAACTGCTCCCATTGCTATGTCGGAAGCGTCTGTAGCGACTCGTGTTTCAGCTAAAGGGTTAGGGAAAGCTAGATATGTTGTTTCTGCTAACTCCTTCTTGGCTTGTTCGAAAGCGATTTCTGAGGCTTTGTCCCAGACTACAGGTCTTTTATCTTTTTTCTTGGCGTCTTTGATGTGCTGGTTGAGCGCAGCATGAGTTTTAGCTGCTTTAGGAATACAGCGTCTATAAAAGTTTATCATCCCAAGGAATCTCCTGAGATCTTCGATCGTTTGAGGCTTGGGGAAATTTTTAATTGCTTCTATTTTATCTTTGGCTGGTTTGAAACCTTCTGCACTGATTTCGAAACCTAAGAAAGTTAATTGTTGTACTCCAAAGGTGCATTTATCTAGATTAAGGTGCAAGTGATACTCTTTGAGTCTTTGTAGTACTATTTTGAGGTGTTTTTCATGTTCCTCCTCGTTAGTAGAAGCTATTAGAATGTCATCAATGTATACGAAAACAAAATCCAAGTCACTTAGAGCTTTGTTAACGTATCTTTGAAACGTTTGAGCGGCGTTACGTAAGCCAAATGTCATGACTACGTACTCGAAAAGTCCAAAAGGAGTAATGACCGCTGTTTTAGGTATATCGTCTTTTTCTACAGGTATCTGATGATACGCTTTTTGTAGATCCAGACTTGTAAAAATGGTTTTACCATGTAATAATATAGGAAAGTCTTGTATATGAGGTACTGGGTACCTGTCTGGTACAGTAACTGAGTTTAATTGACGATAGTCACCACAAATGCGCCATGTTTTGTCCTTCTTGGACACCATGTGTATTGGGCTCGCCCAAGGGCTACTTGAAGGTCTGCAAATACCAAGTTCGCAGAGATCTGTAAATTCTCTTTTAGCTGCGGCTAATTTTTCTGGACCAAGCCTACGCACGCGCTGTGCTACAGGTGGACCGTTGGTTTTAATGCAGTGAGCTACGCCTTGTTCAAGAATAGGTGTTGGGTTGTCTATGCCAATTACTTCCTGATATTGGGATAGTAATTGAGCATATTTGCAGTCAGGCTTAATGACTGATACTTTAATCTCATTCACCTTATGATAATGTAGAGTTGTTGCTAGGAGTGTTTCTCCGTCGACTAGCAATCTTTTCTTGAGATCGGGTAGTAAGTGGTAGTGTTCTAAAATGTCGTCTCCGAGAATGGGGTATGGGACATCCGCGATGATGAAGTGCCATTTGATTGCTTTACGCAGATTGAGATTTAATTCGATATATTCGGTTCCGTACGTATTAATCACGGTATTATTAGCTGCGTATAATTTGAATGAATGAGGTGCTTCTTTGCTATCACGCTTTCGCGGTATGACTGACACTTCAGCACCGGTGTCTACTAAAAATAGTCTTTGTGCTTTTTTATCGAAAACATGGAGTCGTACTGATTTTACACCCGGTATACCCGTCTCCGCGATTACAGGGTGTTTTAGTTTTCCTTCTTCACGGGATCTTTAGGAGATTTGTCTTTAGGTGGTTTCTTGACAGCGTTGCCACCTCCTTTCCAGCCACAGGGATCTTGACAGCTTCTTGCTTTAATTCCATATAAATAGTGATAATAGCAAAACATGTGTGGCTTATCTGGTGAAGGTGAACGGAATAGAGATCTGTTTCTACTACCGTCTTGATTTCTTGTGCGGGATCTACCTCTGCTTCGTTGCTGTTGGTTATTATTTACATCTGACGGTTTAATGTTCCGTTTCAACTCGTCTATGCTGTTCTTAATCGTTCTGAGGTCAATCTCGGTGTGGTTTACTTGCTTTGGTTGATTGAGGTTAGATGTGACTGCGTAGACGTTTTTAGCTTGTCTGTTTACCAATTCGAACATATGGTCTGCTATCTCGACTAAGCGTCTTTGGTTTCCCACCGTGATAGGCTCTGGCATAACCTTGAGTGTGTCGAATGGTAAGTCCTCCTTCCAACGTGCTAGAACTGCAGCTAATGGTATATCGTTACCAGCTAATCCGATCATTTCATTCAAGTATTCTGACGGTTTGCGATGTCCTAATCTGTTTTCTCCGAACAGTTTGCTGATTCTGGTTTGAGGTGAAATCATGTACTTATCTAGGACTTTTTGCTTGAATGCTTCGTATTTATTACCTTCCGGTAATGATGGTATTGTGTGTGCTAATTCCTGCACTATCGATTGACCCAGATTGTTGAATAGGTTGATGTATTTGACGTTATCATGTGTTATCCCGTACATCTTCATTTGATCTTCGAAAGATGTAAACCATGTTTCCGGTTTAGTGGTCCAAAGAGGTTGAAATTTAAATTCTACGACTATGTTGGGATTCTGATTATGATATATAGTTGGAGCGCGAAAATTAAAATTTTGATTGTATACTTCATCTGGATTTGATTTAATTGTAAGCGGGACTTGGTTAAACAAACTAGAATTCTGAACTGTTTTAGACGTGTTATCCGTCGTATTTTCTAAAGGACGTGAGTTATCATTTATTTTATTTTCAATACCCATGCTTCGAGAGAGGTTTAACATCTGTTGCGCGTAAGTTGCTTCATCTGAGTTCGCGTCTGGTATTTGAAGGTTATTCGCGGGTCGCGCAGTCGTTTGAGCTGCGATGCGCCCGACGGCAACAACAAGTTGGCCTATTTGAGCCTCCATGGCTTTAAGTCTTTCTTCGCTCGACATTTTCGCGTCCGCGGGGTTTTTAGCTGTCGCGTTTTCTACTTCCTCATCTTTTTCAAGATTTTTATTTTGGCTATCTTTATTTTCAAGGTCTTCGAAGTCTTTATTTTGGTTATTTTTGTCATCGTTATTCCCGTTGTTTGTAGTCATTTTGCCGCTCCGCGTTTTCATCGGGGACCTAGGTATTCTATCTTTAGTTTCAAATGCATTCATTCGATTACTGAAGTTTCACAAGCTTAAAAGCCGAACTTCAATAACGCACGCGGACATACACTCGTTATTAACTGATGACCAAGTTTTGTTTTAGGTTAAATTGAATGATTTTTAAGTTACTGAGTACATGATCTACTGCAACTCAGTAGTCACGGTATTGTGTCGTAGGCTGTACTTCGGAGTACACGAAGACAGCCGTCTTGATTGCACTCCTAGTACGTATGGCCTTGATGCCAACCCACTTGACAATTTTGTGCTCATTGAGTGCGTGAGTAAATTTTTTTAAAAAAAATATGCTTGGTTGTCAGTTTCACTGAAAAATGCGCAATTAGCTTGAATTTACTATGTTTAAATATTTAAATTTTATTTACTTTATTACTTTATTAAATTTGTTTTCAAAAGTATTCACTGAAACTTGCAATCTCTTACGCACGCTGTGCTTGGGGTTGCTGACTGTTTTAAATTTCTAACCTATACTAGTGTCATATTTGCGAATTTCAATAATTTATTTTTACGTCTAATATTATGTGACATTTTTCTTAAGAGCATTGTGCATATATACTTGAAAAATTTACTATTCATTTAAGTTAGCACCCTTATTTATCATTTAATAATTTTTCTAATTTTGTTTTAAAATTGTATTTCGAGAAAAAAAAATATATATTTTATTTAAGTTTGGTACACTAAAAGATTTTGCTTTTATTTTAATTTTAATTTTGATTTCGTATTTTGTGAGAAGAGAATTAAGTGTAAAGAAAAAACGTTATTTTGAATAATACTGAATTTCGTGGAACTCGCGATTTAATATTTGTGCCTTTCAAGATGGCGACCAAAAATGCCGGTTATTATTCGCGATGTTGTTTGCGCCTTTCAAGATGGCGATTAAATTTGGCGGTTATGATACGCGACCACGTTTTTTCTTTCACTTCGGTAATTATATTTTTCACTATAATTTAACGTCTTTATGCAGTTTATTTTTATTTTTCACTGTTTTTCATTTCGCTTTAGAGTTCGCTTTTTCTCTTTTCTTTCTTTTACGTGTGACCAAATTTGTTCGAATTTTTCTTTTCGTAAAATTTGTTTCTTTTTTATTGCTTTTCTTTCTTAATTTTTAGTAAAATATACTCTTTGAATTTTTCTTCTCGCAGTTAAAAAATTTTCGCTTGTAATTATCTTAAGTTCAAAATTTCTTTTTGTGAATATTGTTACGTTAAAACTTTTGTTTTTATTTCTAAGCTAAAAATTTTGCATTATTAATTCTGAATCTAAAAATTTTCGTAACTTTTAAAATTGAAATTTTCTGTTTTTACTTTTACTAGAAAAATACTCTAATTTAGAAATTGTTTGCGATTGAACTTTAATTGAAAATTTTACTTTTAATTTTATTTTTACTCTTTATAACCTTAGTTAAAAATACCTTAATTTATATGTGAAACGCAAATGACGCTCTGAAGAAAATTTTCGAAGTCCAAGATGGCTGCCGATGTCTTTTGTTCGCCTAAGTCGTGTGTCTTTGATGAGATGCGAGGCGATGTCAATTCTTGTAGATGACAGCGATGATTTTTCTTTTTCTAGGCTTTATTGGTGAACTTGCTAGCCTTTTATGTGCTTCGTTAAGCTTTTTATGATTTAGTGTGTTTGTCTTCCTTCCTTCCTTCCTTCAAGTAATTTTGGTTAAACGTGAGATTGACGATGATCTTCCACGAGGCGTATGTTGAAATGGATGCCACTGTAGGTGTATTACTTGAAGGCGCACGTCGGGTTCACCACTATAGGGGGACGGGATGCTTTGGTGCATCTATTTAATGATAATCGTTGAGTCACCAGGTAGCCCTATACTACCAATGCGTGTCAGGAAGGCGGAGACGTGAGTAAGGTTGAACCTGAATAAATACACAAAGTAATTAGTAACGTTAAAGTTTATTAACGCCAACTTTGGCTCTCGTGTGCATTGCTTAACAGAGCTGTCACACGACTCACTGAATGGCGGCTTCTCGCCGCGTTTCTTCCTCTTGTTACAGGTTCTCTTTCTCTCTCTCTCCTAACTGCGCTTGCGCTCTAGCGCTAACATGTGTGGCTTGCCCACAATAGTTGCGCTCGCAGCGCCGCTGTATTTTGTTTGTGATATTTTGTACTAAAGTATATTTGCTGTCAGCTTATTTCCCCGGGGATATATGAACAAGTAATATATCCCCGGGGAAATACTCAATATGCTATAGTAAGTTGGGATACAACAAAACTCTTCAGTACGAAGTGAGCGCCGATGTGTTTGGAAAGGATAGTAGTGTAAACTTAAAAACATAAATAGGCGCGTTAGACGATCGGCGCCGCATAGTTAAGTCCCGCGCTTATTCAAATTTCATAATGGTCTTTTTCGTATTAAATACATTTTAAAAAATATACATTAAATAAATAATGGTTCATATTGATTTATTAATAATAAAATTTAGAGTTAATAGTGAAAAAAATCACAGTAAAAGTGATGCAGTGAAAAAAATAGAATAAACATAAAACTTGTAAAATTGTAAGAGAAATAAAAAAATTTTAAAACTTTTCAGTTATAAGTTTGTACATTCATATTTACAAGTACAAACAAACATAACAGAAGAAAAGATTTTATAAACAGATGTATCTATCATATTTAGTAAATCAAAGAAAAATATTAAAATAATTGTGAATTAAAAATTTGTGTATCCCAGCGATACAGTAAGTATCGCTTGCTTTGTTTCTCGAAGCGTCACGCGACAACATGTGGCGCTTGCGCGCGCAAGACAGCCTCGTTTCACGCTTGTTCCACGCTTCTTTAAATTCTACGAAATTGCTTCTTTCGCATTTTATAAATTCATGATATATACATTGAAAAATTGTAAAAAATGTATTCAATTATATACTTATAATTTTATTGTTCCTCTAACTGCTTACAACAGCATAAAATAATCTACGCAACATGTGACGTACGTCGGGAAAATATTTGCAGGGTTAAATGTTTTTTGCTTGAGCAGCAGAAAACATTGACCCCTGCCAATATTATCCCTTCGTACGTCACTTGTTGCGTATATTACTATTGTGTCGCAGTTTAATTAATATGATTGTGTATTCTAGGATTGAGTTGTGTCTAGATGAAGGAGTGTATATCACTTCGTGTGGGATAGTATTTTTTATGAGTATCGCGGTGCCTCCACCGTTCGTACTCTTGTGTCTGTCGCTTCTTATAATGTTGTAAAATGAATATTGTATTTTATATCGCGGGTTTAGTTTAGTTTCGCATATAAGTAAGATATCAAAATTATAATTGTTTGGAAAGTCAAGCAAGTCAGTATGTTTGTTTAAAGAAACTATTGAATTAACATTAATAGAAGCTATTTTTAACGTGGATATTAAATTACCTGAAATATCGGATGTAGATAAGTTGTTTGAATTATTAATCATAATCGTTAGTGTAAGAACTGTAAAGATCGTCAATTCTAGCAGAATTAATGTTGATCTTTTCATATAGAGTATTAAATTGTGTGTTTAATATTTGTACGATTTAATTTTTAAAGTTTTCAAGTAACGCAGAGAATTGTGCTATTTCGGTTGTGGGCTGCTTTGCGTTATTAGCCGTCAGTATTTGTGAAAATAAAGGTGTGGGGAGAGGAGAAGAAAAGGAAATGTTGAGAGGGGATGTATTGGATATGGGTGGATTAGGTACGATATTTCGTATTTTACTATGTATGTTGTTAACTTTATTGTCTCTGACTTGCTTGATTTTGGTTTTATTATCATTTGTGATTTTATTTACAATTTTAGAGATAGGACAGCCACAGTATGAGGCCGGGTGTCCGGGACTTTTGCAATTCACGCAGTATAAGACAGATTTATCAGTCGTATCTTTTTCTATATTACATTTACCTGGTTCGTGCTGTTCATTACACTTAACGCAGCGGTATCCTAGTCTACAAATGGCGCTGGTGTGGCCGAAGTGTTGGCAATTCTTACACTGGTGAACTTCTTTTTTTCTCAGCGGCTCCCATCGGATTCGTTGGTAGGCGAGATTATTAATTTTTTTCAGGTCGTTAATATTACTGTCACAGGAAAGTTGTACAAGGAAGTGCTGACTATCCATTTTTTTTCTACTCAAGTTGATTTTTGTGACTTTATTTTTTTTTTAATACAATGCTTTCTCTATGAGAAAGCAAAAATAAAATGTTAATATTGAAATGTTTTTTTTTTAAATTTTTTGTATTAGTTAAGTATATAGCATTTTTATTAATTTTGTTTTCTCATAGTGAAAGCATTGTATCGATAAAAAAATTTGGGTGGGGTTCGAATTTTCGAAAGACCGATATTTTTTTGTGCTTAACGTAGAATCTCAAAATTTAGAATGATGCTATTGATAACATTCATTTAAATTATTTAGAAATCTCGTTTTCGATTCATGGCTGCTATCGAAATTCATTTATTCGAATAAATTATAATTGATATTTAGAATAGTAACAAGTATACAGAACACCATATTATGATTAGATATTTCGAAATTTCTAATAGAGTTTTCAAAAGTATATTTTTGTATATTCTTTCAATACTTGTCAAAAGATTTTATTAGAAATTTCGAAATATTTTATAATTATATGGTGCTCTATGTACGTGTTACGATTCTAAATATCAATTATAATTTATTCGAATAAATAAATTTCGATTGCAGCCATGAATAGAAAATGAGATTTATAAATAATTTAAATGAATGTTATTAATAGCATCATTCTAAATTTTGAGATTCTACGTTAAGAAGAGGCCGAACTATCTGTCTCTGTCTAATAGCGTTTTTATTATTTATATAAACACTATCCTTTATAACAAGAAAAAAATAGCAGCCCCCGCTAGATATTAGTATAATTAGTAAATTTTGTAATAACAATCAAATTTTTTACCGCATAGTTTTTGACTAATTGGAGACCTACTAGCCATCTAGAATATAACCTATCTTTTTTTGGTAGGTCTCTAATTATTCAAAAACTACGCAGTAAAAAAATTTGTTTGTTATTACAAAATTTACTTATCATACTAATATTTAGCGGGGGCTGCTATTTTTTTCTTGTTATACCGGATAGTGTTTACATAAATGATGAAAAACGCTATTAGACAAAGACAGATAGTTCGGAACCTTCTTAAGCACAAAAAAATATCGGTCTTTCGAAAAATCGAACCCCACCCAAAAATTTTTTTCTATTTTTTCATAAATTTGTACATATTTTTACTCAAGAGGTCGAAAAAAGTGGTTTCCAGAAAATGTCTGTGTGTGTGTGCATGCGTGCGCGCGTGTGTGTGTGTGTATTTGTTTATGCATGTAATTAAAATTAAACTTTGCAACTTTGAACTGCAATCTCACAGATTTTACTTTTCAAAGTTTACAGTGTATTATTATTCGAATAAAAAATTAGAATATTCAATATTCGTATTACAAATTCCTTTCGAATAAAAGCATTTTTATTCGAACAGTCTCACCCCTAATGCGTCGAAGAGCGTTCATGTATAGCAAAAAAAAAATTGTACATTGCACTTTAAAAGAGCACTACATGAGCTTTCAAATAAGATGTATAAAAGTCTGTTATGATGTATAGTTCCTGAAATATAACACTTTAAAAATTACAAAATTTTTTTTTAGATAAAATCATTGTACGCACGCTCAAATCATTTTACGCACGCTGAAATCATTTTACGCACCCTGAAATCATTTTATGCGCGCTAGACAAATACGTCTCAAGATATGATATTTTATGTACGTAAATGAGTAAATGAAATCGAATTTTACGCACGCCGTTAGAAAAAATAATTTTTTACCAATCTAACCCCAAAAGCCTTCTCATACCAGTTGCAAACCGTATTTTTTGCCATTTGCAAAAAGTGGTGCAATTACCATTTCTTTAAATGGTATGGATTTTCTGTAGTACTCCTTATGGTTGTCCTTACCAAATCCAAGGAACCTAGTTAAGATCTCTAAATTTTGTTCATTTATATCGGCTCCATACAGTTTTGTGGACAGCTGTTGCCTCAAAAGAGTTCCACGCAATAGGCGTGGCTTTTCAGCGCCACATGCATCAGCATATCTTGCTAGCAATTGGTATGCTTCATAATACAAATCTATGTAGGAATTCACAACTGATTCTGTTGTATCCTGTAATATTACCGCCGCAGCTCTATCGGGCTTAGCGAAAACGTATTTGTTTCCAGGAATCAATATGCCATGTTTATTTTTGTGATCAACCCTGATCCCAGCTTCTTCTCTGTTCTCTAATAAGAGCATAAGTGAATCGTAAACGAAGTTGTGAATAATCATTCCTACTCGTCTTTCGCCAAGTTTATTAACTATGGAGATTCTCACAAATCGTCTTGCGACACTCTGAACCTCGGGTGTCAATTTCCGGAATTCTTCATCGTCTTCATCATCCTCTAGTCTGTAAATAAAGGAATGGTTCAAGTCGTTCACTAAAGGTCGTGAGACTTCGCCTTGTCTGTTGCAGTTAAAAATTTGTATAAAGTAGAATTTGATAATGTTATATACGCTGATTTGGAAAATTCTTTTTTCAAAGAATTATAGGAACTAACTCGAAGAATTTCTAGATAGTGTATCAGTTTAGAGATATTAACGAGAGGAAGCACTTCGATTTCTTTTTTGGATAAAGTCTGCAATTTTGACATTTTTGCCTGTTTGTTGAATAATTTATTCTGTCGTTTCATTAAGTCAATAAATAATCCTACTTCATTGTACTTTGTAATCCCGTACCTTTCTCCCACCCAATCTCTGGAAAATGCACGTTATTTATTGAGTATGAGAGTAATCTCGGTGAGGAGGTTAGCCTTACTGATTTTAGCTGTGACGGTATCTTTATCGATCAAGACACCGACAGCATTTTCTATTAGATTTAAATTTTCTTTAATCAAAATGTTTTCATAGTTTTTTATCTCGTTTTTGATTTTTTTACATTCCAATTTGACCCATCCCAAAATTCTCAACCAACGTTTAACCATTTTGGGATCTTGTTCATTGGTATAAAGAGTTATTCCCCAGTTACCAAAACTCATCAAAAGCTCATCGTCTAATATTGCATTTTTCATCACGTCATCTATCATGCCCTCTCGCCTTCAGCTCGGGCCGTAAACTTCTCGTTTCGTAAATAAAGTCTTTTCATACCCGTTACAAAATGTACTATTTTATACCAAGTGCGTGAAATTGCACATCAAGAATTTGCATTTCGTTGTATGTAATTTTACACACGATTCGTCAAAAAGGTTTATTATCATGAGATGATGTTGATCCATTATCATTATTTTTATATATTTAACGTCGCTATATTTATACCATCATTACAATGCTAATTAACGACAGAGGTTTCTATTGCGTTCGTAAACAAAGCAGATGTAAAGTATAATGGTGCTTGTATCAATAAGCCGAGAGCGGGATTCGAACTCGGGACCTCGAGATTACGAATCCATCGCTTTACCGAGTGAGCCACTGAAAGCCTCCGCTGCTAGTGATTATTACTGTAATTATTACAACGAAAATGATAGCTCATTACCTTTTTTTAAACAAGCAATTTTCACTTAATCATGCAAGTTATTATTTACATTTGAATAAAGTGTCTGTTTACTGACACTGAACAAGATTAAATATTGTTCAGTTTTTACTTCCGATATTTGCGGAAGTTCACTGTATTCAGTAAATAAAAATTGTGAGTTAATGATGTAATTATTTCGAAATTTATCGGTAAATGTTTGAGAATTAAACTTCCGTCAATACGTGTATTCCATCGATTAGTTATTAATGAAAACATTGTCATAAAACTAATCAAGCTTATATTTGTTGAAAACATAACTGGTATTACGTAGAATAAAATATCAGAATTGATTTCCATTAAACATTTTCAAAATTTTATATTTTTCAGTATAAAAAATAACAATTTATTATATAAAAAAAGTTTTTTCTAATAAAAGTAAAGCTTATAAGCGCAACAAAACAGATTTTTAATTTTTATAACTTACTAAAAATAAATGTACACATTGCCGTTTTTTAATCTGTGCATAAGATTACTATAAAATTAATTTTTTTAATTTTTTTAAAAGTCTTCATCGATTATTATGAATCAATTATCTTCTTTCTGAAAGGTGTATCAAAAGCAAATCTGCTGCTTTTTGAAGAGTTTTATATTTCTAAAATTGAATAGAAAAAAAATTCATCAAGAATAATCCACTTATTTAAGCGTAAATTTGAAAAATATAACAATATAAATTTTCTTGCTTACCTTGGCAATACAGACCCTTACATATTTTTCTCCAATATTTTTTCTTTTATCCTTACTCCAATATAGAATTGATTGTGGCATAAAAAGTACGCCAACATTTTTCGACAACCAATTATTAAATTGGTAATCTGCTAAGACATCAATATTGCTATCAAGGTTGATTTTATAATTTACAGCAGTCCAATCCGCTGTTATGAAATAACCTGCTTGAGGTACAGTAACTTTCATACCAATTTCTTGTAGAATGGCAACCATGTGATCGCGTTTTAATTTTAATTCTTTCGCATAATTTTTAAGATAAGAATCAGGGTTACTTAATTCTCTCATAGTATTATTTAATGTAGATGCCATAGCTAACTGCAAAGAGATTGATAAAAATAAGATAAATATATAAAATAAAGTAATAATAAATTATGTGATATACGTTTTTTACCTGAGTAGGTGCAGAAACATTATAAATAGAATAAGCCTGTAATTGTTCTATATTTTTGATAAGATTATATGGTCCATAAGCCCAACCAATTCTCCAGCCAGTTACAGAATACGATTTACTTGATGATGAGATTGTAATTGTTCTTTCAAACATATTTGATAACGATGCTGAAGAAAATAATATTTTTAAATAATATGAGTTTATATAGTGAACATATGTTGTGTTTCTAAAAATAATTTTACAAATATTGATATTCTTTTTAATAAAAAAAGTTAATTAATTTTATTTTTTAAATTGTATCATTCGTTATCAAAGTATGAATGATATGAGAAAACATTTATCATTATTTGGCATTGATTGATAGTTTATTTGTTAATGCAATCATTATCTTATAAATTAAGAAATTCTATACCAATTCTTATGTGCTTATTTGAATCAAATAGCAACCACTCGTAAACTTCATCGACCACAACAATCACATTCCATTTAACTGCTAAACCTCCAATGAACTGTAATTCTTCTCTAGTAAATACTTTGCCGATTGGATTATTAGGATTGTTTAATAATATGCCTTTGGTTTTTTTATTAAACAATCTGGCTAATTCTTTTTTATCGAATATCCAATCAGCAGCGGAAATAGTACCATTATGCGTTTTCAGCTAAAATATTTTTGTTACTAAATATTATGTTTATTTTTAATCTTTTGTGTCACAACGGATTCATAGAAAACAAATTTACCGGTTTTAATTCCACATACACAGGAACACCTTGAGCTTGCTGAATAAAGACAGGATATGGATCGTAAAACGGTTCAAATAAAATCCATTCGTCTCCTGGGAATGTATGTGTTTGTATTGCTACGTACAAAGCTTCGGTTGCACCCACTGTTACAATTACATTTTCATCAGGATTTAAATTTCGATTTAAAAGTTGTGAATAAAATGTTGCAATGCTTTTTCTTAATCTTTCATCTCCCTATAAGAAATGTTAAAATCCAGATAAAAATTTGTCTTAAAAAAAGATACAATTATAATTAGAACAATATTATCTAACATATAGATATATAATGGATAACTTACAGGAGAAGGTGCATACTGATGAACTGAAACATCTTCACTCAAAGTTACATTTAATAAATTATTCCTTACAAACTTGGGTGGAAGGAAATCTGGTTGACCCAAATATAAATCTACTGGATTATTTTTTTGAGCATCATCAAAACATTTTATTCTTTAAAAAAATTCAAAATTTGTATTTATTAAATAACCGAAAAAATAAATTTTTATTTGTTATATTT
Source organism: Anastatus disparis (assembly GCA_017163975.1). Classification (NCBI taxonomy): domain Eukaryota; kingdom Metazoa; phylum Arthropoda; class Insecta; order Hymenoptera; family Eupelmidae; genus Anastatus; species Anastatus disparis. Next base: position 4,259,472 of record JAFFSR010000381.1, read on the forward strand.
ATTTTAATTTGTCTTACTTACTCCGCCTTTTCCTCGTCGTATTTAAAACGCTTTGGCAATTCAAACTTAGATCCTTTATCTTCGCTAACTGCTGACATGTTGAGACCATTAATGATCAGCTTATAATGTACATAAAAATGATCATAATTTATAATAACATATTGATCAGATAAGCAATAAATAAAAGTGTATTTTACGTAGAATATTCTTAATCTTCTTGAGCGCGTGTTTTGTTATCATATAGATTTTATTTTTCTTATCTTCGCAGAAATTAAGTTCAATTTCAACAAAATGATATAAAGTTTCATTTATTTTGATTATTGTTAAGGAAAGTTTCTAATTAGAGAAAGTTGCTCTAGAGCTAAGACAGAAATACATTTTTATATATATATATATATATATATATATATATATATATATATATATATATATATATATATATAAATTTATTGCAGAAAGGTTTTTTCAGAATAATCAATTTTGAATACCAGAAATCAATCAGTAAAATCACCATTAAAGCAAAAATTAGATTGGTAGTATTTAAATATTTTTAAAAATGTAGGTTTAAAACTTTATTTAAAACCAAATTTGATTATTTAATTTAAATTTAATCAATAATTTATTTTATTTATTTTAATATTTTTTCAATTCAATTTTGCTTTCTCATAGAGAAAGCATTGAACGGTAAAAAAAAATAATTTTTTTAGAATAGCTCTTCGATTTCTGACGCTTTCACTAACTATTTTCTTTTTTCCTCACTTCCTCTCTGTCCTTCTATCTCAGATTAATCCTCATTTTTACCCTATTTTCATCCATTCCTGTCTTTCTTTTCCTATTTCCTAATCACTCTCTCACACTCATTAATTTTTCTTGAATAGAAATTATGTTTTTTTACATTGAAATCACATTTAAAAAAATCAAATCAAATTACTCTAACTCAATGAGCTCTATGAGAAAGCATTACGCCAAAGCATTTGGCAGCGTTTTTTAATTTAGAGTCTGGTTGAATTTGACACTTGAAGGAATACAATTTTTTATTTATTGACTTAAGTTTTTTAAAATAGTGCCAGACAATTACCAGAATTCTTCAAATTTTCCTATATGACTAATGAATAATTAAAACTTTTTATTTGTTAGCTTTATTTTTCTGAAATGAATAAAAAAAAATACACTGTTAAAAATAATATTAAATTTAATGTAAAATATGAAATTAGCTCCCAAAATGTGCATTAAAATTAATAATTTTACTGTAACTTTAATATAAAATTCAATTTTTTTATCAGTGTAGTTCTGTTGGTTATCCAAGTGTAAACTTTAAAAAAAAGTGGACACAAAAATCTTTGTAGTTAATTTTTGAAAAATAAAATATTATTTACAAAATGAAGTTATTAATTTACAAATACTGTATTTGTGGACAATTTCATCAAAATTCGCGAATCATTGATTGAATTTTTCTTTTTATCTAAAAACTATAAGAAAATATTTTAATCTATGTTTAAGAAAATATACATTGAGAATTTCATTAATTTTTTTAAGTGAAACTTCTTTGCCGACGGTATACACCTACCATAAGAGATGTATAAAAAAAATTATACCGGAGTGAATTGATTTCGTGACGATACATGCAACGGAACTAATGTAACGGAAGTCTTTATATATTGGGATCCGACATTTTGAGTGGCGCCGTCTGCTGCTAAAAAGTAAAAGTATTCTAAGCATATTGATGTTTATGTCGCCGTAGGCCGTATTCGGTTGAATATCTATAAAGCGAGTTAAATTTGTATAGACGCCTTATAAGACTTGACTCGTTCTTGACTATGTTCAAATGCCTCAATACGACCCTGGTGCCGTATAGAAGTCTTCTATAGAGCCCTGGGAACGTATGGAGTGAATATATTCAGGCTATAAAGATTAGGCAGAACATATGACATGAGCACGTATACAAATTTAGGCTAGAAAAAAATAGCGTTGTTAATAGCAAAAAAAATTCGAAGTTGCACCTGTCAACTTTGAACTTGAGTGAATTCATGCTGACAGCCGAATTACTTGATTTTCTTAACCAAAAAAATTATTTAAAAAATTATTAATAAAAAAGTTATCAAAAAGGTTACCAAAAAAATTATCAAAAAAGTTATCAAAAAATTTTTGAATATGGATAACAATAGTGATAGTACTAATTCTGAAAATGAAAGTGATAACCTAATTAACGAGTTAGCAGAACAAGCTCGATCAAATATGATTCTCGAAAAATCAAAGGGGTTATATGAGCAGCAGTACAAACAATTTAAAGATTAGTGTTCGCAGATAAAATCTAAAAAACTTGATCAAAACGTAATATTGGCTTATTTTGAGACGTTATCAAAAAATTACAAAGCAACCTCTCTGTGGGCAATATGTAGTCGACTAAGGTCCATGATTTTTTTTAAGGGAAATGTAGATATTAATAAATATATGGAGTTGCAATGTTTTGAAAAGAAAGGAGAAGCAAGATACAGTGAAAAAATCAAAAGTTTTTACCAAAGAAGAGGTTTCAACATTTTTGAAAACTGCGCCAGATGATGAATTCCTTTTACATAGGTTAGTTAAAATATAATTAATTATATATTAATTTTAAATAATTCTTTTATAAACTAAAAATTTTTATATTAACAGGTAGTTTTAATCATAGGCCTATATAGATGCCTCCGTAAAACAGAGATGATAAATATAATATGAATGATAAAAACAAGAAGGCAATTTATATCATATATCAATACCCAAGACAAAAACAGGGGTTGAAAAATCATTACAAATGAAGAAGCGTCTCCACTAATTAATATGTACATGCAATTACGTCTTGAAGGTATGGAGCGATTCTTTCTTCAGTTTCGTAATAAAAAGTGCATACGTCAGGTATATTTTATATTTCTATCCATATTAAAATATTTGAATAATAAAATTACTTGAAATAAAAAATTTTTATTTACAGAATGTAGGAAAAAATAAAATTAGCTCTATAGCGAAGGATATAGCAGAATTTTTAAATCTTCCTGATTCTACTTTATATACAGGACATGCTTTTAGGCGTACTTCAGCCAAATTATTAGTAGACGAAGGAGCTGATCTACGGCGTATGGAAGAGTAATACCGTAGCTGAAGGGTACATTGATGACTCCAAAAAAAAATAAATTAAGTACAAGTCGCCTAATCTGTAACTCGATAGTTAGGGGAAAAGTAGAAATAGTGACAAGTGGTGCATTGTTTAATGAAAATGAAGTTGATCCGCCTCTATACAAGCACAGTCTCCTATAGCAGTTTTATTGAAAAGAAAACAAAATATCACTGAAAATGAAATTGAAGAAATTAATAATAGTCAAAGTGAGTTAAAAGAAGTAGCTTCGACTGAATTTCCGCTACCTAAAAATTAAAAACAATGAATTCACGAATTGATAATGAGGTAATAACTGATGAAGAATTAAAAGAGATTGTCAGTACGGATTTTTTAGCAAACATAATAGAAGATAAAATTGTAAATATTTTTAAAAATTGTACTTTCCATATTTATAAAAAATGAAAAATAAATAATTTAAATATTTATTTATTAATTTAAATAATTATTTGTTAAAATAATTAAATAATTAAATTTTCTAAATGTTTTTTTTAATCATTATGTATTGGACTGGAACCCGTATTTTGTAAATAAATAAATAAAATATTATTGATTATTTGAATGATTATTTGTTAATTCAATATTATAATAAAAAACATATCTCAGTATTAAATATTGTTTATGATAAATACTATATAAATGATTTATTTATAAAATAAATAATTTTTTTTATTTCAAAAAATGACTAAAATTAATTTTTGTATTGCCCTACAGCGACATAAAATTATCTACGTAACTTGGGCGTACGAAGGATTCTGAATACGATCTCGACTATTGTTTGTAGTTTGAACAGTAGTCGCTCGAGGGCGCTTGAGGGCGCGCGAAGCGCTGTTCAAACTACAAACATTAGCCTCGCTCGTATTCATCCTTCGTTCGCCCAAGTTACGTATATAACTATTACCGTTTGCATATGGTTTCGATATTGTAAACGTTACTTGTTCATTATTAATGATGTTTTTACCACATTTAATGATGTGTCTAGCTTTTATCATTCGCTCCCCTTCAATAAATTTTTTTTCTGCAAGATTTTTACCTACCCAATTACAAATTTGATTCATATTTAGAAATATTTTCGATAAAAAATAACTTTTCGCTCATCTTTATAATACTAAGCACATGCTTATCGGCGCTATATTCGTTAATTATATATAATGGTCACGCCTTCATGTCGAATCCCAATAAGAGGCACGTCTGCGCTTCGACGGCAAATCAAGGTACAAAATACATATAAAGAAAAACTCGCGGGATTGATTTGATCTCAAACGCACAGATATTAGTTATATACGTAACTACTGCTCAATCGACAAATATCAGTCGAGACCATGTTCATCCTTCGTACGCCCAAGTTACGTAGATAATTTTATGTCGTTGTAGGCCAAACGAGGGACTATAAAAATATTGATTTAAAATAAAAACAAAACACACACAGCACACTACACATTAAATCCAAAATATTAATGCGTTCGATTGAATAATTTCAATCGAATACCTACAACATTTTTATTTAGGTAACACTTTTTTTTATTAATTCGATTAATTTTTATGTTTTTAACATTAATAAATGATGTATTAATGTTTTTTTTTAATTTTTTTTATAATATGTCAAAATCAGTTGCTGTCACTCTTTCATTTGTTTTTCATTTGTAAATATGAATCTTTAATTTTTTCGCATCGCTGTTTGCATAACCCAAAATTTTTTTATGGTTAAGAAAATATCAAAATCAGCTGTGAGCATAGGCGCGCTCGCGTCATACGATCTATAGTCGAGGCAAAATTGGCGGGTGAGCAAAAAAAATTTTCGAAGAGAAAATTTTTACGGGATGACCTTTGTAAAGGGTCCTAGAATAAGGATCTGCAGTTTACCTGGCGAAAAAGTGGTCCCAATTTGTTTAAATCGATTTTATTTAAACAAATTCAAAAAGTTGTTCATTTTGATTCGGACAAAGTTTTTTTAGATTAATTGAGTGATTCTAAACAAAAAAGTATTTCTATGGTTTTTTTCTAAAGTTGACGGTTTTCGAGTTATTAACAAATAAAGATGTTAAAAATCACTAAAATGCCCATTTTCAAAGCTCTGAAACGATATTAAAATTCGAATTTTTTTAGGTTGGCAAAGTTTTAAAGTAAAATTTAGATACTCTTTAATAGAATCCCGAAGAGTAATTTCAAATCACTTTATTTTTAAGTGTTATTTTTCAATTGTTAATCAAGCGCGTATACGCAGTATCTTCGGGTCCAAGCGCATACAGCTGAATATGACGTCTGCTAAAGTTCATGTCTTAACTCGCGCGCCAAAGGCTTCATATGCTAAGGAGCTAGTAAAGCAATGTAAATACCAAAAAAAGTGTAATACCAAAGCATGTTCATATAAAAAAAATAATGTGCATTGTGTACCGTTATGTGGTTGTGATTTAGATCTGTGTAAAATATTGTTAATTTTAAAAATATTGTTAATTTTAAAAATATTGTTAATTTTAAAAATATTGTTAATTCTAAAAATATTGTTAATTTTAAGAATATTGTTAATTTTAAAAATATTGTCAATTTTAAAAATATTGTTAATTTTAAAAATATTGTTAATTTTAAAAATATTGTTGATTTTAAAAATATTGTTAATTTTAAAAATATTATCAATTTTAAAAATATTGTCAATTTTAAAAATATTGTTAATTTTAAAAATATTGTTAATTTTAAAAATATTGTTAATTTTAAAAATATTTATAAATAAAAGTTTGAGTAAAACAAATAGATTCGCAAAATTCTAATATTTTCTTGATTAAATATTCATATATTTTTTAATGCGTATATTATATGTAGTAAATTATAAAAATACAATTAACTAACAAATTTTTAACTAAAGTATATTTTGAACCATAAGTCCCTTATAAATTATCTTCCAAAACGTAGAACAACTTAAAAATTAGCGATGCGCTCTGCGCGAGTTAAGACATGAACTTTAGCAGACGACATACTCAGCTGTATGCGCTTGGACTCGGAGATACTGGGTATACGCGCTTAATTAACAATTGAAAAATAACACTTGAAAGTAAAGTGATTTGAAATTACTCTTCGGGATTCTATTAAAGAGTATCTAAATTTTACTTTAAAACTTTGCCAACCTAAAAAAATTCAAATTTTAGTATCGTTTCAGAGTTTTGAAAATGGGCATTTTAGTGATTTTTAACATTTTTATTTGTTAATAACTCGAAAACCGTCAACTTTAGAAAAAAACCATAGAAATACTTTTTTGTTTAGAATTACTCAATTAATCTAAAAAACTTTGTCCGAATCAAAATGAACAACTTTTTGAATTTGTTTAAATAAAATCGATTTAAACAAATTGGGACCACTTTTTCGCCAGGTAAACTGCAGATCCTTATTCTAGGACCCTTTACAAAGGTCATCCCGTAAAAATTTTCCCTTCGAAAATTTTTTTTGCTCACCTGCCAATTTTGCCTCGACTACTACCTAAGTTGACTAATCTGAATACATATATAATCCATACGACTCCGGGTTCGTATGGAAAGCTTCTATGCGCCACTGAAAGCGTATAGAAACATTTGAACATAGTTGAGAGACGAGCCGAAGCGTACGCGATGTCAATACAAATTTAGCTGGGTCTAGTATTGAGCCGAATTTGGCCTACGACGACATAAAGTACATGACATACTATATTTGCAATATATAAAGAATGAATAAAGAAATATTCTTTTCTTTCTTTCTTTCTCTGTAATATTTGATAGTGAACCCCCTCTTTTCTGCATTGTTTAAACATGCTCGCGCAAACAAATGTTTTACAAGCCAATCATTTTAAACATTACTTTTACTACAAATTATAATAGTTTTGATAATAACAAAGAAAATTAATAGTATATTACTCACTAAGGGAATTAATTTAAAAAATGTCTTAAATCGTATGTAATTATCACCCGAGCCGAAGGCGAGGGTGACAAACATACGATTTAAGGCATTTTTAATTAGCTCCCGTGGTGAATATACGATTTTTTTACACGAGGCGCGAATAGTGGGTGCTTTTTATTCTACCGGTAGGGAGAAAAGTACCCACTTTTTGCGACGTGTGTAAAAAAATATTATTTTATTTTGTAAAATAAATGTCATTATTAACAAAAATTAATTCCTTTGATAAAGTAAATTTAAAGTTATTTTAATATTAAATAAAACAGTTGTTGAAATTAAATAAACATTTATGAGTTCCATAATTTCATAAAGAAGTTTCACTTCTGTCGGCCAGTCCCAAAGACTGCCACACTAGTTTCTTTAACTCCTTAACTTATTCAATTCCAGATATGAAAATGAATATTAAAAAACTTTTAAAGAAACTCAATTCCAATCAGTTTATTTCATCAGTCAATTTTTAAACTTTTTAGACTTATATTTTAGACTTATTTTAGTTTTAGTTCCTTTTGTTTCGGAGATTCAAATTTAGCATATGAAAAACAAAAACGCTGCCAAGTGCTTTGGCGGAATGCTTTCTCATAGAGCTCTTTGAGTTTCATTAATTTTTTTATATTTATTTAAATGTGATTTTAATATAAAAAAATTGTCTAAAATTAATATTTATTTATAAATTTGTACTTTAAAAGAACGATGACAACGAAATTTCTAATCGTAACCACGCTAAGAAAGAAGATAAATGAAAAACTTGCATACAAATTTTGGAACAAATCTATCGAATGGTTTCCGTGAAATAGAAAAATAATAAAATTAATAGTATGCCAAAAAAATCAGTTTTCAAATGTTTTTGTTATTTTAACAGTATCAAATAATTTCTATACACATTTTTAAGCAAATTCTTAGAGTAGTTTACGTTAGATCCAAAAAAAAAAAAATTTTAAATAAATTTTTTTCAAAATTTTCAAAATGCTCTAAAATTATAACTGCGCTAAGAAAATAAGTTTTCCAAAGCTTGTTTCATTAAGGCAATAACGAATAATGTTCATAATAATTTTATAGCAAATCCATCGAATGGTTTTAGTGTAATATAAAAAAAATGAAAAATAAACATTTTTTCAAAATTTTCAAAATTCTCTTAAATTAAAACTGCGCTAAGAAAATAAGTTTTCAAAAGCTTATTTCCTTTAGACAATAGCGAATAACTTGCATAAAAATTTTGGAGCAAATCAATCGAATGGTTTTCGTAAAATAGAAAAATAATAAAAAATAACAACTTTTTTAAAAATTTTCAAAATGCTCTAAAATTAATAGTATGCCAAGAAAATCAGTTTTCAAATGTTTTTATTATTTTAACAGTAGCAAATAATTACTATACAAATTTTTAAACAAATTCTTAGAGTAGTTTACGTAAGACCCAAAAAAAACTTTTTTCGACTCCCTGAGCTAAATATGTACAAATTAATGAAAAAATAGAAAAAAATTTTTTTTATCGATACAATGCTTTCTCTATGACAAAGCAAAAGATCCGTTTTTATCAAATACAGCTTTCTTGAAAATTATATTTTTTCCATTTGAAATATTAAATGGTCTTGAAGCATTGACGTTCTTTCGATTATTATTTTTTAATTATTCTCACAAATCGCTCACTTCTCTTTAATGACCATAGCTATCAATTCATGCAACATGGTAAAATAAGTAAATGGTACAGGACTAAGAACGTTGTACAATACGGTCGCAAAAGTTCGAAAAAAGATTGCCAAAGGAACGTTAGCAATGATTTCTGAGAATTCAGAGGTGATAGAGCCGATGTATGGCGTCACTATGAGAGCTGTTTATGTACTTGTGATAGTAACTTTGTTTCTGGTACAGACAGAAAAATCAATTTTATTATATTTTAATAAAATGCACTCTGTTATACTTGATACAATAAATATATAATTTTCATAGAATCTTTTATTTTTCGTATTTAAATAATGCACAATGAATGACAAAATATAATTTAAAATTTTTTTTATAAATTCATAGAAATTTATTCAACGATCTTTTATTTTTTATCTATTTATAAATTTTCTTTAAAACTTTATGTAACGTCATTTTTTTCATGAAAAAAATAACTTTATGTAACGTCATTTTTTTCATGAAAAAAATCTGATCCAGTACTTATTAATTATTACAGATAAAATATTTTTAATAGTATTTAAAATAATTTAGACTTCGAAATATTAATAAAATTTGCAAAAACATTATTCTTTTATATTTCTGTTAATGATTATTATTATAATTATTTAAATAAAAACGGTATCTTATTACCTTTTCTTTTAAATGAGTAATTTTTAATCATGCGAGTCATTATTTATATTTGAATAAGGCGTTTGTTTATTGATACTGAACAAAATTAAATATTTTTCAGTTTTTACTTCCGATATTCATGAAAGTTCATTGTATTTGGTAAATGAAAATTGTGAGTTAATGATGACATGATTATTTCGAAATTTATCGGTAAATGTTTGAGAATTAAACTTCCGTCAACAAGTAAATTCTATCGATTAGTTATAATGAAAACATTGTCATAAAACTAATGAAGCTTATACAGTATTTGTTAAAAACATAAGTGTTATTAGATTATATTATTGATTTCTATTAAATAATTTCAAAATTTTATATTTTTCAACATAAAAAATAACAATTTATTATACAAAGTTTTTTCTAACAAAAATAAACTTATAAACACAAAAAAACAGATTTGTAATTTTTACAACTTACTAAATATAAATTTATACATCGCCACATTTGAATCTATGCATAAAGTTAATATAAAATAAATCTGTATTATTTTTTTCAAAAGTCTTCACCTCTTATTATAAATCAACTATCTTCTTTTCGAAAGGTTTGTTAAAAGTAAATCTGCTGCTTTTTGAAGAGTTTTATTTTTCTAAAATTAAGTAGAAAAAAAACTTATAATATAGGATAATTCACTTATGTATGCAGAAAGTCGGAAATAATCAATATAAATTTTTTTATTTACCTTAGCAATACAGACTCTTATGTATTTCGCTCCAAGATTTTTTCTTTTATCTTTACTCCAATATAGAGTTGATTGCGGCATAAAAAGAACGCCAACATTTTTCGATAACCAATTGATAAATTGGTAATCTGCTAAGACATTCAGATTGCTATTAAGATTCATTTTATAATTTACAGTAGTCCAATCGGCTGTAATGAAATAACCAGCTTGGGGTACAGTGACTTTCATACCAATTTCTTGTAGAACAGCAACTATATAGTCACGTTTTAACTCTAATTCGTTAGCATAATTTTTAAGATAAGAATTAGGATGGCCAAATTCTCTCATAACATTATTTAATGTAGATGCCATAGCTAACTACAATGAGATTGATAAAAATAAGATAAATATAAAAATAAAATACAGACAAATTATGCTTAATATGTTTTTACCTGAGTAGGGACAGAAACACTATAAATAGAATTTACGTGTAATTGTTCTATATTTTTAATAAGATCAGATGGTCCATAAGCCCAACCAATTCTCCAGCCAGTTACAGAATACGATTTACTTGATGATGAAATTGTAATTGTTCTTTCAAACATGTCTGGTAAAGATGCTGAAAAAAATGATGTTTTTAAATAATATGAGTTTACCTAAGAAGTTATTTTACAAATATTGAGATTATTTTTAATAAAAACATTAATAAGTTTCGTTTTAAAAATAATATAATAACAATCTAAATATCAAAAACATTGAAAAGCATTTGCGATTATTCACCAATTCTTATGTGCTTATTTGAATCAAATGTCAACCACTCGTAAACTTCATCGACTACAACGATTGCATTCCACTTAATTGCTAAATCTCCAATGAATTGTAATTCTTCTTTAGTAAATACTTTGCCGGTCGGATTATTAGGATTGTTTAATAATATGCCTTTGGTTTTTTTATTAAACAGCCTAGCTAATTCTTTTTTATCAAATGTCCAATCTGCTGCGGAAACAGTACTGTTACGTGTTTTTGGCTAAAACATTGTTGTTAATAAGTAGTAAGCTTATTTTTCATGTTGTTCGTCACAACTGAATCATTGTCGACTTATAGAAAACAATTTACCGGTTTCAATTGCATGTACACAGCAACACCTTCAGCTTGTTGTATAAAAATCGGATACGGATCATAAAACGGTTCGAATAATATCCATTCGTCTCCTGGCAATGTATGCGTTTGAATTGTAGTATATAAAGCATCGGTAGCACCTACAGTTACAATAACGTTTTCATCAGGATTTAAATGTCGATTTATAAGTTGCGAGTAAAATGTTGCAATAATTTTTCTTAATCTTCTATCTCCCTGTTACAAAAGGTACAAGTCAAGATAAAAATTTATTTAAGAATACCATTGATACTATCATAGTTAAAATAATATTATATAATATGTATAATAAATAACTTACAGGAGAAGGTGCATACTGATGGTCTGAAACGTCGTCACTCAAAGTAACATTTAATAAATTATTCCTTACAAACTTAGGTGGAAGGAAATCAGGCTGACCCAAATATAAATCTACTGGATTATTTTTTTTAGCATCGTCAAAGTAGTTTGTTCTTTAAAGAAATAAAAATTTTTATTAATCAAAAAAAGGAATAGTAAATTTTTATTCATTATCTTTAATTTGTCCTACTTACTCCGCCTTCCCTTCGTAATATATTAAACGGTTAGGTAATACAAATTTAGATCCTTTATCTCCGCTAACTGATGACATGTTGAGACCATTAAAGATCAGCTTATGATTAGCATAAAAAAGAGATCATAAATAATAAAAAATTGATAAGATAAATGATATATAAAGGAATATTTCAACAAGTAATATTCTAAACCTTGAATGCTTGTTTTGTTGTTTTAGTCATCATATAAATTTTTGTTATATTTACAAAATTAAGTTTGATTATAACAATGATATAAAGTTTAAATAAACCAAGGTCTCAGCTGTAGAATTGAAGCAGAAATAAATTCTTTTCGTATACAAATTATTTTTAGAAAAGTCGTCAAAAAAATCAAATTTAAATATAAAAAATCAGTTACTGAAATAATAAAACGAAAATTTGATTGATGATACTTTAATATTAAATCTAAGAAAATACATATTTATATCTACATAAAAAATCCTAAATCTAACCTTAAAAATGTAGGTTAATTGAAATTTTACTTAAAAAATAATTTGATCATTATATACTCAAAAACATTTAATTTAAATATAGTAGTTTATTTTTTTGCTGTTTTTTGTAATATATTTCCAATATTGTTTATTTATTGAGTATCGGAATCTGGTTGAGTTCAACATTTAAGTCAACAAACTTGTTAATTTATTGACTTTATCAATTTAAAGCAAACAAACAACTGTCACAATTCTTCAAATTTTCCTATACTATCAAATGAAAGACTTATAAATAAATAATTTTTTACTTGTCATTTTTCTTTTTCAGAGACCAATAAACAAATAATTCTAAAAGTTATTTAACTTAAGTTTATACGTAAGCAATAACAGACGCAAAAGTTCTATGGATGAACAATTTTTGAAAAATAAAAGTTTATTAATAAAATGATATTATTAATTTATAAAGTTTATTTGTGGCTAGTTTCATTTCAATTCGTGAAATCTTTAGATTCTATAGAATCATATTCTAATATATGTTTAAGGAGGTATGCATATATTACAATTCTGTTATAACTTTTTTAGTCCCATAGTCTACTCAATCTTATGTATGAAAATTAAAATATTTTAAATGTCTTTTAATTCTAATGGCATTAACTTCTTTGATTTTTAACATTTTAAGAATGATATTTTCAAAACGAATAACTTTTATTCTAGTTTTAATTTCCATTATTATTGAAATTCCAATTTAATAAAAAAAATTTATTTTTATCAAACACAATTTTCACAACAAGTATATTATTATCTTATTGAAATCTGAAATATTTTCAAAAACAAAAAGAATTAACTTTTTTATGATATAAAAATATGCTATTACTTTTCTTTATTTAAACGATTTCAAAAATTTTTTTTTCGTATTTCCGATCTTGAAGCATTGAACTCGTGTCATTCTTCCGATAATTTACTTCTACAAATCACTCGCTTTTTCATTCATCGTTGTAATGATAATATCAACAAAGATAAGATAAGTGTGTGATAAAAATTTTTAATGTACTAGGACAAGAGTAATAACTATTTTAAATAAAAAAAATTTTTATAATACAAATAAAAAAGGACGCACAATGGTCGAAATTGGTCAAAAAGCTGCCCAAAATGCAATTTTTTAGAATATTTAAAAACATTATTTCAAAGTTTTGTGAGTATTCTATAGACATTCAAACAACAAAATTAATAACTATTTTCCGATTTAATAATAAACTAATTGTGAACCGTGAAAATCCGGATAATTTATCATTTTGCTTTCTCATAGAGAAAGCATTGTATCGGTAAAAAAAATTTTTTTCTATTTTTTCATTAATTTGTACATATTTGAACTCGGTGAGTCGAAAAAAGTGGTTTCCAGAAAATGTCTGTATGTATGTGTGTGCGTGTGTGTGTGTGGATGTATGAATTCAGTTAGTAAACTGTAACTCGAGAACTACTCGATGGATTTGCTTCTAATTTTGCATGGAATTTAGTTTTGTGATTAACTTGCTGGGAAGCTATTGATAATTTGGTTCTTCCAGCGTAGTTTTCATTTTAAAGTTTAAAAAAAAAAAAAAAAAAAAATCGATTTTTCGTTTTTTGGTTTTTTTTTGTTTACTACTCGATGAATTTGCTTCAAAATTTGCATGGAATTTATTTCTGATTGCCCGGATAAAATAAATTTTTAAAAACTGATTTTCTTAGCTCAGTTTTAATTTTAGAGCATTTTGAAATTTTTGAAAAAAATGTTTCTATTTATTAAGCCAATAAAATCTTAAAAACTACTCGATGGATTTACTTCAAATTTTCCATACAATTCAATTTTTTGATGAACTGGTGCGGAAGCTATTGGGAATTGGTTTTCTTAGCGCAGTTTTCTTTTGAGAATCATTTTAAGAATTTTTAAAAAATTTCGATTTTTCATTTTTTTTGTATTTTACGTGAACTACTCGAAGAATTTGTTTGAAAATTTGTATAGAACTTTATTTCGACTGCCAAAATTATTAAAAATTTTGTAAACTAATTTTCTTAGCGCACTTTTAATTTTAGAGCATTTTAAAAATTTTTTAAAAAATTTTTATTTTTAATTTTTTTCTATTTTACGAAAACCATTTGATAGATTTGCTCCAAAATATGTATGCAATTTATTCGCTACTGTCTGAAGAAAACAAGCTTTGGAATACTAATTTTCTCAGCGCAGTTTTAATTTTAGAGCACTTTGAAAATTTTCAAAAAAATTTTTATTTTTCATTTATTTTCTTTTTTGCGTTAACCATACTATAAATTTTCTCCAAAATTTTCATACAATTAATTCGCTATTGTCTGAAAAAAATAAGCTTTTGGAAACTAATTTTCTTAGTGCGGTTACAATTTTAGAGAATTTTAAAGATTTAAAAAAAAATTTTGATTCTTCTTTTCTTATTTTTTTTTATTCTACGTAAAGTACTCGATAGATTTGTTCTGAAAATTGCAGGGAAATTATTTGCGACTGCCAAAAGAAGGGAAATTTTCAAAAATTGATTTTCATAGCGTAGTTTTAATTTTAGAGCATTTTTAAAATTTTGAAAAAGAAATTTTGAAAAGAAAATGTTATTTATTTAACCAGTTAGATCTCGAAAATTACTCGATGGATTTGCTTCAAATTTTGTATACCATCTATGTTTTTGTATAACTAGACGGGAAGCTATTGAAAATTGGTATTCATAGAGTAGTTTTTTTTATAGAGCCATAAACATGAACTGTATTTATATATAAATATGATTGCATTTTATAAAGATTAGAAATTTTGTTGTCATCATTCTTTTTATTACTACATTATATCATTTTTTCAATAGAACACATTTTTTTGTATTACTTGATGATTTAAAATAAATTATAAATGTTGAAAAAGCAAACAGCTAGCATATATGTTCGAAATTTATAAAGTACAATATGAGTAAATATTAATGTTAGACAATTTTTTAATATTAAAATCACATTCAAATAAATATAAAAAAATTAATGAAACTCAAAGAACTCTATGAGAAAGCATTCCGCCAAAGCACTTGGCAGCGTTTTTTATATTTGTGATTTTTCACAAATCTTTTTAATAATTTTGAAGATGCAACTGAGTTTATTAATAAGGATAAATTTCAATCATAACTTAATCATATATTATAATAAATAACAAATTAACTTGCACAGGACATCGGATACTTATAAATTAATATCCGATTGCTCTTTAACTTTTTAGATAAATTTTACCTAAAAACGTGAATTTTCATTACGTTTTATTATCTTCTTAAAATAATAAATTTTTTTAAACAATTTTTTATCTACAATTTCCACTCTAAATTAGCTGTGCATTTTTGAATAAATTGAGTTGAAGTGACGAAAACATATACAGTGTAATTTGGTATAATAATTGAATATGATAAACTTCTTTTATATCTTTTTAAAAGTAATGTGTCTACCATCATGATGGTATAGGAGCGCGGTGGCGTAACGGATAGAGCTCTTGCCTTCAACGCGGTGGGCACGGGTTCGAATCCTGGCCAGGCACCTCTGACTTTTTTTTCGAAAGAAAATTAGTGTATGTGCTACCCATATCGCGACTCTTAAGAAATCTGATCTCATTGAGTATCGGTTGATTGTTGGTCACAAAAGTGGCTGACCATCCATCGGTAGTCAAAGTTTTCGGTATGGCGGTGTCTGACAGTCTAGCCTGATGTAATGTGTTAAACGGTTCCGGGCTGGGCTCCCTCGACATCTCCATAGAAAAAGGTTAATTATATAGAGGATAACAATATCCTTTATATATTAATCTTTAAAAAAAAAAAAAAAAAAAAAAAAAAAAAAAAAAAAAAAAAAAACCATCATGATGGTACAGAAATGACTTTATACTTAGAGTTATAAAAATTACTTTTAAAAAAATGTAAAAGTATATTCACTTATTTCACCAAATTACGCTGTATATATTTGGCTGGAACTGCGGGAAATGATTCTTTGATGAAAAAAAAATGTATCTGTGTTTTTTTCCTTCCAGCAATCCCCAAACTATTGCAGAAAATTATATAAGAAATAAAGGAAAATCAATTACTTATATTCAAACTTTATTGCGTCAAAAAATCTTATCTGTTTCAAAACTTACAGATAATCAAAATATGTTAGTAAAACAAACAAAATATGGTAGTAAAAAATTCATCATGCGTTACATATTAATTTTTAGTACTTTCTTTTATTTTTTATGAATTTTCCTGTAAAAGTTTTGGTTGTTCGGTTATTCATATTTTTACAAGCACTTCTTTTCACTAAATTTTCAATAAAATGCCTATACCTTTGTCTTTAAGACTTATTGAACAGAAAGAAAGAACACAGGTACATTTTCTTTTCATCGAAGAATCATATCCTGCAGTTTCAGCCAAATTAGCAATTTTTCACAGACAGAAAGTAACTCTTTGTTAGTTTATCAAAAAACGTGTATTAAGGCATAGCTAATTTAGAATGGAAATTGTAGCTTATGAATTTTTTTAAATAGCAAATAAAGTTTCGCACCTCCAGATCATGAATTCTTTTTAAATTTGAAAAGCTTACTTTTGAAATCTAAATATCAAGTAATGATCTTAAGCATTTTATTGCAGTAGGTATTTGATTGCACGATTTTATAATAGATAATTATAATAGGATAAATCATATAATTTGCAATAAATTTGTTTCTCATAATTTTTAATAAAATTTTCAATTTACTTTTTGATTATTCCAAAATATTAATTTTGTTAAATTTTTTAAATCACATATAAATAAAGATTAAATTATATATAATATAGCATGCAATTATACAAATCTAGAGATTATCTTTGAACAAGTATAACTTTAAAAAAATCAATGATTTCAATGACACTTTAAAATAAATTTGTATTTTAAGATTTAATTTTAATACTGTGATTAAAAAATTGTCACAAATTAAGATGGATTGTACAATTTTTTTATAGTCATTACTAATTTAAATATCAAAAAATTTTTTCGAACTTCAAATTAAAAAATTTTACCGGGGATTCTTTTTTAATTTGAATGAGATAAACAAAAGGTCATTACACATTGATATTACAGATTAAAAATAATTAAAAAAAATAGTATTTATTACAGAATTGTACATCAGTTTTAAAATCAAAGATCTGCATATCAATTCTGATCAGTAAAAGGTTTATTTTTATTTTAATGCCTCTGTATTCATCCTATTAAATATATATATATTAATTAAATATTTATTTATTAAATAGCTTCATTAAAAAAAAAATTAATAATTTCATTAGAGACATGAGCCTTCTACACTTATTTTTGTAAATTTAACAAATTTAATTTTATTTAACATCGCGGTATTTATGTTATCATTACGATACTAATTAGCGACGCAGGTCGTTTCAGTGTGTTTATGTGCAAAGCACATGTAACGTACAGTGGTGCTTAGATCAATTGACCGAGAGCGGGATTCAAACTTGAGTCCTCCAAATTATGAATCCATCGCTCTAGCAACTGAGCCACTGACGACCTCTAAATAAATCAAAGATTTACTTTTAAAATCAATCAGTCAAACTTTTTTTTAATTTATCAAATTAACAAAATGAATTTTTTCTAATGTAGCTTCTTTTTTATTGTGAAATTCTAATGGATGATTCTAAATACAAATATTTTGGTTTTTTTTAACGTAAGTACTTACCAATATAAAAATTATACTTAAAGAATACATTTCTTGAATTTGGTTGTGATTTCGATTAATGGAAACAAAAAGTAAGTGTTGACTTGAACTGTCAACGCTAAATAAGAACTGGTTCGGTATTATCAACGGTGTTACCAATTTCGCATGCAAAAAAGTTCACTTTCATAACTAATTACACGAAGATATAAGTTTTGTTATCACGTATTATTTTCTATAATAACTTCCTTTCATTTCTTGACAAGTTTTTGTGTTATTTTTATGTCACACTAGTAAATATTTTATATATTTTATATACATTATTATATATATTGGACTAAAATGTAAAAATAAGTTTAATATATTATGCAAGAAAAGCTTGCTTATATATGTTAAACTGACGGATGTGAAAGACTATCTGAAAGATTAAGTTTGATGATGAACTTTAATATTCCACATTATATCCTGCTTTTGTTATATGACTCACTAAATTTTTTTTTAAATAATCGATGTATACTTCATTGTAATTAAACAAAACATTTCGCAATTGGAAATGTTATCATTGTGCAAGCTTAACTTTAATGAACAAATTGAGGAAAGTTTTTAAAAGTATATAATAAAATGTTTGTATTTTATTAGTTACACGATCTGGTTGTCCGTTTTGCTTCAATTAATTCATAGAAAAAAATGATGTAATAGATTCAAATGTTGCTTTAAAGTTTGTGTTGAAAATATAAACACCGCTTGATGTCAACGAATCAAGATTGTTTTTTCTGCTGACGTTTCGAAAATTCCCAACAAGCGTTTCTTTTCTAGAAAGCTTTAGACAATCAAACATGAAAAATTCTTAAAAATTTATTGTGATTTCAATCTTGTCAAAATACAAATATATACTCAGACAGACTGTGTATATATTTTGACAAGTTTGATATTTTTTTCAAAGAAAATATAAAAAGTAAGAAATAAAAAAATAAGTCTCAAAATATTGACAAAGTAAATGAACTATAATAAATTGTTAAATAGTTCAATTGTATTGCAATCACTGCTTTGATTCCAATTTCTATTATTTTAGATGATTTTGTAATTAAATGTATTTTTCCTTATTTGTTTGAAAATTAGTATTTAAAATTTCTGGAAATTTACTATTATAGAAACTTTTAAAAACTAGTTCATTTTCAAGAATTTTTTTTTCAAGTTAAATATTTGAATGATTTTTAACAGGAAAATAAGTATTTTAAAATAAAATGTTAAAAGTATTGGTGTACATTTAACGTCATGACAAACAACTTAAAATTTGAATGTACTGATTTAAGTTTATTTATCGTACATCCAAGAAGTTATCCAAACAAAAATTTTTATGTACGGTATAAACCTGTATTATTAAGGCACTGAGACAATTTGATAGAAAAGATATGAATAATTCAATATAATAATTTTCGTATCGTTTTTTATAAGTTTTTATTGGTAGCTTCAATCTTTCTAAACGTAAGTTTTTTTTTCAATTATCAAAATATTATTTATTTATTTGTTTCTTCATGATAAAAGTAAGAAAATACTTTTAAGCATTCATTACTGTACTTTGTACAATATTTTTATACTCCAAAACAGTGCTCGGTACTATGCATCAATTATTGTATTTAAATAGAATAATAAAAATTTCTTATTATTTTAATATTGTACAACTTTTTACAATCATTTTTATTAATTTATATAAATTATTTTCTTTTTAAATAAAAACGATTTCAAATTATATAAAATTTCATACTGTAGAATAAAAACTAAAAGGTAAAATTTGAGTTGGTCTGTGGCTCATTCCGTAGAGCATTGGATTCGTAATCTCGGGGTTCTGTGTTCGAATACCGCTCTCAGCAGCCGATTGACGCAAGCACCACTGTACATTAAATGTGTTTTGTTCATAAACATACTCTAGAGCTCCATCGCTGATTAGCATAGCAAAAATAGTATAGCACAAATATAACGACGTTAAAAAAAAGTTCAAATATTTTGATCTCATTTAAAAATTAAATTTTTAAGACGTTTCAAAATTTGAAGCACAGTATTCAGAGCAGACTGAGTGATATGACTTGATACCTTATTACTAGAACACTTTTTAATATATTGTCCATTTTATACGTTATTATGTATGATTCTTATATTCCCCACATTTTTTGTATAAAGATTATATGTTGAAAAACTCTATCTTCACTAGAACTAATGAGATCAACGATTTGGACATAACTTTTGATTCAGCCTTTAACTTTCAACAACATATTAAAACTGTGGTGTCAAGAGCATTTCGCATCTTAAGCTATCTTAAGAGAACTACCGTAAAATTTGCTAATATATCTGCTATCATCACCTTATATAAAAGCTTGGTTTTATCTCAGTTTACTTACTGTAGTGTTATATGGTCATCACATATTCAGATATTCATTAACAGTTTTATTATACTGAGAAAAAGATTTTGTAGTTTCAAAGAAACGTGTGTTTCAATAGTGCCAAACACATGATTTCTTTAAATCAAAAAAATTTTTTTATTTTCAAAAAAATATTTATTTATTTCAAATATATTTAATTTAAAATATTTCAAATAAATAAATATTTTTTTGAAAATAAAAAAATTTTTTTGATTTAAAGAAATTATGTGTTTGGCACTATTGAAACACACGTTTCTTTGAAACTACAAAATCTTTTTCTCAGTGTAGATACCTTTCATTCAAATTCAACCAGTCTGTGCATCGTTTTGACCACGACTACAACAATAAAGCATAAAGATTCAATTTACTAACGATTAAATCAGTTCACAATTACAATGATCTTATGATGACTTATAAAATCAATTTCAATCTATCTAGCCAAACATTAAAGAGTGCTTTTTGTCCCCGTGTTCTACGGTACAACATTCGGAATCCGAAGATATACTCTAAGTCTAACTGCAGGAATAACTTCGATTTTTATGCCCCTATCAACAGAGTAATCAGGTCATGGAATTGTTTGAATGTTGTTATAAATAATTCACCTATTGGTCAGTTTAAAGCATCTTTGCGTTCTCTGATTTATACTTTCTAAATATAGAATATTAAAATATATACTTTGTACTTTATAGTTTCTTGTTATATTGTTTTTAATATTTTTGTTGTTTTCTATTACATAATAATAAATTAGGTTACTTATTTTATATTCTATTATTGTATTACTATAATTAATTTTGTATAGGACATTTTTTTGTCTGTTAATATAACGATTAAATAAATAAAATAAATAAATAAATTGCTGAAAATTGTGATAAAGAAAAAAACATTTTTAACAAAATTATGACCATATATTATCACACACTTATAAAAAAATATAAAAATATAAATCGATATAAATAAATTAATTCACATGATCTTATGTTAAAATATAATACAATTTTTTATACAAATCATCGATTATTCAATAAAATAATTCAATTCATCTTTTAAAACATTTTTCAAATTCTTGGAGAGCCTTCTAACTTTCTTCTCTGAAATGGAAAAATGCATTTTTTTAAAACTTATAAAACATCGCTGTAAATTTGTAAATAAAAAATCGAAAAGAATGAAAAAGTTACCAATGGTGTTAATTTTTTTGGCGAAGGTGTTATACCGACTTTTCTATTTCGCAAAGACAGAACGCGCATCGGACTTCCTACATCAAGCATAGCTGTAGTGTTTTCTTTGGGATCAAGATGAAGTTTCAGTTGGATTGGAGTTTTGCGTGGTGTAGGGTGTAATTTCTGAAAATGTTAATGAGCAACTAAATTAACATTTTTCATTCAAAATCAAAATATACTTATTAAAATGATGAATAATCAGTTTTTGTCTATATTTCGTATTATTTTGAATATATAAAGAATATTATTTAAAATATAGTTATTTGTAAAAAATAAAAAATTAGAAAGAATAGAAAATGTGAAAGTATTACTTTTGGTGTTGATTTTCCTGGTGAAACTGTTATGTCAGTTGATTCATTTTGCAAAAATGATACGCATATTGGACTTGCTGTTTTAACGACTCTTGGCGAATTTTCTTTACCGTCGATATGAAATTTTAATTGTATTGAAGTTTTATGTGGAGTAATAGACGAATTCTGTAAACATACAAAAAAAAGTTTAATTAATAAGTCAATCAATTTTTGCAAATAAAATTAAAAATAAATTTCATGAATTCTAAAGAAAAATAATTAAACAAACACTAAAATGGAAGAGTCTACATAACAATATTAAAAAAGAAAAATTTTGATGCTGTTTGTCAAATGTTATACTATATTAATTAACTATTGTCAAATATTCTTTTTAATACTAATTCTTTAAACTTATTAAATAAACTAAATTTTACTTAAAAATTGATGTACTTACGCGGGGTGATTTTTTTGGTGAAGGTGTAATATCAACTGTCCTGTTTCGCAAAGATAAAATTCGCATAGGACTCATCATCGAATTGTTTAATGAGCAATTGTTTTTGGGAGAAAGATGAGGTCCAGGTGATTTGCATGGTGAAATATATAGTTTCTGAAAAAAATACTTTTCAATTAAATAATGAATGAAATTTTTCTCGTTTTTTAATTACTTTATATTATTTTTTATAATAAAAAGAATTTACACAGTATTTTGCAAATTGAATTTTTTTTTTTATACTTCGAAAAAATCTGTTACAAATTTTCGAATAAAGCTCCTTATTAATGAAGTATAAGAATATTGAACTTTAAATTTCAAACAAAGTGAGTAAATAATATAATATTTACTTATGAAATTGTAATTAAACGGTTTGTGAAAAATCAATACATATTGACGTATTAAAATGTTGCAAATGTAGAATAACAAGCATTAATAACAAAGTAACTATATTTTTTGTACAAAGTAATGAATACTAATTTTACAAATATTATTTTAATGTTAAATTTACATCAATTCTTGAAATAATATTGCTTTTGTTATCGTGATATTATCTACTTCTAAATTGGCAACAGATTCTTTCCAAGAATAAGATTTTACAATTGAACTAGTTTAAATAATCAGAAAAAAATTGAAAAATATTGAAACATAATCATCATCATAAAATAAATAAATAAAAAAATTACCGGAATATTTTCGATGGATGACGTTTTACTTCTTTGCAGATTTGTTCCAGGAGAATAAATTTTAATTTCATGAGTAGCAAGAATTCGTGAAAGATAAGACGCGTAATCTTCCTAAAAAGAAAAATTTATTACAATTATATATTCTTTAAATTTACAAATATCAGATAAAAACAAATTTTCCTTAAAATACCTCATCATCCGAAACTAAATCAATAGTGATAATTTCATCAGATTGATCTAGTTCTTTTGATATTTTGGCGTTTAGTCGTTCCTTTTTTATTTCTGGAGAATCAATCAAATCTATGACTTCAAATTCTGCATCTGAGCCGTTTTTCTATAAAAAGTATTTTTAGTTATATTAAATTTTGAGAAAGATTGAAAAAAAACTTTTCATTGTTTCGTACTTACATCTAAACTTAATTTTTCCTTTGATTTTAATTCCGTTACTATATTTTTATCATCAGGTTTTTGTTTTTTTATATCTATTGTCTTTGGGGTATTTTCTTCGCAATTCACCTTTATGTAAGGTATTTTTGACGTGGAGACTGACTGATCTTTGTTTAAGTTTTCATCCTAAGTAAAATAAGCATTAAAATATAAAAACTATATGAATTAGAGTACAAGTTATAAGAATATCTTCTATTTTAGAAATTCTTTTGTTGTAATAATATTTTACTAAATAAAAAGTTGAATGCAAACCTTGCTGTTTGTATCTGCTTCCCCAGAAGTTATTTTCAATGATTCTAATGAGTCATTAATTTTTCCTAAATTCATATCAGAATTTTCTGTATCTTTGATACTGCTTGTATTTTCTGGAATACTACTTTCATCCGCCTGTAAATATTTTAAATATAAATATATAATACTTGACTATAGTATTATTTTCATCATATCTTTCAATTAAACGACGATCGATTCAAACAGTTAAAACGAAATATTTTTAACGTTGAAAATAATCGCAAATTAAGGGTTGCGGATTTGATTTTCTGTTGTATCACATATTTTTAATTGATTGCAAAACCTTGATTTTCAAATTTTCGAGTGGTGTAAATCTAACGAATAAATCTATTTTTATTAATCTTTTTTTTAATAAAAAAATTATATTTAACAATTGAATTATTATTAAAATTATTATTAAATTATAAATTATGATTTAAATTATTAAAATGAATTTTTAAAATGTAAACTGTTTCTCGACAAAATTTTTAAAAATCTTGTATTTTCTATTAGTTAAAACAATGTATTTACATATATATTAATATACATTTAAAATAAATTCAAATTTTTCAGATAAATGACAAAAATGTGGAACATATATCTACGGTTGGTATATAATCGATCTGCTCCGTCTTAGAAGTTATAACTTCTAAGACGGAGCAGATCGATTATATACCAACCGTAGATATATGTTCCACATTTTTGTCATTTATCTGAAAAATTTGAATTTATTTTAAATGTATATTAATATATATGTAAATACATTGTTTTAACTAATAGAAAATACAAGATTTTACGGTATTGAAATGTAAGAAAGAATTTGCAACGTGCGTTTAAGAATACATTTTAATAAAAATTATAATAAAACTTTTTCTACAAACATTTCCTATTCTTTTTTTTTTTTTGAAAAACATTAAAATTAAAATTCGAACGTAATAGGATCAGAAACAAGCGTGTCAACAAAAATTTAAATAAACTAAAATTAAATTTTCATTTTTTTAAACTCATTTAAAGTATTGATTCTTAAAATATTGAAAATAATTTAATATTTAATAGATTTAAAATAATTTGCAAACATAAGATTACGCACAAAGCCGACAGAATTTGGTATCCTAAACAGATTGATAATTTTTATCGATAAAAAATAAATAAAGAATTAATTTAGTAAAACAATGGTAAGGATTGTTGCAATATGATTGCACCTTATAATTGTAATATATTAATGTTATTATTAAAAAAAAATACGATTAATGACGACTGACTACATGTGAAAGGTATTACAAAAACGAAAATATATTAAACATTTGAGTAAATTTTCAATTTTTTCAAATAAAAATAAGATGATTATAGATAAAGGGAGAGAATGTTTTCATATATTATCACTTAATATATGTTAAATCATTGCTTCGAAACTACACTGAAGTGATTATAAATTATTTCCGTATATTTACAAATTTATTTGTTTGAAGGTGACTTTTTACTCAATGAATATTGTAAAGGTAATCTAAATTTACAATTCTTTTTACTGTTATACGTAATTTTAAAGATTTTTTTAATTAAAATTTTATTATTTCATGAATGTTAATAAATTAGTTACCATTGCTTTTCTCCAAAACTCAAAAACTTTAATTATTACGTTTCTTTTTGCTGTTCACCAAATCTCAATTCAACTTTTGATACCTTTGAACATCACATTCGTAAACGTAAATTAACTTCAATATACTTTTAAATTTAAAAAACTTAGCTACCATAAATAAAAATTTTTCATTTTAATTCTATAAACCACAATATAAATATTTTACATAATATCAACACACTGCTCAACAGTACTGATTTTAACCGTTATAGAATTACTTTCGCATGTGCTCAACAAGTAACAAGTCCAGATTTGGGATCCAGACGACAAAACTCGAAACGTGCAGCTGCTTTTCGACCGATAATGGTGTTCGAGTTCGAGAAGAAAAAAGGTATGAGTCGCGAGAAGAAAAAGGCGGGCCTTTTACAAGTTTACTCCAAGACTCCAAACATAGTGAAAGAGTTGTGTTGGTGTCTTTAATTTTTTCTTATTTCTTATGTTTTACTAAATTTCAACAGTGAATTAAATTATATTGAAAAAATGTTTTGTTTTATATAAAATTTCAAGTTTTTATTAATAAAAAAACTATGTGAGTGAGAAACATAAATTTATTGACGTAACTAACCTAAAAAAATCATAAATATCTCTCCAAAAATGGCAAAAGTAAGGGAAATAGCTTGGCCAGATGAATATAGCGATTTAAAGGTATGTAAAATAAAATGTTAAAACGCAAAAATTAATATTTTTCGTTGTTATACAACATTGGCAATTGTATTTTTTCATTTTACAAAGCCTTTGTTTCTCAACAAAGCATATGTAAACAATGCCTTTGTTTGACTGATGACTGTATTTTTTGTTTTAAATAGAGAATGGAAGAATTTATGGTTTGTGGGATTTGTTATGATTATATAGAAACTTCAGTTATGACTCCGTGCTCACATAATTGTAAGTTTTTTGCTTATTGTTTTATTTAAAAAATTTTACATTTATCTAACCTTAAATAATATTAAAATATGATTTGTTTTTAAGTAAAAGATCTTAAGTTATGAACTATTAATTTCAGATTGTTCTTTGTGTATTCGCAAATATTTGCATTACAAAACCCAGTGCCCAACTTGTTTTCAAGTATTTTTTGAAAAAGATTTATACATTAATCGTGCAATGGATGGTTTAATTCAACATTATCTTCAAGTTAGAGAAAAAGTATTAACTCTCATAGAACATAGAAATATATATAACAAAGTTACAGTTGAACAAGTTACTAATAAAGTTGAGCAGCGATTGGAACAACCAAGTACTCCACCAGTGAGACCAGTGAGAAACAACCAATTGCCAAAATCTCCTAAAGTTATAGGGATAAAAAACAGTGAGCCAAAAACACCTGTTCAATCATTGCTAGCCAGTACATCTAAATGCAGTATTGCTAGTCCAAGTACACCTAAAAGTAGTAATGATAATCCAAGTACATCTACTTGCAGTACTGCTAGTCCAAGCACACCTAAATTATCAAAGAATATACCAATCATTGCAGGAATGTTTACTCCTAAAAATACTGCCAAAAAAAGTATATTAAACATAAGAAATAATGAAAAAACAACAACAGTACCATGCCCAGTGTGTAAAGTTGATATTCCTGAATTTAGTATAAACATCCATTTAGATGCTTGTCTTCAGCGAGAAAATCAAGAAAAGGTTAAAGAAGCTCCGTAAGTATTATGAGCATAGTAATCAAAGTTTTCTGCAACAAAAATTATTTTAATTTTAAAATCCTTTTTGTTTTGAGTTCACATATAAAATGTGGTGAAAGTTACCATGTGTTTAAAATAAGTGAATTATTTATCTTGAAACAATTATTATTTATGAATATTTATTATTCATAATTTATAAAATAATTTATTATATCATAAATTTCAGGAAAAAAAGACGAGCAACTATACCAAAATTTGTACTTCGAGTTATGAAAGATGCAGAAATAAAGAAAAAGATGAAAGAATTAGGTTTATCAATACAAGGCGATAGAAAGGTTTTGGAAAAACGAATAACTAAATATATTTCAATTTATAATTCTGAATGTGATAAACTTAATCCCAGACCTGTAGCAGAATTAATCAAACAGTGTGAATTAGAAGAAAGGCAGGAGCGAAGTATGACAGACTACTTTAAATCAACAGCTAATACTGTCCAGGTACTATATTTTATTATTTTTTAATAATATTCTTCATAATTGTTTAAAATATATAAATGCAATTTTTTTTCAAGAGGTTACAAGTTGAACGCAATGCCAAAGAAGAAAAAATAGAGGAGGCTCAAAAGAATTATAGTAAGTATAACAAATTTCACTTATGAAAACAGAGATCTTCAATGGTTCACTCGGTAGAGCAATACATGGATTCGTAACAATAGTAGCACCACTGTAACATGTGCTTTGTTCACAAGCAAACTGACGATCTCCGTCGCTAAGTGGCATCACTATAATAGCATAAATACAGCAAAATTAAATAAAATAAAAAAAAACTCATGAAAATTTTACTTAAAGTCAAAAGCTTAAATTTAATTTAAACTAAAACTTAATATTAATTCATGAAAACAATTTGATAATTTTTTACTTTTTATAGGAGTTGCTCATAAGTCAAGCTTTGACAAACTTATTGAAGAAGTTAGAAATCGAAGAAAAATGGCAAAAGAGGAAGAAAAAGAAGAAGATAATAAAGCGTGTAGTTCTAATAATGAACCAAGCACTTCTACAGCTGCAGAATGTGTTTCAGAAAATGTAGAAGAAAGGGAAAAAAATGAAACTCCTGATTCACCATCCAAACCAGTATTTCATAATTCAGATTCAGATTCAGATGAAGTTTCATGCGTGTTACAACATTATGAAAATTTGATTGATTCTAGTTCATGTACAAGTACTTGTGAAACTCCTAAGAAGATAACGCACACCGTTACTTTAGGTAAAAGTAGTAAGAGTAATCAAAAAACTGCCAAGAATAACAAAAATATTACTAAGAGTAATAAAAATAAAGCAAAAAAATCTATGCCTAGAGTAGAAGCTAAAATAAATGCTTATGAAGTATCAACAGATGAATCTACGGATGATGAAGATGTACAAAATAGTCCAATATCAAAAAAACTGAATCGCAAAAGAGTTAAATTATCGGATAAACCAATGAAAAAATCCAATTCTTCCGCATCAACTTCTGTATCAGTGGATAATGAACCATTAGATAATAGAATTCGAGAAGCTGAAGCCAGGGACTTGTGCAATTCTATCATCGATGATTTTTCGTTTGATGATAGCTCAAATGAATTTGCAGATAAGCGTATGTGATGGTAGCTAATTTTTTGTAAATATTATATGTATTACATAACGATTTATTTATCGTATTTGTTGTTCCAGTTCGAAATGGAAAAACAAAGGAAAGTAAAGAAGTAAAAGTTGATAAAAGCTCGAAGATAGATAACTACAATCAATGTAATTTACAGGAAGAAAATATTTCTCGCTGTGATAATAATGTACCTGATGTAAATCTTGTTAAAGCGAATCCGATGAGTAATTCGCTTGATGATTTTTCGTTTGACTTTTTAAATGATGACAATTCGACTATTGATTTCAAAGAAAATCGTAAGTGAATGATATATTTCAATATAAAATATATTTCTATTTATTTATTGGTTTTAAAATAGTTTTATAAACATTTTTTTAGATTAAAAAAAAATTCTTATAACTTTAAATATAATTTTTAAATAACTTCAACTAAATTATTTATTTTTTGCAGCTAGTAGCGATTCAAAAAATATGGAACAAAACGTCGATATAGCTAATAAAAATTTAATATCCAATGGTGATGCAAAAATTGAAAAAGAAAATGATGCTCCTACCGCTGACGAAACATCTGAAGTTCCTGTAATAGAACATAAAATATGTCGTCCATTAAGAAAAAGGAATCGACCTTTACGATTCATGGAAAATCAAAGCGAACAACAAGAAAGCAGCGAAAAACTTTTAAATGATGAGTCTGAAGAACTAATTGATAGTGCATCGCCAGAAGATTCTAAAAGTTCAGCTTCTTCGGATAATTCGTTAAAACGACGACGAGGCGGATCTAAAACGAAAATCGCAGATCATTCATCGGATGAATTGCAAAATCGACCGAAAAGGCCTGTACGTAGACGTCAGGCAACTACTGATCGTAATTTGTAACAATTGTGTATATAGATTTTATAAGGCAAAGCCTTCTATTTAAATGAACTGTTCTATATTTTTATAAGCAATAAATTAAGATTCGTGCTACTCACGATCATTTATTTTTAAAATACGAATCATTTTTTTATCTAATCAATAAATGTATTAATGATTGTATTTATTAAGTTTGTTAAATTTAAAAAATTGTCATCAAACTGTGTTCTTTTGTCAAAAATAAGTGTAGAGGTTTCATATCTCTAATGAAATTATTTAAAAAAAATAATAAATTTTATTTTGTACAGTATAATAATTATAAGTATTTATCAATGAGTCCGTTATAAAAAAAAAATTAATAGTGATAAGCTTTGATCGATCAGAATCGGATTGATCGACAGTACGGTACTTTTATATAGATTTAATGCAGTGAGAACCAAAATTGAGGTCTACAGTAGCTCACTCGGTAGAGCGATGGATTCGTAATCTCGAGGTCCCGAGTTTGAATCCAGCCCTCAACCAATTGATACAAGCACTACTGTACATTACATGTGCTTTGTTTACAGACAAATTGAAGACCTCCGTCACTAATAAGCATCGCAATGATAGAATAAATACAGTGACGTTAAATAAAATTAAAAAGCCTGCTCTTCTGTTGACGGTTTTTCAGAGTAATAATTTTTTTTCATTCTATTTAACGTTAGTGCATTTATGCTACTATTGCGGTACTAATTAGCATCGGAGGTCGTCAGTGTGTTTGTGAACAAAGCACATACTTGTATTAATCGGCCGAAAGCGGAATTCGAATTCGGGACCTCGAGATTATGTGAAAGGAAACTAGGTAAAATAAAAACATGATTATTTTGCGAAAGACGTTGAACTTTATTTGATACAGGATAACATCGCAGTCTGACAGAAAGGCATTTAACTTCAACAATGCGAAAACAAAGAGCTGGAAATATTTTTTTAATAATTTATAATCGTTTACAATGAGCTCGTGTTTCAAGGCGCATAGAATTAAAATAAATGTCTTTTCAGTTATTTACATGCTTATACTTTGGTATTTCGATAAGATTTTTTTTTTGTTTTCTTTATAGATATACATAATTTAATATTTTTCGCTAAATCGTTATAACGTTCGATAAAGCATTTCTTTTAAAGGTTTTCTAACGACGGCTCTATCATAGAACTAACTATCACATTCATTAAATATATATATATATAATGTGTACATTCGCCTCTCGATAAATCTTTAATTCATTATATATTTTCATTCGTATAGTTTTTCTTTACGAAGGAGAAAATCGCAAGTTCTCACTTTTGAATTGTCGCTCGCTATCTACGATTAAACGCGCGTTTTTTTTTTTGTCTTTCTTTCTAAATTGTTTAACATTTATTTTTTTTATAGTCTCTGAAATTTTTTTTAATTTCAAATAAATATTTCATGCTTATATATATATTCTACACTTGTGTGGCATTTTATCTTTATTTATTTATTATTTTTTATTTAATGGACCACAGTGCAGGCAGAAGAGGACAGACATCGGAAATCGTTTTATATATTTTCTCTTAACTTTATTTCAACAATTTAATTTATTAATTTAATTCAACGTGAAGTAGTATAAGAAAATTTATAGATAGTCAAACGTGTGATATGTTTTTTTAAGATTCAAAGCAAATAAAGACAAGAAAAATACAACTATCAAAAAAATAATAAAAACATAGCTTTAATAGTTCTATGAACAATTAACTACCAATTTGTAAGCGTTGCCAAAATAAGGAGAACGGAATATTTCCTAAAGTATAAAAATAATAAGTAATTGTTCATCTTTTATAAAAATAAGATTTCAAATATTTTATTACTAAATTCGTTTTATTAATTTTTTGGTGACTTTGTATCATTTGTCTTTCAGTGAAACTTTATTAAAATCTCGCATTTAAAAATAATCATAGACGTTGGCATTCAATTTATATTGAAAAACTTTAAAATTTTTATTTACAGAAAAAATGTTGATTTTCATTAACTATAATAGATTTTTTCTTTTTATATACGATTTTTTTTCATTTTTTTCATTTTTTTTTTGATTAGCTAAAAGTTTGATTATTTGATTGATTATTGTTTTGAGCTCATTTTGTCAATAATTTTCTCTCGTTATCGATCTCATTCTATTCTGAAAAAATCGAAGATATACACGGACGTTTAATATATCTTCGTAATTTCTTTTGCATCTAGGCACTCGACATCGATCATATACTTTGTTATTTTTTTTCTAGTAATTACATAATTATATTACAATTATAACGCAATCGTATGTACAATCCTTAGAATTGTTTTACTAAATTAATTCTTCATTCATTTTTTTTTATTGCTTGAAATTATCAGTCTATTTATTTATCGAGCTTTACGCTTGAATTTCAATTCGATCACGAAAGCTTCTAAAAAGAAAAAAATAATTCTTGCAAGCCTTTTTCACGCCTTGAAAAAGGCTGCAGAAAATAAAAAACATTTTCATTATAATTTTTTTAAAGTGTAATAGACACACAGAAAGAAAAAAAGTTTAACAAGGAACTAGTGAGAATGAAGTTCCACTTTTTTATCTTTTTTATTATTAAAAGTCTCCTATCTCAATGAAGTCTCAACATCACGTTGCGTCTTCTTTCTTGCGCCTCAATACCGTTATTCCTATTGAGCCACGAATCTTGCGCAACAGGTCGATTATATCAGCCGTAGACATGTGTTCCACACTTTCATCGTTTACCTGCAAAATTTTCACGATTATTGTACATATTTTATAGATATTATAGAATTTAATAAATTAATATTTATACTGTTGGAAATATAAGTTATTTTTAAATTGTATAAAAAATTGAATTTACATTCAGTGAATTGATATTAATAATTTTGAATCTTTGATTAACAATTTAATTGTTAATCCTTTTATTTCAATGTTGCCAGTAACATATTATTTTGCTTTGATGTAGGAATAATAGTGATCGAATGAAATTACAATAATCATTGTAATATTAATCAACTTTTGATATTTATGGAAGTATATGATTGTAGTTAGTATTATGTGCATTCACTCAATTAAATTTATTGCAAATTTGGTTAAATAATTTTTATCATATGAAATTTTGTAATAATTTAATAATATTTTAGTGTTAAAAAACAAAGGTTAATTAATAAAAAATTTATCCGTGTAAAAATTTGCTAAATTAAATAACTTAAAAAAATAAATTTTATGAATTTTCTAAAAAACGCACCATTATTAAAACATCTCCTTGCTTAAGTCTGCCATCTTTAGCAGCAACGCTATCCGGATGAACAACAGATATCACTGTATTTTCTCCATCTGGTTGTAAACTAAAGCCAAGTCGACTATTCCATCCTCGTGTCAGCTCAACCATGAACACCTATTATTGTTAAATGACAAAGTTAATATTTACATTTGTTAAATCGACATTTTATGTATTTCATTTATAAAATAAATAATTATTTTATTCTCAAATCTTTTTGCCTTTATGAATAATAATGTTGAAATATTAAATTTTATATATAATAATATTTTATATGAAAAAGATTTAATAATTATTAAATTAGTTTTTATTGCTTTTGTTACGTTTTAGAAATAAAAAAAATTGATGGAAATTAATCATACGTCCATTTAATTAAGTTAATAAATTCTCTCTGGGCTCGGAAATCCTTTATTTATATTCAATTCATTAAAACGAAACATTCATTGAATTAATGATATTACTCCTATATAAACAATAGAATACTAATATTTCTATGAAAATAATATTTATTTGTTTCAAAAATAAATATTATTCATTACAGAAAAAAAAAGATTAAAATATTCTTCACCTCATGTCCTTGTTCATGAAGACTTGATAAGGCCGCTGATTCTCTAGCATCCCTATCTTCATGTATTTTACATTTTCCATCAGTGACATCGTTATCACTAGGAGCAAACATTACGCCTTTCCATTTTAAAAGGCCTTTACTACCACCTGGATCATCTGCACCCATTATTTTGCCTATAAAATATACATTTTTTATGCTTTTCAATTTATCTAATAAAATTTAATTAAAGTTCATAAACAAGACATTTTCATTGCCTATTTATTATAAATATGAATTTCTATAAACAACATTACGTCCATTTGATTGTTATTTCATAACTAGAGAAAATATTATTTGGAGTTGTTTTTATTTTAAACGTTCAAGCTGTAAGTTTATTAATTAAATTTTTAAATTATTAACATAATTTAATTACTAAAAAATAAACTTAAATTCAATTTAAAAAAATAAAAAATACATTAAGCCATTAAAAATAAATAATTAAACTAATCAATAGAATAAAAATATTATCATGACTAATATTGCATTACACAACGATCTACCGATAATAATTTATCATTTTGAATAAAAAAATATAAAAAAGCCAATAACACTTGAACTCACCTGGAATATCGTGCTCGCTCGAATGTGAATGTTTATTTTTAACGTCACTGTTTTCAACATTAACACCAGTGGCGTGATGCTGTTGGCTTGTTAATCCACAAGCTGGATTAGCACTTTGATAAGCCGGATTTTTATAACTAAAAGCAGTGCTGGTACTACTGGTGCTGCTTAATAACGGTGGCATCGAAGCTGGTTCATTTGGTAAATTTGTATCTTGTTCGTCGCTTGACAGACCGCTTCTACCTTGATATTCAATATTTGTTGAATTATCACTGTCGGTTACGATGACAGGAACGGCACAATCGCTGCAATCGGAATCAATGCTAAATTGAAAACGTGGTTTTTCATGATTAGCTTGTAAATCAAGAAAGCTTGGACGTTGCTGTTGCTGCTGCTGCTGCTGCTGTTGATGATGGTGATGATGATGGTGACTTGTGGACTTATGAACAACTGCCGAAGAATTGTCGCTCGAATCACAGACGAGATATAAAGCCGGCGGTTCTATAATGTCATTAGCTGGGGTATCCGGTTGTGAATTCGTGATCTGAGTTTTAATTGAACATTGATCCGAGTCCGATGTCTCTTGGCTCAATGTTGACGCATGTGAATGACGGTTATTATTATTTCGACTCGCACTGCTACTGCCTGCTAAATTATAAATTTTTTTCATGAATAACAATTGTTGGATTATCAATTGTGTAACGGATTTGTTGACAAAATTGTCATTGCAAACATTTTTTCAAATGCATTAATATTAGAATTATTTTTATTTTTCATACCGAGAAGAATATTCCAGTAGAAATTACAATAATTTATATTGTAACGATGTTATGGACTGTTATTATGACGAAAAATTACCATAGTAAATGGTAAAATTTTCTAAAAATATAATAAAAACTCCTGTATTTTTAACAAATTTTACCATTTACCATGGTAAATTTTGGCTATAATCAGTCTGTAATATCAATACAATAAACTATTGTAATTTTTACTAAAGAATTTTATCAATGCAATAATTATAAAAAGACTCTTGACAATACGATAAAAGTTATTAAAAAAGAAATTTTTTTAAAATTTCTTTTTTTAAATCTATTGCTCTTGAAACGTATGGATTTCACTCAAAACCATTTGAAAAGTATTTCAAGAGAACTTTTACTTTCAATAGTTCAATAAATACTCGTTCAAAGCTATTCT
This sequence comes from Anastatus disparis, assembly GCA_017163975.1. Lineage (NCBI taxonomy): Eukaryota > Metazoa > Arthropoda > Insecta > Hymenoptera > Eupelmidae > Anastatus > Anastatus disparis. The sequence continues at coordinate 4,294,618 of JAFFSR010000381.1, forward strand.
CTCTATTTTCAAATGTTTGACACAAATTTTAAAAAATTTTATAGATGGAAAATTCAATTTTATAAACTGTCAATATTTAGTTTCTTTTTTTTAACATTTTCAAAATAAATTTTTTTAATAAAAAAACTTTTGGTAATTCTTATATAAAATATTAAAGAAAGAAAAATTTCAATATAATTAATATGATAAATAATAAAATAAATCTAAACAGTAAATAATATTAAAATTCATCGCACCTTCATCCGTATCGGCAGTAGAGGAACGAGTTGCTGGTCTACGTAACCTTCTTGGCGAATGACAGGATGTGCCAGAAGATTGTCGAGGACAGCTTGAGCCACTTGACGTGCCTGGTGATAATTTTCTTACTGCCAAGTCACATAACATATCGACAGCCTCTTGTCTAATAAAATTATACAAAATATTAATATTTTTACACATATTTATTAGAAAATTTTTTAATATGTTATGTAAGTAAATTTGATTAAATAATACTTATTATTAAAAAACAAATCTGCTTTTATTAAACTTTTGAAGTATTTAAATGTAAAATTTCGTAACATGAATAATATAAATTGAATGAATATTTTAAGTAATGGTTAACGAAATAATAATTTAATAATTTAAAAGATAAATATTGGTAATCCTTTAAATTTCATATGTTATGTTTAACGTATTTAACATCATTTTACGCAACATTGATTAATTAAAATTTTACAAACAAATTATTTTGATTAATTTATTTTTTTTTAAAATTAACATTTTTTAATCAATATACATGTTATATTGATAAGAATAATAAAAATAAATGAATGTTAACCTTAAACAAGTTTTAGTAGGACGGAGCTGAAATTCAGTTGGCGATAATGCTGATACAGGTGTTTGTGCTGGATCACGATATAATCTAAGTTTAACAGTAGGACCGCATTGTCTAAGTAATGAAACTGCTTCTTCATGGCTTAATGGCGATAATGGCGCATCATCAACGGCTATTATTTTATCGCCAGGTTGAATACGACCATCGCTTAATGCTGGCTCACGTACTAATGCACGCACGTAATGACCCAATGCGCTACTGTCTGCTTTACGAAGTGTAAAGCCCAAGCTGCCGGCTACTTTTGTCATTTCAATGTCAAATTCCTACAAAAAAATTCAAAAATTTAAAAATTTATTTTTTTTATAGATTTTTTGATTATTAAATTTTTTAAAATATTTTTTTTTTCTAATGGAAAGAAATTAATTTTGTGGGATGTAAAAATAAAAGTATGATGAAATATTTAATGAGAAAATAATTTATCAGTAAAGAGAAAGTTGAAAAAAAATCGGTGAAATTTAATTTATGCAAGTTAATAAAAGTAAATATTTATTAATCTAATGGAATTTAAATTTTTAATGAAACCTTTTTACCTTTTCCAAAAAGAATCAAGTATTTTTTAATAAAATAATTTTTTTCCATTTTTTTTAAATAATAAATTGAATTTAAAATAAAATGCAGTGAAAATAAAAATTTTTAATAAATTTGAAAAACAGCAGCAGATAGTTGAAAATTATTGTATTTATTCTTATATGTAATATTTTGACGATAATTAATTCGAATTTCAAGTATCCATTTAATAAAAATTTATTTTTATAAATATAAAAAATTTGTTCTATCCTTCAAATAAAGAGAAGAAAATTGATTTTTAAAAGTTGGAAATGATCCTATTTTCTCAAGATGAAGATAAAGTAAGATTATGGATTTTTCCAGATAATCGAATGCGTCGTTTCGAAAAAAAATGAAATTCGAAGTGTGGATAGAAGAGATTAATGCGCGTCACTTAACTTTGACAAATGTGATTATATATGAGACGATAGACATTTTTGAAGTATCTTGATTATATATCATTTTGGATTTCGAGTAAAAAAGATTTTTCTTTAAGAATTGAGGTTAAGCTTGACTTAAGAAGAAATGGTCATCATCATATATTAAAATAGAAAATTTTTTTTTGTTTTGGTTATTATACATTTTTGTTCATAATTCCGATGTAAAAAAATTGATATCTAGAAAATAGGTGGGTATTTTCTATTTAATAATGAAGCTAATTTTAGTTCAGAGTACGAGATCGTCAGTGACTCAGAGCAATAGATTTGTAATCTCGAGGAGCCGAGTTCGATTCTCGCTCTCGATCGATTAATACAAGCACCACTATACGTTACGTGTGCTTTGTTCACAAACACGCTGACGCAACTTCCATAGCTAATTAGCATCATAATGATAGCATAAATACAGCGACGTTAAATAAAATAAAAATAAAAATATAAACAAAATTTTTTATCATCCATTAAGATACTACTTGTTAGTAAAAAATTTTTTTAAATCAATGAATTTTAAAATTTAATTAAAATAACAATCGCTGTACATTTTACAAATTTTTTTCAAAACTTATGAAACTTCATACTAAATAGTAAAATAAATAAATATAAAAAATAAATTTAAGCATGTCTATCCACTTACTCCACAAGGTTCAACTTCTAATGGCGGCAAAGGATTTAATGGTATTTTAAGCGTTAGTCCTGGATTGTCTTTACGTGTTGGCGGTGGTGGTGGCGCAGTAGCAGGTGGTGTACTACCACTTGTATCTCCGGGCAATCGGCATACAACCAATTCAACTGTAGACGCAGTCGTGCGTAATACTTCCAAAGCCTCCTGCAACAAGTAGACAATACAATCCTTACCTATGTGTATATACAACGTATATCACAACTTTTAAAAGAAGAAGTAAAGAGTGAAAAAAGGAAAGAAAAAAAAAACAAACGTAAGAATAAGAAAATAAAAAGATAAAAACGGTTAACAGCCTAGCATTCTTTTTCTTTTCTTTTTTTCACCGCGTTTAGAGTAATCTGCCTTATGGTACGAAGGGGGGCGATGAAAAAAATTTATGAGTCGGTAAGAAAGAGAAAAAGAGATTATGGTGGTAGTAGTAGTTGTTGTTATTCTTTTTTTTGTTTTAAGTAAAAGAATACAGGAAGGCATAATGTTCTGTATATGGTAAGCGTGAGAGTGCGAAAAGGTAATGGATTTGCGTGGATGGGATTTTAAATAGCTGGGCGTTTCTACTTTTCCTTGTTATAGTTATCTTGTATATGTGCTGTATGTGGCTTTTTTCTTCTTTTTTATGACTGAAGATGAATTGCTGCGAGTTTATTGTTTTAGTCGGTGCTTATTGTATGTGAAGTTTTTAATTTTATTACGGGATGTTTTGAGGGTGCATGGTTTATTCGTCTTTTTTAATATTTAATGCTAATTTATTGAATTATTGGATTAGAATTGATAGAAAAATTAAACTTTTTATTTTAATAATAGTTTAAATTCTAATTGTCTGAATTAAAAATGGAGAACTAGATGGATAAATACTAAACTTTTTATAAAGAAAATCTTACTAATGTAATAATTTCAACAATATCATTTTTCTTTTTCTATATTTTAAATAATTTAATATTGTCTAATTAAATTAAATAATGATTAAAAATTTTAAAAACAGTCGTTACCATTTGATCCAACATTTGCTTTTTTTAAAAGCTCTGATCTGTATTTTAAAAATATTTTTAAAAATTTGCATTTTTTTCAAAGTTACACAGTTTTTAAACTAATTATTCAAGAAGATTTAAGAAAATGTATAAAAGATGAAACTAAAATCTTTTCATTAAGACAAAATCTTGACCAACAAGCTTTATTAATTTAATAGTTATAAAAGAAAAGAAAATAATGCTGAAATTCAGTTTGAAATATACGGATAGAAAATTACAGCTCAATTCTACTCTAAATTTTTATACATTCGCAAAATTTGAAAAATTTGAGCTTTGTGGATAACATTTTGTTTTTTATGAAAAATTTTTATTTCAACTTTTTATACACTTTAGGTAGAAATATTTTAAAATAATTAATTTAAAAACTGAACAACTTCAAAGCGAATTAAATATTTATTTTTTGCATTCTTAAAATTAAAATTAAATAGTTCAAAGCAAGGTAAATCAAATGTTTATCCAAATTATCCCAAAGTCGTATCCAAATTATCACAAAGGTAAAACATATTCTTCTTACTAGTTAAACACCTCTGAACAAATAAAAAAAATCTTACGTTTACAAATTCTATGCGGTAATATATGTTACAAATAAATTAAAGTCTCACTCCTCACAAACATTTCCTCATAATATATAGTTATTCTTTATACTGTCTATACGCATCAAAGTAACTTCATAGACAGGATGACGAGGATAAAATCTATATCTATATATTCTGCACTATAACATTATGCTAATAATATGTAAATCTGTAACGAGTGCTTAACTATCTCTCTTCATCTTTCATCTTATACATAAAAGAAAGAAGAAATAGGATCATAACGTAACGCGTTGCAAAAGTAGGAGAAATAGTAGAAGGAGAAGAGGGAGGGCTTACTCTCATTGTAAATTGAAGCGTTAATACATAAAGGAGTTGAGGTCGAAAGGAATAGACGGTAGCATAATCATCGACCGTAAAGCTGGTATATGCTATTTCTAAAGATAGAAAGAGGAAGAAGAGGAGATTCCCGTTGTAAGGACGATTGCTCTTGATTGTTAAACTTGCTAATTCTGTACATACAATTTATTTTGAATTATAGTTAAATTTAATGAAAGCTTATTAAAGCCTTCTGTGTATGAAATAGCTTCTTTGCAAAAAAAAAAGATTAATTCGAGTAAAACATTGTTTAAGGCAAGAGAATTATGATTATAGGAAATTTGGACTAAAGTGGTTTAGGTTTGTTAAGGTGTAACAGCGTAAATAATTCACATGATAATTTATTTGTTTAAATTATGTAATTTTATATGATGAATAAAAAAAACTGCGTGAAATCACGAATGGGGTAAGTGCATGATAATGTGTTATTTTAAATTTGAAACTTATAAGGGAAAAGGGGGCTAAATTCCGGACATTTTTTTGAGAGAAGATTTCTTCTCCGATAGTGACTCTACACTGAGAGAAAAGTTTAATAACTGTTAAAATATCTGTATATTTGATTTTAGTTTTAAATTTTCTTAGTATTTATTGTATTATATATTAATAGTTAATATATATAAAGCTAATAACTTCATATATTTACTATAAAACTTTACGTATCTTTAGAAAGAATATAATATCTTAACTATTAATATTTGATTTCAACTATTAAGATTTGTATATTTAATCAGAATCTACAATATATACTTTAATAGTTAATATACTAAGTTAACAGTTATGAAATCTTTCTCTCAGTGTACAAAAGCATTAACACTAAGTTTAGGCTTCAAATTGAATAAAAAAATTGGTCTAGACTCCTTATTCTTTGTTAAACATTTAATTATTTTAGATTAAAAAAAATTAATTTTTTACAATATTACCCCCAGTATGAGGCAACTTTCCTTTTGCGTGAAGGCTATTTTCCGAATGTATTATTAAAGTTTAAAAATACAATTACATTTTTTATTTAACGAATTTTTTATAATTTTTGACTATTTTATTAATTATGATTGCATTAATAATTACAAAAATATAATATTAACATAATAATATTAGAATGAATATTAAATAAATAATTATTAATATAAAATTAATAAAAAAGTGATTTTCCCAAAAAACCCGTATTAATTAACATGGTTTCGGAAAGTTGTCCAAAATGATTAAAAATTATATAACTGACAGTACCAAGCTTAAACTTGACGTATCGTGTTCTACTAAGCGACAAAATTTTTGTTTTTTACTGTACTTTAAACTAATTAATACGTGACAAATCGTTTCATTCACACAGAATCATGAGATGTATTTTTAGGCAGATCAAAAGTTTTGGAAGACACTGCGAAAAAAAAGAAGTGGCCGTGACGAATTCAAATTATTAAGTAATCTCCTTGAAGTTGTATGAAAAAGTTTGTCTTTATATATATTTTTAATCCATCTTACTCATCCCAGATAAAAGTTTTCATGTGTAAGATTAATAAGCATTCGGAAAGTTGCCCCATCTGGAGTTTAGTCCCCCTCTCCCTTATTAAGATTATCTTTTAAGTACATAGGGATCAGAGGCCGTGAGTGGCTTATTCAGTAGAGCATTGGATTCGTAATCTCGAGGTCCCGAGTTCGAATCCCGCTCTCAGCGACTGATTGATACAAGCACCTCTGTATACCATACATGTACTTTGTTCACAAACACACTGAAGATCTCCGTCACTAATTAACATCGTAGCGATAGCATAAATGCAGCGACGTTAAATAAATTAAAAAAAAGGTAAATCAGTATAACGTATTGATATTTAATTTTCTCAGACCACGCCAGAGATATAATTAAATTTTTTTTAAATTATTTTTAATAATATGAATACAGGTATAAATGTTTAAATAAATGAATCTCTTTTGAACGGAATATATAACATGTTAATTATCCGTTATGTTTGTCAGAGAATATTTTTATGTATTATTACTATAGAAAATAATAGTATAATAAAAATGAGGAATTTCAGAATTTAGTATTCAAAATCTAGAAGAGATCTTTTTAACACGTTTAGAAAATTATATTGTATTTACTTTAAAAAAATTTTAGTTATTCTTTTTATTATTAATGCGATTTGCATACAGTATGTTTACATAAGAATATACGCATTTTACTTTAACACTCGTAAAAGTAACATAAAAAACAAATGTAATTTTGTTTTTCCAATAATTACTCAAACTTGATACGTACATATAATTTTTAAATATTTATATTTTCTTCAAAAAGCTTTGCAATATCATGACTATGAAATGCCTCGGAAAAAAGTATATCAAAGTAGATAAGCTTTTAAAAAGTTTTAAAACGTAATTTCAAAACTTTCTTATTTTTTTCCATGTTAATGTACAATTTTCTCTTGCTAAATTTACTTTTAATTTATGAGATAATAATTTTGCAAAAAATTTTTCTGATGAAAATATCTCGACAAAATAAACCTTTTACTTCTTCCTTTATACATTTATGAAATAAGAAAAAAAGAGAAAAATATATTTGAAAAAGCCATTCATCCAATTGCAATTTCATCTGTATGAATAATCAATTAACTTTTCCAAGTCTTGAGAGTTACTAAGCTCAGATTCCGCTCTTCTACTTACACAAAAGGTGAGTCAAGACCTTGTCTTTCGCGCCTGATCACGTTTCTCTCCCTTGAAAACGATCTCGTAATTAAGGCAAGCTCAAGCTTCACCTTTTCTCTCTCTCTCTTGCTCTCTCCCTTTTTCTTTCTTTCTCTAAAATCTTGTGCTAATCGTTTCGGTAAATTAGTAGCAATTATTGCAGAGCACAGAAGCAAAACGAAAGAGTAGAACGAATAGGGGGTAAAGGAAAGGATCGTTACGCAACGAACTCGATCAAGTTTTAAAGCAATTCCTTCTCTCTACCCGTTTTTTTCTTTCTCTTATTCTTTTTTATATTCTCAATGATTTAAAGGTTGTAAAGTACCATAGAGATTCTCGTAAATTTTTGTTTGAAAAAAGAAAAATAATTTTAAAAAATATATATATAGGAAGAAAAATATATGACAAATAAACTCATAAAAGAAAAAATGCTTGGAACGTGATCGCGAAACTTTACGAGTCAAAGTTGTAAACTTGAGGCTGAAAAAAAAGAACAAGTTACCTTTATTAATTGCCAGATATACAACATGGACGACGAGAATCACGTGGTTATAAAAAAATAAAAAAATTATTAAATCTTTTTATCTTCCTGGATGTTTTTCTTTATTTTTCTTTTGTTTCATATTTTAGTACGTCGTAAAAAAAAAACATAGTTTACTTCATTTTATTGAATTAATTTTGTTAAAATGTGGGTTAAGCACTTTTTTGCCGCGGTTAGTTTCTTATGGCAATATCATTTAAGTTTTTTAAATAATTTACTTAAGTATAAGATATTTCCTGGTTTTTAATTCAAGGTGTTTCAATACGCGCTTTCCAACTAATTCATTGATTTGTGCTTCTAAATTTAATTAAGCATTTTCGATAGCACAAAATGAATACAATTACTGATTAATCTTTAATCATATTTTTAATAATTTCATAAAGTTTTCCAAATAAAACAATGAATGTAAAAAATTAAACTAAAAATGTTAAGAATAAATTTTATTTTCTCTTATCGTACATCTTACTTTAAAAAGAAAAGAAAAGAAAGAGTCGAATAAAAGAAAAATTGTCAAATTTTTGTTAATAAAAAGGAATTATATACGATCAGCATTAAGCGTTGAAGTGGCAAAGGATTGACTTGCAACTTCTCTTACAACCACAATTGCCCTTAGGGGACTATTCGAAGCTTGAAATCCTCGTACTATACGTTAGACTACTACTGCTCTTGTTACTCTATCTATACCTTGATAAACTTGTAAGGGAGAGTAAGAGAAAGAGAAAGCTTGCTTTTAGCTTGTATGCTTTTGATTCTGTGTGTGCGGGTATGTATGTGTGTGAGCTTTAAACGTGTGACCCGACCCCATTGTTTCTAAGAGATTGTTATGGACTTACATAGTTGGTGAGACCAGTAAGAGGTATTCCATTGGCTGCTAGTAGAATGTCACCTGGTTGAAGTTTGTTCGATAAGGCTGCAGGCTGCTGTGGAAATAAACGTTTAACTCGCACAGGACCAGATGTACCACCACCTGATACGCTTAAGCCTAAGCCTCGTGAACTTTTCTGCAAGGTTACTCGGAAAGTACTTTCTGTAACAAACAAGAGAAAAGAAATTCAAATCTTTTTTCTACATATCTTAAGATTATTAACATATTTTTTTATGAGATTATGATTGTAAGATATTGTTTTAATTTATTTTTATTTGCTAAATTTTTAGAATTATATTACGATGAATATTATAGTTCGTAATGTTGAAAATAAATTGTTTATTGAAAATAACATAAATTTTTACATTACATGCTTAAAAAAATTAGCAATTGAAATAAAAAGAATATTTTATTAAAAAATACATTTAATCAATACAGATTAAATGTATATGATGCATTGAAAGTAAATTAACGTTTGAATGAACTCGAGAATTTTTTACATTTTGTTTTATAAACTTCAAGTATTTTTGTTAATTTAAATGCATAAGAATTTTTTTCAAATTTATACTTTTTAATTTTGAAATGTAATATTTATGCTATAAATAAAATGTATTTAAGAAAATAAAAAGATTAAATTTAAAACCGATACACGAAATATAAATAAATAAATGAATAAAAAAAATTTTATTAAAAGTTTTATCTGAAATTTGTGGGTGAACTTGAATGTTAACGAACGTAATATTATAAAACAAGCTATTTCATGTGAATAAAATAAATACACTGACGACTTGATTTTGTTTGTTTTTGGAGATACCGTTGATTTTAATACATTATTGGAAAATATTTTGCATAAATTCATGACATTTGTATATGCATATATATATCTTTTGAATTTTAAAATGACATCGCACATCAATACAATTACAAATATCATAAAATATTGAATAATAAATAAAATTTTACGTATAAAAAATGTGGTAGATTTACCCAACAATAAATAATAAAAAAAAATATTTATTCAAATTAAACCACGCTCTTTCTTGTTTTTTTTTCCAAACTCAAGAAGAATCATACCATTCAATTGATCAAAATTAAACTTAGTTAAATTTAAATCTTTTTCCCACAAATCATTCTTTTAAATCACAGCTCTCGAATAAACTCTGCGCGCGCGAGAACCAATAATAGTCTAAGAGATGGCCGAGTCGAGATAAGCGTACAAATGAAGACTAATGCGCTTATTTCCTTCGAGTAACGTCTTAGTTCTTATATATTTTTTTTCTCTTTTTTTTCAAAGAGGAAACTTCAAAAACTAAATCGTTCAATATATAAAATGAAAAAAATATACAATTCTCATGATCTCCTTAAATTATTGGTTAATTTATTGCAAATGTTAATTTTTTTATTTAATTTATTAATTTGTCACATTTCTTTTTTCTTATTTTACAGAATCATAATGTAATTTACTAAAGTCGAATGACCTAATGGGTTATAGGTCATGCGCGCATGCGGCTTATTTCTTTAGCTTCTTCCTCATTGGCCGTGTATGTAGTGACGTTGCCCGTGACCTATATTAGGATTTTCTTCAACGCCCATGCTTTTTTACTTTTTTTTATATATTTTTTTTATTAACGCAGACTACTTACAGAATCGTGAACGTGACATATTTATGATATGGGGATGTTTAAAGTTTTAGATGATTTAAGTCACGTAGTTTTTAACAAATTTACTTATTGATACGTATATTCTGCGAATATTTATTTATCTGTCTGTTTTACTTTGATGATAAAAAAATTTTTATTCAAATCCAATTAATTTTATGAACATCAAAACATAACTTTTAAAATAATAAAAATTTCAACTTCGTTTGTATATATATAAAATTTTAATGACAGTCACATTAAAGTAGACGACAAACAAAACCCTTTTTTCACTCGTTTTTCTTTTTTTTTGTAAAAATATTTTTTAAATTTCAGGATTCTAAAACAGAGGTTGGCTTTTTCATTGTAAGTTATGTATATACAGATACTTCCTGTTAATTACGTCTTGTTAGCCGGGATTGTGCAAATTAGTTTAATTAGTCTGCATATTATAATAGCTCTATTTTTATACAGGAGTTATGAGTTAATTTAAGAGCTTAATTTTATTAATTAGTCAAATTTTGGGGTTTAACGTTTAAGACTAAGTTTTAGGCGTGCTTTTTAATGATATCATAAAAGTTTTGTGGTTTTTCCAACAAAAAAAAGTAAACAATGTTTTGTCATTTTTAAAATGATATCAATGTAATTTATAAGAATTAATTGAAAATAAAATATTTAATAAATGAGGAACTAAAGATTTAATAATTATGCGCAAGTAAATCATATAAAAGCGCATAATTATTAAATCGCATTAAAAGTGAATACATTTAAATAAATTTCCAAATCCAGCAAAAAAGTTTCTTTTTATCACGCTATTATGAAAAATTCAAAAGAAGCAAATTTTAACGATTCTTCTCAACGAGTCGAAAGATCTGTAAAATAAAATAAAAAATCTTTAAAAAAATCCGTACTTATAGTTTTAAAAGTTTTATAAATTTAAGGTAAAAAAAAAGAAAAGGCCAGATAAAAGAACTAGCGGACTGGCGCGAGAACTAATAAAAATGACTTAATAAAAATATGCATAGTTTTGAATGGAGTACAATTGAGATAGAGTGAAAACGGCGACTGTGTGCACAACCCGTATGCTGGGGTTCGCAAATAATTAAAACTTTTAAGCTCTTGTCTTTATATATACATATATACATGTACATAGAAAATCTTTATGCATAAAAGAAACGGAAGTAGCCAGTAGCACAGCAGCAGCTGACGCATACGAATTCCTGGGATAGGTAAACGCAAAAAAAATAAAGCTCTCTCCCGCGCTCTCGCGCGCAAGACTTTAAAAAGCGTCTATTTACTTCGCATTTTATAAATGAGGAGTAAAAAAAGTGAGAGAGAAAAATAAACTTGTGTTATAAGAGCGTTTTCATTTAAACGTTTCATTTTTCAACTTTCTCTCTCTCTCTCTCTCTCTCTTTCTATAGACATGCACGATACTTATTCACATAAAGTTTCTTTGGAATTTTTTATATATTAATGTGAAAGTACGTATTCAGATCTGTTTTTTTCTTCTTTTCTATTTGTCTAGTCTTCTTTTTATGTGAATTTTTTTCTAAGGGTGATGGAAAAATGAGGATGCGTGAATGAGGTAAGCACCATAATGAGGTTAAACATTTTTTCTTATTCAATATTTCTTGTAGATAGATGAAATAATTGATATTAGTTTCTTTAATATTAAATTTTTTATAAGATATTTAAAATTACTTTACGGTTTAGCGTTAAAATTGAATTACAAACTTGTGCGTTGCAGATAAGGAAAGTTTACAATCGTATAAAATTTGTACGTTATGTTGTTGTTTTATAGTTTAAATATTTGTGTATCTCAACGTTTACATCATTATTGTATTGAAAGTTGAAAGAAAATAATATAATTTTATATTAGAATTACGTAAATCCAACAAAGTTTAAATAAATATAATCATCATTTAATTTTAAATTAATTTAAAATTACGTCAAAAAGAGTTGATAAAAGTTAAAATAACATATACAACAATTGCAACAATTTAATAGGATTTGATTTATTAATGTTTGTTTGATAAAAAAGCTTTAATTAAACCGAGCCTCTGTAGTTATTTTATGTTCCTTTCAATAATATTTAATAATATTATTGACATTAATAATATTTATTAAATTTTAATAAATGTCATACCGCTATGTTGTCGATATAACTAATGTACATTTTATTAAAATTTTGCCAATAATATTCGGCTAAAAAATATTATTACTTTAATTAATATTTTAATCGAATTCGTATAGCATAACTCAACGGATATACGAATAATTTGATATATTGATTCTAGTATCTCAAATAAATGTAAATTTTTAAAAATTTATTTAACGTCGCTGTACTTATGCTATCATTACGATGCTAATTAGTGACGGAGATCCTCAGTGTGTTTGTGAACAAAGTACATTTATGATATACAGAGGTGCTCGTATCAATCGGCCGCCGAGAGCGGGATTCGAACTCGGAACCTCAAAGTTATGAATACAACGCTCTACCAACTGAGCCACTGACGACCTCGTAAATCAATGAAATTACAAAATCTTAAGTTTTTTTCCTAGTGATACAATTAACTCTAGTTTTATAAATTTTTTGCAGTAAAATTCGAATCCATGCAAAAAAACAATAAAAAAAAGGAAAGGCTATATCATTTATCTTTACAATTACAGAAAAATAAAATATTTCCGTGAAATCGTAACACTCATTAAAAAGTACTTTTAGTGCTTAGGGTTAGTAGGCATTATCCTCCTAACACTCACGTGTGTATGTATGTGTATAGGATCAATCGAGAGGTACATTCACGGTGATTCAACGAATTAACAGACTACACGAGCTCTTATGCGTACTCCGATAGTACACTTTATATACACTTGTCATGTGCTTGTTTGTTAAACCTTGTCGTTTGATCATTTTGCTTTTTAGGTTAGTCGTGTGTATTTATGAGTGATACAGTTTTTTTTAATTTAAATTGATTAAGTTAATTAGTAATTACATTTAATTAATTTATAAATCGAGATAGTTTTTGTAAAAATATTTTTTTTCTGGAAACTTATTTAAAAATAAGTTTTTCTATTTTCTTTTATTATAACTAATTTTTAATTGTATCAGTCGGAAATACATTTTTAGAGGTTTGAATTATTTATAGCTTAAATTTCTTTTATTTGTAGCATATATTAGAATAAGGAATCGATACAATGAGTAAACATTTTAAAACTTTTATTCTACCGTACTATAATGATTATTTTTTTTTCTATTCAATAAATCTTTAAATACGTACTTTAACAAATTACCCATAAACGAGCGTACGCTACATTTATAAACTTGTAATGCGATAAATTAAATATTTTTTTTCTTCTTCCTGCGTGTATTGAAATAGAGTATAGAAACGTATACAAATTGTAAAAGATAACAAGATTTTTCAGTAAAGAAAAAAAAAATTATGAAAAGAAAAAATCACGATAAAATAGAGTCGTATATTCTTGGCGCCAGTGAAGTATGCAAGAAACGTGTTTTGAGCGTGTTCTTTACCAATATCAGCTTTGTCGTAAAGCTCACGCGAAAGAGAGCTTTTTTTCTCTTTTTAGTCAATACTAACATTTCTCACTGGGAGTTATGTAGAGTCAGCTTGTCCACTTTCTTTGTGAATGATTTTCTTTTGAATGTTGGCTACGTGTACGTTCAATCGTTTTTTTATTTTATTTTTTAATTTTCTACAAATTGGGTGCTATTGTCAGTTTTCGATTTGAGTTATGGGCTTGTAGAGTTGAATTTTATATTTAGATATTTTAAATAAAATTTCATATGTTTATAGATAATAAATCATGTAGTTTGACTTAGAAATTGGTAAATAAAGACTAAAATTTAGGAGTTTGATCAATAAATAATAAAGCTTCAAAAATTTTTTTATTATATATGTATTTTATAAACCATAAATATTAAATTGCTAGCATTCGATAATTATGTGTCAGCTTTGTAATTATAAAGGAAGAAAAATATAAAGAAATTACTACATGTAAAACTATTATTTTTATTGTAGCTAATTATAAAATGAATTCCAAAGAAAATTTCTTAATTAACTATCAATTGAAATTTCATTCAATTTTTTAAAATTATTTACAAACACTTATAAAAAGTTCTTAAAATAAAAATACAAAACTAACAAGTAACGATTTGACCAACTATTCAGTTTAATATATAAAATATTGTAAAAATTACCACTTCTTCATATTATCAGATGAAATTCAGTAATACGAAAATTTGCAAACAAACGCTATTTCCTGGAGTGCATTACAATCGGTAACAGTAATCGAATATATACTTTGATTCAACGAGGTGAAAAAAATCGTAGCATCCGGAACGTGTGTCCATTAGGAAAAGGTATATACTTTCTTTGCTTTTTTTTTAACTTCTTCTTCTTCTTCTTTTTCTTCTCGCGAGAAAAGAACTTTTCATTTCCGGCAAACGAGTAATTTCGACGCCTCAAACAACCCTACTGAGAGCGCGAATTCGTTGCTATACCTCTCTCAATTCTTTCTTCCTCTTTTTAAGAGAAAAAGGAAACGAAAGATAGTAAAAAGAAAAAGAAAGTGAGGGTGGAAAAACTTTTCTCGGTCAAACTGAAATTTTTCTCTTGCCGCTGCGCGCGCGTGTCCTCGTTGTCTTATACCACGAATCCGTCTATTTTTTATCCTTTTTTTCTCTCTCTCCTACGTCTTCTTCGTTTTCTTTTTTTTTTTTGACTTGAATCTACTTTTTTTTTAACAAGTGCAAAGCTGCTACTTTCGCGTCTTCACCCACTTGGACTGACGTATTTTCTAAGATATATAGGTAGGACTAAAATATAAGAGGAATGTTATAACCGAAATGTAGTTTGTTAAAGGTGGATTTCATTAGAACGTTAATTTCTTTTCATTTACAATGAAAAAGTTGACTTTTTTATTTATTTTATTATTTATTTTAATTTTAATGAAGTGATTTGTAATGACATTATTATTTTGTATTTATTGAAAAGAAATTTTTTTAATTGCAATTATTTCATTGAAAATAATGATTATTGCGTTGAAAAATAATTAGAATTTATCAAGCAATATTTATTTATTAAACTTTTTTAAATATTTTAGTAATTTATTTTTATAGTAAAAAAGCTTTTAAAAAAGCGTTGAATTTATGATTCGCGTTTTTTTATCAGATCTGTAATATTAAAATAAAATTACGTGTGTATTACAATCGCGTGTCAGGTAAATGTACGTTATCACGTATACTATAACGTTCTAATGTGAAACTTCTTTTTTTTTCTTTTTCATTCTATTTTTCTCTTCTCTTTTTTTTCATTTTTCTACGACAAAATTTTTTTTAGCTGATGTAAGCGGTGAATCATTAAGATAACTATCATAAAAGTCTGACTCTTGCAGTGCACGTTTTTTTCTTTTTTCTTTTTTGAAGATACGCTCACGAAAATATTCGTGTACACGAATTTGCATGAGAGAGAAAATAGAAAAAAAAGAAGGTATACTAACAGTAGGAATCTTTTACTTTTTTTTGTAAAACAACTTCCTGTCCGCATTTTCCTAATATAACCGGAAATTCATTCTCAAGGCATTGGGTATGTTATTCGTGCCTCAGTTTTTAAAGCATTCCGCAAAGTCTTGGTTACTCACTGGTATTTTTTTAGCCATTTTATTTTTTCTTCTTCCTTTTTTTTTCTTTTCTTTTTTGCAAAAGCGCAAGACTTAACGCTTACTTGGCCAATCTTGTAACCTTTCTCTCTCTCTCTCTCACCTTATCTACATAAAAAGAATATCTAAGTCAGTCTAATATTTGAAATGAAAGAGATTTCAGAAGTTCTTTTTTTCTAGTTCGTGCAAAGAACTTCTTTTTTCTGGTTTAACTATGGGATTATATGAATATTAGACTCTTTTAGCATACTGCAAGTATAAAACATAAATATACATTGATTCTTTTTATGAAAAAAGTTTTGTAAAAGTGTATTGCATGAATTATTAATGTAATGAATCTTCTTTGTTTTAAAATTTAAACTTTTATTAAAAACAAATGTTCACGCTTTTTTATTTAATAAAACTTATAAACCTGTAAATTTAACTTTAATTTTTATTGAAACTTATTTAGTTTATTAAATAATTTTCGGACTTAATTAAAAAACAAATCACGTCAAACACTTACACATCCATAAACAGGAAGATCTGTCATTCAAAATGTAAATAAACAAACAATTAAGTCTCGGCATATTACATCTGCTGCAATTACTTAGACTGATACAAGTGTAAACTCGATAATTGTGCGTTTTGTGTACTCAAGGAAGTCAATTTCCTCTCGGATGCATCATACTGCACTGCGTATTAGTTCAGATACAATCTACCTTTTACATTTGTATATATATATACATATATTTGTATGTACGCTTACATCTATTGTCATGAATTGTGCAAAGACTTTGTGTGTAAATTTACCATGAAGTTGGCAAATATCCGTGGTATATTATTTTATTTTATTAAATTAAAATTTAAATATTTCACAATCTGTACCCTTTGACGAGTTTCTATAGCGAATAGGAGATGGAATTTTGTTGGTAATTGTTTTCAAAAAGATGTATGTTTGTATATGTGGAGAATTAGACGAGTTAATAGTTAGTCGTTGTTGTTTAACGAGGCTTGTTTTTGTTGATTAGTGAAGTAATTACAAAATCAAGACTAATGGGATTAAATTTAATTATGAAACGTGTAGCTAAGGGTTTTCGATGTTTTTGACGTTAATGAAAATTCTATTACCTACTACGTTTCGTCTGAATAACACTGTTTCTTTTTATTCAAAGAGAATGGCTTTAGTTATTGAATATCGAGATGGATAATTTTAATTATTTTATTTTTATAAGAAAAGTAGTGATTATTAACGAAATTTGTTAAAATTATGTAATTTTATAGTGATTTTAATAATGAATATTTGAGTTTAATTAAACACGTTATTTTATCATAAATTTATAATTTTAAAAACAAATACAAAACTTTAATGTTATTGATTTAGCTTTGAAAAACCACAGTTAAAAAGAAAAATAAACAATTTGAGTATCTAAAGCAAGCTGTGTTAAAAAGCTTTCTTTTTTATGTCTTACAAACTTTTTTACAACCAAATAAAAAGCCAACCCTGCCTAAATAAATAAATTCAATCTTCCCATACTTCATCATGATTAATTAATACACCTCATACATCAACCCATTCTTAATAATCTAAATGCAGCTTAATTTTTTAATCAAGCAGAAGTAGAATAACACCTTTAATTAATAACAATCCCTCTTTAATTCTTCGTGACAGGATCGAACTAATCTGTATAAGGTGTGTAACTTTATATTTCCCACCTTACTATATATACCTTTGAAACTTTTAAGTGAATCATCAATAAGTTTCGAATTACGACAGTGCTACAAAATGGCACTGTTGTACGTATACTGGTAACTTTGCAAAATTAAGTCTTAGGTTGTGTGTGTATATGTATATAATTTTATCATGTATTATGTACATATATTGCAACTTAAGCTTATATTGAATTTTGAATAATAGATTATTTTGAAGACCGAAAACGCCTACCGTTAATTAGAAACTAACTCCTTCAAAGACTGGTTAATTAAAGGGAAGTATCTGTGTATACATATAATCAAACATTGTATCAAAATTCCAATGTTCTAATAATCGATTCGAGTATACGTGTAAGTCTTGCCCCTTTAACTTTGTAACATCGAACGAAAAATTTTTTTATTTTCTGATTATTTTTTCGATAAGTTATACGTGTACATTAAAATTCCTTTAATATAAGCAAAAAAAAAGTATTAATAAAAAAGCTTTTTTTGTATCATCTTGTATTAAACTACTCGATTGCATCGTATTCAAGAAGGATAATCTTTTTTTAATGACTCGTGAACGAGTTATCCTCTTTTTTTCCTTCCTTTTAAATCATTTCAATACTTTTAATGAACCTTGTTTGTTGAACTTAATATTTCAATCTCTTCGGTATAATACTTGAAAGCACCATTACACTTTTTGTACTAGTAATATCCTTTTATAACTTAGTCGTTTAAAAAGTGATACCCCCCTCTTCCCCTTAAAGATTATTTCAAGTGTTATTCTGATTTAGTAAAAAAAAGAACTTTTCGAGACAGGCAAATTGGAAAATTTTATTATTATGTGAAATCGTTCCTTTTGTTACCAAGTTTTCGTGTATAATACTTGAAGATAACGACTTTGTTGAGGGGAAGGGAGGAAGAAGGGAAGTTCAAGTGAGTTTTCTTGTTTGTTACGTGAAACAGATTTTATCGTCAATTATACAAAAGAATTATTTTATGAAAGTTCTTAGAATTAATACTTTGGCAATCTTTTGTGTATTTTCGTTTGATTTCTTCTTTATTTTTCTTTACTGATAAAAGTCTTCAAATTAAATTTGATAGTTAGACCTTTTTTGTACTAGATAAATTTAGTAATAAAACTAATCTTGATAGTAATTATTAAATTTTTTAATATAATAATGAAATTATTGTTTGTATCATTGTTGTAGTAAAAAAATATTTTTTTTTTTGTTAAATTTACGTAAAACAATTGTCTGTAAAAGTAATGAAAAACGTAAATTTGTAATTGTATATAATTTCATAGCTATCACTTGCGTAAAATAGAAGTAAATTTTATGCTAACAGAGAAAAATTTTTCCAAATGAAAACTTTAAAAAACAAAAATACCACATGATAACATAGTTTTCATAATTCTGACTTTAATCATGAAGTATGTTGAAAAGTATAACAAACCTCATTTAATTGAACAGGACTTTATGACATTTTTTAACAAAAAAAGCTTTGTTATAAAATAATTAAAATTTAAATTTTTTTAATTCTGAAATTTTTGTTAAACAAGACATAATAGAAATGAATTTAAAGTTAAAATTTAATACTTATTTTAATAATAGGTAGATTTTTATTTGTATTTTAACAAAGAAAATGTATTAACACAATTAGTTAATAGATTTTTTTTTGTTTATTATGTTTTAAAATATACTTTATTATTTTGAGAAAAAAATGTATAATGCAAATTATAATTATTATCAATAATACGTGTTAAATTTAACTTGGAATAGATTTTTTATGATTTGCAAAAGGTGAAGATAATAATATAAACCTAAGAATAAAAGTAAAAAGAACATTAAGGTACGGAAATTTCTGTAGTGAGTATATTTTTCTCATGTCATCAAAAATAATTTCCGGATATATGATTAGATTTCCGCAATTTCTTTCATCTAATAAATGGAAATAATATGAAGGACGCAGTACATATACACGTACACAAGTATGGGTCTGTATATGATAGGATCGAAATGATAACGCGTTTCTTTTTTCTAGAATAAGTAATCAAGCGAAAATACATGATGTATTAATCTAAAACATATTTTATTCAAATGCATTATTAAAAAGAGACAATTGATGATGTATAGAAAAAAATATTAATATTCAATAAAATATTTCTAATATTATAAATTAATATAGTAAAGAAAAATAAGTTTTGAGCGTTCAATCTTTTATTTTTAATAAAATTTTCAATATTTCCAGAAAATGAGCCTTAAATTTCTGTAGCACAAAATTAAAATATCAACTATGCATATATATATCCACTTGCCAGTTTAATCAACCTTTTCCATCTACATTTATATGGATCTAGAAAAAAAAGAGGAAAAAAAAATCAATGTAAAACCCTATCCTCCTCTCAATTTATCGCAATTGTCCTAATTGGAGCAGAGATCCTGTTATATAGCAATGGGGGTGACAAGTCCCTAGATGCGTAGCACACACAGATACACACGTACACATATATAACCCAGGGACTAGATCAGCCTCTAGAAATTAGCAAATTCTCTCTCTTGCTCTCGCAAGCAAATGAGAGGAGTTGATGTAACTGTATATACACGCACGTGTGATATCCTTTGAGTGTTTGACATTTGCAAATGTGATGGAGTGTATAGTAGGAAAATAGAGAATTGAAGGGAGGGAGGGAGATTAAGAGGAGAGGTGTATATAGGGAAAGGAGGGTTTAATTGTCGATTTTGGTCGTCAAGCGTGTTTAATAGTGTATCCAGAAGGGGGTTTTAAGGGTATTGCGTGACCGCTTTACCAACTATATAGGAACATTATAATGCGTAGTCAAGTGAACTCGTCCTATTGTATCTCTTTGTAATGTGAGAATGATACAGAGATGAGGGTTCGGTTCGGTGTGTCGACGATATTGTCAGTTCAGTTAACGCTATGGGAATATTTTGTATCAAGAAAATTTTTTTCTTATTTTTACATTATCTAAATTTCATAAACAATGATAATTAGTTGGGATTGTTCGTATTATTTAGAAAAAATTAAATTGTAATCACATCTTATTCTTTTTATAAATTTATAAAGAGAAGTGTTCATATAAATAAAAGCATTTATACAGCAAAAATAAATCTTTTTTAATATATTTTTTTAAAATTAAGCTTTCGAATACTTACGTTGTATGTAAAAAGTTGAAGTGAATCAACTTTATTTATCACTTTGTTGCTTTTATAAATGAGTGAAATGTATAACTTAACCTACTTTTAAATGAATCATTTATAATTTACTTCTAAATAAAAAAAAAAGATAATTATAACTTAATTTTCTTAAAAGCAACGTGTACATTTACGTACGTTTCATAAAAAATATTTAATTTAACTCAGAAGTATGAAAAATTTTATATAATTTTCTTTTTACGTTTCAATACATTAATATTTTATTGCAGAATTTAAATAGATTTTTTTATTAACTCCTTTAGAACTGAACTTTTTTAGAATAAAAAAAACATTTGGAAAACAATTTTGAGATTATCCATGTTCAGCTTTAAATGAATTTTTGCAATAAAAAAATTTTTTTATTTCCATGAATTTTCTTGATTTTTATCGTGTATGTAATGACTTAAAACCTTCTTATGAGATTGAAATATATACCAACTTCAATTTGATACACATATTTATTTTGAAAATTGTTAAATTAATTTTGGACAATTTGAAAAAAATACGGAACAGTTGTAAATTGTAATGTATATTAGTTCTGAAAATGTTCAGTACAAATTTGTTGAAGTGAATAAAAAAAATTTAAATAATATTCACACAATAATTCTGAACAATATTTGAATAATATAAAATTGAAATACGCTATGATAATTCCAAAGTTCAATTTTCGCCTAGAAAATTCAACCGTAATAAAATACAATTGATGCCTAACATAAAAATACCATTACTAAAACCCATCTATATACACGAAAAACTATCGTACGAATTTATAATGACGTTATATACATTGAACCTGAAACGTAAGAGAAAAAGGTAAAAATGCAGACGCAAATAATCGAGCATTTCCGCGTGTGGCCAATAATTTTGAGACGAACGTTAAAGGCGTCTTAATCCTGCGCAAGCACAACCTTTCAAGAGAAAATGTACGATCAACATCATTGGGTAATCGACAAATGGACGAGTAAAACGTGCAAAGAATTTTTCTACGTCTAAATTCTCTTTTTCTTCTATCTTACTCCCTCTCTCTTTCTTTTACCTGTAGAAAAAAACGATGAAAATGTCTGTCTTTATTTTTTTTTGCTTATAAAGTTCCTAGAGGGGATGAGATAACTTGATATATTATAATAGACGCTTGCAAAAACCCTCGTAGTTACCCTTTTTTTTTTTGCTTTTTTTTATTCTTTTTTTTAATACTGCGGTAAAGTGCTTATTAAACTTTGTTGGCATCGTTGTAATATATATTCTTCTTTTTGAGGGGGAGGATTATATAGAGAGTACAAAAGGTTTTGCAAAAAAAAATAGTGACGATGAAATCGCTTCATTATCTTATTTTTTGCTTGTTTTATAAACTATTGTTAGATGTTGCTGTTGTTATAAGGCTTATTGATCAAGAAAAAATGCTTAGTTTTGTTTTAAAAAGTTTACGATCAGTGAATTTTTATGTTGCATAAAAACGATGAAATAAAGTTTAATAAAAATATTGAATATTCAAACGTTTACGGTAGGTTAGTATTAGTTTATTAAATTATACATATTGTAAAAGTTGTTAAAATGTTTGTAAAAAATAAATAAAAAATTTTCATTTTTTGTATTTTTTTTAATTATTTTTAATATGAAGATAAAATAAAAGGTTATTATTATAATAAAATTTGGGAAATGTCTCTATACGCGCGGAATATTGGTTAGTCTTTTTTTCCAAACTATTATTTTTATAGAACAATAAAGTGAGAAGTATAAAAAAGATTTATTTCAAGTAATAATACGCACCTGTGGCACACTATTTATATAAAAATAATATTTTAATTTTACTTCGAGCATTAAATTTTTTTAATTTTCACAATACGATATCTCAATAAAATCATTGTGTTTTCAATTTTTATTAATTCACAATTTTATGAATATTTTAAAGTTGACCGTATGGAATTCAAATGAATTCTGATAGAATTGATTGAAAAATATTTTTACTGAAATTCAAAACATTTGCCTTTGTGTCCGATAAGTAAGTTAATAAAATTTAATTTATGGTTCTTTTTTGTTCTATCCAATAAAGTGTATAAAATATACTTAAGTATATATCATATTTTAAAGATTAAGCACGTTTGTCATATCATCTCGTTGTGCTATTTAACATCGATTACGACGCAAATTTCGTTTAGCCGTATATAACATTATACTGGTCACAAGAAAAAAAAGCTTATCATATATACGCTTTTCAAAGAAAACAAAAAATAAAGAAAAAAAAAGGAACTAGAACATTGCTTACTTGGCGAATTCAATAAAGCCCCATCTTTCCTTTGGTTCTCTCGTGTCCCGAATCTGACCAATGAAATAACAAAATACGAAAAAAAAGAAAATAAAACAATACAAAAACTAAACTTTGTACAAAAAAGAGTGTTTGAAAAAAAAGACGAAATAAAAAAACTCGTACGAACGTGAAAAAAAAGGAGAATAAATAAAAAAGAATAAACGAGAAAATGAAGTGAACGAAGTCGCGAGTTAAAAAAAAAATTGTCAGCGCGATAAGAGAAAAGGATTCGGTAGAGCTATGAATTACCGATTTTCGTGCACCACGGATATCCGTTCCTTTCCAGCCAATATCTCTCACATTGGTATTTGCTCTGATTCTCTCCCTCTCTCTTTCTCTTTTCTGATAACGTCCGAAATAACTTTGCTAGCTTATATCCAGTTTAGTTTCTGTATGTACGTATATAGTTATTACACACTCTCTCTGGCCATTTTAGTTACTAGTTTTGGCCGACATAAACGTAATTTTCGATTACGTGTATGTGTACGTGTATGTGCATAAAGGCCGTGCGTATGCAAAAGCAAGCTGCTAATAGAATTCAGAAATGATCGATAATGACAATAGTGGAATTTCAATGGATTTGAATGAGATAACGACTGTGAAGTGTCAAACAATGCTTAACTAATTTTATTCGATTGTTGAACTAAAGCACAAATTCGCTTTAAATGTTATATACGTATACATGTTATACGTTTTGCTATATGTACGTCTGTTTAATATGAAATGATAAAGGACGTGTTATTGCTTGAACTTGGGTTTAAATATTCGATAGGGTTATTGCTTATTCTGCGATATTACTAATTTTCCTAATAAATGTTTAAAATCAATACTGTCGGAGACCCATATTTTGATTATTGAGTTTATTTTGTGAAACTTTTTTTTAAAATTTATTGATTTATAATATAATTAAGCCTATTATATTTTATTTTTAAATATTTTATTACATTAAAGATTGATCTTCGATATTATGGAACAAAAGTGTATAATTAGACAAGATTATTTGTAATAATAATAATTTTGATAAAAAGTAGAACGAAGGACGCGTTATTAATACGATTTTTAATAGACTTATTTTTCATCACAATTTGAACATTAAATTAAATAAAAAATTACTAAAATAATTAATGAAACAGTGATATTAATGAAGTAAACGATACTTATAACCGAAATCTAATTGTAGCTTAAATAATTAAACAGTTAAACTGTATCTATACATCTGAGGATAAGAGGTCGTTAGTGGCTCAGTTGGTAGAACGATGGTTTCGTAATTTCGAGGTCCCAAGTTCGAATCCCGCTCCTAACCTATTTATAAAGCACCACTGTACGTTACATGTGCTGCAGTTCATACACTCTCGAAACCTCCGTCGCTAATTAGCATAGCAATAATAGCATAAATACAGCGACGTTAAATTAAATTAAAAAACAAAATTATTATTATAATTAGTTTTCTTATTAATATACGATAAAAAAATGATTTTATTTTTCTATTATTAAAAGACATTAAAAATAAGTTTTCAAAATTATTTTTTTGTAATCAAATGAACACAAATTTTACTATGAATAAAATTTTCATTCAAACTTTTAATACAGAATTTTAAAGTGAGAGTTTTGCTACATTATAAAATTTTTATTATCAATTTCCTTTTTTACGCGACATTTACATTTTCTTTTTTTTCTTTCATAATAATAAAAAATGATTACTTTTATTAAAAACGTTATACCCACATTTACGTTGTTTTAATAATAAAAAGCTTCTTTTTGTTAATTTTTATATAATTCCATATACAAAGTAAAGCTCATAAGAAAAATGTCGAAGGGTTCAATATATTCTTTATAAACAATGATAAAAAGACCGTAAAACGTAACTTCGAGTTTGAAAAAATATATCAACAAACGCTATTTTTCAAAATATTTCGAACAAGCGCCATTTGTTTTTGTATACCCATACAAAGGCGAACAAAAAAAACGGTGAGAAAATAGCGAACGGTTTTTCAGTTTTTCCGGAAGGTACTACCACGTTGGGATGCTTTCAGTTGAGAATAAAAAAAAAAGAGAACCAGGAAAAAAAGCTCGTTTAGCCTGAGGGATTGCACACACGCAGAATAAATATTTGCAGAACTTTATGGGGTGTCTGTTGTTTCTTGACAGCTGCCGAAGACGCCGCAAGCTCTATTCATTTTCGCAAGACTTTTAGGCGCGCTTGTAGAATCGATTAAAAAATAAAAGAACCGAGTAAGAATCTACTCCTATATCTACATCCAGAAAACGTTTAAGCTTATCGCGATCAAGCTGAGATCGAAGGAAAAAAAGAAGACATTGGAGAAAGAAAATTATTCATAAGGATCAGTATAAAAAAATAAGTCGCGACTGACTTTCCAATTTTTTCTCGTTTTTTTTTTAAGAGGGCGCAAAAGTTTGATCGTAATTGCTATAGCTTTGGGTTCAATTACCCCTCCATACGTTTTTATCTTCTATCTGAAGCTTATCTTCGGATAAGAGGGCAAACCCCATTAGCATTCTGCTTTATTCTTCCTTTCTCATATTCTTTTTTCTTTTCTTTTTCGTTTTCGTTATAGTAAAGAAGACGCCTGCTTTCTTTGTTTCTTTGGGCTCCAATGTAAGAGATGATTATAGATCTGGTATCGGAAAGATATCTTCTATTTTAGTATATGTATATTCGCCTTGCTGCCGGAAGAGAAAGATTGAAGAATTGGTTTGCTTCTTCTTCTTTTTTCTCTCTTTTATTATCTCGATCTTCTTGGATATTCATTATTCCGAGAGTATATTTGAATATTCTTATGGATTTTGGATTATACTTTTTCCTTGACTTTTTCTTTTTTTTCTATTATTTTTATCAATCTACTTATAAGATACAAGAGCGAATTTGTTTCTGATCGAAAATAGATAAGACTTACTTTTTATTATTAATTTTCAGATTGTTTGAACTTAGATTTTTTTGTAACTATACAAGTGTTTCAACTTTTATTGACAACAAATTTAGATCATCGTTATAAATAAAATTTTTATATTTATTTGAACCATTTATATGAGCTATTATCTTAGAAATGTGAACCTTATTTAAGATTTCAGAAGTCTTATATTCTAAAATCATTTACAACTTGAAAGTTAAAGTACAACTGCGTAAAAGTATAAAAATAAAAAATCGAATGCTGAAATCAATATGAACTATATTTAAAAGCCAAATTTGTGTATTACAACATTATTCTATCTGGTATCTGAATATTAATAAAATTATTTAAATTTCAAGCAACTTCTCTCATTTCCCAAAAGGTAAGGCTAATCTATTATCGAGCAAACTAGTTCGCTTTGAAATATTTAGATTCCTCCCAAGTGATTAACTTTTATCAAGAAAATTTCACGGTTCCACGCGTTTATAAGCGGCGCTCAAAAGGGAAGTAAAGGCACAAACGTTGCGCATCATGAATTCATGCATGACCTTTAAAAAGCGCAAAGTTAAAAATCGCAGCTCTAAATATTCCCTTCTTTTTTTCTGCTTTCCTAACATCCCTTTGAAGCGATGCCATTTTCTCTCTTGATGTTAACAGTACACCTAAAGAGGGAGAGATTTTTTTTTTCTACCTCTAATACTCATATCATATATATTTATGTATATGCTACCTTTTTATTTTCCATTTGGTTTCACATTTAACACGAACGGACCAAGAATCAAAGAATTCTCAAAGCCAGAGGCTGCAAATTGCTTATGGAACGCGCTCACAAGCCTTTTTCCAATGTATATATATATAACCGAAAAAGGGTAATCGTTGGGAAAAAAGGCTATGCTGCACAAATTTTCATTTTATCGGAGGCAAAATTGCGCGAAAAGTAGTTGCACACGTAATACAAGCCTTTCTGTGGTTGTTGCATAAATGAATTGACAATGAACGAACGCTCAGGTTTGAATTCGAACAATGAGAAGCTCATTGCGATACTGATTTTATTGGTTTTTAAAATGAAACAAAATACAAAATTTACAACTTTATCAATCAAATCCATATTTTTATAATGAAATTTAATTTAACTTGAATTGAATTTGGAAGTTAACAATATGAAATTGTATCAACGAAACCAACCAAAGACAGAAACTATTAAATTTGTTCAGTTTTCTTGAAACACGAGAACAAACAACAGTTTTCATTAATTGAAAAGTCAATTTAATTTTCCGAAACATTATAAAGTCATAAACAAAATTTTTTAATAATGATTATTAAAAATTAAAACAAAAATTCTTTACATTTGGAAAAAAGATTTAACATATATGTAAATAAGTCCATTAGAAGTATGCAAAAGACTTAAGGTATGAAGGAAGACCGACGTAGCTCTTTGAACTCCTTAATTTTCAACAGTTAACAAGAAATTCACATGCAAATTGACTTCATGAATTTTTAAAATTTTCACTCCAAGTATATTTATATTAATGGCTTTAAAGTTACGATAAACTGCGTTGCATAATTATTGTTTTTCTTGTAAAATAAGACTAAAAGTAATAATAATCGCTTGTTAGTTAAGCAAGACAAGTATGTAAAAATATCCTTTATTTTAAAAATTTTTACGAATAATATTATGGCTAAATCGTATAAAACAATAATTTTATGATAAATTTGAAAAATAGTCTTTCTGAAAACATAAAAATAAATCTTCTTTTTGAAAAGCACTCGAAACGTCGCATTGAATTTCAATAAACAGCATTCATTCGATAAACTATAAACAAATAAAAATACTGCCAAGCATCCCATTTTCTTGTAAATTGATAAAGAAATTTTTTCAACGTATACTCGACAAATTGAATTTTTCAATGATTTATAAATATTTTCAGGTGATGCGTGTATCTCTTGAGGAAAAAAAAACAAAATACTTGGATTTTTGATGCACATATATTTACGTATTTTTACGAATATAATACGTAAGTACCCTTGATAATTCAAAATGAAGCCGATACATACAAAGAGGCTATATAGAAGTATCCTGTTACACATGGAAAAAGGCTTAAGGCTAACAACAATCCTTATATATATTTCCCAGCAAATGCTTAAGTCTAAAATCTATGGTAAGTACGTACATATAAGCTCGCACATTTATATGTATATAGATGTATATGTACTTAAAATATCTAACGTATTAAAATACGTGTATTTGGCACACGCGGAAGTTGGAAGAAGCATAGAAGGTATATACTGCTATAAGTAAAGTACATTATATATTACATGTAAAAATGTTTATATACTTTAAAGTTAAAAGAAATTTAAGATAAAAATCTTTCGAGATGAAATTTAAAATATAAAAACAAAATAAGTAAAAAAATGTAAGTCTAAAATAGAAAATTAGTAATTATATAATTTATTAAACATATACTTTTTAGTATTTATTGATACATATAATTAATATTTGTAATGTACAATCGTATGTATAGATGTATCGTTTATGGCAGGTTTGTATTTGGCTAAAGCACACTATGGCACATGTGCTTTAAGTTTATGCATATGAGTCTGTAACGCAAGAGCATATATGTCTATCTCTGTGCATGCTCTCAAATTTACATATTACCAGTGTAGATATACATTTACGTATAGGTGTATAACGCTTTTGTATAGATGCGTTACATATATTACGCGTGTTCTAGATCGCGTATTGTCCTTGATGCGTATGTACATGTTTGTATGTGTCTATGTAAATACACAATGTATATAGTATGAATTTATATTCAGATTCATATAGGTATACGCATATGGATACGTTTGTGCGTATGAACATTAGATATTTTTTTATCTACAGAAGAAGAAATAGAATTAATAGGGGCTGAAAAGATGCAATGCAGACAGATAACTATATGTATGTACGTGTGTATATGTGAAAGAAATAGAGGAAAAGAGGAGAATGAATGGACCACAAAATGAACATTAAATACATATACGTTTCACTTTCATATTATACATTTGTGTGCGTTCGAGTATGACCGAGAAAAGAGAGAAGTTTTTAGGAGCTGGAAAAAGGGGGTTAAAACTGAGGGGGAGGAGGAGGAGGAGGAGGGAAGCTGTGAAGGGATATATAATACGGGCGCGTAACACAGTAGCAAAGAGAGTGGCCTAGTTTGAAAACGGCGCCTCCGTTAAGCCGATCGATAGCGCATTCTTGACTTGGTCGCTTTGGTGCGTCAACGCTTCTTACTTGCTTACGTCTATACTACATGTATATATACGTATTCGCGTAATCTCTCGTGGCTGGGATAGGAGGGAATCGGTTTAACAGCTGGATCTTATATACGCGATACTAGTACGAATGGGTATTACCATTTTTTAGAATAACCTCTTTCTTTTTATTTATTTATTTCTTTTTGTATTTTAAAAGTTGTGTCAACTCTTTTTATTTTTTGCTCTTTTTTTATACTTTTTTTCATACTTGGCGAGAAAACGCTTCTATCTATCTTACGCGATATGTTTAATCCTCTTGAGATATAGGATGAGAGGAAGACAAGTACAAACTACACTGATAAGAGAGAAATTGCCGAGCAATTCCTTTCTTGAATGTCAAGGGGCTTGTCATTGCAGGATTTTGCTTGACACTTTGGCCAAATCCAAAAGGGTCTTACAAAGTCTTATGAAAACTTTAACAGTTGGAACAATATTATTAATAAAGGATAAATTTTAATTGAATTTCAATTAAGTTTTATTGTTAAAAGTTGTTTGATTATTTGTTTCATTTATTTATTATTATTATTCATGTTATTTTTAAATAGGTTTCAAACCTTTTTAAAAAAAAAACGTATTTTATTTATTTTTACATTTAAAAAACTTATATATTTTATGCACTGCAAATAATCTTACTCTCGACCAAAAATTTATGCACCGTATCATTAAAATATTTAAATTTACGTATATTATTTTTAATTTTAAAAAAATTATACTTTTAAATTGAACGAAATTTACCAAATATCTTTTTTATTTATCATATAAATTTTATATCTTTAAAATTCGATACCATATAAATTTAATATTTATACTTTCTATTATTTACATTAAAATAATCTTTTTAATTTAATGAAAAATAATCTCTGAAAATCAAGTTATCTAACTAGAGTCTTAAAAATTCTATTTGTTAAATTTACGCTCTGATCTAAAGGATTCTGGAGTCGAAATAATACATAGGCGAACGCTAGATGTATTTATTATATATTTTTGAAATTTTATTATGATAATAATAAATTATAAATATAAATATAAAATGTCTAAGACACAAAATTCTTAGAATTGAAAAACATTCAATAAACAGCAAAAATTTATTATTAAATCACGGAGAAAATAATTTTCTCCGTAACATATAACAAATATAAATCATTATTTATATGATGTAGAGTATATAAGTAAAAATGAATGTACAGTACGTTGTGTAACTTTATTTTCAATATTATCTTTTGTCATCTTTCTATACTATGATAATAAAAAGTAACATTGATTCTGATTTCTAAAATAAAGTAAAGTATAAAAATCATAAATTTTGCATCAAGAAACTCTATCAACCATAAAATTATTGAAATTTTGTCAGTAAAAAAAAGCTTACTTTGACTTTAATACATTGATAAAATTTCTAAGTTCCGAATGTACCAGTTTTATTCATCAACAATTTCAAACCAAATTTCTTTGCCAATTCAATACATACTTATACAACTATGTTATTAAAATTGTTATAGCTTTGAATTTTAAACTTTTCTTTCATTTTATTTCACTTTTAAATTTTTATTACATAAGAATTTTACCATGGCTTATTTTTTTTTATTAGGTATTCTATTGAAAACTTATTATTAAAGTTTCCGATATCTTTTTTTATTTTAAAAAATGATTAGTGTCATTAATAAGTTTTAAAATATATTTTTATATGTACTTTAATAAAATATAAATTTTAAATATAACTTCAAAATATTTATTTTTGTATATTCACAACGTATCTTATTCTCGTTTAGTTTAATAATAGACTCGATTGCAAGGAAAAAAATAAGAAAAAAAGAAGTTGTAAAACTAATTAAAAAGTTCTCATTGAAAAAATAATAAAAAAAAAAGACAAAGCCTAATAATCGATAATCGAAGAAACGTCGCGAATTAACGGTCCAACAAAGCGTCCAAGCCTCTTCTCTTTTCTTCTATCTAGCATCGGCATCGAATCTCTTCTCCGCACGAAGACACCAACTAATTGACCTTCTAACTCGTTGTGCCGCCTCGCCAACTTCGTTAGTTAAAAAAAAAAGAGAAAAAGATAGAGAGAGAAAAGGAAAGACAATATAATAGATAGGATAGAACTTAACTTTGGTCTCGAGGCAAGCAAGTTTTGGAAAAGTGTGATTTGGGTCAATCTAGCTACGGTTAATTGGGGTAAGAAAGACGCGCAAACTTGGTGTATAAGGCCACTTGTGTATTGCCATTGCTACTTACGCGCAAAGGCATGATCTCGATTACACTGATAAGGGTGTGTGTATAACTTGTCAACCAGAAACTAAAATAGACCAAAGAACATGATAAGAGATTTAAAAGCTTGTCCTTTTAAAGAAAGACAAGAATAATGGCAATAATGATGATGATACATAAAAAAAGGATAAAATGCACGGATGAAGGATGTGCTAAGATGCCTTTGGTACTTTTAAAAGATACGTGCTGTAATTGCAGAAATGTCCTCTTGAAAAGAAAATCTTATACAGCATTTTGTGAATGAATACATATCTATATAGATATCTGTACAAAGAAGATTTTATGATTGCAAACTGGTCAGTCTGTACCATCGATCTTATTCCAATCTGTTTCTGCTACTAAGCTTTCTGTGTTACTAGGCTAAACAATGAAAATAAGCTTAAAAGAAGCATGAATTTTTTTCGAATTTGCGTTGTGTACTTTAAATGTATCGTAAAATTTTTTTAATAGATGGATTTATGATTTGATTTAAGAAATCTTACACTATTTACTATCTTAAGTAACAATTTTCTATAACGATTATTTTACCATGACATTTAGAATTTTTTCAACAGTTTGAGCAGTTTGAATTTAGAAAGAATTTTGAAATTCTGAAGTAGATTTTTTTAAAGATTTCAAAACCATATTGATTTAATACGGATGAATTGAAATGTGTTCGTAAAAACGTACTGCCAAATCTTTTTGAGAATGTATTTTTAAGAAATTTTATTCTAACAAAATTTAAATATTATGTTCGAAATTCTAGTAATAATTTTCCATAGGACAGTATGACAGCATCTACTTTTAATGTTTAAATTATTGTTAAAAATATTATTATTGTTAAATTGAAAAATTTTATGAAATTATGAATTTAATATATTCAAAAAGGTGTAAATGATTTAGATTTTTACAAATTTTTTAGAAAATTACATTATAAAAGATATAAAATGAACGAGAAAGATTTCTAACGATGATAAAATAAAAAATATACACGTCACTCTTTTGAACGATCTTTTACTTTAAAATTCATCTCTTGGCGCAAGCTAAATTTTCTTTCTTTGCCACACAAGAACAAGAATTTGTAATCCCTCATAACGTAAACTAAAAGAACAAATCGTTCTTTCCTCTTTCCTCCTCCATCTCAAAGCCAAAATACTACTAAGAACTGCTTCTTCATGATTTATAAGTTGCTCACCCTCACCTCTTTTTTTTCTTCTTTCATTTTTTATATAGAAGCAAATAAAAAGATTATATATGGAAGAAAGGCCGGAAGAAGACATTTGTCTCCCCATTCATCTCTTTGGAGCCTAATGCATAATCGATAATCAAGCGGTGCCTCCTTAAATCTAGACAAGCTTCAGAGATGATATTTTCTTTTCACCATCTCTTCACTACCAGACTAACTATTATAAAACTCTTTCTTTTTTTTTTTGCTTCTATTGTATACTATATACAGAAATGCGTAATATTTATGAACAATATCCTTGGCTATTACTTCTTCAAAATTAAGTGATGCATTGCATGTCGCATCGTCTTTAAAGATCATAAAAGACAATTGAATTCTAAACTTTGAAATTAATTTATTCTGCTTGAATGGAGCCAGGATGAAGATCAAGTTACTACAAGTTGGATCGATATATTATTTAATAGTATAAAAAAGTAATGAAAATGCAGCAATATAATATCGTTAGAAGTCTTAAAAGGATAGTACCATTTATTTTAATCTTTCAAATCTAAATTCTAAATAATGTGAAATTTCACAATTTTCGAATAGCTTATACAGCTTATACCAACGTAAAGTAGATCAATAGCAAATGAACGATACAAGGTTTACAACTTAACAATTGGTTCCTAAAAGCCGTCTAAATGAAGACATAGAAATGTAGAATTATTGAAATGGTCGAATAATAGGAAATTTCGGAATAATAGACTGTACTGATAATGGAGAGATGTAATATTAGACATAGATAATGTACACTCATATAGGAACAATAAAATAATCCATAATTATCAAAATATTAGTGCATATTTTTATGAGATATTTACATATTTGTTAAGATTTAAATCCAAACGTTAATACAGGAATTCAAAGATTAAATTTCTAATTAAAAATATACAACTTAAATATGGATAAATTTGGTTCTATAAATGGTAACAATATTAAAAAATACTGAATAAATCATAAAATTATTTAATGACTTTTGAACTTGATTATAACATTAAGTTGCAAATAATAATTATGAAACTTGTAATTTAATGTAAGTAGGAGTATATGAAGCTCATTAAGTGTACTTAGGACGAGTTCCAAAATTTTGAATTATAAATTGAAATGCCTTAAGATATATTAAAATGATCAAACGTTACCCAAAATTTTAACAGCATTTTAACGATATATCCAGCCCTTTAAAGTGTAATTAAAATTTTAAGTAATCCCTTATACAAAGTCATTTAGTTTCACCCTGACAAATTATAACCTTAATAATTTGGACGATGGAAGGGGGTATATAGAAAGGCACATATATAAAGGACTAAATCTTATACGTGTCTCGTTACTATTCCCTTGAGCCATTTGCTTTCTCGCGCCACTTCACAACGTCACTCTAATGTTCAAAGTCACTCCTCTTTCTCTGTCTTCTTCTTCTTCTTCATCATCGTATGCAAATTAGGGAGGATCGCTTAATGGGAGCTTTTTGGTTGCCTTCTTTCTCTTTCTTTATTTTAACCATCTATTTTTCTCTTTTTTCTATCTCTATCTCTCTTTTTGTTTTTCTTTACTTTTACTCTTTCTTTCTTTCTCTTACTTTGGCTGGAAACGATTGAAACAAAGGAAAGAGAAAATTGTTTCTCCGGAAGCTTTACTCACTACCACCGCTCGTATATGTAGCAACTATACTGGCTTTTTAGTCGACAACTAACGTTGGCTTCCCTCGTCTCTTTTATTCTTTTTCTCTCTCTCTCTCTCTTTCTCTTTTTTTTACTTTCTTTTCGCGTGCATCTTTAGAGAACCGAGTAGTATAAGCGTATACGCGTGCAAGACACAAAGTAGGACGGCGCCATGTCTCGCACCACATGTATATATATATACGTATTCATAGTAAAGCTTAAAGCTCCAAAACTGGGCTTGACGCAAGCTTTGCGGCATTCAGTCTCTCTTACTCTGTACCCAGTTCATTGACCCACAATGAGAGAGAAAGAGAAAGAGAGAAAACGCATATATAATAATTTATGACACGTATGTGCTTGGAACGTTTTAAGAAACAGATGAGGGTTAGAGAGGGATGATTACGATGATTTATCGATTGAGATAAGCAAGGATATCTCTTCTAGCGTGTGAAGGTCCGGTAGTAATACACGAGTGTCCAGTTGTAGCTATGACACGTATCACTTTATAATCCTAAGAAATTATGCTATATCCTTTCGAATTGAATTAGATTTTTTATCTTTATTGATCTTTTTTATGCTTTCGTACAACTTTTGTCGTAAGCTTAAGTTTCTTCTTGGATTTCTTTGGTACTGAATAAAATTATATTGTCAAATTTATCAAATCATTTAACAAAATTACAAGTGAAAATTATATTTGTATCCCGGTAGAAGTAGAAAATAGTATTAGATCAACCACTAGCCATTTATCATATTAAAATGTTTGTTTTGGCTGTAAATTAGCTTTCTGACTGAGCAAAAGTGTTCCAATTTCTACCGGAATACTTCTTATAAGATTAGCATTATCTTTTTAAGTAATTGAATAAATTTAAATGAATACTATGATCTGAGTTTGGCTTATTTTAAACATAGGATTTCTGTTTTTAATATTTTCTAAAATAACTGAAAAATATATAATGTCGTTTGTTGAAAGTTCATTCTGCTGAATAATTTTTATAAAATTTATCTTTACATTGACTCCTACATGAGCAGAAGTTGCTTGACGAATTGAAATTAATCAATAAAATGTTACATTAGTTTTTTTTTCAACTGATTCTTATCCAATTTTCTTATTCTATCATTGAGAAAAGAAAATAGTTTTGAAAAGATTCTAAAAAGCTTCTAGTGAATTTGAACTTTGAACCTTATGCGCAAACTCAAAAGTCCTACAAACTGCCCTTAAAAGTAATCAGTCTTCCCTTGAAGTACGAGCAATCTTATATTAGTTCCTATCCATCCTGCTTTTTTTTACTGTCGACCAAATCAAGTGAAAACGGAACGAGTACGTTTGGACATAGATGGTATATACGTATATATCTGCTTTTACATACGTTCATTGAAATTTTATCAAGATTAATTTTTAAAAAATAGTTTAATAACTTTTGTATACTATATATTAATAAAACATTTTTTTTGTCTAATTAAATTCTTAAAGAACCAATCATCTGTGCAGGAAGTAGTTTTTCAAGCTATTTATTTAATAATTTATTTCAGTATACATAAAATTCTCTTTTCATATTATGACGATTATATTAAATTTTTAACAAAAAAAAACAATGTTAATTTTAAAACAAACATGTGACCTTTTTATTAAATTCCTAGCATTAAATCTGGTATATAAAGAGAACATGATAATTAGTTCTATTACATAAATATAATTTAATTGACATCTATATTTCATATTATTCAACTTGATAATAAATTTTAAGGCATGCATTACTTTTCTCCATCTAGATAATTTAATTTTAATTACTTAAAAAAAATATTCTGAAATTAATCTCAAAAACCATCACGAAACTTTCGTCATTGTTCTTTTATTATTAAACTTTTGTTTATTTAAAAAAAAAGCATATTTAGCCCAGTTATTCCATTAACAAAAGATTTCTCCTTTTTTTCATTGAACAATTTCCCGAGAGCACTCAAAGGGTTAACAGATCGGAACGATAAAGGCTTAGCCATTCGCGCACCTCGTATAACCCATTACACCGTGTGCCCTCTTAGTACTATAGTCTATACATATACTCACGCACACGAATCACGGACGAAAACGAGCGAGCGAGCAAGCAAGCTCTTGAGAAAGCGTTCACAAAGGTAAAGGTATAGGTTAGGCTAGTAGTAGTGGTAGTAGGTGGTTGTAGGTAGAAAGTAGCGGTATGCCTTCTATTGCTAGAAAGGGTTTGAGGAGAGAAAGAGAGAGTACAAAAGGGTTATATGGACGTGGCCTAAACCTTTCTAAAGAGCGACGACGCGAGAGTAATAACTATGCCGACCAACCCGACGTTGAACTTTGACGAAAATTATATATAATAGAGAGAGAGAGAGAAGAGAGCAAGGATTAAACTACGCGGAACTAATACTATTGAGGAGATGTAAGGAAAACTTATTTTACCCTCTTCTTGTACTCTCCACATATATAGGTTATATAACCTATAAATTTTGACTTTTCGAGAGCTTTTGGTATCGTTCATTTGTGTTTATTAATACTATTATTATTATTATCATTATTATTAGAGAAGTTTTAAGAGGATATGAAAGTAGATTATTGTTAAAATAATTATTAGCTAAGCCTTGTAAAATTTATTGATTATTAATAGTTTATGGTTTACCAATCGGTTTATTTTCTTTTTTTTATAAGTGGACGTGTTATATACGAAAATTACTTTTTAATAGACAATTATATTGAAAAGGTCGGTTTATTAGAAATTTATTTATGTATTTGCATAATTAGTAGAATTCTAGTTTGAAATTCAATGTTTGTTGTTGAGGTTGTCAGTGACTCAGTCGGTAGAGCGATGGATTGAGTGGCTCAGTCGGTAGAGCGATGGATTGGTCTTTCAAGGGGATTTTGTCACATAAAAGGTGCAAAAGTCCGAATAAATTAAAATAAATTAATTAGAAAGTGAAAGTTATTAAGGAGTGTAGTGCGTGAGCATCATGTCTGCGGCTTTTTGTTCGTTGTTTACAGGACATAAATTGAGTAAAAGTTAAAAGCAAATTGGCGTAACCTATAATATCAAAGATGGCGGCTCCTAGCCAAGCGCGTCTAACGTCAAGTACTAAGAGAAAGCAACCAACGCAAAACAACATGGCAGAACACGACGAATCATATAAATCGAAGGTTTTTATCAGATCCACACCAATGACAAGCTTAGTGGAACAACAATATAAAAGGGCGCTCAAAGAATTCGGTCAAAGAAAGCAATGCGCCGTACAACCTAACATTCTGGCCAGAAGATCTTTTCATTTATCCGACACGAATCTTAAACAGTTGGAAAGAGACAGAGATATTGATGATGGCGCTATGTCTCTCACCTCGAGTACAGATTTGCTAGAGGCGAACAACAGTAATAATAATAATAATGCGGACACTAATAACAGCACCAAAACTGACGATGATTGGGTTTTCCCCAGAAAACACGTTAAAATAAACAAAATAGCTAATGAATTTCATAATACACAGCTCAATTCGACGTTACAACCCAACAAGTTTAGCGTATTAGACAAGGACAGCACGATGCCTGATAATAAAGAAGAAACGCACATTGTGCACACTATAAACGAACGTAACAAACCGATAAAACCTCCACCAATTTACTGTAAACACACATCGGCTAAATCTTTAATCAATGGAATCACTCAAGAAATTGACAAAAAGAAATTTTACCTAAAAGACTTTCAAGATGGAAACCAAACTATTATCACCGCAGATATGGAAACTTTCACAAAGCTTAAAGAACATCTGAAAAAAATACAAATACAGTTCTTTACATATACCGCCCAAAATGAAAAAAAACAAGCTCATCGTATTAAAAGGTATAAACGACATATACACACCTGAAGAAATAAAAACTGAACTCAAGAGCATGAACATACCAAATATAGAAATAAAAAAAGTAGAAAAACTCAGTGTTAGCACTAACTGCCCGCAAAAAACACATATACTAATACAGATCAGCCACGACAGCATCCAAAAAAATATAACATCCATTAAAAACCTGCTTAATATCAAAGTTAAATGGGAAATCTACAGAAAGAAAAACGTTTATCAGTGCCACAAATGCCAGCGAGTTGGGCACGCTAGCATAAACTGTAACCTGAACTACCGCTGCGTTAAGTGTAATGAGGATCACGCTCCTGGAAGCTGTAAAAGAACCAACAAAGAAGACTCAATACCACCCTACTGTGTCAATTGTAGTCAAAACGGGCACACGGCCAATTACAGAGGCTGCCCATATCTTAAACTCGCTCAGTCTATATCACAAGATATTAAAGTAAAACTAGCTAAAAACAGCACGGCAAACAGATATAAAACAACCACACCGAGCATATCTTACGCCAGCGCCACCTCACGAAACGACACACATCACAACACGCTCCTGCCTCAACCTAACCCAACTGTACGCAATACAGCTGAAAACCTCATCTCATCGCAAGCTTACATAATCAAGAATGTAGAAAGCTTGTTTAATAACTTCAAAAACGAACTTCTAGAATCAATGAACACCCACAACACTAATCTACAAAATCAAGTCAGCGAACAAAACCGTAAGCTAAAAATAGTTTTTAATAAGTTAAATTTACAATGGGAGTAACACCAAAAAAACTATTAATAATTTCAATTAATGTAAATTCTATAATAACAAATGTAAGGAGATATTTTCTTCTCCAATTTATTGAAAAACATAACCCTTCAATCTTACTAATAAATGAAACAAAACTTAACAGTAAACATAACATGACTTTTAAAAACTACCATATGATTAGGAATGACAGACCTAATTCAACCCAAGGAGGCGAAATAGCCATACTAATAAAAAAAGACATACCTTTTATTAATGTAAACATTGTACCTCTCCATAAAAATTATTCATTAGAAACTACAGCAATCCAAATCAACTGTGATAACAACAAAACATTAACTATAGTCTAAATCAGAAAAAGATCGAGAAAGAAAGAATAAACATTAAAAACATAAAAACAATAAATGTAAAGTTAAGTTTTAAATACTTAGCTCATCACTTACTGTAACACTTTTGTAAAATACGATATGTAATAATATTATTTTTTTTATATATCTCTTTGGTGTGAAAACCATGTAAAGCGTCGCACACCAAACATGTAAATATTGTAAATAGCGCAAGGAGTTGTGTACCCTCAACTCTTAGCATTAAGTTAGCCATAGGTAAATTACCAGTCAAAGCTTAAAGCATAACATCTTTGTATTATATATTTTTTTTTATCTCCTTAAATCATAGAAACTCTGGTTTATTTTTTTTTACAGATACATCTATTTTTGTCAAAGTTGCCTAAAATGTCTTGAAAGATTAGGCTGATTTACTTTCAATTAATAAAAACTAACACCAAACACTTTAAATCCATGAGACCTAACCAATTTAGGCAATGCGATTCATAAAACAATTCATAATGTATTGTAAGCCACCTCTGTATCTTTTTTTGGTTATTTGTTTAAGATGAAATGTATCTGCGCATACAAAACAATGTAAAAAAATGTTATCAATAAATAATTAAAAAAAAAAAAAAAAAAAAAAAGTAGAGCGATGGATTCGTAATCTCGAGGTCCTGAGTTCGAATCCCGCTCACGGCGGCCGATTGATACAAGCACCACTGTACGTTACTACATGTGTTTTATTTACAAATACACTGACGACATCCGTCGCTAATTAACATCAAAATCATAGCATAAATACAGCGACGTTAAATAAACAAAAAGATGTAATTAACTAATATAAAAACTTACCTT
Source organism: Anastatus disparis (assembly GCA_017163975.1). Taxonomy (NCBI): domain Eukaryota; kingdom Metazoa; phylum Arthropoda; class Insecta; order Hymenoptera; family Eupelmidae; genus Anastatus; species Anastatus disparis. The sequence goes on from JAFFSR010000381.1 coordinate 4,334,815, forward strand.
ATTTAGTCTGTTTATTTAAGTAATCGTTAACGCAACTCACCTGTAACAAAGAAAAAATAGATAAAATTAATATTTTGAAACTCTCACATAGAATATAAAAATATTAAAAATAAAATTCAATAATGTATTATTCTTTTTGATTTTTTTTAAGACACCACTATAAATTCAAAATTACACATTGTATTTTGCAATGATAATGATTTCAAATATTTCGATGGAAAAATTTTTGAATTTTTTCTTATAAAATTCAGCAAACGCTATTTCATTTACTGATTTAAAGTTCTCTTTTGGAAACCAAATTTATTATTACCTTCAATTTGAAATAAAAAAAGAAAAATTGCATTCGCACACGCTGCGAATATTTTTGAACTATCGACAAAGAGCTAGAGGTAAACCACAGAAATGGATTCTTTCGAGTAAAAAAGAATATTGTAACTCGATTTTTTCAATTTTACAGCACAATCTTTTAAAATTTTAAAATATCATATAATCTTCTAAATCATAAAGATGAAATTCCATCAAGTGCTATTAAGTTAATAAAAATAGATTATTCTAAATTCGGATTAAGAAAAAAAATCAAGTTACAATATTTTTTCTAGTAACGCAAATATGCGGAAAGTTAAATCTAAAATACTTTTTTTTTCAAATAAAAATTTTTGACTTCACAATGGGACATCTTTTTTCCTACAAACAAAACAAAGTAAGCTATGTTACATTATACATAAAAGTTAAAATCTTTCTTCACGTGGATGTACACGCGAAATCTTGTAGAAGAAGCTTTTCAAAGTAAATTCTTTGTGAAAATATTTGTGTCCTTTCAAAAGGTGAACAATTTGAATAGAATTATTGTACTGGATATACAATTTACAAAGCTGTGCAGAATCAAATAATGTTTTACTTTATTATAATATTATATAATGATGTGACGTATAATTCAATATTAATATCGTATAAGCTAAAGTTAAATTAAAGAGTCAGATAAAAACTTTTTCAAAAATTCCAATTTTCGCAAATTTTTTAAAAATAGTTTATTATTGAAAATATTGTAATTATCATTATTTGGTGGTACATCATTGATAGTATATCAAGAATTGTTCGTTAAAAAGTAGATTCAATTTTTTTCAGCACTAAAAAGTATAAAATTTATTATAATAGAGTAATAATCTTTTAATCCAAGGTATAAAAAGTGTCCGATATTTCTGAACTTAAGAAAAAGTTTCCTTTATCTTCGCGAACAGTATAGGAAAAAAAGAAGAAGAAGAAACTGACCAACAAAATTATATGAATCGAAGCAAAACGTCGAGAAAATCCACACACAGCTCTATATATATATCGATTTTGTTCTTCAGACGGAAGTTTTCATTTCACCGACTTGATAGTACAAAAATAGACGTATAGCCTTTGTGGGGTAACTCTCCGTAAGAAAAAGAAGAAAAAAAAGAAAAAAGAAAAACTGAAGAAAAACCACGAAGGTTGAGTTATAAGAAGAGACGTAGTATTAAGTAAAGATATAAGGGTAGCGATGAAAGTATAGAACAAGATCCTTGTCATTTTTTTTGTTTATTTTTTTTTTCTTTTTAGGAACGATATCTAAAAGAGGGATAAGCTTTTATTCGTGAATCAAGGAAAGCTTTCGAGTAAACAACAAAATAAACGCGTTCCTATAGGAAAAATCTTCGAGCAAACGTGTGTATGTGTATATATACGCCGACTGGATCGTAAATCTCTGTATTTCTGAATTTTTGACATTTGATGTCGCTTCTTTTATGTACGTATAGCCAACTGATGTATTTATCGATTTTTCAAGTTCATAGGAGCTCTCTCATGTTTTATTTTATTTTTATTTATTTTTTTGGAGAGTCATCTTTCTATTGACTGTTATTGAAACGTTAGTGGACATTCTTAATTTTGTGTACACCAGATATTTTGATAGATAAGTAAAGATGATAAAGCGTTTAAATTCATATGAATAAGAAATAAAGTAGGCATTGTTTTTAAAATAAAATAGATCTTTAATTTCTTACATACATTTTGAAAAAGATAATTTTAGACGAATTCTCTGATTTCTTTGACTTGATGATTTGATCGATTGAACTACATATATACAGTAGATGTAATTTAATATTTATTTACCATACGAATAAAAGGTTTAAATATTATGCTTTAGAATAAATATGAATTATGATGATATTTTTTTCGATCATCATGAAGTATTTTCTTTGATAAAATCAACATTTATTTTTATTGGAAAATAAAAAAAATATAAAAGTAAAGCAACTCTCGCCAAATTCCATCCCAACAATTATTGTCTTTAATCCTTTGATTTGCTTTTTCACTTTCTAATACATGAAAGTTAAAACGAACAAAGAAATTGTCAAAAGTCTAGTGGCAAATAATAGGTTCTCCTTTTCAAAGACTTTGTACCCCCTTCCCTCTGCCTTTTAACAATGTGGTCGTAGGATAATTTACTGCTTGTTACCGAGTCATTCATCAACGATGAGCAAATAAGTGACTCGTACACGTAATGTTTGATACCAGGCCTACTTTATTATCTTCCAGAAACCTATAGTCATCAATATATAGGATAGAAAATTGGAATAACAAACAGCGTTAGTTAACGCTGTCTGCTTTTGACTGCAAAATGTTCGTGCTGATTTCGAAAACATGAATAATAATCATATGTTTGTACATGTCAAAATTCGATTTTGCATATGAAATTTTCTTTGCTGTTTTTAAACGATTATCGTAAAATTATTGAATATGAAATGAGGTAAGGTAATAACCTGGATTATATTAGAAAATTTGATAATAGTAAAAAATTGGCGATTTATCTATAAAAAATTTATAAATTTTTAATTAATTTTCCAAAAATATTTCTTATTAGGATTAAAGAAAAAATTTTTTTAAATATTTAAATTTGATCAGTAAAATTCGTCAAAATTCAATCAACGATATTCAATACTTAATCGGATAATGCAAACACGTATTTTGAGGAAAAAAACTGATTCTTCACCTGATTAATTTAGCAATTCGACCATAAATCAAGGCAGGATCATATGAATGTAAATAAATATGGAGTTACCAAAAAATAGTACTGAAAAGAGTCTTTTCAAATTAATTAATCTCATTGCACGATATGCAAGTTATAGATATTCAAAATTTTAATGCGATAAAAAACATGGCATGAAACTATTTATTTATTTTTTCATTTTTCAAAAATTTTTTTAATTTATTTATTTTTTAATAATTAGTTGCACTGTAATAATTTTTAAAAATAATATTACTCTTGTAATGTTTAATTACATGAGATAATGATTTTTTTTATAAAATAAACTCTTAACGTTGTTTCATAATTAAATAAAGAATGGGTATTATCTTGCTGGATATTATAAAGAAATCGTTAAGATATTACTAAGAAAAATTTTGCATTTTCAAATTTAATTAATTTATATTGATAATAGAAAATTAAAATTATGCGGGCTTATTATTGTAAAAACAACTGACTATGAACAAATAATGCTTCACCACACTAGTATTTCATCAATAAAATAAGAAAAATCATTATATTTACATTGGAAAAGAAAATAAAACCATCGAAAACATTGAAACAATAAACTTCAAAAGCGATATTCTTGACGTGCTTATACGAAACAAATGATTCAACTCTTGACGTCAAAAAGAAAAAAATATCTTTATTTATGTACATCATTTGTAATTTTTTTTTCTTTACAATTCTCTCTCAAAAGATGTAAGATGTAAGATACACGTATTGCACTCTATCAATAAACGGTACATATACATTTTCAATATCTAAAGAAAAATCTCGATTTCGTTTTCTTTACATCATGTCCCTTTTTATAGAAATTTATTTTTCTTCCTTTTTTCTTCAAACCACAGAACTTTATTTCTCCCTCCTCTCTCTTTTTTATGTCTTACATATACTTTCATTCTATTTTTTCGATTTTTCCTTCGACATTTGACATCATGGTATATGTGTACTCGAACATAAGAAAAAAAAAAGAAGAAAGAAAACTTTGGACAGGTAAGATAGTATAGTAACGTATAAAGTAATGCAAGTAAAGCAAACGGAAGTTCAAACCGATGTAAAGTTTCGTTTGGGAATTGGAAAAGACGCGTTAAGGTTTTAGGATATACCGTAGTAGGTATCAAAGGATCAAGAATCACGATGTTGTTCTGAAAGTTTAGCAAAAAAAGAGAAAAGAAGAGGGAGGGAAAAAAGTTGTATATCGGTTGGATAGTGTAAGTAAAGGTATAGCGATTTATACAATGTTAAGGATTACTCGTTAACAAGTCTTTTAAAAGTATAGCGTAAAATAAGAGAGTTGGAAAATTTGTTGGATGTTTGTCTGTTTTGGTTTTAAATATATGCTTTGATTGTGTGTAAACAAATATATTTGTTAAGAGGTACAGGAAAAAGAGAATAAAATAAAAGTGGAATGTATTTACGTACGGAAATAGTGTGATAGCTTGTCACGGTATACATAATACTATATTTTTATTTTTTAAATAGAATATGTTTATTATTTTTATGATATTAAAATTTGTAATAATTTTTTGTAGCAGCCAAAATTTATTATAATTTTTACATTTCATCATTTTAAAGTACCTTTATCATACATTTGGTTTATGTTTTAAATTTTAAATTAATTTTTTTCATACATAAAATACATATGATTTTTAACTCGTTCATGTGAAAGCATTTATTTTGGTATTCATAAAAAGCAATCTTAATTTTTTTATTAATATATGATTAAAGATAATCCTACTAAATAATACTTTTGAATAGAGAATAATTAAAATTTGATGGAAAGAAATATTTGTTTTAGAGTGTATAGGCTTCCAAAAGCAAATACAATATAAATAGTATTTGAGTGTCGAGAAAAGTATCAGCATATATATTACTTTTATGATACTGTAGGATTTATAATATTATATATATTATGTATATAGAGAATTTCCCAGAAAGAGTATATTATCACAAATATTCGAGAATATTTTTATTGAATTCTTTTTCCAACTTTATTTTCAGTTTTATTAAGTTTTCTCTTTGAATGGACCAATATAACGATTTGTAAAATCACGCTGCTATCTATTCGACTTCTTGATAAATAATTTCAATAACTAGTAATTTTTTTCATAATAAGTCTTACGTTCTACTTAAAAAAGTAAAAATCTACTATAAATAATGTATGATTATTAAATATTTAAAAAATTCATGTTTATGCAATAAGAATATAGGAACTATTTTTTGTCTACTGTCAGAAGTTGCATTTCTGATGATATTAATATAAATAATAATATGATTGATGGTTGAAGTATTTAATTAATATTTATTAACTTTTTTAATAAATAATAAAAAGAAAATTTTTCATTTTTATAAAGAGTAATTGAATGTTTGCACAAAACTCACTTCATCATTTCTGAAGCTCATACTAACGGAATAATGCATTTCCTATATTCAATGAAAGTGGAAAGAATGAGAAAAAAATATACCATCATATCCTATATTGGCCATATCTAGTTGTCTAGTTCTCTCATCTGTAAAAAAAGTACCGCCCATCGGTTCATGTGCTCGCATATCCGAATCTCAAGTATCCATTGAGCGTAAAAAATTAAAATTCATATTTACACTATGTGTGTCTTAATTTATCAGTTAATAATCAGTTTCTTTAATAAAAAATTTACTGTTATTAATGGAAATCCATGTGCACTTTATTTATTTCTTCTTCATCTTCTTATTTTTTTTTTTAATTACAAAACTGAAACGATAAACTGAAAGACCTCGGTAAGTGATTAGCAGCACGCAATTTGCTCTAAAGCAATCTTTTTTAATAAAGAAAATTTTAACCGTTTCTTTTTTCTAAAGCTCCTATAATAAAAACGCGTATAATATACAAAGAGCTCAAAGTGAATCGATTCCTCAAAGCGTATGTGTGCATACATAATATTATAACACAAAGAATATTTCTTATGGTTATAACATATTGCGTGCTTTATTACCGTGCAAAGTGTATAACTATACATACCTTAATCTTTTTTTCTGTTAGTTATGATGTATTGTATTTGTATAAATTATGACGGTATTTAAAACTTCATTTTATATGGTTCGTTATAACGATTTATTTAGCATTAATTATTAACATATATAGCGCGTGTAGGGTTATTATGTGGATTTTGTTACTTCTAGTATTTTTTTGTAATTTTTTTTTAGGAACGTTAGCCATAAAATAGATAGTGCAGGCTCTCTCGATCGAATGGGATAAAAGTTTAATGGTACGTAAGAGAGAGCGAGTGAGAGAGACGGTTTTTGAATATACGTTTTTATAACGGTCGTTTGCAGGGTTTTACGTTTAATCTATGATAATGGTTTTTTTTTTATTTACTTTTTATTCTCGAAAGTATAAGTATTTAATGTAATTAAAATTTTATTTAATAAGTTTAGTTAAAGGGATATAAAATTATTAAAATTTCACTGCATTATAAATTTATGTCACAATATGTACAATTTTCAATAATTTAAATTAAAAAAATGTGAAGATTATTAAAATTCCTTGATAATATAAATTAGTTTATCCAATTATTCGTTAACTCAATAATAACGTGATATTATATATGCTAAAAGCTTCTAACAATAAAATTCAATAAACGACCGATAACCTCACTGGCTCGTATATGCGACTATATATATGTGTAATAAGCAACGGTAACACTTTATGCGTTATTAAAAAAGCATTAAACAATCAACATAAATATAACATATCTCAATGTGTTCCGGTGTCCAGGATAAGTCATTTTACAAATGAATCGACAAAATGTTTATATTTTAATCTTGGTGTTGTATTATCCATGGAATATATACGTATGTATACAAAAGTGCTAATAATCCTCCAAAGTATAATTAGTTTAAACTGTAGTTAATTGAAAATAATCAGCGGACATTCTATCAATTAGGACGGAAAGGGAATTTTATCTGCAGAATACGTACGCATTCGAGTATCGATTTATTGTTACAAAAACGAAACAGAATTACCTTAGTTCTGTCGTCACTCCCTTCGTTCCAACTACATTATTTTTTTCATCAAATAATTTAGGGTGCAAAATTTAATAGAGAAATGTTTACATTTGTACGTTGGTAATTTTGAGAATTTGGCGCGTCATCGCAGTTTTGTATAATTAAATGATAATGGATTATCAGAATATAGCTAATGATCCTTGGAGCTAAAGCTAACGAAGATTACGTTTGAAATGTAAATTTCGCTATTTTGTTGATTACAGAATTGTTCTTTTTTTTTAATGAATTAGTTTTTTTATAATCGTGAAAAATCTAATAATCATAAAAAGAATCATGATTACGTTGATGTAAATGTTATCATGATTAATAATTTTTAATATTTTTTAAAGTCGTAACTATAAAATGTAAAATATAATCTGCGAAGGTTATAACAAGTGATAATTTAAAATTTTTGTCCAGAAGTAATTTCTTTTATCTCCCCAGGAAAAAAAATAAAAAGTTTTACTACTTCAATAATTAAAATTATAATTACTTTAATATTCAGGGATTTTCCAAGACATTTTTAATAATTCAAAATTGAGAGCAGGTCTTTTATCATAAGAGGAATGAAAAACATAAATTTGAAAAAAAGTAATTCAGTCTCTTAATTTTAGTGAGAAACAGCAAATAAAAAAAATGCATTTACAAACGCACAATATGAAATTAAAAAATAAATGCAGCACTCAAATATGCTTACAATTTGAAATGTTTTTCTTTTTTCGTACAGTACATAATTTAATATAAATATTAAATGTGGAGAATGTAATGTGAATATGTAAATTAAAAGAACTTGTGAAAATTAAATTAAATTTTAAAATATGATAATTGAAGCAATGTTTTAATATAATATTCCTTTTTTCGACCCATTCATCTCTTTCTTCTTTTGATAAAATAAAGAGAAAAAAGAGCAATAATATTAGCACTATGAAATGGATCATTAATATCACATTAAAAATCATAAAAAAAAATATCCTGAAAATTAGTATTTGCAAACGTATTAAATTAAACGATCATAATGATCCAAAAGGTTTTGGCTTTTGTCAACCAAATCGAATATTCGTTTGACACTTGAGTATTAGAGATTAACCCATGGTAACACTATGAGTATATAGTTATAGTCTGTCCCAATGCGCGTAATATAAGTGGTCATTTAAATAAACTGAGTGAGGAATTGATCTAGTATGCGAACTCTGTGTTATTATGTAAATTAGTTTGTTTCGTATGGATACTGTAGTGGGAAACATTTAGTTTAACCGATTAAACACTTATTAGTACCTAAACTAACCTAACTTTTTAAAGAGAATTTAAATTAAACCTTTTGGTATAGTAGAAATGAAATATTGTAATTTATCTTTGTAATAAGGTTCGAGTAGTTTTATATTTGTTTCATATAATGAACGTTTATATATTCAAAATTTTGAAACTCGTGTATGCATCGCTATAAGTTTAATGAACGTTTTAGCGTAAGTTAAATAGGGTTTAAGTTCAAGCAAAATAACTATCCAAACTGAAATAATTTAAATGTTAATTAATATTTGTTTTGTAAACTATCTCTTGTTTATTTTCTAGTATTCTAATTCTCATGATTAAAATTCACTTAAATACAGGTATTCCCTATAACTAAAATTTGATTTTTTGTAATAAGAACAATAAAATTATAAGAATTTATATATAATAAAACGCATAAATTTAATTATTTGGAATAAACATTGTATCCCTTAATTAAAATTTCCCAAAGAGACCAAAAATTTCAAAGATACATACAGCAAAGATTGTTAGAAAGTAATATTGGTAAATGATAGCCGAACAAAGCAATGAGTTTAAAGCCTTCTGGCGTCTGTTTTGCTTTTTCAGTGTATACCAAAAAGCTTTAAAACCTACAGTTCGGTTATATGGACTACGTCATACAATACCTGCATTGATTTTGCCTATGGGACTTTTCAAGCTCATCACGCGTTTATTAAAAGCTTTTACTTTTGTTGGTCAATGTTTACTATGATAGATACTCTGTATATGTTATGCAATAGAAAAATATATAAATATATTTTTATCTTCGTATGTTATATGTTATAAGCTTTCGTTGTTAAAAAAAAATATTTAATTATTACAGCACGTTACAGTATCGTAGATGTTTTTCATTCGTAATAATATAAATGTGTATGTGTGTGTGTGTGTGTGTATGTTATGCATTAATTTTCCGTTGTCAGTCTGACCTTTGTCATCTTATCGTATAGAATTCCGAATTTTGTGATTGGTGAATAAGTTACAAATGTGTAGTGAGACTTTTGTAAATTTTACAGAATATGGTGGATATATATTCAAGCCTATTTTATTGAGTTTATTCACTTTCAAAGTGTATTCATTTTTATAATATATATTTTAATTATAATAAAATAATCATCCACATATTTAATTATTCAGATTTTCTAATTTTTTTAATATAAAGAAATTGTATAAAAAATTCTATAAATACTAAATTTTAAAATTTATAGACAGGATTTTATTCTATATATAGTCTTAGAATTTTTCTATTTTCTTTTCCTAAATTTTTTTGAATAATTAAGTTTTGTATTTAAATACATCAGAAAATATTTTATTTTACCACATGCAATTGTATAACAAGCTTAAAATTACATATCAACGATCAGAGAACTATTAAAATTTCTGTTGTTTGAATAATTTATGAGCTTTTATAGAAATAATCATCTTTCGTTTTAAAGACTTAATGGATACATGAAAAATATTAATCTTAAAATAAAAAAAAAAAAAAATAATAAAATCAAATAAAATGGCTAAACAATTTTTCTTTTTTTAAACAACTATAAACTGAAGAAAAAAATTTCAGTAAAAAGCGACTAACGACTCAATAAGCGTACTCCACACTCTATTCCATTCACACCTTCTCGCGAATGCGTTTGTACTCTTTTATGTGTATAGGTATATTATGCATACCTACTATGTACTCTTCCCATTGAAGCTCTTAAAGCTCAGGCTCGTTCGCGCCAAAGAAGAAGAAAGAAGAAAGTATGAAAAAAAAGAATAGAGAGAAAAACCTGCTATACACCGACACGCTCTTTTATGTGAAAAAGGTCCTCAGGGCTAAAGAAGAAAAAGATGAAGAATAAGAATAAGAAAAAGAAGAAGCCGCCGGGTTAACGACCCATAAAGCCCGCGCGATTCGAATACCTTACGCTTTTACTCATAGCTTTATGTATACATATACGTATAAATATGTGTGTATATCTATATGCACGTGTTCTTTCTCCGTTATTATCGAAGATCTTAATCGAGCTGGAGAGCACGCGTTTTATTGGCCGCACTTTATTGAAAAGGGGAACTGCTTCTGCCTCTATATACCAGTGCAATAGTCGATGAATGTGTGCTATCGACGAGAAGCTTTTTAGACCTCTCTCGCGCTGCAGCAACGTCGAAGTCAACGTCATGAGAGAAGTAAAGGAAATCCCATGGGACATTATGACAACACGAACAGAGGAAATAGTTTCTATAACGATTCGCACAAGTGAGTATATGTATGAAAGATATGAAAATTACATATAGTCAAGGGAATTTTCAATGTATTTTCCATTTCAGATATTTTCTCTGGAATTGGCTAATTTATCATATAATTATATTTTTATGCTTTTTTTATCCTTTGACGCTTGATAAAATAATCTTTTTTAAAATTGTTCTCAAGATACAGATGAATTTCAATGATTTTTTACCCTTAATGTGTTCCATATATAAAGTATTGATATTTAAAGATACGAATAAAAATATATTTTAAAAATATAGTTTGAAATTGTAGAAATTTATATGAAAAATTGTCACAATTCTTGACACTTTAACCTGTTATTGGCATACTTTTCTATAATTCTATAGTTAGCACACGATGACGTTTCATATTCAAAATTTAAAAATGATTAAGGCGACTTCGGATTTTAGGTTAGGTTTTATTTTTGAGTTTACAAATTACTCTTTCAATATGTAAAATTTTTCAGATTTTTTAATTTTCCACCATTCTACGGATTATAATAAATGGTGGAAAATTAAAAAATTCAAAAAATTTTAGAAACTGAAAGAGTAATTTGTAAACTACAAAATGAAATTTAACCGAACTTCCGTAGTCGCCTTAATCTATACACTTTTTTTGTAAAAAAAGAAAAAAAGATAAATTACCTAATTTCCAAATTTAATATGAAATTTGCAATACAATAAGAAAAAATGAACATTTTTAAAGTACATAATTTTATATTAAAATTAACCTGGGACATAATAGTACTATGTTTGCTAATACAAAATTCAACCTAAAAAAAACGCTGAATTACGTTCCATTGAAAATATGCAATTAAAAAGAAAAATGATAATCGTAATTTCAAAAATGACATTTTTTGTTTTTTTTTATGGTTTCGAAATTGCGATTGAAAGAAAGTTCAAATTCAATTTCATTCGATTAAATTTTTAAGAAAAATCAATACGAGAAATCTACTTTGAATGATGTACTTCTATTTTACAATTTTAAAATCTGGATTTTTACATTGCGAATAAAGATTAATCTCTTCAATTGAAATATCAAAACAAATGATTATTGTTTGCTATTTTATAGAATATTTTTAAGATCACGTAGGAGAGGGGAGAAAGCCCTTAGTGGATTGAAATTTCACGTTCAGTGGTCTTGCATATTTCGAATGAAGTAGCGTGGAAATGTGAACAAAAAAAAATAAAAATTTTCCATTTGAAAGGAAACTTTTTCATTGAAAATATATAGATACAATTTTTTCATTCGTAAAATTCAAAATGTATACAGTGAGAATCGATATTTTGTCACTTTGTAATATCACCTTTTAGATATTGGACAAAAAAATGAAATCATCAAATAGATGCACGTAAATATGAAAAATAAATTAAATATTTATTCGAGAAATTTAACCAATAAATTCCATTTTAATTTTTGATCTCATAATTTTATAACAAAAAATATTTTTCATAGTCGCTTCCTCTCGCGCTTTGTATATGTTTTATAAAATGAATTTTATATTGACAATAGGGAGGAATAAAGGTGAAAATGGATTGAGTTCAGCATTACGAAATTCGATTAAAATGTTTTGTAATTGAAAACAAAAACCGCATACGCTCGAGATTGAAAAGCACCACATACTCACACACGCATACACATACAAGTAAAACAAGTGTCCCGCATCTCTGTAATTAACGACTCGTCGCGTATATACACCTATATGCTTTTGTTCACACATTTCGATAGTGGTTACTTTAGTTTAACTCACTTATATACACATTCAGATTAGTATGTGTGTGTTTTTTTTTTCCTTTATATATAACGTAATAAAAGACAACGGATTTTAACCCCCTTGTGGTCTATATTTCTCTTTTCAGATGAAATGTCTGTCAAGTAATAAAAAAAAAAATAAAAAGAAGCGTAGCGGTAATCTAAATATACCCCTGTATGTTCAGTTACCTTTTATTTTATTCTTTTTAACAAAATTGTAACATGATGCTTTGCAGATGTTCTTTGGTTTGACGATACGAATAAAAAAACTAAAGAAAAAGAAAAGCGAATATACTGTACGCTGTGCGTCAATGGAAAAATTTTACGCATAGATCAAGAACGAATTTGATTTTTAACTTTTTTTTGTATAGCTTTAAAAATAAATTTTACAATCTTTTGTAATGTCAATAAATAAATTGAAATTGTTATTTGTTTATTCTGATGAAAGAATAAAATTCCGAAAAAATAAATAGAGTAAAAATTGTTTGTTTATTTAACGAAATTTTTTAAATAAAACGAAAAAATTAAAATGATTAAAAATCTTTTCGATTGAATAATTAATTGTAAACGTCCGTAGGCATAAATACCTTACTAATCACATTTGTATATCAATCAAAATGCAATTCTAATACAACCATGAGATAGATACATCTGTTATGAAAGCATAAATGATCATACGGAATTCCAATTAATTTTATCATTACCAGTAGCAAACATAACTCCGTATAAGGTTATATATACTAACGCATATGATATACACAAAGTGAATAGTTTATCTCTTGTAAAATATACTACTGACCTGGTGTAATACTTGGAAACGGTTGCCCTGGCAACGATGGCGGATGCTCATCCTCTGGTGATCGTTCGGATGCATAACCCTGATCCTGTGGCTCGCCGCTAGTTGACAACTTGTGCAGTTTTAAATCGACGCATTTACTTTGATGTTGCTGCTGTTGATCACCTTGCTGTTGAGTGGGTTGTTGCTGTTGGTATAGAAGTAAGAGAAAAAATGGTCATTTTTATCATTTTTTTAAATGGATGTTATGGATTGTGTTATTTTGTATTTACGAGAAAAATTAATATTTTAACAAATAATGTTTGCAAAAGTTGTATTCGAAATTTATTTATTCAATTTTCTATTTAGTTTGTTAACATTTATCAAAAATTTATTTACTTTCAATATTTTTAAATGATTATTATACAAATAAATTTCATGTGTAATATTTACATGAAAAAATTAAATAATTTTATTATTTTTAAATTTCTAGTAAAAATGAACTCAAAATTGTTTAATAATTGCTACTATATATAGATTGAAACTTTAAAATAAAAACTAATATTTTTGCAGTATTAGTACTTGTAATAGAATTTGTCGAAGAAAGTTTCTACGATTTTTTTTTGTTAAAGAAAAAAAGCTATTGTTAAAGTTAAATTAAAGTTTGTTCACTTGTTATTTTATTACTGCTAACACTATTTGTTAAAGTGATATAATAATATTAAAAAATTTAGTAATTTAATGTTTAAATAGTTAAAACGAACTCGTTAAATTATTAAAATTAAATCTTACCGCATTTGATTGTTGATTCTGTTTCCTATGCTTCAACAATTCGCAGTCTGGCTTATGAACCATTTTGAGCAACAAATCATCATCAATTTGATCAATAGAAATACGGCTTGCTCTCGTTGGTCCTGTACCAAGTTCACCAAGTGATGGTGCGCTACGTTTTGTTGAATCTTGTCTTCGCTTTGGTAATGTACCAACGACATCGAGTTCTGCACTTCTGTGAGCACGACCGCGCGATAACGTACTAGAATTTCGACGCCATTCGTGATGGTGATGGTGATGATGTGGACAACTGCTCGTGCTACCAGCATCTGAGCCACGACTTTTGCGAACCGATTCGAGGTGTCTACATTTTACTAAATCTATATCTTGACGGTATCTGGAATGATAAAAGTAATCAGATTTTCCTTTAGTTTGTCAAATTTTATCTTATTGATAAGTTCTGTTTCTCTAGTTAGAATTTATTACTTTGCGGATACAATCTCTAAGGTATTATTCATCAGTATTGTGTTTTTAATATTGTAAAACTGTGATTGTTCAAAAAAATCGTTTCTCTTTGTATTTTATTTTAATAGCTACTAATTGACATTAAAATTTGGTAAACCTCTTCCAAAATTAATTCTTTGATGTGATTTATTAAACCTCTTTTCTGAAAGTTTACTTTGAAGCAAAAAAGCATCTTTGAGAAAAATCAAAACAAATTTTTCTTGTTAGAAAAAAAGATGTGCTAATTGTATAAAAAAAACTTACTTCCAAGGATCTCCTTCAAGTGACTCTTCTGATCGATGTTTGACAAGGTCTAAATTATTCGTTGGTTCGTCCGAAAAATGTGTGGAAACGTGCCTTTTCTTATGTGGCAAAGTGCCACCAAGATTGCCACTGATAGTGTCGGTAATGACGTTATTATTTTCGCTCGTATCATCATCCAAAGTATCCTTTCCGTCAAGGTGATTTGGCAGTGAACCACAAAATTTATATCTGCTAACAAAGAAAAAAAATTGTCAAGGTCAAACGTAAGAATTATCGATTTTTCTCTATTGTCCTAAAATTTATTTTAATTTTTTTATCATGTACAGTTATGTAAAATTGAATAAGAACGTTTTTATACACTACGTATAGTTCTTCTGTTTGTTTTTTCAAAATTTTTTGTGCAAATGTATAAAGAACTTCATTGAAATTCCTTTACAGTGAGTCGTCTTTTTCCTAAATCTTTAATCTAGTTTCGTTATTCTGGAAAAGTTGGAAAAGGATCAACTGACATGGGATAAGATGCATATGCTAAACCAATTCTATTACAATCCTTTATTCTGATTTTTCTCGATTCGCTGTTGGCTAAAGCTTATGCGAACAGAATTTTTCTGTATGTCAAGAAATCGAAAAAGTTTGAGTAAGGGTTTTAAATTTTTACAAAATATATACATGATCGTTGGATTACTTGTCGAGTTGAAAACAATAATTTTCTAAGTGGGTTGAATACGTATAAATGTATTCAATTATGGATTCATAATATGAATTTTATTAATAATTTTGTACTTCGTAAATATTTAAAGAATGTTTTTAGTTTAACTGATGTGTTTACTAATTACTTTTATATTAATAAGCATCATTTATTATTTTCTTTTAATTAAGATCCTTTAATTAGAGATTTCCTTTATTTTTTTCTTGAAAATATTCAAAAATTTATATTTAAAAAAATAAATAAATATCGTTTTGAAATTTATATTTTTTCATAGAAAAAATATTTTTTATTTTATGCAATTATGGCTTTTCCAAAGATTTAAAAAAATGCAAATAGATTGAAATTCAATTCAATGTTGCACTAAACGAAAGTGTAGGAACTCTAATTTTAGATTTAACCTTTGAATTCATTCACTTGCTGAAAAAAATACTTTCCATCAGTATTCAATGTGACTGTATCGATATTCGACAGAAAAAATGTATACTTTTATAAATGAAGTCGATAATGTATTTTGCACACATACCTACGTGCACACACACGTACATGAATATATAGAGCAAGCAAAACCTAAATTAAATCTTACTCTTTCGGTTCTTTCATTCTTTCTTTCATCTTTCTTTTTTTTCCAACGATTTCTTTTCATCTCGCGCACCTTTGGAGCAGTTTGCAATGCGTGCCTCGGAAGAAAAGAACAGAGACTTCTCTGTTCTCCGAGAGAAGTATTATAGCGGAAATAGAAAGAGAGCTTTTTTTTCTCTTTTATTTCCTTGAATGACTATTGCTTTAACCTTAACAGCTGCACTAATAACAACGCTTTATATTGTTTCTAACGGTGTGAAATGTGATATTGATTGTGAGAACTTTGTTTTCTTTGAGCATTTCATTTCATCCTTAATTTTAAATAAAAATTTTAAGGCTTTTGAAAAGTAAATACTGACGGAGTGTGTAAGAACTTACTTCTAAATTAATTTTTTTTAAATTTTAATATTTTTCAAACAACATTTTCAACGTAAATCAATCTTTTAATTTAATTAAAATGAATAAACAAGCACTTTCAATGCTTAAAAATATTTTAAAAATAATTTTCGTTTTCAATTTAATATTGTTGTTAGGTATTTCATTTTTTTTAAATTTTAATTTGTAAATATTTACAGAGCTCGTGTATAAAAATTTTTAAAAATTAATTAATTCGATCAATATATATTTTTAAGCGAAAATCATGTACGCGTCACTTGATGCCCTAGCGTAAAATTTAGAGCAATTAATTTTGAACTGGTTGTAATTGACGCAATCAATCAAATAATTTATTAAAGCAGATAAAGGTATAATTAATAATACGGCTATTAAATTTTATTGAAATTCAAATGAAAACATTATAAATAAACAATTAACTTTAAACATGAATTACGAATTTGCGTAATAAAGTATCAAAAGCTGTTGAATTAATTACTGGAAAAACAATAGCGAGAATAGTTTGAGAGAACGTTAAACCCACAAATTATCACGTCAACGAAGAAAGAACAAGCAGAGAAAAAAAATGGCCAAGCCATCGATAATTGCTATCAAAGAATAAAACTTCATCGTTTAAAAGCATACACCTATCAAAAGACCTTTTAAAAACTCTCGCTTATAACTCGGGGTATATGGCATTGATTATAACGTACTCGTGCACACATTTAATACGCGCATACATGTATACACACAAGAATAAAGATGAAAAAGTAGAACCATCAAAGTCATCGTTTATAAGATTTCAGCAATAATAATTCAATCTCCCTTGAGGTCTCGATATAATAACGCAAAGAGAGTGAGAGAGAGAAAGAGCTAAGGCTTACTTACTCTTTCTTGAATAATTGCAGTAGCGGAGCATCGATTAACGGCTCCGTTTAATATTCCCTCAACCTAACGACTTCCGGCCTTAGCGATCAATTTAGCGTCGTTAAGCGCCGCAGGGGCAACATAGTGTAGACCTTTACTTTAATGTACATAAATACATATATACATTAGGATCTTAGACTATGGAATATTCATATGCATATCTTTAATACTTGGAAAATTTATATAAATTAATATTTTGTATAAGCAGAAAGGGTTAATGAAAATTCTAAAATACACTTGTGCATTGAAAATTAGTTAGTTCATATATATTTAGTTATATTCATCGATGACAGTGGTCATATTGCGTGACCCTCAATATGTGAGTTGTTTCGTTTAATAATTCCGTGAAAACAAAAGTTGGAGCGTTCTAGTTTCAAAATGGCTTTTCAAAGATAACAAAATTTAATTGAACCATTTCAAGGGGATATAGGGATACAACTTTTCGGTGTTATGAATATTGTTGGTGTAATGTCAAGTATGTTTAACATTTATTATTTATTTACAACGTTCGTTATTAAAAATAGTATTTCGTTATATTTTAGGTTTAAAGGCGATGTAATTGTTAATGCAATTGATACTTCGCAACAATTTTTTAAAATTTTATTTAACGTCACTGTATTGTGATATCATTGCGATGCTAATTAGCCACAGAACTCCTCAATGTGTTTGTGAACAAAGAACATGTTATGTACAGTGGTGTTTGCACCAATCGGCCAAGAGTGAGAATTGAACTCGGGTCCTCGAGTTACGAAGAGCCATGGACAACTTTAAGTGTTGAAATTATACAGGAATGATTTTTAACCAATTTTTATTTATATAATACAATAAAATGTTTTCCCAGTTTTTAAAGTTTTTACAATTTTTAGTAAAAATTAGAGAATTTTTAATTTCATCATAGAATCTATTATAGCTATTTTGGAATGGTCTACTAGTTTATTCTGTAAAATTTGAAATTTATTAGGCAAATTAGTGTAAAAGGAACGAAAATTAAAATGGGTATAAACATCCGCTTAGACATTAAAGGGTTAGCGTAAAATTTAAAATAAATTTTAGTTATTTTCATAGATAGCGATGTAACTAATTTGACGTTAAAATTTATAGAATTTATGATTTGCATTGAAAATTACGTATATAATTTGTTACATTTATGGTAATGTAACAACAGCAATTTGATAATTCAGTAAACTAAATTTCTTTAGCAATTTTTTCATACTTTGATAAAAATTTATAAAATTACAGTCAAGCAATTATCGAGTGCAAGCTTAGATTACGTTTTGCCTCTTATTAAAATTCATATAATAATTATTGAGTTACAAAGTCGTGAAATATAAAACTAAAGAATGCTTCGAGAATATGAATTCGCAGTTTAATATTTATAGTTTTAATATAATAACTTTATTATATGAAATACTATAATAATAGATTTTTATCAAATTCACTTAAAATCCGTATATACTGATTAAATTTTGTTTTTTTTCCAAATAAAATTAAACTAAAAGCCTTCGTTGCAAGAAAGCTGTATAAAATATAAAAAGTTTTTTTTTATAAAATATTAAATAAAGCTTTAAAATAATTCGAAAAAACGTGAACATTTTTTTACAAGCTTTTAAAATTTATTTAACTAAATCAATATTTAAAGCATTTATTTTTTGTAAACAATGGATTTGTTCGTTGTTTATTTAGTTATTTTTAAAATAATATAATGTATCATTTAAAAGGAGTTTTAAAGTTTTCCTATATTTAAGGGATACTTTCATGGGGTTGTAAAAAAAATATACAGAAAAGTGCTATTTACTGTTCTCAGCTCTTATACGATCGGTTAACCAATGACAAAATCATGTTCAAGCCAGAATAATGTATAAATTTTACGACATAAGATCAAAAGAATTTTTCTATTTTAAAGTAAGTGCTTTAAATATAAACTAAAATTTTGACAAAAATCAGACTTAAAAAATTCTTTAAATTTTCAAAACAAAATTAAAGTTGTGTACTTGATGTTTATATCAAAGTACGTAAATGTAACGTACATCAGGAGGATACGTGCGTCAAACTCTGTTAGTGCTAATTCGTGTAAAGAGGGCTAAAGGTCGAGTTCTCATTAGCAATGTAAACTTTCGAACGACTTTGCTATAATATCATGGGATATTATCGATAAATGTTGGAAACATATTGCAGTATCAAATTATTTCTCTTGTACAGTTCTGTAATGATTATTATTATTATATTACAGAACATGAATACTTTAAGTTTATTTTAAAACAAGAAATAATTATTTTATTTGTAGGAAAGTGCACATACAAAATATACGAATAGTTAAAAAATTGTTTACCTATTGTTTAGAAATTTAGAAATAAAAATTTAATTCTGTAAAAAATCATAAGAAACGCCTTATATAAATCGAAAAGTTTTTACATTTTTGAATAAATGGTTAGAGAATCATTTAAAAAATATGAGAAAAATTATTAGTTATGGGTTTCTTTTTTTATCATTCTCAAAACTGGAATGGTTGTAGTGGCTAAAGCACAGAGGTATGCCAATTTGAGCTATTTGAAAAAAAAGGAACAGTTCAAATGATTTTGGAATATTTAATTAATTGAAAATCAATGTAAATGTTTCAAAATACAATCTTTTCATTAAATTATGAAAACTGAAAACGTTACGTTCTATGTGCTATGCAATACAAAAACTATACAGCCAATCATTTTGAATTTTTATATAATTATTAATTTTTTTAAAACTATTATTCAAAATGAAAAGTATTTTTTTTATGTTATTTAAATTTATGAATTTTAATTATATCTAAGGATCATGTTCTGCATTTTTACATAAACTAAAGTAATTTACCGAAAATTTTTGTTTGTAATTTTTTTAGCGTTACAGGATACAAAATCTAAAATTCAACTTTAAGCCACCTCCAATTTTATTGAAAAAAATTGAAAGAATTTCGTGAATAGTCAGTATAATAAATGCTGAAAATTTCAAAACATCCAGTCCAAACAATGTTTTCCTCTTGATAAAATAAAAAATAATTATTTCCAAAAAAAGCCCCGAAAAAAATAATTATTTTCTTCTACAAACACACCGTATACATTAAGATTACAGTTTACCCAGAGAACAAAATTACTAGAGAAATCTTGTCTAACGACTTTAGATTCACTAATATGGTCCGAAAAACGTAAACTTTAAATTAATGAGGTAAAAGGCTTGTAACGCAGTCGAGCAATGAACCAGCATCACCATAACGGAAGTACAACAAAGATATCCCAAAGTACGTATATTCAAAAAGATATGCCTATAGTTAAAACCTTTCCCATATTAACGGAAAGAAGAGAGAGAGAAAAGCCTTTTTTGGCTTATCCCCAAAATGCTTTTAATTACATACCACTTCCCTTTTATATCAGAGGGACTAGAAGCATTTTCTAAGAGCTTTTTATATGCACGTATATATAGTGGATTGTGGTACGATAAGCTTAGCTTTTAACCGCTTGTTCATTTCGATTTGCATGCGGGCCTCTCTCGCTCCCTCTGAAAGAGATTAGAATTGCAGGAGAAAATCATTGGACGAAATCGGCAATTAATGGATAATCGATTTGTGTTATGTACATCGGGATTATTGTTGAATTTCAATTAATCATTCATTTGATTAGAGAATTTTCTATTTATTTAGTAGCTCGAAGGCATGTGTGTGATAAAATTTATTTAATTATAGGCATTAATTTAGGCTTTTACGATTAGAAAAAATTTTTAATTTAATTTATTTACAAATACGATGGTGATTTATGATTTGAATAATTGCAACCATAAATTCTAAGACTATTAAAAAGACATTTAAGAACTAATCTTCTCTTAATATGAACTTAAATTACACGAATTACGAAAGTCAAACGATTAATTTACAATTTAAACTTATTTCTTAATGTTTTTGAATTTTAATTTTTAAGGAAAATATAGTAATAAATAAAAAATTTATGAATTCAGATAATATTTGTAAAAGTAAAAAATTACCAAATAATAATATTATCCAAATAGCTCGTATTGTATTTTATTATTAACTTTTATTCTTGATAGAAAATGTGTTTTTCGATTAAACAATAAATTTAAAGTTTAAGCATTAAACGATTAAAATAATAAATAATATAAAATATTTATTGTTATTTGTTATCGAATATTCATTGCTATTTGTTTTTCTAAAAATCCCTTTTGATTAAACGTATATATAATTGAGTAATCACAATAATATATTTCGAATGTCCGCTTAAGCAATAAAATCGGGACGTGACCTACTTTCCAGCGTACTTCTTAGATGAAAAATTGCAGTAATAAACTTCTTCTTTATTCTCTTGGAGCTTCATAAACAGAAGCCATTTCGACTTTGAAAAAAAAAGAAAAACCATCAGTAATTTTTATAATTAAAAAGCCCTTAAAAATTATAGCTACTTTTTTGTCTTTATTATCCTTAGTACAAAAGTTAAATTAAAAAAGTACTTTTTACTCAAATCATTAATTATTTTTGTATTGTAAAAAGTTTACTCGTTAAAATTTTGATTAAAAATAAATATATGTAAAGGATTAAGTATTAGGAAATATACTAAATTATTGCGAGAAATTACAAAATTTTGTTTCTAATATAAATCACATCAATTTGAGTTTATCAAAGGAAGAAATTAAATAAATTTTATTCAAAAGAAAAAAGAAATTGTGACTTAAAGTTTATAACCTTTTTCTTATAACTTATATATTTTATTTTTCTAAAAAAGATGACAATAAATACAAGTTAAAAAGTTAGTAAGCCAAAAAGCTCTTGTTCTTTTCTAACGGCAAAAGCAGTTTTCTTTCTCGCGCGCATACTAATTCTCCGATACAAACTTCTTCGTACTCTCAAGCTTGAAAGATAACAAAAGCATCGTTATGACGCAACTTTAATATTTTTTTCCTATTTTTCTCTCTCTCTTTCTCTCACTTTCCTATAAACTTTTGTGCAAAGTAGAATATCATAGCTGCGAAGGTCTTAAGGAGTGTAAGCGAAAAGCATGTACAGTCTACTTTGTGAAACAAGTCCGAACAGAAAGAGGTAGGGTTCTTCCTAGTTTTGTCAAGCAGTCAAGTGTAATACGTATTCAAGACCTAAAGTATAGAATTTTATACATACGTGTATATGCAAGTACAATCGGTGACCCGAGCGTAATTTATTTTCGAACGTGTGCATAAATATGAGGAAGTAGCAGCGTATAGCCAATGCTGATATATATGCACATTAATGTGGCTAAGAAAAGCGTGAGATTCGCGTGAAGCGTGAAGAGAGAAGTACACGTTAAAGTTGAGCAGAGGAAAACTATGAGAAATTATTATACGTGTTTGTACTGGCGTGCGCGGAGATAAGATATGGCTAATATCATGGGCATACTGATGTAAGAATAAGATTTATATATATACGTGTGATGTTATTCAAGTGTGTAGGTAATATCCTTGTTCTTGACCTAATGTAATGCTTCTGTAAAGATTCTTTAGTTATTGCAATTGTTTTTTTAAGAAATTTTATTCGAGTGTAAGAATTGTATAATTTTTTTCTTTTTTGATACACGGAGAGAATTTTTCTATAAAATTTTCTATGAAATCCTTCTATGCTATGAAATTACAGCGATGTTTCTTCTTAATTATTATGATAAAATCTCACGAAAATTAGCACGAAGATTTTTAAAAAAATTTTCAATTAAAAAACTCAAAAAATTGCATTATTAATATTTAATTTTTGTTCCTTTGTTTTTAGGCGGCTCTTTTTATTACAAATTAAAATAATACCATTAATTATTCACAAAATATAAAAGCGGCTTGTAGGGTTTATATTACTTACATCGGTTTTTTTTATAGCGGTAAAGGTTTTTAAGAGACTCAGTGTAAGATGTAAACTGTTATGGATGCTATAACTTGTTACTTAAGGTTACGCTTGAGCAAAATTAAAAATAAATGTAAAGCTATAAAAATTATACCTTTGAGATGTACACTTATATTTTCCGCTTATTACTACTCACTACAAGTGTTGGAAATTCATATTAAGCTTATTATCATCTACTAATAAAAGTGTTTGGAATATCACATTAAAACAATGAATGATTATATTTTTAAAAATATAAATTATTGTTTAATAAATAATATTCGAATCTATAATATCTCTAGGAAATTCAATGAAATTCTTTAATCAGTTTTTTTTTCATAATTTTTATCAAATCATTTTCAAATAATGAAATTTAAAGTTAAAAAAATCTAAATGAAAAATATTATATTTAAAAAGTATTAAAATTCGTAAAAATAAAAAGTATTTGAACTTACTTTTCCCTTGACGTTCTGGAACATGGCACTAATATTTTGCCGACACTAATACCCTTAGAGTCGCACAAATTACCCGAAGACTGAGCTCTTCTGCCATTTAGGCCTTTACCGCTATGCCTACTTAAATTCGAACCCATATCAATTTGGCTATCGGCCGATTGATTATAAGCTACTACTACCGATACTGCATTATCATTTTGTTGTTGTTGCTGTTGTGGTTGCTGTTGTTTTTGTTGTTGTTGTTGCTGTTCTGGACGATTTTCTTTATTAGCTGAAGATAAACGTGGTGGCGGTGGAGGTGGTGCTGGATGTCTTGGTCTCTTAGCAAGTGACGAACCTTCTTGTTGTTGTTGTCTTTGTTGCTGATTACGACAGCTCGTTGCTGAACCGTTTAATGATTTCCATGCATCACGACGGCCAGCCGTCGTTGGTGATATTACTCCAAGTATCGCGTCTTCACCTACAATCAAAAATATGTAAAAAATTTTTATTTTATTTTAAATTAAAAAAAAGATATATATATTTTTTTAATTAAAAAATTATAATATGATTGTATTAAAATAATAAGAAAGTTATTTAAATATACCACAAAAAGGGGTTACACTATATACGTGTTATTCAAAGTTTAGGAAACATTTTATTTTTAAAATAAACTTATTCAATGGAATCACGTTCAGTATTAAGGTCAACCATTAGCTGTAACTAAGCAAATGTTTTAAATAAATACATCAGATACGAATTTGTTTTTAGCTAAAAAAAAATTGGTATGGAAAGTTTAGAAATGTTTCAATATTATATTTGTAAGTTAAATATGTTAAAAGTGAGATAATTAAAGTATATTATCGATTATTTAAATTTTTAAAAGGCTAAATGATTATTTATTCCTTAAGCAATAATCCGAAAGAAAATATAAATTTTTTCTTTTAAATGTCAAATTAAAATTCTTTTTAAATACATTCATTAAAATATCATTTGAACCTATTAAAACTTTGCAGAGTATAAAATACGCGCAAATTAAGCGAACGATACCCTTAAACAATAACTTTCCGTCAGAAAGACGAGATGTTAATAAATGTTTGTTCCGTGTGCATCCAATTTGTTGAAGCAACTAAAATGCATGTAATATTTTTTTTAAAGCAATTAAAACTGCTAACCAGGTCGATTTCCGGTCGGACGTTATCACACCCTAGCCTGATTTGGAATTTAGTGGGCGATCGGTCGTGAATTTCCGGATGCCCTTAATTCTCATAGACATACACAAATACATACACGTATACACAATCGTTGGAATTATTCCAACTTTTCAAGTAAATGCTTAAAATGAAAAAAAAAGAAATTTTTTTTTCTTTTTAAAGTAAAATGCTCAATTGATCATTTATTCTCTTTTAAGTTTCACTGAAATGACGATAATTTAATTACTTTTAATTTCATATTGTTTTATACATAACAAGCCGGATGTTGTAATGTTTTTTTTTAGTAGTTGTAACTTTGAAGAAGAAGTTGTAGCAGATTGAATTACGATGGACGGCAAATTCAAATGACGGGATAAGTTTTTGGTTCGCTTATCATGATAATAAGGGAAAGTAGAATACAATCGTAGAACAATGGGTGGAAAGTTAAAGTTGAACTGCTTGTACGGCTGAATGTGAAATTATTTTTTAAATGTTAACGTAACTTCATGGAATAAGAGAATTTTATTTGTTAAACTAATTTTTCTTTCAACTAATAATTCTTTTTTAAAAAAAGGTTATTAGTTAATAAATTTTACAGTTAACTGCTGTAAATTATGATATACGTATAGATATATTTAGAATTTTTTATTGTCTTAAATGAATTATTTAAATAATTTTTATTTTCATTTGTATAGCATCAAAAGTTATGATTAAAATGTCGAAGTATAATTTAATTATTTCTTATAAAAACTGTGAAATATTTTTATAGATGTTTTAAAAATGATTTTCAAAAAATATATGTGCAATCATTTAATATTATTAAATAATATTTTTGATTATACAGTTATTTAAACTTTCATCCAATTATCATTTTTTATACCTCACCTTAAGAAAGTAGTAAAAGCAAAATAATTGTTTTAAATAAATTTATATTTCAATTTTTTTGACTATAATCATAAGAAAATTTAAACATAATTTTATTCTTTAAAATTTATGAATTAAAAACAAAAAAGAATCTTAATATAATTATTTTTTTTTGCACGCAACACGTAATACGTTCACACACACGCATATTTCCAGTCATAAAAAACGTTAGATGAAAGAAGCTAGGTATACTTAATTAGAATGGAAACAAGGTCATGACATTCAACGCTTCTCTCTGTGCAATAACAGCAGCAACACCACATGCATGCATGACAAACATCATTTTCATATCTCTCTCTCTCTTCCTCTTTGTGGATAGGCATATAGATAATATAGCCTATATAGTAACGACGTCCAGTGTTGCAGCGCTGTAAATTAGCTCGAACCCGAGATATGCACTTTATATAACTTTCACACCATAGGGATATGCATAGAGAAATACAGAGAAGGAGAAAGACGGAGTAAAGTAATGCAAAAGCATGTGTATATATACATCGAACGTGGAACGTATAACCCACTATCGTGTTACAGCTGCTTGTTGCATTTCTCATGTACACACACACCCATATATATGAACTTATATGTATAGGGTGTTATAGTAAACGATGGTTAGGTAATTCGAGAACACAAGCAGCAACCCTTCTGCGTATTCGTGTATAAAGCATAAAAGGATTTTGTACGTGTTACGCTTATATTCTTCGGATCTGTTGTATACAATTGTAGTTGTATAAAGGTAAAGCTATATAAGTATTCATATAAATATTGTTAATCGTTGTTTTCAAGATAAGATCTGAAAATACACATTTATAGAATCGTTTTAAATTTTATTGAACGATTGCTTTTGTATTCATTGACATTATGACAATGCCTAAAACGTACATTTTCTCTTTTGACAAAAGAGATAGAAAGGAAAAATAGTTTTTTTGTTATCTATAGAATGAATTGGTTTTGAGTTTATAAACGAAGTGAAATAGAAACTGAATAATAAATCTAATAAAGGTTAAAATGTAACGAGTAGAAAGGAAGGAAAAAAAAATAAAGAAAAATATAGAGAACAGAATAAAACGGGATTGTATTGCGTGTACATATATATTCTACTGTTTTATGAATAGAGGTGGTTTTTCATTAAAGGGATTTCTTTTATTTTCGATCTTTTCCTTTTTTTTCTTTCTCTCAATTTAATGTGTATAGAAAATACATTAAATGAATTTTCCGGTCCATTAATGAATTAGGCAGAGAAAATTGTATGTGTAATTATTCAACAGTATACATGTACGATTTTACATTAATGTATAAATTTTTAAATAAAATTTTTAAGTGCGTTAAATAAAGTGTATTAAATAAAGTAAACAAAAATTATATCAAAATCAAAACCTTCATATAAATTTTTTAAAAATTCAGAAATAATTTAATAAATTCTTTTTTTCAATAACATTATGAAATATTTTTAAAAATTGTTAAATTCAAAACGAGAATATTTTTACTAAAAAAAGCATATTAATTAAAGAATCAAATAGAACATTCCAAAAATTTAATAAACCCAGTTATTTTTTTATATTTCATTTATTAAACGCAATCATAATTGACGAAGGTACTGAACTTTAAAATTTTTTAATTAAATCAAAAATAAAAATCATAAAACGTTATTAAAATTTTAAAACTCGTAAAATGGAAAATTCGTAAAAAAAATAATTAAAAAATATACCAATTAAAAGTCATTAACTATCTTATTCAATTATGAATTTCAGAGATCCTCTCTCACAGCCACCTAAAATTTATTACCGTCCAAAAAAAAAATAACCAAAAAAAGAACTCCCAACGATTGCACGTGGATTTCACTTTATTTTTTTTCGTGAACTCTTTAGAGGTGTCAGACACCAAAAGGAGGTAAAGTGCGCACACGCTTTTACAAGGTAATAAATTTTTCGCATGACTTACATCTAAACGATAATGCACGAGCTCTCCCCCTCCCTTTTTTTTACATTTCATTTCTGTATATATACGTGCGAAGATAATAAGCCCCAAGTCAGAAAGGAAAGAATTATTACGTAAAAGTAGCACACTTTACTAACGTACCTAACAAAGAGAAAAAAATAACTCTTAACAGCGCATCTTTGAATTTTCTTTTTTTTTGTACTGGTGTATGTATAATAATACTTTAAGGATTTTGTGAAATCTATGAGATCTGGGAAATATGTAGTGGGTGCTAGATGTCGTAGATATTTGTATATGGAAAGTCTTGTGCCAAATACACTGTTGGATGAAGAATAATTTTTTTTGTGGATTTTTTTTAGGAACCTTTTTTTTATTAACATTTTACACAATTTAAATTGAATTTTTACCTTTTTTTACTTCAAAATGTGTGTAAGATTAATCACTTTATATGTTAAATAAAATTAAAAATTACATAACTTCAACGTTTAGTATTTTTAACAATTTTCTACATGATAAAATAATTATCTATTAAAATGTATATAATTTTATATAATTATAAATCCTAATTACTAACACACAAATTTAATCTTCTAAGATTAAAAACTAAAATTTCTTAAACATCAAGAACATTTAATCTTCAACACGTCTAATATTTCACGTACACTTATATACATATATCATACTAAGTATAAGAGCAGCAGGTGATCGTCTGCTGTTGCGTGCGATGTGCCACGTGGCTTGTGTTGTGTCAGGCACACGCCTTCTTTAGCTCTTCGTACAAACATTTTTTTTTCTTTCTTGCATGCTTTTTACTTTTTTTCAAGCCCGTACATTTCTGCATATGCAAAGGACATAGCTCAAATTTATACACAGTCCCCGAGTTTTTGCGTCCGAAATTTTTTTCTTCTTTTTTTTTTTTTTTTGTTTTCTTTTAGGATATGCTAGAGATGTATTCAGAAAAAGTTTCGCATTACGCTGGCTAGAGGTTATTACTACACAAGTTCAAAAAAATATCATTTTTCTAAAGGGACCAAGCTTGAGGTTTATGTTTTATTTAAGACAGCGTTGCTTCGTTGCTTTTTCTTTCTCTTTTTTTTTCGACAAAGTTTACCTTTTGGGTATATGCGCTTGCAAAAAGTTTTGAATTTCGTACGTTTCAGATTCTGGCTTGTCAGTACATGAATAATTAAACTGATATTTTTTTCCAATTAAGAAAAGAGCTAGCTTCTCTTTTAATACAGAAGGAAATTTCAAATGAACTTATAATTAGCATAATAAAAATATATAAAAAATTTATATTTAAAAAAATTTTTAAACAGTAAGTCGGGCAAATGAAAATAAATACTAAATAAATAATATACACTTGAGGTCGTCAGTGGCTCGTGTGATTGAGCGATGGATTCGTAACCTCGAGGTCCCGAGTTCGAATCCCACTCTCAACGATCGATTGATACAAGCACCACTGTACTTTACATGTGTTTTGTTCACAAAAACACTGATGATCATTGTCGCTAACAAAAATCGCAAAGATAGCATAAATACAGCAACGTTAAATAATAAAAAAAATAACAAAGATTACAAAAAAAATCGGTTTCGATAATTTTTGTTTACACAATTCACTTTAAATAAACTGTGTAAAATCCATATGATTTTTTTATGTTTTAACCACAAATAAATAAAAATTTTATGAAATATAGGCAACATATTAGCAACATATGTGCATCATATGTTAACGATAATAATTGCCAATTGATGTGTGATATGTTGGTCATAGTTTATATTTGCTACTTATTTATAATTTTTAGTGAGTTGATATTGCCAATATATCGCATGATGTTCATAAATATATATTAGTAACATAATCATAGTACAAATATCCAATGTATTAGCAATATATTACCCATACTTCAGATTTTTACGCGTTTAAATGTTATTTAAAAAAAGACTCTTAACGAGCCATCTCCTATGCCGGCATTTTATTATTATGCCAAACAAAAAGAAAAAAAAAATTGTATCTATTAACCTTTAACAATAAGAGCATGTAAATTCACCGCAATAATGACGGAAGATCTAAACTAACAACAATTATGGAAGAGGGGCACAATAAACGCCACATTTTATTTTATTTTTTTATTTTCTTTTCTTCGTCAATATACAAAAGACCTCGTTTAACGGTTTTAAGCACTAGATGTATACTAAACTTTACTTATAAGTTAGCGTTACTTTGCTTTGACTTGATAGAAAAAAAAAGAAAAAGAAAGAAAGAAGAAAAAAAATCGAAAGCTTTTGCAGTCGTGCACGTGAAATACTCTTTATATGGGTCAACCAATAAAATCGAAAAGCTATTGAAGCCTTAGGGGTATATATACCATAGTACTGCGTTAAGAATCCAACAGAGAGTTGTTGAGACGGCAAAAAACCTGTCCACACGACTACGACGACGACTTGGTTTAATTGTGGTTTCTTCAAACACATTCTTCATTTTATTTTTTCTACGTTTTACATTTTTTTAATTATTTTTGTCAACTACTTGTTATTTTTATAACCTCGCGTTTAATCAAATTTTCATTTTAGCGATCCAGTATAGTCTAAGAACATTATTTACTTTATTTTTATTTAATTATTATGAAATTAAAAATTCAATATATTTATAAATTGGCATTACATTTTCTTCAATTCAAACGATAATTTTGTCAACTATTTTTACATTACATAAAATTATGTATAATGATAAATATACCTGTAGAATATACCTGTCTTCAAAAATAATATTTTTATAATTTATTATTTTTTTAAACTCATATCACTAATAATTGAAATAATATATTATTTATAATTACTAAAAAAAAACATGTATATTTAATTAAAAATAAAGTTTTTCAGCATCATCAAGTTTTCTCAAAAAAGCAGAAAATACCCTATGGGTCTTCATTTAACTGATTTCGTAAATTTGCAGCATCATTAATATTTTTAAATAATTTTAGATCAAGTAGTATTTTAAATAAAGGCAATATAAAAATATGTATATATTTTAATATATTATCGCTATAAAAGTTAACGGTTTCAAGACATGTCAAGAACTTACGTCATAATGTCAACTGCTATACATAAGAACGGCAGATGGTAACGCCGAGGGATGTAATACGTATATATACTAGCATAAGCTACAAACACGTAAGCAGGTTATAACAGATGTAATCGCAAGTTTGAAAAAAGAGGAAAACCTAAAATTCTAAAAAGTTTCATAGTACTCTACTATTATAAGTGCCTTTGAAGAAACAAAAGCAAATTCTTTGAATAAGAAGTGACTATAACATTGACTAAAGAACTTTTTAAAAACGAAAAAAAAAAATAAATATGAAGACCCTCGGCAGACACTTTAAGCTGTAATATAGTTCACTTAACAAGATGTATAAACAGCAAGTAAGTAAGAAATTGAAATGGAACTAGAAGTGCAGTCGGTAAATATTTATTTAACCAAAAGATTATTTCAACATTTCAAGAAAAAAAATTCATTTTTTTCCCTGTATTGCATATCCGTGCATTTAACTTTTTATACATTTTTTAATTAAATTTTGAAAAATCAGATTACAGCAAAAACGATTAATATTTTCATTAAATGAAACAAATCACTTTTTATTCGAGTTGAAATGAAAATCAACAAAATCGTTCTTTACGCGCAATTTTCAACTTTTTTTAAAATTTTTATCTGCTGTAATAAAGATAAAAGTTAAAGAGATTTTGAGAGAGGAAAATAAGATTAGTAAAAAATAATAGGATTACTTGTACTTGAAACGAAATTTATAGTTTATAAAAATCTCTTTCTTATATATCGCACAAATCTCAAGCGAAATTCGTGTCAATAAAAACTACTGTTACAATTTATACTTCTATCATAATATTAAATTTTCAATAATTTTTTTGAAAAAATATTTTTAAATAAATGAAAAGATTAAACTTTTTTCAAATTTCAAATGTTTAAAGCGATATGTTTATTTTCAAAAGTAATGTTACATAAATATCCTTTGAACAGCTGACCCAATCAATATTAAGTGACTTTTTTTATTCTCGTTCAAGTTCAGTAAGTTATTTTTCTTTTTGTGTAAAAATAAAAAATGTTTAAAATATGAAAAAAAGGATATTTACTGATTTTTCTCAAGTTTTTCGATAAAAAGTTTGAGTATAAAATTTTTATTGTCAGAAAATATATTATAAATAAAAAAAGTAAAGTATAGAAACTAACTTTTCCGGGTAATCAATAACTATTACACAAATTATTCATAAAAAGCCTAGCGAAAAGCTATTATAGTTCTTTAAAAAATCATAATAAGAAAAATCGATAAAAATATAAATCCTTTATAAGTCAATCATTTTATTTTTTTTTTAAACAGCATATATTGTGAGATCAAATAATTATTTTAAACTAGATAACTCCGAGTTAAATTTAAAAATTTAATCATTAAAAAATTGTTAAAAATTAATTTTATCAAATTTAAATTTCTAAGAAATTTTTCATAGAAATTGAAGGTTAAAAAAATCCATAAAAAAGTGTCGCATTACGTAGCTGTCGATCAATTTCTATGCTTCAATTCTCAAAGAAATTCGCTGTGTAATTCTATAGTGTATCTATATGAAAGACATTTTTTTCGTTATATTGAAAACAAGTGGAACTGATAGTCAGTTACTAGTTTCTGATAAATATGCCCTTTGCATGAAATATAAATTATAAAAAAACAGAATCGGCAAGAAAATGTTACACAAATTGTTTTTTTCTTCATTCATTTATATTATACAGAGTAAATCGATTCATATAGAGGTTTTGGTGGCTGATCCGCTAGAGCAGTAGATTCGCAAAATTGAAGGCTCAAGTTCGATTCCCGGTTTCGGCTGATTTATACAAGCACCACTGTTAATTATATGTGCTTTGTTCACAAATACACTGACAACCTCTGTCGCTAATTAGCATCGCAATGATAGCATAAATACATCAACGTTAAATTAAATTTAGGAATAAAAAATAAAAATTGATCACATTTATGAGCAAAAAAGGAGGATATCGTTAAAGAGCCATGCTGTTTTCCTGATGTTGAAGATTTAACCTTTTTTTTATTATTTCTCACGTTTTTATGATTCTTTTATTGTTAATGTTTATAGCTATCACCTGACGCTTTATAATGTAATACAATCAGTATTTTTTTACATTATTAAAAACTTTGTCTTTTTCTCAGAATTGTTATTGCCGATTTAAAGAGTCGTTGTTGTTATTATTATTGTTGCATGACTTGGCAGATTTAATATTCAAAGCACAATTGTCCTATTAAATAATACCGTTCAAAATGGTTTAGTATAATTTTATTGTGCGCTTGTAATAAATTTATCTAATTTGTGAAGTTTGAATAATAATTTAATCCATTTAAAGTAATTAAAAATGAAATTTATATTTTATTTAATTAGATCATTCAGTTGCCAGGATTGTAGATTTTAATTAAATAGAAAATTTAGTCATGAATTTTATTTAAGAAAATAAATAATTAAGGAAACGTTTATTACACTGCCTATTGTACCTTTTTACAAACAGATTTTAATATTAAAAAGAAAACGCTAACTAGTTATTATGTTGCTATTGTCGCGATGTCATTGGACATTTAAAACAAACAAGCTTTCTAAAGATAATGAAAACATTCAACATTAAAATTCTGTTTTAATATCTTTTCTTATATTACCCGAACATTATTTAGCTATAATCGCATCTCTATAACTTTAATATCCAATATTAAATTTTATCTTGAGAATAAGTCGTAATACCGTAAAATAATACTTTTGCCAAATGTTTAAAAGATATACAAAAGAGAAAAATTAACCTTTAATCACAGTTCCGCGGTGACAATAAGATTATATAGAAAATTTAACACGGCTGTACATGTAAATGAAACTTCAAACTAAAACAAGCCCATTCGCATTCACACATATATATCTATATAGATATATGGTATTTTATCCTTCTGTCATACCATAACTCTAGGTAGCTTTATAGCTTTTGCTCGTGTATAACCTTTATAGTGTACACAATGAAACGCATAGATATTATCCTTTCCTCTCCCGTCTTTCTTCTTCACATCCCCATAAAGCTAAAATAGATATACACGTTATATTCAGCATCTATGCGGTAAAGCATAATACAAGTAAAGCTTGTATCTCTTACTTCCTTTCTTCTGATATAGGAAAATTAATTAGTGTCATGACGGACGATTCATGTACAAATCAATCGGTAATACGCTTGCCCGAATTTGCCCTTTCGAAGATTATAATCCGCAATACGTATATATATACACCTGTATATAGCTTAGATCTATAGGAATTCATTATGCTATACACGTTACGAACCACTGATTAAGGGGAAGCAAAAGCGCGCCCGCGCACTTGATTAGTTCTGCTGTCTTTATACGTGTATATACATATACATACATACAGATACATAATATACACATATATAAACCTCAGAATGACATTTTTTCATGTATATATCTAGATGGGGGGTAACATTGTTAAAATTTATTCCGGTGTCTTTAAGGATAATCAGTTTTATGTTTATTTTGTTTTCTTTTAGTTTTTTGTTCTCGTTTTTTTTACCTCTAAGGTCATGGTAATGGTTGGAAGATTTTTGAGAAGGACAACTTTGTGATGTTGGTTTTTATGTGATTCCTATTGTCTGAATTATTTATTTTGAAAATATATTAAAATTTTAGACGAATACCATAAGATTTATAAACGATTATTGTTGTTATAAAATTTAATTTAATAAATCTTTGATAATCATCAGAGCATTGAAAAACGTGCGATGAAAATAAAATCGAAGTAAATAATTACATTTTTTATGTACGATTGAAATGCAGTATAAATTTGAAATAATTTTATATAGATTTAATTTTATTGGAAAAACGTATATGATAAAAGTAATGCTATCTAAAAAATTAGTACCAATAAAAAGATTCTATTAAAAACATAATCTCCTATGCAGAAAAATGCCTGGCCATACGTACAATAAAAAAATATTGTACAGTGCAAGTACATTAATTTCAATATCATTGACAAAACATTTTTTGACCTACATGCAAATATTTACTAAAAAAAGCATCAAGCGCATCACTATGTATATACCGCAGTGCCGTAAACTTGTCGTACTTCGTTACCTCTTTAAAATAAAAAAAAAATTTTTTTTCCTACCCTCTCATGTTCCTCGCATAACCATTGGTTTTAAAAACTTTGGAATAATAATAATCCCATCTCCTCTTTCTCAGCCCTTTTTTCCATCGTTTCACGTATATACATACGCATAACCGTACTATGTAAATTTTCTTTGTACACGCATACCAATGCAACTTTTCATCTCTCATTGCAATAGCATACGACGTCTCATATAAATGACTTTAATTAAGTTTACAACTCTGTCCGCTAGAGTCCAGAGTCTATTTACGTGACAGGTTTTATTAAAGTTTCATTTCGTTTCTATGAATTATATATACATATATATATATGAATAAATACAGAAACTATCCTTATCATCGCGTGCC